>CM067841.1:243255754-244455754 GCA_034509565.1 Triticum monococcum
GAAATTTATGAAGTGACATCTTGTATATTTCATCCAAGGCTTTATGCACTCCTTATGGTGGCTTCAAAGTGCTGAAATCATCACTTGTAACTCCGTTCTTTATCCCCTTGTGCATGCCATCATCTCCATGCTTGAACTTGCTCCAAGCTTCACCTTTCTCGTCCAAGCTAGGCCCTTCATTTGTAAGCAAAACAAATGTATCCAATTTAGGCAGCATCATATTCTCATGAGCATTAGAATCATTACCAAGAAACGAAAGTACCTGATAATTCAATTGGCGTCCGCGAGCTCTAGGAATTGGTCCAGTATGTATAGCAGCAGGGACTGTGGGTGTAACAATGGTATTGATGTCCTCATCACCAACAGGACTGACAAAGCGACTTACTTGACAAATCACAAAATAACCGGGCTAGCCATTTTCAGAAAGAACAAAAAAACTACTGGGCCGGTCTGTGGTAAACATAAAAGAAAAGGCTGTCTAGACAGGCCAGAGTGCCCCGCACAACCCAGTTGACACCCCGCATCCATCTCAAAAACAAATTAGATAAATGCCACTCCAATTATGTTGATTCATAAAAATGCCACTGCAATTTTTGCAAACTTTGAAAAACGCCACTCCAGACTTCAAAAAATTCTAGTAGAAATGGCATGAAATGGCATTTTTCAAAGTTTGGAATTTGCAGTGGCATTTCTCGGAATCACCAGATTTGGAGTGGCATTTATCAAATTAACCCAAAACAAAAATAAATGGGCAAGCTGCTGTGTCCCTGATGTCAGCCGCTTGTTGTGCAATTCTCTCATTTATTGACTACGTTGACAATGGCATGGGACCCAGATGTCAGAAATCCATTAGGAGGAGCCATTTTTTATTGGCTTGAAATAAGGGGGCACTTGCTTGCGTACTGCCATGACCTTGGTGGGTCCCCGTTGTCATCCTCTCCACGTACAATCATCTCCTGATTGTGTACACGTCAACCTGGTAGGCCCACAAGTCAGCCTCTAAACCTGTGGCGGACAAATACAACACATTTCAAAAAATAGCAGCCCATTCCATATGTTCAAACGGAAAGTTTAATATTCAGAGCAAAGTAACAGGTCTGATCCAGATATAGAGTACTGAACTTCCACGTTGACAACCATCATAGCCAAGTTAACTCTCTACTCCCACTAATACTCTAGTAGTGTACAAGTATTAACTTACTCTTAGCTAACTAGACGATGCCAGCCACCATCTGCGGTACACGCTAAACGCCGGCACCGGCGTCCTCCGCCTCACCTCGGACTTGCTTGAGGTGTGATAGGGCGCGTTGCTGACGTGTATTGGACCTTTCCATGCCGTTATGGTCCACCGAAGCTTCGGCTTCTAAGTGGGAAGCCCACTTGATGAGATTGTAGTAAAATTCAGCATCGCAAACGTGTGCTTGCCCGACAGCCTCTACGGCTATTTGCCGGGCGCTAGCCTCCACGTAGTCGGCCCAGTTGCGGGCGCTCTGCTCGTGACTCAGAGTGTCGGTGCGCTGCTGCTCCATGTCCCGTTGGCGGCGCAAATCGGCAATACGCTGCTCCTCCGCCAGGCGGTCGCGCTCCAACAACTCCTCATACTCTGCATTGCCATCTAAAGACCGATAGAATGCATCCTCCCTCCGTCTTCCTTTCGGTGAAAAACCGAACACTAGTTCCGGAGGTGACCGCCTCCGGCGTCGCCTATCACGGACGGGCGGGGGCATGGCAGACATGGCGAGAGCGAGGATAAGTGGCGAGCGACGTCGGGCCGGTGGGGGCTTATGAGGATAGGGCGATTTGGGTGATGGTGCCACCAAAGAAGCCCGGGAAGCAATAATTATAGGTGGAAGGTAGGCGAACTAGCGTGTTGCGGGAAACGCGACGGTCATCGTGCTCATCGGAATTCAATGCATAAGCAGGCATGGCTTAGCGCGCCAGCTTGCCATGGAAAACTAGAAAAACTAAAATTATGACTGTGTCGTCCCATCCCGTTAGTGGTGCGTCCCGTCCATGCTGGGTCGCACGCCGGCATGACGGTCAAAGGAGTGCACTCGAATCATCCAGATAAGGTACTCCTTCCTTGTCAATAATGATTCCACGGATTTAAAAGGCCCGCAACAATTAAATCACATCTTTTTTCGCATCAGTTAGCTGCCTTAATGATAGAGGCTAAGGTGTCCCGATGTTTCGATGAGATGGTGGCTATCGTTTTCTGTGGGAGTCGACCTTGACGATCCGACTACGAACGTGCAAGACGTCGCGCCTTAGCAATCGCTAAACCAACTTCCGAGGGTTATTGACCACGCCGGAGCACGATCAACCTGACCACGAGGGTCTGTTTCCGGCAAGAAAACAAAGAACAAGCAAGAAACTGAGATTGCAATCTGGATATTGCGAATATAAGATGAAAGCTTTATTGATCAAGGTGGGGTTCTGTGACGTCTTGGTCTGGTCGTTGGACACAAACGAAGTACGAAAAGTTGCAGCTATGGCGAACTTTTAATCTAAACAAAACCCAAAGTCTAAACGATGCCCTAAGGGCTGTATATATGGAGGAAGAGGGGGGAATTTCGTGGCCCTTGAGGGTGGGGTCCGAAACCAACCCTAACTCTTGTTTCCCCACACATACGGACTCTAAAAATAGCCTATACTTAAGTATTTCGAAATTACATGGGCCTGGCCCATTAATAAGGTGACGCAGCACCTAGAATAGCCTATGGACGAATATTATGAAGTGGCATCTCGTATATTTCGTCCAAGGCTTCATGCACTCCTTATGGCGGCTTCAAAGTCCTGAAATCATCACTTGTAACTCCGTTCTTGATCCCCTTGCGCATGTCATCAACTCCATGCATGTTCTTGCTCCAATGTCCATCCTTCTCCAGGCTAGGCCCTTCATTTGTAAGCAAAACAAATGTATCCAATTTAGGCAGCATCATAATCTCATGAACATTAGAATCATTACCAAGAAACGAAAGTACCTAGTAATTTAATTGGCGTGCGCGAGCTCTAGTAATTGGTCTAGTATATGTAACAGTAGGGGTTGTGGGTGTAACAATGGTATTGATGTCCTCATCATCCTCCCCTTCTTGAAATGAAGTCGTCCTCGACGGAAGCTCATCTTCCTCACCCAAATAAGGCTTCAAATCTGCAATGTTAAAAGTGGGACTAACCCCAAAATCTGCAGGTAGCTCAAGTTTATATGCATTATCATTTATTTTCTCTAACACCTTAAAAGGACCATCAGCACGTGGCATTAGCTTTGATTTGCACAGATTAGGAAATCTATCTTTACACAAATGTAACCAAACAAGATCTCCAGGTGCAAACACAACATTTTTTCTACCCTTATCTCCAGCAAGTTTATATTTAGCATTCATACGCTCAATGTTTTCCTTAGTTAACTCATGCATTTTTAAAATCAATTCAGAACGTTCTTTAGCATCAAAATTAACCTTCTCCGAAGATGGAAGAGGCAACAAATCAATAGGTGCACGAGGTAGGAAACCATACACAATTTCAAAAGGGCACATCTTAGTAGTAGAATGCAATGAATGATTATAAGTAAATTCAATATGAGGCAAGCATTCTTCCCACATTTTCTTATTATTCTTCAAAACAGCCCTAAGCATAGTAGACAATGTTCTATTGACTACTTCAGTTTGTCCATCAGTTTGGGGGTGACAAGTAGTACTAAAAAGTAGCTTAGTCCCCAACTTAGCCCATAAACATCTCCAAAAGTGGCTAAGAAATTTAGTATCACGATCTGAAACAATAGTATTTGGCACACCATGCAAGCGAATAATTTCACGAAAGAATAAATCAGCAACATTAACAGCATCATCGCTTTTATGACATGGTATAAAGTGTGCCATTTTCGAGAACCTATCCACGACAACAAATATGCTATCCCTCCCCTTCTTTGTTCGAGGTAAACCTAAAACAAAATCCATAGATATATCCTCCCAAGGAACACTAGGTACTGATAGAGGCAAAGGTGTCCCGATGTTTCGATGAGATGGTGGCTATCGTTTTCTATGGGAGTCGACCTTGACGATCCGACTATGAACGTGCAAGACGTCGCGCCTTAGCAATCGCTAAACCAACATCCGAGGGTTATTGACCACGCCGGAGCACGATCAACCTGACCACGAGGGTCTGTTTCCTGCAAGCAAACGAAGAACAAGCAAGAAACTGAGATTGCAATCTAGATATTGCGAATATAAGAGGAAAGCTTTATTGATCAATGTGGGGTTCTGTGACGTCTTGGTCTGGTTGTTGGACACAAACGAAGTACGAGAAGTTGCAGCTATGGCGAACTTTTAGTCTAAACAAAACCCAAAGTCTAAACGACGCCCTAAGGGCTGTATATATGGAGGAAGAGGGGGGAATTTCGTGGCCCTTGAGGGTGGGGTCCGAAACCAACCCTAACTCTTGTTTCCCCACACATACAGACTCTAAAAATAGCCTATACTTAAGTATTTCGAAATTACATGGGCCTGGCCCATTAATAAGGTGACGCAGCACCTAGAATAGCCTATGGACGAATATTATGAAGTGGCATCTCGTATATTTCATCCAAGGCTTCATGCACTCCTTATGGCGGCTTCAAAGTCCTGAAATCATCACTTCTAACTCCGTTCTTGATCCCCTTGCGCATGCCATCAACTCCACGCGTGTTCTTGCTCCAATGTTCATCCTTCTCCAAGCTAAGCCCTTCATTTGTAAGCAAAACAAATGTATCCAATTTAGGCAGCATCATAATCTCATGAACATTAGAATCATTACCAAGAAACGAAAGTACCTGGTAATTTAATTGGCGTGCGCGAGCTCTAGTAATTGGTCCAGTATATGTAACAGTTGGGGCTGTGGGTGTAACAATGGTATTGATGTCCTCATCATCCTCCCCTTCTTGAAATGAAGTCGTCCTTGACGGAAGCTCATCTTCCTCACCCAAATAAGGCTTCAAATCTGCAATGTTAAAAGTGGGACTAACCCCAGAATCTGCAGGTAGCTCAAGTTTATATGCATTATCATTTATTTTCTCTAACACCTTAAAAGGACCATCAGCACGTGGCATTAGCTTTGATTTGCGCAGATTAGGAAATCTATCTTTACGCAAATGTAACCAAACAAGATCTCCAGGTGCAAACACAACATGTTTTCTACCCTTATCTCCAGCAAGTTTATATTTAGCATTCATACGCTCAATGTTTTCCTTAGTTAACTCATGCATTTTTAAAATCAATTTAGAACGTTCTTTAGCATCAAAATTAACCTTCTTCGAAGATGGAAGAGGCAACAAATCAATAGGTGCACGAGGTAGGAAACCATACACAATTTCAAAAGGGCACATCTTAGTAGTAGAATGCAATGAACGATTATAAGCAAATTCAATATGAGGCAAGCATTCTTCCCACATTTTCTTGTTATTCTTCAAAACAGCCCTAAGCATAGTAGACAATGTTCTATTGACTACTTCAGTTTGTCCATCAGTTTGGGGGTGACAAGTAGTACTAAAAAGCAGCTTAGTCCCCAACTTAGCCCATAAACATCTCCAAAAGTGGCTAAGAAATTTAGTATCATGATCTGAAACAATAGTATTTGGCACACCATGCAAGCGAATAATTTCATGAAAGAACAAATCAGCAACATTAATAGCATCATCGCTTTTATGACAAGGTATAAAGTGTGCCATTTTCGAGAACCTATCCACGACAACAAATATGCTATCCCTCCCCTTCTTTGTTTGAGGTAAACCTAAAACAAAATCCATAGATATATCCTCCCAAGGAACACTAGGTACAGGCAATGGCATATATAAACCATGAGGATTTAGTCGTGACTTAGCTCTTTGACATGTAGTGCAGCAAGCAACAAAACGCTCAACATCCCGTCTCATCTTTAGCCAAAAGAAATGTGTAGCAAGTATATCCTCCGTCTTCTTGACGCCAAAGTGTCCCATTAATCCTCCTCCATGCGCCTCCTGCAACAACAAAAGACGAACGGAGCTAGCTGGAATGCATAGCTTGTTAGCACGAAACACAAAGCCATCGTTGAGAACGAACTTGTTCCAAGTTCTCCCTTCCTTACAATTCTGCAATACATCTTTAAATTCAGCATCATGAACATATTGATCTTTGATGGTCTCCAAACCAAATATTTTAAAGTCAAGTTGTGAAAGCATAGTATAACGACGAGACAATGCATCAGCAATAACATTTTCTTTACCCTTCTTGTGTTTAATGACATAAGGGAAAGTCTCAATGAATTCAACCCATTTAGCATGTCTATGGTTCAGTTTTGCTTGACTTTTAATGTGTTTCAAAGATTCATGATCAGAATGTATAACAAATTCCTTGGGCCATAAATAATGTTGCCATGTTTCTAAGGTCCGAACAAGAGCATATAATTCTTTATCATAAGTAGAATAGTTCAGACTAGGCCCACTCAATTTTTCAGAAAAGTATGCAACAGGTTTGCCATCTTGTAATAACACACCTCCTAATCCAATTCCACTAGCATCACATTCAAGCTCAAAAGTCTTATTGAAATTAGGAAGTTGGAGTAAAGGAGCATGTGTCAACTTATCTTTCAATACCGTGAAGGCTTCTTCCTGTGCGGTACCCCAAACAAAAGGCACATCCTTCTTTGTAAGCTCGTTGAGAGGTGCAGCAATGGTGCTGAAATCTCTCACAAAACGCCTATAGAAACCAGCGAGGCCAAGGAAACTCCGCACTTGTGTGACCGTTTTGGGCTGCGGCCAACTCTCAATAGCTTCAATCTTGGCTTTATCAACTTCAATTCCCTGTGGAGTAACAACATAGCCAAGAAAAGATACTCGGTCGGTGCAAAAGGTGCACTTTCCAAGGTTATCAAACAAACGTGCATCACGTAGAGCAATAAAAATAGCACGTAAATGTTCCAAATGTTCCTCCAAAGATTTGCTATAAATCAATATGTCATCAAAGTAAACTACCACAAATCGTCCAATGAAAACACGTAAAACTTCGTTCATTAACCTCATGAAAGTACTAGGTGCATTAGTTAACCCAAAAGGCATGTCTAACCACTCATATAATCCAAACTTAGTTTTAAATGCTGTTTTCCATTCATCTCCCAATTTCATACGAATTTGATGGTATCCACTACGCAAATCAATTTTGGAGAATATTGTAGAGCCACTCAATTCATCAAGCATATCATCTAGCCTAGGAATAGGATGACGATAACGAATAGTAATGTTATTAATGCCTCTACAATCAACGCACATACGCGACGTACCATCCTTTTTCGGCACTAAAATGATAGGAACAGCACAAGGACTAAGGGATTCGCGTATATAACCTTTGTCGAGCAGTTCTTGTACTTGACGCATAATCTCCTTCGTCTCCTCTGGATTGGTACGGTATGGTGCACGGTTGGGTAATGATGCACCGGGAATTAAATCAATTTGATGTTCAATCCCTCGAATAGGTGGTTATCCCGGTGGCACGTCTTGTGGAAAGACGTCAGCGAACTCCTGCAAAATGTTAGTGACAGCAGGAGGCAAAGAGGAAGGCACGTCCTCGAATGAAAATAATGCCTCTTTGCACACAAAAGCATAGCAAACAGATTTGCTAAAATCTAGATCATCAATATCAGATTTGGTGGCAAGTAAACATGCACTTTTCAATTTAATTTCAGAAGCAACACTAGATTGTTTATTATTATTAGGCTGCATTTGTTGCTCAAATTCTTTTGCCACAATCTGATTTTCACTCTTATTTTTCTCCTGTTTTGCTTTATTAGCTCTATTAATATCATCTTTCAAAATGGAATCAGGAGTCATAGGAAGCAAAGTAATATTTTTATCCTTATGAACAAGAGTATACTGATTGTTTCTACCATGGTGAACAGAATTTTTATCAAATTGCCATGGTCTACCAAGTAATAAGGAACATGCTTGCATAGGTACCACATCACAATCAACATAATCAGCATATGTAGAGATACTAAAATGCACACGAACAGTACGTGTTACCTTAACCTTGCCGCTGTTGTTGAACCATTGGATGTAGTAAGGATGTGGATGTGGTCTTGTGGTGAGAGATAGCTTCTCCACCATCTCGATGCTAGCCAAGTTGTTGCAACTCCCTCCATCTATGATCACGCGAACAGAACGTTCCTTCACAACTCCCTTTGTATGGAACAAATTATGCCTCTGATTTTGCTCAGCTTGTGTAACCTGCACACTCAAAACACGTTGAGCAACTAAACATTCATACCTGCCAGCATCTTCAGGAGCCATGTATTGCATCTCATGATCAGAATCGTCTCCACCGTGTTCGTCACGCGTAATAAGAGCCAATGTCTCCTCATCATAGTCACTAACGGACTCATACCCACCATCCTCAGTAACAATCATCACACGCTTAGATGGGCATTCTCTCGCATAATGACCTCCACCCTTGCAACGTCGACAAATAATATCATGTGTTTGCCCTGTGGATGCCATGGATGAAGAAGAGCTCTTTGCAGGCCCAGAAGGTGTGCTCTTGGCAGATAGTGGTGATTGTGCCTGCTTTATTGTATCACGGTTGGAGGTGACAGCCGACGGAGGCGCTGGTGTAGCAGAACGTGTGGAAGTAGATGATGCACGTGGTGTCCATGATGAAGGTCGACCTGCAGAAAAGTTAGTCCGCGCCAATGCCTGTCGATCCTGCACTTCACGTTCAGCTTTACAAGCAAGATGGAATAAACGAGTGATATTAGTATAGTCCTTATACTCTAGAATCGTCTGAATCTCTCTATTTAATCCACCCATAAAACGTGCAAGCATAGCTTCATTCTCCTCAACAATACCACATCTAATCATGCCAGTTTGTAATTCCTGATAATATTCTTCTACAGAATTTTTTCCCTGTCTTAAGCGCTGCAATTTTTGAAGTAGTTCACGTTGATAATATGGTGGAACCCAACGAGTACGCATAGCAGTTTTCAAAGCAGCCCAAGTAGCAGGAATGGGATATAATCTACAATGCTCAGACCACCAAACACATGCAAAACTAGTGAATGCACAAACAGCAGCAGGAACACGTCTCTCCTCGGGATATTGTAAACATGTAAATCATTGTTCAGTTTCTAACTCCCAAGTAAGATATATATCAGGAACATATCTACCCTCAAATGGTGGAATATTCAATTTTAGTTTAGGGAGATGGTCATGATCTCGTACCTGAGGGTGAGCCCTACCATTGCCATTATTTGCATGTGGACGACCTGGTGGTTGCTGTGCTGGTGGTGGCACGTAGTTCTGATTTTGATCAACCTCATCCTCGTAATCGCCAGCAAAATCATCCTCCTCCGCATCAGCAGCAGGAGCCACAGAAGTAGCAACAACAGCACCAACAGTTTGGCCAGGTGCAAGAGGGAGACGGCTCGCTCGGCGGAGGGCTGTTTCACGATGTGTAGGTAGTCGTTGTTGTTGTTGTTGTAGAGATGCGTTAGGTGCAGCCGGTGGTGGTGGTGGAAGACGCACGAGCAATTCATTAAACCTGTTATCGAGCTTTGTTTCGAACGTCTTCTCCATGCCATCTATCTTCTCCATGGCCTCTTCAAATCTGTTTAGCACATCTTGCACCTGTCCATTCATCATTTGCTGAAATTTATCATGCAACTCCTGATTCGTCATGTTCTCCCAGTCAGTCTCGTCGGCTTGTGATCCTGCCATGGTTAGCAATAATAGAAACACACAAGAATATGATCCTACAGAATACTAACAAGAGGTGGTGGTGGTGTCACAAATCCGTCAAGCCAATCTCTAATTCTTACCAGTTCTTACCCAGCAGCAGGCGGTGATCGGCAACCGTCGTAGTCAAAACTCTCAAAGCTTGGATAGAGCGATTACCAGGGAGAGTCAAAAGCACGACGTAGAGGTATGTGGAGCTGGGAAGGCTTAGAATATGGTAGCACAAAGGGTCAGCAATAATCAATTTAGAGATGCAAAGTTGAATAAACGCTCAACGACGGTACTGTGCTGGTCCTAGGCTAGACCGTGCTAGGGACGCGAGCCTCGAACACTAACAAAATCACGGCGCTGCACGTAAATAAGGGAAAAGCACACTCTGGAACTTTTTTTGCGCTCTTTTTTTGCGCTCCTCTTTTTATTTGCGAAAAATCACTATAATGGCGAGTGTCTCAAAACTCTTCCCTCGTCAAACTGGTAGGATGGCACGAAATTTTTTTTTTCACTTTTTTCGTAAATCAGGGTGATGAGGACATCAATACCATTGTTACACCCACAGCCCCTACTGTTACTTATACTGGACCAATTACTAGAGCTCGCGCACGCCAATTAAATTACCAGGTACTTTCGTTTCTTGGTAATGATTCTAATGTTCATGAGATTATGATGCTGCCTAAATTGGATACATTTGTTTTGCTTACAAATGAAGGGCCTAGCTTGGAGAAGGATGAACATTGGAGCAAGAACACACATGGAGTTGATGGCATGCGCAAGGGGATCAAGAACGGAGTTACAAGTGATGATTTCAGGACTTTGAAGCCGCCATAAGGAGTGCATGAAGCCTCGGACGAAATATATGAGATGCCACTTCATAATATTCGTTCATAGGCTATTCTAGGTGCTGCGTCACCTTAATAATGGGCCAGGCCCATGTAATTTCGAGATACTTAAGTATAGGCTATTTTTAGAGTCCGTATATGTGGGGAAACAAGAGTTAGGGTTGGTTTCGGACCCCACCCTCAAGGGCCACGAAATTCCCCCCTCTTCCTCCATATATACAGCCCTTAGGGCGTCGTTTAGACTTTGGGTTTTGTTTAGATTAAAAGTTCGCCATAGCTGCAACTTCGCGTACTTCGTTTGTGTCCAACGACCAGACCAAGACGTCACAGAACCCCATCTTGATCAATAAAGCTTTCATCTTATATTCGCAATATCCAGATTGCAATCTCAGTTTCTTGCTTGTTCTTCGTTTGCTTGCAGGAAACAGACCCTCGTGGTCAGGTTGATCGTGCTCCGGCGTGGTCAATAACCCTCGGAAGTTGGTTTAGCGATTGCTAAGGCGCGACGTCTCGCACGTTCGTAGTCGGATCGTCAAGGTCGACTCCCACAGAAAACGATAGCCACCATCTCATCGAAACATCGGGACACCTTTGCCTCTATCAAGTGGTATCAGATTTCCAGGTTGCTCGGTGAGATTTTACAGTTTTTCGTAGATTAGATCGAGTCTGTTCTTCATACCTACAGTCCACGAAAAAGCCACAAAAAAAAATTAGGGTTAGTTCATCATATCCGAACCAATCTGAGCCTTTGCATAATCTTTTTAGGGTTTTTGCTTTGTTGAATTTACGGTTGCATCGTCGTGTCAAGTTGCTGGTCTTAGAGTCTAGTCTTTTAGAGTTTCGAGTTCTGGTCATAAGTTGTCACGCCGCCGCCGTACCATCATCATCGCCCATCTACCTCCATTGTTGATCTGCCACCGCTCTGAATCCGTATCCATATACCACCACCAATCCGTATCCATATTCCACCACCGCTACCATATACCACCACCGCTGCCATATACCACAACCATATATCCACCACCAATCCGAGTTCTTCTCATATTAGGTTTGTTGTTGAGACCAATCTAAATTCCGTTTCGTGTTTCCTTGCCGGCGTAGGTCTCGGAAAAAAAAAAGAGTCTGGAGACCCCCGGGCAGTTTTTAGGCCAAAATTTTCACGGGCAAAATTTTTTTTCCCTATCCTATTTTTAGGCTTTTCTGAGTCTTTTGAGACACGTGCCATCATAGTGATTTTTTGTCGCACTTTTTCGTCGTCGCTGCCCTGATTTCCAAAAAAAAAAAGTGAACAAAAAATTTTTCGTGCCATCCTACCAGTTTGACGAGGGAAGAGTTTTGAGACACTCGCCATTATAGTGATTTTTCGCAAAAAAAAAGAGAGGAGCGCAAAAAAAAAAGAGGGCGCAAAAAAAAAAGAGCGAAAAAAAAAAGTTCCAGAGTGTGCTTTTCCCTTATTTACGTGCAGCGCCGTGATTTTGTTAGTGTTCTAGGCTCGCGTCTCTAGCACGGTCTAGCCTAGGACCAGCACAGTACCGTCGTTGAGCGTTTATTCAACTTTGCATCTCTGAATTGATTATTGCTGACCCTTTTTGCTACCATACTATAAGCCTTCCCAGCTCCACATACATCTACATCGTGCGTTTGACTCTCCCTAGCAATCGCTCTATCCAAGCTTTTGAGAGTTTTGACTACCACGGTTGCCGATCACCGCCTGCGGCTGGGTAAGAACTGGTAAGAATTTGAGATTTGCTTGACGGATTTGTGACACCACCACCACCTCTTGTTAGTATTCTGTAGGATCATATTCTTGTGTGTTTCTATTGTTGCTAACCATGGCAGGATCACAAGCCGACGAGACTGACTGGGAGAACATGACGAATCAGGAGTTGCATGATAAATTTCAGCAAATGATGAATGGACAGGTGCAAGATGTGCTAAACAGATTTGAAGAGGCCATGGAGAAGATAGATGGCATGGAGAAGACGTTCGAAACAAAGCTCGATAACAGGTTTAATGAATTGCTCGCGCGTCTTCCACCACCACCACCGGCTGCACCTAACGCACCTCTACAACAACAACAACAACAACGACTACCTACACATCGTGAAACAGCCCTCCGCCGAGCGAGCCGTCTCCCTCTTGCACCTGGCCAAACTATTGGTGCTACTGTGGCTACTTCTGTGGCTCCTGCTGCTGATGCGGAGGAGGATGATTTTGCTGGCGATTACGAGGATGAGGTTGATCAAAATCAGAACTACGTGCCACCACCAGCACAGCAACAACCAGGTCGTCCACATGCAAATAATGGCAATGGTAGGGCTCACCCTCAGGTACGAGATCATGACCATCTCCCTAAACTAAAATTGAATATTCCACCATTTGAGGGTAGATATGTTCCTGATATATATCTTACTTGGGAGTTAGAAACTGAACAACGATTTACATGTTTACAATATCCTGAGGAGAGACGTGTTCCTGCTGCTGTTTGTGCATTCACTAGTTTTGCATGTGTTTGGTGGTCTGAGCATTGTAGATTATATCCCATTCCTGCTACTTGGGCTGCTTTGAAAACTGCTATGCGTACTCGTTGGGTTCCACCATATTATCAACGTGAATTACTTCAAAAATTGCAGCGCTTAAGACAGGGAAAAAATTCTGTAGAAGAATATTATCAGGAATTACAAACTGGCATGATTAGATGTGGTATTGTTGAGGAGAATGAAGCTATGCTTGCACGTTTTATGGGTGGATTAAATAGAGAGATTCAGACGATTCTAGAGTATAAGGACTATACTAATATCACTCGTTTATTCCATCTTGCTTGTAAAGCTGAACGTGAAGTGCAGGATCGACAGGCATTGGCGCGGACTAACTTTTCTGCAGGTCGATCTTCATCATGGACACCACGTGCATCATCTACTTCCACACGTTCTGCTACACAAGCGTCTCCGTCGGCTGCCACCTCCAACCGTGATACAATAAAGCAGGCACAATCACCACTATCTGCCAAGAGCACACCTTCTGGGCCTGCAAAGAGCTCTTCTTCATCCATGGCATCCACAGGGCAAACACATGATATTATTTGTCGACGTTGCAAGGGTGGCGGTCATTATGCGAGAGAATGCCCATCTAAACGTGTGATGATTGTTAGTGAGGATGGTGGGTATGAGTCCGCTAGTGACTATGATGAGGAGACTTTGGCTCTTATTACACGTGACGAACACGGTGGAGACGATTCTGATCATGAGACGCAATACATGGCTCCTGAAGATGCTGACAGGTATGAATGTTTAGTTGCTCAACGTGTTTTGAGTGTGCAGGTTACACAAGCTGAGCAAAATCAGAGGCATAATTTGTTCCATACAAAGGGAGTTGTGAAGGAACGTTCTGTTCGCGTGATCATAGATGGAGGGAGTTGCAACAACTTGGCTAGCATGGAGATGGTGGAGAAGCTCTCTCTCACCACAAGACCACATCCACATCCTTACTACATCCAATGGTTCAACAACAGCGGCAAGGTTAAGGTAACACGTACAGTTCGTGTGCATTTTAGTATCTCTACATATGCTGATTATGTTGATTGTGATGTGGTACCTATGCAAGCACGTTCCTTATTACTTGGTAGACCATGGCAATTTGATAAAAATTCTGTTCACCATGGTAGAAACAATCAGTATACTCTTGTTCATAAGGATAAGAATATTACTTTGCTTCCTATGACTCCTGATTCCATTTTGAAAGATGATATTCATAGAGCTAATAAAGCAAAATAGGAGAAAAATAAGAGTGAAAATCAGATTGTGGCAAAAGAATTTGAGCAACAAATGTAGCCTAATAATAATAAACAATCTAGTGTTGCTTCTGAAATTAAATTGAAAAGTGCATGTTTACTTGCCACCAAATCTGATATTGATGATCTAGATTTTAGCAAATCTGTTTGCTATGCTTTTGTGTGCAAAGAGGCATTATTTTCATTCGAGGACGTGCCTTCCTCTTTGCCTCCTGCTGTCACTAACATTTTGCAGGAGTTCGCTGACGTCTTTCCACAAGACGTGCCACCGGGATTACCACCTATTCGAGGGATTGAGCATCAAATTGACTTAATTCCCGGTGCATCATTACCCAACCGTGCACCATACCGTACCAATCCAGAGGAGACAAAGGAGATTATGCGTCAAGTACAAGAACTACTCGACAAAGGTTATATACGCGAATCCCTTAGTCCTTGTGCTGTTCCTATCATTTTAGTGCCGAAAAAGGATGGTACGTCGCGTATGTGCGTTGATTGTAGAGGCATTAATAATATTACTATTCGTTATCGTCATCCTATTCCTAGGCTAGATGATATGCTTGATGAATTGAGTGGCTCTACAATATTCTCCAAAGTTGATTTGCGTAGTGGATACCATCAAATTCGTATGAAATTGGGAGATGAATGGAAAACAGCATTTAAAACGAAGTTTGGATTATATGAGTGGTTAGTCAAGCCTTTTGGGTTAACTAATGCACCTAGTACTTTCATTAGGTTAATGAATGAAGTTTTACGTGCTTTCATTGGACGATTTGTGGTAGTTTACTTTGATGACATATTGATTTATAGCAAATCTTTGGAGGAACATTTGGAACATTTATGTGCTGTTTTTATTGCTCTACGTGATGCACGTTTGTTTGGTAACCTTGGAAAGTGCACCTTTTGCACCGACCGAGTATCTTTTCTTGGCTATGTTGTTACTCCACAGGGAATTGAAGTTGATAAAGCCAAGATTGAAGCTATTGAGAGTTGGTCGCATCCCAAAACGGCCACACAAGTGCGGAGTTTCCTTGGCCTCGCTGGTTTCTATAGGCGTTTTGTGAGAGATTTCAGCACCATTGCTGCACCTCTCAACGAGCTTACAAAGAAGGATGTGCCTTTTGTTTGGGGTACCGCACAGGAAGAAGCCTTCACAGTATTGAAAGATAAGTTGACACATGCTCCTTTGCTCCAACTTCCTAATTTCAATAAGACTTTTGAGCTTGAATGTGATGCTAGTGGAATTGGATTAGGAGGTGTGTTATTACAAGATGGCAAACCTGTTGCATACTTTTCTGAAAAATTGAGTGGGCCTAGTCTGAACTATTCTACTTATGATAAAGAATTATATGCTCTTGTTCGGACCTTAGAAACATGGCAACATTATTTATGGCCCAAGGAATTTGTTATACATTCTGATCATGAATCTTTGAAACACATTAAAAGTCAAGCAAAACTGAACCGTAGACATGCTAAATGGGTTGAATTCATTGAGACTTTCCCTTATGTCATTAAACACAAGAAGGGTAAAGAAAATGTTATTGCTGATGCATTATCTCGTCGTTATACTATGCTTTCACAACTTGACTTTAAAATATTTGGTTTGGAGACCATCAAAGATCAATATGTTCATGATGCTGAATTTAAAGATGTATTGCAGAATTGTAAGGAAGGGAGAACTTGGAACAAGTTCGTTCTCAACGATGGCTTTGTGTTTCGTGCTAACAAGCTATGCATTCCAGCTAGCTCCGTTCGTCTTTTGTTGTTGCAGGAGGCGCATGGAGGAGGATTAATGGGACACTTTGGCGTCAAGAAGACGGAGGATATACTTGCTACACATTTCTTTTGGCCAAAGATGAGACGGGATGTTGAGCGTTTTGTTGCTCGCTGCACTACATGTCAAAGAGCTAAGTCACGACTAAATCCTCATGGTTTATATATGCCTTTGCCTGTACCTAGTGTTCCTTGGGAGGATATATCTATGGATTTTGTTTTAGGTTTACCTCGAACAAAGAAGGGGAGGGATAGCATATTTGTTGTCGTGGATAGGTTCTCGAAAATGGCACACTTTATACCTTGTCATAAAAGCGATGATGCTGTTAATGTTGCTGATTTGTTCTTTCGTGAAATTATTCGCTTGCATGGTGTGCCAAATACTATTGTTTCAGATCGTGATACTAAATTTCTTAGCCACTTTTGGAGATGTTTATGGGCTAAGTTGGGGACTAAGCTGCTTTTTAGTACTACTTGTCACCCCCAAACTGATGGACAAACTGAAGTAGTCAATAGAACATTGTCTACTATGCTTAGGGCTGTTTTGAAGAATAACAAGAAAATGTGGGAAGAATGCTTGCCTCATATTGAATTTGCTTATAATCGTTCATTGCATTCTACTACTAAGATGTGCCCTTTTGAAATTGTGTATGGTTTCCTACCTCGTGCACCTATTGATTTGTTGCCTCTTCCATCTTCGGAGAAGGTTAATTTTGATGCTAAAGAACGTTCTGAATTGATTTTAAAAATGCATGAGTTAACTAAGGAAAACATTGAGCGTATGAATGCTAAATATAAACTTGCTGGAGATAAGGGTAGAAAACATGTTGTGTTTGCACCTGGAGATCTTGTTTGGTTACATTTGCGTAAAGATAGATTTCCTAATCTGCGCAAATCAAAGCTAATGCCACGTGCTGATGGTCCTTTTAAGGTGTTAGAGAAAATAAATGATAATGCATATAAACTTGAGCTACCTGCAGATTTTGGGGTTAGTCCCACTTTTAACATTGCAGATTTGAAGCCTTATTTGGGTGAGGAAGATGAGTTTCCGTCGAGGACGACTTCATTTCAAGAAGGGGAGGATGATGAGGACATCAATACCATTGTTACACCCACAGCCCCTACTGTTACTTATACTGGACCAATTACTAGAGCTCGCGCACGCCAATTAAATTACCAGGTACTTTCGTTTCTTGGTAATGATTCTAATGTTCATGAGATTATGATGCTGCCTAAATTGGATACATTTGTTTTGCTTACAAATGAAGGGCCTAGCTTGGAGAAGGATGAACATTGGAGCAAGAACACACATGGAGTTGATGGCATGCGCAAGGGGATCAAGAACGGAGTTACAAGTGATGATTTCAGGACTTTGAAGCCGCCATAAGGAGTGCATGAAGCCTCGGACGAAATATATGAGATGCCACTTCATAATATTCGTTCATAGGCTATTCTAGGTGCTGCGTCACCTTATTAATGGGCCAGGCCCATGTAATTTCGAGATACTTAAGTATAGGCTATTTTTAGAGTCCGTATATGTGGGGAAACAAGAGTTAGGGTTGGTTTCGGACCCCACCCTCAAGGGCCACGAAATTCCCCCCTCTTCCTCCATATATACAGCCCTTAGGGCGTCGTTTAGACTTTGGGTTTTGTTTAGATTAAAAGTTCGCCATAGCTGCAACTTCGCGTACTTCGTTTGTGTCCAACGACCAGACCAAGACGTCACAGAACCCCATCTTGATCAATAAAGCTTTCATCTTATATTCGCAATATCCAGATTGCAATCTTAGTTTCTTGCTTGTTCTTCGTTTGCTTGCAGGAAACAGACCCTCGTGGTCAGGTTGATCGTGCTCCGGCGTGGTCAATAACCCTCGGAAGTTGGTTTAGCGATTGCTAAGGCGCGACGTCTCGCACGTTCGTAGTCGGATCGTCAAGGTCGACTCCCACAGAAAACGATAGCCACCATCTCATCGAAACATCGGGACACCTTTGCCTCTATCACAGGGCAGCGACGACGAAAAAGTGCGACAAAAAATCACTATGATGGCACGTGGCTCAAAAGACTCAGAAAAGCCTAAAAATAGGATAGGGAAAAAGTGCGACAAAAAATCACTATGATGGCACGTGGCTCTTTTTTTTCCGACACCTACGCAGGCAAGGAAACACGAATCGGATTTGAGATTGATCTCAAGAACAAACCTAATATGAGAAGAACTCGGATTGGTGGTGGATATATGGTTGTGGTATATGGCAGCGGTGGTGGTATATGGTAGCAGTGGTGTATATGGATACGGATTGGTGGTGGTATATGGATACGGAGTCAGAGCTGTGGCGGATAAGCAATGGTGGTAGATGGGCGATGATGATGGTGCGGCGGCGACGTGACAACTTATGACCAGAACTCGAAACTCTAAAAGACTAGACTCTAAGACCAGCAACTTGACACGACGATGCAACCGCAAATTCAACAAAGCAAAAACCCTAAAAAGATTATGCAAAGGCTCAAATTGGTTCGGATATGATGAACTAACCCTAATTTTTTTTGTGGCTTTTTCGTGGACTGTAGGTATGAAGAACAGACTCGATCTAATCTACGAAAAACTGTAAAATCTCACCGAGCAACCTGGAAATCTGATACCACTTTATAGAGGCTAAGGTGTCCCGATGTTTCGATGAGATGGTGGCTATCGTTTTCTGTGGGAGTCGACCTTGACGATCCGACTACGAACGTGCAAGACGTCGCGCCTTAGCAATCGCTAAACCAACTTCCGAGGGTTATTGACCACGCCGGAGCACGATCAACCTGACCACGAGGGTCTGTTTCCTGCAAGCAAACGAAGAACAAGCAAGAAACTGAGATTGCAATCTGGATATTGCGAATATAAGATGAAAGCTTTATTGATCAAGGTGGGGTTCTGTGACGTCTTGGTCTGGTTGTTGGACACAAACGAAGTACGAGAAGTGTCAGCTATGGCGAACTTTTAATCTAAACAAAACCCAAATTCTAAACGATGCCCTAAGGGCTGTATATATGGAGGAAGAGGGGGGAATTTCGTGGCCCTTGAGGGTGGGGTCCGAAACTAACCCTAACTCTTGTTTCCCCACACATACGGACTCTAAAAATAGCCTATACTTAAGTATTTCGAAATTACATGGGCCTGGCCCATTAATAAGGTGACGCAGCACCTAGAATAGCCTATGGACGAATATTATGAAGTGGCATCTCGTATATTTCGTCCAAGGCTTCATGCACTCCTTATGGCGGCTTCAAAGTCCTGAAATCATCACTTGTAACTCCGTTCTTGATCCCCTTGCGCATGCCATCAACTCCATGCATGTTCTTGCTCCAATGTTCATTCTTCTCCAGGTTAGGCCCTTCATTTGTAAGCAAAACAAATGTATCCAATTTAGGCAGCATCATAATCTCATGAACATTAGAATCATTACCAAGAAACGAAAGTACCTGGTAATTTAATTGGCGTGCGCGAGCTCTAGTAATTGGTCCAGTACATGTAACAGTAGGGGTTGTGGGTGTAACAATGGTATTGATGTCCTCATCACTTAATTACGGCCGGCTACATGCGGAGCAGCATGCAACGAGTCGCAGCCTGATACATCCATTTTGCATCATGCTTTTATATCGATATTTATTGCATTATGGGTTGTTATTACACATTATGTCACAATACTTATGCCTATTCTCTCTTATTTTACAAGGTTTACGTGAAAAGGGGGAATGCCGGCAGCTGGAATTCTGGGCTGGAAAAGGAGCAAATATTAGAGACCTATTCTGCACATCTTCAAAAGTCCTGAAACTTCACGGGAGCACGTTTCAGAATATATAAAAAATATTGGGCGAAAGAAGTACCAAAGGAGGGCCACCCACCATCCACGAGGGTGGGCGGCGTGCCCCTTGCCTCGTGGGCCCCCTGGCAGCCCTCTGATGCCCACTTTGGCTATATGGAGTTTTTCGTTGAGGAAAAAAATCATAAGCAAGCTTTCGGGACGAAACTCCGCCGCCACGAGGCACAACCTTGGCGGAACCAATCTAGGGCTCCAGCGGAGCTGTTCTGCCGGGGAAACTTCCCTCCAGGAGGGGGAAATCATCATCATCGTCATTACCAAGGTCAATCTCCATCAACATCTTCACCAACACCATCTTATCTCAAACCCTAGTTCATCTCTTGTATCCAATCTTTGTCTCAAAATCTTAGATTGGTACTTGTGGGTTGCTAGTAGTGTTGATTACTCCTTGTAGTTGATGCTACTTGGTTTACTTGGTGGAAGATCATATGTTCAGATCCATTATGCATATTAATACCCCTCTGATTATGAACATGAATATGATTCGTGAGAGTTACATTTGTTCCTGAGGACATGGGAGAAGTCTTGCTATAAGTAGTCATGTGAATTTGGTATTCGTTCGATATTTTGATGAGATGTATGTTGTCTTTCCTCTAGTGATGTCATGTGAACGTCGACTACATGACACTTCACCATTGTTTGGGCCTAGAGGAAGGCATTGGGGAGTAATAAGTAGATGATGGGTTGCTACAGTGACAGAATTTTAAACCCTAGTTTATGAGTTTCTTCGTAAGGGGCTGATTTGGATCCATATGTTTCATGCTATGGTTAGGTTTACCTTAATACTTCTGTTGTAGTTGCGGATGCTTGCAATAGGAGTTAATCATAAGTGGGATGCTTGTCCAAGGAAGGACAGTACCCAAGCACCAGTCCACCCACATATCAAATTATCAAAGTACTGAACGCGAATCATATGAACGTGATGAAAATTAGCTTGACGATAATTCCCATGTGTCCTCGGGAGCACTTTCCTTTACATAAGAGTTTGTCCAGGCTTGTCCTTTGCTACAAAAAGGATTGAGCCATCTTGATACACCTTATATACTTTTATTACTTGTTACCCGTTATGAATTACCTTGTCACAAAACTATCAGTTACCGATAATTTCAATGCTTGCAGAGAATACCTTGCTGAAAACCACTTATCATTTCCTCCTGCTCCTCGTTGGGTTCGACACTCTTACTTATCGAAAAGGCTATGATAGATCCCCTACACTTGTGGGTCATCAAGACTCCTTTCTGGCACCGTTGCCGGGGAGTGAAGCGCCTTTGGTAGGTGGAATTTGGTAAGGAAAAATTTATATAGTGTGCTGAAATTTACTGTCACTTGTCACTATGGAACATAATCCTTTGAGGGGCTTGTTTGGGGTATCTTCACCCCGACGAGTAGAGCAAAGAGTTACTCCTCAGCCTACTGAACCTACTGAAAATGTTTATTTTGAAATTCCTTTGGGTGTGATAGGGAAACTGCTAGCTAATCCTTTTTAAGGAGATGGAACATTGCATCCCGATTTGCACCTAATCTATGTGGATGAAGTTTGTGGATTATTTAAGCTTGCAGGTATGCCCAAGGATGTTATCAAGAAGAAGGTCTTCCCTTTATCTTTGAAGGGAAAGGAATTGACATGGTTTAGGCTATGTGATGATATGGGATCATGGAACTACAACCGATTGAAATTGGAATTCCATCAGAAGTTTTATCCTATGCATCTTGTTCATCGTGATCGTAATTATATATATAATTTTTGGCCTTGCGAAGGAGAAAGCATCGCTCAAGTGGGGGAGGCTTAAGTCAATGTTATATTCATGCCCAAATCATGAGCTTTCAAGAGAAATTATTATTCAAAATTTTTATGCTCGGCTTTCTCTCGATAATCGCTCCATGCTCGATACTTCTTGTACTGGTTCTTTTATGATGACGACTATTGAATTCAAATGGGATTTATTGGAAAGAATTAAATGCAACTCTGAAGATTGGGATCTCGACGAAGGTAAGGAGTCAGGTATAACACCTAAGTTTGATTGTGTTAAATCTTTTATGGATACCGATGCTTTCCGTGAATTTAGCACTAAATATGGACTTGACTCTGAGATAGTAGTTTCTTTCTGTGAGTCCTTTGCTACTCATGTTGATCTCCCTAAGAAGAAGTGGTTTAAATATAATCCTCCTGTCGGTGTCAAAACCGGCGGATCTCGGGTAGGGGGTCCCGAACTATGCGTCTAGGCCGGATGGTAACAGGAGGCAGGGAACACGATGTTTTACCCAGGTTCGGGCCCTCTTGATGGAGGTAAAACCCTACGTCCTGCTTGATTAATATTGATGATATGGGTAGTACAAGAGTAGATCTTCCACGAGATCAAGGAGGCTAAACCCTAGAAGCTAGCCTATGGTATGACTGTTGTCTATGGAGTTGATGTCCTACGGACTACAACCCTCCGGTTTATATAGACACCGGATAGGGTTAGGGTTACATAGAGTCGGTTACAAGGGTAGGAGATCTTGAATATCCGCACCGCCAAGCTTGCCTTCCACGCCAAGGAAAGTCCCATCCGGACACGGGACGAAGTCTTCAATCTTGTATCTTCATAGTCCAGGAGTTCGGCTGAAGGTATAGTCCGGCTACCCAAACACCCCCTAATCCAGGACTCCCTCAGTAGCCCCTGAACCAGGCTTCAATGATGACGAGTCCGGCGCGCAAATTGTCTTCGGCATTGCAAGGCGGGTTCCTCCTCCAAGTTCTTCATAGAAGATTGTAAACACCAAGAGTAGTGTCCGGCTCTGCAAAATAAGCTTCCACATATTGCCATAGAGAGAATAATATTAACACAAATCAAATCTTCTGACGTATTCCGCAGTGCATCGTCACACTATGGCCAAATCCTTTACTCGAATCGTTTTTACTTTTCCACCTCAGCATGTTTTGCAAGGCGGTTTCCTTGGCACATCTTGTCACACCAGAGATCGTGTACCCCCCTTTTGTGGGATTCTCATCAATACGGACGTGGGTAGCCCAACCGCGCCACTTATCGCGGCGCTTGGGAGGCAAGCGAGTTTTACTAGGCAGGTGGGGACACACAACCGCATCTGCCCATATAAGGGGATAAGGATCCACCTTTTTACCTACGCCTTCTTCCTCCTTTGCCTATCCATCTCCTGCGCACTCGAGCTCCAGCGCCCAAGCCCGCACTTCCCACCTCAACCTTCTCCAGCAATGTCCGGAGCGGGAGGTAAGTGGATGGTCTCCTCCGCCACGGAGGGCCAAGTCAAGAAGCTAAGGAAGGCCGGATACCTGTCCAAGGACATCGCGCACCGGCTTCCCGAAAAGGGGCAGCTTCTCCCCACCCCAAGGCCCCATGAGAGGGTAGTATTTCTTCCCCACTTCCTCCGCGGACTGGTTTTCCACTCCACCCATTTGTCCGGGGGCTCATGTTCTACTACGGCCTGGATTTCCACAATCTGGCCCCAAACTTCATCCTCAACATCTCGGCGTTTATCGTCGTGTGCGAGGCTTTTCTCCGCGTCCGCCCTCATTTTGGCCTCTGGCTCAAGACCTTCAACGTCAAGACCAAGGTGGTGCGCGGCAGCCAGGCGGAGTGCGGAGGCGCCATGGCGGGCAAGATGGCCAACGTCCTATGGTTCGAGGGCTCTTTTGTGGAGACCCTAAAGGGATGGCAATCCGGGTGGTTTTACATCACCGAGCCGCACGATCCGAAATGGACCGCATCCCCCGAGTTCCGATCCGGACACCCCACGCGGCTTATGTCCTGGAAAGAGACGGGCCTATCGTGGGGTGACGAAAAAGAGGTGACCGGATTGCAAACATGCATCCAGTCCCTGGTGAACAAGCCAATCCGCTTGTTAATGTAATCCAGGTTATGCTCGTCTGCCGGATCCTCCCGTGCCAACAACGGGATTTTAATTTGTGGGAGTTCGACCCGGCGCAGCATCAAACCCTCAGCAGGCTCTTCGACACGACGTACAAAGACGCCTGGAAGATGCTATTCAAGGGCGCCGAGGCTCCCGCATCCGCTTCCGAGGACCGCGGATACAGCTCGCAGCGTCACGCTAGCGAGGTAAGCCACCTACACCTTTTACAGGATGTTAAGCTTTTTTCATAGTTTGACTCTATGCGGGATCTAAAGTCCCTTACCTTTGACAGGCTTGGTGGGCGATATCCGGACCGATTAACTGTCCGGCCCCGCTGCCCGAAGACCTAGCCCCAGCTCTACTAGTGAAGCTACTGGTTCCGGCGCCTTATGTGGTGCTGGAGAAGAAGGCCAAGAAGAAGAAGACCACGGGGACTCGAAAGAGTGCCCGCAACATGGTGGTGTCGGACTCGTCATCTGACGAGTCCGAGACGCCCTCCTCCCGTGAAAACGAGGAGGAGGAAGAAGAAAACTCTCCCCCCCCAACGGAGGGAGGAGCGAAGAGGAAGGCCGCCCCAACGGGGGAGGCCGAGGGGTCTAGGAAAAGGAAGACCCCTCCACCGGACTATGCCCCCGACGCCGAAGAGGGCAAAGAGGAGTGGCCAAATAGGGCCAAGCGTCCGGCGAAATCGTAAGTTCGGATATCAGAGTAACTCATGATGTTCCTTTGTTGCACAGCTTTCCCTAATGTCGAATGTAATTATGCAGTCCGCCCCGGGCCGAATTCGACGAATCGTCGGGCGGCTCCCTGGACTCATCAGACGTGAACTCAGTTCTGCCCGCTGTCTCCCCCCGCACTGCAGACGATGCCGAAGTGGCGTCGCACAAGCTCCGGGGCAGGAGGAGGTGGTCCCGGAGGAGCCGCAAGGCAACCTCCCAGACTCCGGGAGTGAAGGGGATAAGGCTCCCCAGGGCTCCAAGTCCGGCTTTGTGCCGGACACCGCGCCGGAATCTTCCATAGTTCCATACCGCGGTAGGCGAACTCCTTCCAAGAGGAGCAAGCCTTATGAGCTGGCGACCTCCGTCCAACCGGAGGTGCCGGACAATCTGCTGGAGGTGCTTGACGATGCCTCCATCAACGAGGGGCACCGTACTATTATGAGTACGGTGATCCATAAGGTTCAGTCCACCAAGAGCGGACTGACTGAAGCTTGCGCTAGCCTTCTAACAGGCTTCGAGGTAAGTAAAAATATGTAAAAATATTACCGCATAGACAGTAGCCCCTGATGCTCTGTTTGGCGTTTGGAAAGAAAAGCCAAATAGAGGATCTATTAAATTTCGCAGGAGTCTAAAAAAAGAGTCAATATGCGTATGCAGGCTTCACTGCTATCCACCGCCGCACTGACTGCGGAGGTGGGTGTCCTGAAGCAGGACCTCGAGCGGACCGAGCTAGAGCTCGGCCTTGCCAAGCGGCGGCTCGAGGAGAAAGAAGGTAAGAAATACCTTATAGAAAAAGTGCCTATAAAAAGGCGTGATTGCAAAAAGAATAACAGTATTGTACTGCTTATTGTAGGGGCCACGACTGAGGTGGCGACCCTTAAGTAGGCGCTATCTGAGGCAGAAAAGAAAACGGCCGCGGAGCGCACCGAGCGAGACAGACTTGGGGCTCAGGTCGGCGAGGTGCAACAAGAGCTTCAGGCTCTCATGAAAAAACATGAGAGTTTGGAGCTTGAGTCGAAGGCGCAAGCATCCGAGCTTGCGACGGCCCTAGAGGCTGCCAAGTCTGCCAAGGCCGAAGCACAAAAGGCCCTCCAAGAGTTGGAGGAGATGAGGAAGATAGCAGCGGGTAAGGCATTCTTTATGCAAAGTAGAAATATAAAAGTGAACTACTTGTTACTTACCCGAATCCGGAGCTCTCCAGGGGCATTCGCAGATCTTCCCCACAGCGTATCCGACGCCGCCGCATTCTACCGAGCTGAAGAGGGTAGCTCGACGGAGAAGGTGTTCTGGTCTCAGTATTCTAAGGCCGGACACCCTGTGCCCTTGAGCGACCAGCTGAAACAGCTGGTCGAGCTCCACAAGGCGGCCGAACAGGCCATGAAGGGCTTCATAGTTCGGCTGTCGCCCGGAGAGGCCCTGCCTGGGAGCTATTTCGGGCTGGTGCGGCGGCTGGTGGAGGCCTATCCGAGGCTCGAGGTCATCAAGTGCTCCGTCTGCATCGAAGGTGCCCGTCGGGCCCTTGCCCGTGCAAAGGTGCACTGGGGTAAGCTGGACGGTGAGAAGCTTGTGAAGGACGGGCCGCCGCCGGGGAAGGAGCATCGCAAGCCCGAGAACTACTACAAGGATATTCTTGCAGGTGCCCGCCTTGTGGCGGATGAATGTACCAAGGATGTGATTTTTGAATGAACTCGCTCGTGTTTATCCTGTGCGCTGAAAACTTGTTCATATGCGCTAAGCAATGCTTATTGAATTTAAAATATTACTTTCTATGCGGCCGTTTATCAAAAATTGAGAGATGGCCAGTCGTCGGCTTCTGCCCCCATGCCGCTAGTGCTGGGGTGTTCGGGATAAATCTGAGCGCTCTTTTTCCCATAGTTGGGTCCTTCGAGGGAGGCGCTCAGCACAACGAACCAGGCAATCAGACTATAATGCTTGAACACTCTCACTTAGCCATAGAAGTCTATAATTTTAAATTTCGGCGAAGCCCCTAGTTCGGAAGACCAAGTTCGGGGCGCTATCCACGCCTTGGCCGGACAAAGCCAGCTCCTTGCTCAAAGCGGCATAAGCCTTTAGGGACTCGAAAAACCTCTCGAATAGCGACCGGTCTCTCGCCACATCATGACAGTCCGTTTTAGCTTTCTCCACTGAGGTGCTTAACCCAGCTGAACCGGGGCACAGTCGCAGTGGTTCTCCTAGTGCTACCTTAGCCGATATAGCAGAACGTAAGGCACCAAAACATAGGAGCCGGGCAAACCCAACTATTGACCCAAATCATGATTCGGAGCCGATGCATATAGTGCTATAAGTTCGGGCTGCCGCACTTGTGAAAGTGTACGGACTTCTCACACCATTATGAGGGGTACTGAAGCCCCTGGCGTGTTTGCCGTACCATGGTGTACGGGTGCAATCATGTCATTTAATAAACATATATGTGAAAAGAAGATAATGCAAAAAATAGACAGAAAGCTATGCATTGTTTATAGAGAGGCTATTTATCAAATCAGAACGATACAAATAGTGCGGTAAGCAAAATATATTGGACTATTTAGTATGTCCTGACCAGGGGCAGGCCGCGGAATTGTATTTAAAACAGGTATACCGCTCGTAACAGAGACCACCTGGGAGTTCCATAATGCGGCATGGCTTGTCTGCCTCCCTGGATCTTGCATCGTTTGTGCGGCAGTCGAATTGCCGAACAGGTCGTCCGAAGTATGGAGTCCTGAAAGTAAGAAAAAATTAAAAAAAAGAATTCGGCAGCCCCTAGTACGTTTTAAGCCGTATTTTGGGCGTGCCGTTATTGTGCCCCTTCCCCTGTGCCCATGGTATTTCAAGGGCGTAGTTATGTACGCGAGGTATTGGTTTCGATATGTCGCGAGAGCTGGGGTTGGGGCCGCATTGCTACGCTTGCTCAGAGTGTGCCAGGCGGTCCTGCTGTGGGTTACTCCGGGCGCGCTTGGCAGTGTCTGGCTTTTTAACGGCCGGACTGGAGGATTGCCTAAGAAGGCTACTTTGTACTTCCGCTGCGAGAGCCGCCGTGTGCTCCTCCGTACGGAGGGAGCGTTCGGTGTTTCCGTTGACCGTGATTACTCCTCGAGGGCCTGGCATCTTGAGCTTGAGATATGCGTACTGCAGCACCGCATTGAACTTTGCGAATGCGATTTGTCCGAGCAGGGCGTGATAGCCACTGCGAAACGGGACTATATCGAAGATTAACTCTTCGCTTCAGAAATTGTCTGGGGATCCGAAGACCACGTCAAGTGTTACTGAGCCTGTACAGTTGGCTTCTACACCTGGTATAATGCCTTTAAAGGTCGTTTTTGTGGGCTTAATCCTTGAGGGATCTATGCCCATTTTCCGCACTGTATCCTGATAAAGCAAGTTCAGGCTACTGCCGCCGTCCATGAGGACTCTTGTGAGATGAAATCCGTCGATGATTGGGTCGAGAACCAATGCGGCGAAGCCGCCATGACGGATGCTAGTGGGATGGTCCATTCGATCAAAAGTGATCGGGCAGGAGGACCATGGGTTGAACTTTGGGGCGACTGGCTCCATCGCGTATACATCCCGTAGCGCACGCTTCCGCTCCCTCTTGGGAATGTGGGTTGCGTATATCATGTTCACCGTCCGCACTTGTGGGGAAAGCCCTTCTGTCCATTGTTGTTCGGCGGCTTGGGCTCCTCCTCATCGTCGCTGTGCAGCCCCTTGTCTTTGTTGTTGGCTCTTAACTTGCCTGCCTGCTTGAACACCCAACAATCCCTGTTAGTGTGATTGGCTGGCCTTTTGGGGGTGCCATGTATCTGGCACAAGCGATCGAGTATTCGGTCCAAACTGGACGGGCCCTGAGTATTCTTTTTGAATGGCTTTTTCCGCTGACCGGATTTATAGCCTTTGAATCCGGCATTGACTGCCGTGTCTTCATTACTGTCACTGCTAACGCGGCGTTTTTGCTTATTCCGACGTGTCCTGCCACTTTTGTCCTTGGTATCCGAATTACCAGGGTTCTTAGATAAGTTGTTACTGCGAGCTAGCCAGCTGTCTTCTCCCGCGCAAAAGCGGGTCATGAGTGTCGTGAGGGCTGCCATAGATTTTGGCTTTTCATGTCCCAGGTGCCGGGCAAGCCATTCGTCGCGGATGTTATGCTTGAAGGCTGCTAGGGCCTCCGTGTCCGGACAGTCGACTATCTAGTTTTTCTTTGTTAGGAACCATGTCCAGAATTGTCTGGCCGATTCCTCTGGCTGCTAAATTATGTGGCTTAAGTCGTCGGCGTCCGGTGGTCGCACGGAAGTGACCTGGAAGTTGTCGAGGAATGTGGCTTCCAGGTCCTCCCAAGAACTGATTGAGTCTGCTGGCAAGCTGTTAAGCCAATGTCGGGCCGGTCCTTTAAGTTTGAGCAGGAGGTATTTGATGGCGTGTAGATCATCGCCGCGTGCCATGTGGATGTGAAGGAGATAATCCTCGATCCATACCGCCAGATCTGTTGTGCCATCGTATGATTTGATGTTTACGGGTTTGAAACCCTCTGGGATTTTATGATCCATTACTTCATTCGTGAAGCATAGCGGGTGTGCGGCGCCTCTGTACCGGGCTATATCATGACACAGCTCGGAAGAGCTATGTCTATTGTGTTCGGCCCGGCCGGATTTGTTGTATCCGGAGTGAAGATCATCGTCATGTGCCGTAGGGTACCTGCGCGATCCGTAGATCGATCTTGCTTGTCTTGCCTTATCCTCCAGTACGTCTCGCAGGTCTTGCGCATTTTCCCGTGCCTTAGTTGAGCGGCGTCGGGGCATGGCTTGGGTGGAGGACTAAGAGGCCTCTCTGTCGCGGCCGCGAGGTGGCCGGTCTGCCATGTCATGCGCTGGTGATGTAGGTGCTTCCTCCTCTGATCGGGGTAGCGGCTTGCGCTTTGGGTAACTCTTGGAGGGGCGTTCGAGTTCATACTCTTCGGCCGCAAGGACTTCAGTCCATCTGTCGGCTAGCAAATCTTGGGCAGCTCTAAGCTGTTGCTGCTTTTTCTTGAGGCTGCTTGCCGTGGCTAAAAGCCTGCGTTTGAAACGCTCTTGTTCGGCGGGGTCTGATGGTATGACGAATTCGTCGTCATCGAGGCTTGCCTCGTCTTCGGAGGGAGGCGTATAGTTATCATCCCCGACCTCTCGGTCTGCCGCTCTCTCATGAGGGCTGGCTTCTCCATCTTCCTGTGCCGAATCTTGCTAAGGTGGGTGTTCTTCGGTGCTACCCGGGGTAGTATTATCTCCCGTGCCGGAATCACCATTTTTTCTTTGGCGGGATTTAGAGCGGCGCCGCTGACGCCGTCGCTTTGGCTGTTTCTTGGGGGTGTCATCCCCCACTGTTCCATCGCCATCTCCATCTTTTGGAGTATCCACCATATATATGTCATATGACGTGGTGGCCTTCCAGCGCCCTATAGGTGCTGGTTCCTGTTCGTCTCCTACATCGTCGTCCATACCGTCGATGTCTTTGGAGCCAAAGTCAAGCATGTCGGTTAAATCGTCGACAGTGGCTACAACGTGGGTGGTGGGTGGGCTTTGAATTTCTTCATCGTCCGTATCCCACCCTCGCTGACCGTAATCCAGCTAGGGCTCTCCTGATAAAGAGAGAGACTTAAGAGAATTCAGGATGTCGCCAAAAGGCGAGTGCTGAAAGATGTCTGCGGCGGTGAACTCCATTATCGGCGCCCAATCGGATTCGATTGGAAGGGGCGCGGGGGGTTCGGAGTCCGGATCCTCGGAGTCACGGGTCATGCAGAGTGCGGGGCTAGCGTTCGGCTCGATCGCCTTTGAGATCGCCGCCCCCGAGGTGACGTCCAACCGCTCGTCCTTGATTGGCGCAATAGGCTCCGAGTTAGGGGTCGGAACCGATGCGTGTGCGGCCTCCAGGACACTGTCCGGAGGCAGAGCTAGATCATGCCCCTCGAGATAGTGCGGCGCGCTTGGCCGTGGCTCGAACCCGTCGAAGATCAAGTCTCCGCGGATGTCAGCCGTGTAGTTTAAGCTTCCAAACCTGACTTGATGACCAGGGGCGTAGCTTTCGATCTGCTCCAAGTGGCCAAGCGAATTGGCCCGCAGAGCGAAGCCGCCGAAGACGAAGATCTGTCTGGGGAGAAAAGCCTCACCCTGGACCGCATCGTTGTTGATGATCAAAGGAGCCATCGGGCCTAAAGGCGACGACACAGGGGGACTCTCAATGAAAGCACCAATGTCGGTGTCAAAACCGGCGGATCTCGGGTAGGGGGTCCCGAACTGTGTGATGAGGACATCAATACCATTGTTACACCCACAACCCCTACTGTTACATATACTGGGCCAATTACTAGAGCTTGCGCACGCCAATTAAATTACCAGGTACTTTCGTTTCTTGGTAATGATTCTAATGTAAATGAGATTATGATGCTGCCTAAATTGGATACATTTGTTTTGCTTACAAATGAAGGGCCTAGCTTGGAGAAGGATGAACATTGGAGCAAGAACACGCATGGAGTTGATGGCATGCGCAAGGGGATCAAGAACGGAGTTACAAGTGATGATTTCAGGACTTTGAAGCCGCCATAAGGAGTGCATGAAGCCTTGGACGAAATATACAAGATGCCACTTCATAATATTCGTCCATAGGCTATTCTAGGTGCTGCGTCACCTTATTAATGGGCCAGGCCCATGTAATTTCGAAATACTTAAGTATAGGCTATTTTTAGAGTCCGTATGTGTGGGGAAACAAGAGTTAGGGTTGGTTTCGGACCCCACCCTCAAGGGCCACGAAATTCCCCCCTCTTCCTCCATATATACAGCCCTTAGGGCGTCGTTTAGACTTTGGGTTTTGTTTAGATTAAAAGTTCGCCATAGCTGCAACTTCGCGTACTTCGGTTGTGTCCAACGACCAGGCCAAGACGTCACAGAACCCCATCTTGATCAATAAAGCTTTCATCTTATATTCGCAATATCCAGATTGCAATCTCAGTTTCTTGCTTGTTCTTCGTTTGCTCGCAGGAAACAGACCCTCGCGGTCAGGTTGATCGTGCTCCGGCGTGGTCAATAACCCTCGGAAGTTGGTTTAGCGATTGCTAAGGCGCGATGTCTCGCACGTTCGTAGTCGGATCGTCAAGGTCGACTCCCACAGAAAACGATAGCCACCATCTCATCGTAACATCGGGACACCTTTGCCTCTATCATGTGGTATCAGATTTCCAGGTTGCTCGGTGAGATTTTACAGTTTTTCGTAGATTAGATCGAGTCTGTTCTTCATACCTACAGTCCACGAAAAAGCCACAAAAAAAATTAGGGTTAGTTCATCATATCCGAACCAATCTGAGCCTTTGCATAATCTTTTTAGGGTTTTTGCTTTGTTGAATTTGCGGTTGCATCGTCGTGTCAAGTTGCTGGTCTTAGAGTCTAGTCTTTTAGAGTTTCGAGTTCTGGTCATAAGTTGTGACGCCGCCGCCGCACCATCGCCCATCTACCACCTTTGCTTATCCGCCACCGCTCTGAATCCATATCCATATACCACCACCAATCCGTATCCATATACCACCACCAATCTGTATCCATATACCACCACCGCTATCATATATCACCACCGCTGCCATATATCCACCACCAATCCGACTTATTCCCATATTAGGTTTGTTCTTGAGATCAATCTCAATTCCGATTCGTGTTTCCTTGCCTGCGTAGGTCTCGGAAAAAAAGAGTCTGGAGACCCCCGGGCTGTTTTTAGGCCAAAATTTTCACGGTCAATTTTTTCCCTATCCTATTTTTAGGTTTTTCTGAGTCTTTTGAGCCACGTGCCATCATAGTGATTTTTTGTCGCACTTTTTCGTCGTCGCTGCCCTAATTTCCAAAAAAAGTGAAAAAAAAATTCGTGTCCATCCTATCAGTTTGACGAGGGAAGAGTTTTGAGACACTCGCCATTATAGTGATTTTTCGCAAAAAAAGGAGCGCAAAAAAAGAGCGAAAAAAAGAGAGTTCCAGAGTGTGCTTTTCCCTTATTTACGTGCAGCGCCGTGATTTGTTAGTGTTCTAGGCTCGCGTCTCTAGCACGGTCTAGCCTAGGACCAGCACAGTACCGTCGTTGAGCGTTTATTCAACTTTGCATCTCTGAATTGATTATTGCTGACCCTTTTTTCTACCATACTATAAGCCTTCCCAGCTCCACATACATCTACGTCGTGCGTTTGACTCTCCCTGGCAATCTCTCTATCCAAGCTTTTGAGAGTTTTGACTACAACGGTTGCCGATCACCGCCTGCTCCTGGGTAAGAACTGGTAAGAATTTGGGATTTGCTTGACGGATTTGTGACACCACCACCACCTCTTGTTAGTATTCTGTAGGATCATATTCTTGTGTGTTTCTATTGTTGCTAACCATGGCAGGATCACAAGCCGACGACACTGACTGGGACAACATGACGAATAACGAGTTGCATGATAAATTTCAGCAAATGATGAATGGACAGGTGCAAGATGTGCTAAACAGATTTGAAGAGGCCATGGAGAAGATAGATGACATGGAGAAGAAGTTCGAAACAAAGCTCGATAACAGGTTTAATGAATTGCTCGCGCGTCTTCCACCCCCACCACCGGCTGCACCTAACGCACCTCTACAACAACAACAACAACAACAACGACTACCAACACATCGTGAAACAGCCCTCCGCCGAGCGAGCCGTCTTCCTCTTGCACCTGGCCAAACTATTGGTGCTACTGTTGATACTTCTGTGGCTCATGCTGCTGATGCGGAGGACGACGATTTTGCAGGCGATTACGAGGATGAGGTTGATCAAAATCAGAACTACGTGCCACCACCAGCACAACAACCACCAGGTCGTCCACATGCAAATAATGGCAATGGTAGGGCTCACCCTCAGGTACGAGATCATGACCATCTCCCTAAACTAAAATTGAATATTCCACCATTTGAGGGTAGATATGTTCCTGATATATATCTTACTTGGGAGTTAGAAACTGAACAATGATTTACATGTTTACAATATCCCGAGGAGAGACGTGTTCCTGCTGCTGTTTGTGCATTCACTAGTTTCGCATGTGTTTGGTGGTCTGAGCATTGTAGATTATATCCTATTCCGGCTACTTGGGCTGCTTTGAAAACTGTTATGCGTACTCGTTGGGTTCCACCATATTATCAACGTGAATTACTTCAAAAATTGCAGCTCTTAAGACAGGGAAAAAATTCTGTAGAAGAATATTATCAGGAATTACAAACTGGCATGATTAGATGTGGTATTGTTGAGGAGAATGAAGCTATGCTTGCACGTTTTATGGGTGGATCAAATAGAGAGATTCAGACGATTCTAGAGTATAAGGACTATACTAATATCACTCGTTTATTCCATCTTGCTTGTAAAGCTGAACGTGAAGTGCAGGATCGACAGGCATTGGCGCGGACTAACTTTTCTGCAGGTCGACCTTCATCATGGACACCACGTGCATCATCTACTTCCACACGTTATGCTACACCGGCGCCTCCGTGATACAATAAAGCAGGCACAATCACCACTATCTGCGAAGAGCACACCTTCTGGGCCTGCAAAGAGCTCTTCTTCATCCATGGCATCCACAGGGCAAACACATGATATTATTTGTCGACGTTGCAAGGGTGGAGGTCATTATGCGAGAGAATGCCCATCTAAACATGTGATGATTGTTACCGAGGATGGTGGGTATGAGTCCGCTAGTGACTATGATGAGGAGACTTTGGCTCTTATTACACGTGACGAACACGGTGGAGACGATTCTGATCATGAGACGCAATACATGGCTCCTGAAGATGCTGACAGGTATGAATGTTTAGTTGCTCAACGTGTTTTGAGTGTGCAGGTTAGACAAGCTGAGCAAAATCACAGGCATAATTTGTTCCATACAAAGGGAGTTGTGAAGGAACGTTCTGTTCGCGTGATCATAGATGGAGGGAGTTGCAACAACTTGGCTAGCATGGAGATGGTGGAGAAGCTATCTCTCACCACAAGACCACATCCACATCCTTACTACATCCAATGGTTCAACAATAGCGGCAAGGTTAAGGTAACACGTACTGTTCGTGTGCATTTTAGTATCTCTACATATGCTGATTATGTTGATTGTGATGTGGTACCTATGCAAGCATGTTCCTTATTACTTGGTAGACCATGGCAATTTGATAAAAATTCTGTTCATCATGGTAGAAACAATCAGTATACTCTTGTTCATAAGGATAAGAATATTACTTTGCTTCCTATGACTCCTGATTCCATTTTGAAAGATGATATCAATAGAGCTAATAAAGCAAAATAGGAGAAAAATAAGAGTGAAAATCAGATTGTGGCAAAAGAATTTGAGCAAAAAATGCAGTCTAATAATAATAAACAATCTAGTGTTGCTTCTGAAATTAAATTGAAAAGTGCATGTTTACTTGCCACTAAATCTGATATTGATGATCTAGATTTTAGCAAATCTGTTTGCTATGCTTTGTGTGCAAAGAGGCATTATTTTCATTCAAGGACGTGCCTTCCTCTTTGCCTCCTGCTGTCACTAACATTTTGCAGGAGTTCGCTAACGTCTTTCCACACGTCGTGCCACCGGGATTACCACCTATTCAAGGGATTGAGCATCAAATTGACTTAATTCCCGGTGCATCATTACCCAACTGTGCACCATACCGTACCAATCCAGAGGAGACGAAGGAAATTATGCGTCAAGTACAAGAACTGCTCGACAAAGGTTATATAAGCGAATCCCTTAGTCCTTGTGCTGTTCCTATCATTTTAGTGCCGAAAAAGGATGGTACGTCGCGTATGTGCGTTGATTGTAGAGGCATTAATAATATTACTATTCATTATCGTCATCCTATTCCTAGGCTAGATGGTATGCTTGATGAATTGAGTGGTTCTACAATATTCTCCAAAGTTGATTTGCGTAGTGGATACCATCAAATTCGTATGAAATTGGGAGATGAATGGAAAATAGCATTTAAAACTAAGTTTGGATTATATGAGTGGTTAGTCATGCCTTTTGGGTTAACTAATGCACCTAGTACTTTCATGGGGTTAATGAACGAAGTTTTACGTGCTTTCATTGGACGATTTGTGGTAGTTTACTTTGATGACATATTGATTTATAGCAAATCTTTGGAGGAACATTTGGAACATTTACGTGCTGTTTTTATTGCTCTACGTGATGCACGTTTGTTTGGTAACCTTGGAAAGTGCACCTTTTGCACCGACCGAGTATCTTTTCTTGGCTATGTTGTTACTCCATAGGGAATTGAAGTTGATAAAGCCAAGATTGAAGCTATTGAGAGTTGGCCGCATCCCAAAACGGTCACACAAGTGCAGAGTTTCCTTGGCCTTGCTGGTTTTTATAGGCGTTTTGTGAGAGATTTCAACACCATTGCTGCACCTCTCAACGAGCTTACAAAGAAGGATGTGCCTTTTGTTTGGGGTACCGCACAGGAAGAAGCCTTCACGGTATTGAAAGATAAGTTGACACATGCTCCTTTACTCCAACTTCCTAATTTCAATAAGACTTTTGAGCTTGAATGTGATGCTAGTGGAATTGGATTAGGAGGTGTGTTATTACAAGATGGCAAACCTGTTGCATACTTTTCTGAAAAATTGAGTGGGCCTAGTCTGAACTATTCTACTTATGATAAAGAATTATATGCTCTTGTTCGGACCTTAGAAACATGGCAACATTATTTATGGCCCAAGGAATTTGTTATACATTCTGATCATGAATCTTTGAAACACATTAAAAGTCAAGCAAAACTAACCATAGACATGCTAAATGGGTTGAATTCATTGAGACTTTCCCTTATGTCATTAAACACAAGAAGGGTAAAGAAAATGTTATTGCGGATGCCTTGTCTCGTCGTTATACTATGCTTTCACAACTTGACTTTAAAATATTTGGTTTGGAGACCATCAAAGATCAATATGTTCATGATGCTGAATTTAAAGATGTATTGCAGAATTGTAAGGAAGGGAGAACTTGGAACAAGTTCGTTCTTAACGATGGATTTGTGTTTCGTGCTAACAAGCTATGCATTCCAGCTAGCTCCGTTCGTCTTTTGTTGTTGCAGGAGGCGCATGGAGAAGGATTAATGGGACACTTTGGCGTCAAGAAGACGGAGGATATCCTTGCTACACATTTCTTTTGGCCAAAGATGAGACGGGATGTTGAGCGTTTTGTTGCTCGCTGCACTACATGTCAAAGAGCTAAGTCACGACTCAATCCTCATGGTTTATATATGCCTTTGCCTGTACCTAGTGTTCCTTGGGAGGATATATCTATGGACTTTGTTTTAGGTTTACCTCGAACAAAGAAGGGGAGGGATAGCATATTTGTTGTCGTGGATAGGTTCTCGAAAATGGCACACTTTATACCATGTCATAAAAGCGATGATGCTGTTAATGTTGCTGATTTGTTCTTTCGTGAAATTATTCGCTTACATGGTGTACCAAATACTATTGTTTCAGATCGTGATACTAAATTTCTTAGCCACTTTTGGAGATGTTTATGGGCTAAGTTGGGGACTAAGCTGCTTTTTAGTACTACTTGTCACCCCCAAACTGAAGGACAAACTGAAGTAGTCAATAGAACATTGTCTACTATGCTTAGGGCTGTTTTGAAGAATAACAAGAAAATGTGGGAAGAATGCTTGCCTCATATTGAATTTGCTTATAATCGTTCATTGCATTCTACTACTAAGATGTGCCCTTTTGAAATTGTGTATGGTTTCCTACCTCGTGCACCTATTGATTTGGTGCCTCTTCCATCTTCGGAGAAGGTTAATTTTGATGCTAAAGAACGTTCTGAATTGATTTTAAAAATGCATGAGTTAACTAAGGAAAACATTGAGCATATGAATGCTAAATATAAACTTGCTGGAGATAAGGGTAGAAAACATGTTGTGTTTGCACCTGGAGATCTTGTTTGGTTACATTTGCGTAAAGATAGATTTCCTAACCTGCGCAAATCAAAGCTAATGCCACGTGCTGATGGTCCTTTTAAGGTGTTAGAGAAAATAAATGATAATGCATATAAACTTGAGCTACCTGCAGATTTTGGGGTTAGTCCCACTTTTAACATTGCAGATTTGAAGCCTTATTTGGGTGAGGAAGATGAGCTTCCGTCGAGGACGACTTCATTTCAAGAAGGGGAGGATGATGAGGACATCAATACCATTGTTACACCCACAGCCCCTACTGTTACATATACTGGGCCAATTACTAGAGCTCGCGCACGCCAATTAAATTACCAGGTACTTTCGTTTCTTGGTAATGATTCTAATGTTCATGAGATTATGATGCTGCCTAAATTGGATACATTTGTTTTGCTTACAAATGAAGGGCCTAGCTTGGAGAAGGATGAACATTGGAGCAAGAACACACATGGAGTTGATGGCATGCGCAAGGGGATCAAGAACGGAGTTACAAGTGATGATTTCAGGACTTTGAAGCCGCCATAAGGAGTGCATGAAGCCTTGGACGAAATATACAAGATGCCACTTCATAATATTCGTCCATAGGCTATTCTAGATGCTGCGTCACCTTATTAATGGGCCAGGCCCATGTAATTTCGAAATACTTAAGTATAGGCTATTTTTAGAGTCCGTATGTGTGGGGAAACAAGAGTTAGGGTTGGTTTCGGACCCCACCCTCAAGGGTCACGAAATTCCCCCCTCTTCCTCCATATATACAGCCCTTAGGGCGTCGTTTAGACTTTGGGTTTTGTTTAGATTAAAAGTTCGCCATAGCTGCAACTTCGCGTACTTCGTTTGTGTCCAACGACCAGACCAAGACGTCACAGAACCCCATCTTGATCAATAAAGCTTTCATCTTATATTCGCAATATCCAGATTGCAATCTCAGTTTCTTGCTTGTTTCTCGCAGGAAACAGACCCTCGTGGTCAGGTTGATCGTGCTCCGGCGTGGTCAATAACCCTCGGAAGTTGGTTTAGCTATTGCTAAGGCGCGACGTCTCGCACGTTCGTAGTCGGATCGTCAAGGTCGACTCCCACAGAAAACGATAGCCACCATCTCATCGAATCATCGGGACACCTTTGCCTCTATCACTGTGCGTCTAGGCCGGATGGTAATAGGAGGCAGGGAACACGATGTTTTACCCAGGTTCGGGCCCTCTTGATGGAGGTAAAACCCTACATCCTACTTGATTAATATTGATGATATGGGTAGTACAAGAGTAGATCTACCACGAGATCAAGGAGGCTAAACCCTAGAAGCTTGCCTATGGTATGACTATTGTCTATGGAGTTGATGTCCTACGGACTACAACCCTCCGGTTTATATAGACACCGGATAGGGTTAGGGTTACATAGAGTCGGTTACAAGGGTAGGAGATCTTGAATATCTGCACCGCCAAGGTTGCCTTCCACGCCAAGGAAAGTCCCATCCGGACATGGGACGAAGTCTTCAATCTTGTATCTTCATAGTCCAGGAGTCCGGCTGAAGGTATAGTCCGGCTACCCGAACGCCCCCTAATCCAGGACTCCCTCACCTCCCATTGAAGCAAAAGTAGTTGCACCTATTAAAGTTTAAGAAAAGACTATCACTTATAATGATCCTGTTGTTCCTACTACTTATATTGAGAAACCACCTTTCCCTGTTAGAATAAAGGATCATGGTAAAGCTTCAACTGCTGTTTGTAAGATTAATACTAGAACACCTACACCACCTGAGCAAATTAAAGTTGAACCTAGTGTTGCTATGGTTAAAGATCTCTTGGCCGATAATATTGATGCGCATGTTATTTACTTCTGTGATGAAGCTACTAGAATTGCTAGACCCGATACTGAAAATAAACATAGACCTATTGTAGGCATGCTTGTTATTTTTGTTAAAATAGGAGATCATTGTTATCATGGCTTATGTGATATGGGTGCTAGTGCAAGTGCAATACCTCATTCCCTATACAAAGAAATTATGCATGATATTGCACCTGCTGAGTTAGAAGAAATTGATGTTTTTTGAAGGTTAGGTTAGTAGGAAAGGCTCCTACTGCTTATATATTACCACAATGTAAAAGTTTTGTTACATATGCATAGGGTGGGGGGGGGGGAGGGAGGGAGGGAGAAGAACAACTACAAAACTAAGTTACAAGGTGGAGGCTTCCTTAGCAAGGATCCCTCTACAGCTCCCTCTATGTATAGGTTCATTGTATAGTAGCCAAAGTGTCATGCACAAGTTGTTTTTTGTGATCAGGTATTCTGTGTAAGAGGTCTCGAAAATCATTTTGAACCTCCCTTTCCATGAGTCAATGCATGGCAACACTTTTCTAAAGTAATTGTTATTACGTTCCTTCCACAAGCTCCAAGCTGCCAGGAGAAAAATCTCCATGATCATTTTGTGATTGTGCCTTTCTTTCAATCTTTCCAGCAGCTGAAGGTGATGTTGTTGATCACTCCAGGTAATGTTCAGTATCCTCCAGCAGGATTGGTTGAAAGTGCAGTGGAAGAAGAGGTGTTCCACCGTTTCTTCAATGTGTTGACCACATAACAGACAGTCCAGGTTGGTCCCAATGTTATAGTGTCTCCATTTTAGCATGTTCCTTGTATTGAGACGGTCAAAAAGTAGTAGCCACCTGAAAACCTTTATCTTAGCCGTGCACTTAGTTTTCCATAGCCATATGAATGCCACATGTGCAGTTATCTCTCTGAAGTAGTAACTGTAGTATGATTTTGTTTTGAAACTTTGTGCACCCCAAGAGCAGGTCCATGTATCATTCGCGTTTGTGAGTTCCACGTTTGCTACCTCTCTTTGGATCTGCCTCAGCTCTTCATGTGCTTGTACTGAAAGTGGTAGATGAAATGTTGTTGCCAGATCAGTTGTGTTGAGGAATGCCTGAATCGGAATGTCTCCGTTCTTGCAGTAAGAAAATGCTCTTGGGTACTTTTCCTCATATATAGAATTGTTCCAGTCGTCTTTCCAGAACAGGGCTGGGCTGCCATTGTGCACATTGACTTGGGTCACTCCTTGATAAATTGGCATTAATTGGATGAGATCCCGCCACCAAAAGGAGCCGCAGGGTTCTGTTGCATGGGGTACAGACTCTATATAGTAAGTATTCCAGATGAGGCTAATCCAGGGTGTGTCATGCTGATTGTAGAACTTGTGTAGGAGTTTGAGAAACAACGCATCATTTTGAACATGTAGGTCCAGTATCCCGAGCCCACCACTCTTTTTTGGGCGACAAACTATGGACCAAGCTGCCAATGAATTACATTTGTCCCCATTATCCGTTTTCTTGTTCCAGAGGCAGTACCGTCTGATTTTGTCCAATTGGGCAATAATTTTCGGAGGTAGTCTTAATGTACCCATGGGGTAGATAGCCAGTGATGTGATGATGGAGTTGAGGCGTGCTAGTCTACCCGCATAAGACATGAGTGACATAGCTGCAGTAATTTTCCTTTCTGCCTTGCAAACAAACGGTGTCAGATCCAGTACTGAAGGACGAGTAGTACCTAAGGGCAGTCCAAGATAAGTGAATGGCATGGTTGCTTGAGCACAGCCAAAAATCGCTGTCAGCATATCGCATTTGTCCCGAGGAGTGTTGATGGGCACCAAAGTTGACTTATGAAAGTTGATTTTGAGTCCCAGTGAAGTGGCATAATCTTCAAGTATCTGTTTGATCTTGGCGGTCTGGTTGATGCAAGCAGGGAGGACAATTATTGTGTCGTCAGCGTATTGAATCACCGGGTATTGGTCATTTCCCTTTGGCGGGATCGGGTGTTGGATGGTCTGGTTTTGAAGTGCCTCATTAAGAGCGGTTTGGAACAGGTTAGCTGCTAACACGAATAGCAATGGTGACAGAGGATCGCCCTGACGCACTCCGCATTTACACAGAAATTGGCAACCTGGCACCCCGTTGAGAAGCACCGATGATTTGCCCGATGAGAAGATATTTTCCATCCAGGTTAGCCATTGGGTTGGAAAGCCCATGTGTTTCATAATGAGCAGCATTGCAGGGTGTTGGATCGTATCAAATGCCTTCGTGAAGTTTAGTTTCAAAAGTACGATCTCACATTTGGACGCTTGGCACTGATGAATATACTCGAAAGCCCAGGCAAGGTAGTCATGAATGGAATGACCACAGAGGAAGCCATATTGGTTGCGATGAACAATCTGCAGAATCATCTTCTGAAGGCAATTGGCAAGGATCTTGGTTATAAGCTTAAGGCAGCAATTCAGAAGCGTGATCGGGCGAAAGTCATTGACTGTCACAGAAGAAATTGATGTTACAATTAAGCTTGCCAATAGAGATATTATTTCACCGGTTGGGATTGTTAGAGATGTTGAAGTCTTGTGTGGGGAAGTTAAATATCCTGCTGATTTTCTTGTTCTTGGTTCCCCACAAGATAAATTTTGTCCCATTATATTTGGTAGACCCTTCTTGAATACTGTTAATGCTAAGATATATTGCAATAAGGATATTGTTTTTGTTGGTGTAGGGAATATGTCTCATGAATTTAATTTTGCTAAATTTCGTAGACAACCCCATGATAAAGAATTGCCTAGCAAAGATGAAATTATTTGTCTTGCTTCTATTGCCGTGCCTCCTAGTGATCCTTTAGAACAATATTTGCTAGACCATGAAAATGATATGCTTATGAATGAAAGAAGGGAAATAGATGAAGTATTATTTAAACAGGGGCCTATTTTGAAACACAACCTGCCTGTTGAAATTCTAGGGTATCCTCCTCCACCCAAGGGTGACCCCGTGTTTGAGCTTAAACCTTTACCTGATAATCTTAAATACGCTTATCTTGATGAGAAAGAGATATATCCTGTTATTATTAGTGCTAATCTTTCAGAGCATGAAGAAAAGAAATTGTTGAAAACTCTGAAGAAGCACCGTGCTGCTATTGGATATACTCTTGATGATCTTAAGGGCATTAGTATCACTCTATGCGAGCACAAAATAAAATTGGAGAAAGACGCGAAACTGGTTGTTGATCACCAATGACGGTTAAATCCTAAGATGAAAGAAGTGGTAAGAAAAGAAATACTAAAGCTTCTGGAGGTAGGTATAATTTATCCCGTTGCTGATAGTCAGTGGGTAAGTCATGCCCATTGTGTCCCTAAGAAGGGAGGTATTACTATGGTTCCTTATGATAAAGATGAATTGATCCCACAAAGAATTGTTACAGGTTATAGAATGGTAATTGGTTTCTGCAAATTAAATAAAGCTACTAAAAAGGATCATTACCCTTTACCTTTTATTGATCAAATGCTAGAAAGATTGTCCAAACATACACATTTTTGCTTTCTAGATGGTTATTCTGGTTTCTCTCAAATACCTGTGTGAAAAGAGGATCAATAAAAGACAACTTTTACTTGCCCTTTCGGCACCTTTGCTTATAGACGTATGCCTTTTGGTTTATGCAATGCACCTGCTACTTTTCAAAGATGTATGATTGCTATATTCTCTGACTTTTGTGAAAAGATTGTTGAGGTTTTCATGGATGATTTCTCCGTTTACGGAACTTCTTTTGATGATTGCTTAAGCAACCTTGATCAAGTTTTGCAGAGATGTGAAGAAACTAATCTTGTCTTGAATTGGGAGAAGTGCCACTTTATGGTTAATGAAGGTATTGTGTTGGGGCCACTGTTCAAGATATCTTCCGATATTTCGATAAATCGGTCGATTTATCGCTTACCGTTGTCTGACCGATAAGATAAATTGGCCGATAAATCAGCTGATATGGCGATAAATTGGCCGATATGCCGATAAACTGGCCAATTTACCCCTTATCATGGGTCGACCGATAAGTTCCCGATAAGCGATAGCCCCAACATTGGTTGGGGCATAAAATTTCTGAAAGAGGTATTGAAGTTGATAAAGCTAAAGTTGATGCTATCAAAAAGATGCTGTGTCCCAAGGACATTAAAGGTATAAGAAGTTTCCTTGGTCATGCCGGTTTTTATAGGAGGTTCATTAAGGACTTCTCTAAAATTTCCAGGCCTCTGACTAATCTCTTACAAAAAGATGTTCCTTTTGTATTTGATGATGATTGTGTAGAAGCATTTGAAATACTTAAGAAAGCTTTGATTTCTGCACCTATTGTTCAGCCTCCTGATTGGAATTTACCATTTGAAATCATGTGTGATGCTAGTGATTATGCTGTAGGGGCTGTTCTAGGACAAAGAGTTGATAAGAAATTAAATGTTATTCAATATGCTAGTAAAACTTTAAGAAATCTTTGATTTCTGCACCTATTGTTCAACCTCCTAATTGGAATTTACCATTTGAAATCATGTGTGATGCTAGTGATTATGCTGTAGGGGTTGTTCTAGGACAAAGAGTTGATAAAAAATTAAATGTTATTCAATATGCTAGTAAAACTCTAGACAGTGCTCAGAGAAATTATGCTACTACTGAAAAAGAATTTTTAGCAGTTGTATTTGCATGTGATAAGTTCAGACCATATATTCTTGATTCTAAAGTAACTGTTCACACTGATCATGCTACTATTAAATATCTTATGGAAAAGAAAGATGCTAAACCTAGACTTATTAGATGGGTTCTCTTGCTACAATAATTTGATTTGCATATTATTGATAGAAAGGGAGCTAAGAACCCCGTTGTAGACAACTTGTCTAGGCTAGAGAATGTTCTTGATGATCCACTACCTATTGATGATAGCTTTCCTAATGAACAATTAGCTGTGATAAATGCTTCTTGTACTGCTCCATGGTATGCTGATTATGCTAATTATATTGTTGCTAAATTTATACCACCTAGTTTCACATACCAGACAAAAGAAAAGTTCTTCTATGATTTTTAAGACATTACTTCTGGGATGACCCACACCTTTATAAAGAAGGAGTAGATGGTGTTATTAGACGTTGTGTACCTGAGCATGAACATGAATAGATCCTACGCAAGTGTCACTCTGAGGCTTATGGAGGACACCACGCTGGAGATAGAACTGCACATAAGGTATTGCAATCCTTTTTTATTGGCCTACTCTCTTCAAGGATGCCTGTATGTTTGTCTTGTCTTGTGATGAATGTCAGAGAATTGGTAATATTAGTAGATGTCAAGAAATGCCTATGAATTATTCACTTGTTATTGAACCGTTTGATATTTGGGGCTTTGATTATATGGGACCGTTTCCTTCCTCTAATGGGTATACTCATATTTTAGTTGTTGTTGATTACGTTACTAAGTGGGTAGAAGCTATTCCAACTAGTAGTGCTAATCATAACACCTCTATTAAGATGCTTAAAGAAGTTATTTTTCCGAGGTTTAGAGTCCCTAGATATTTAATGACTGATGGTGTTTCACATTTTATTCATGGTGCTTTTCGTAAAATGCTTGCTAAGTATGATGTTAATCATAGAATTGCATCTCCTTATCACCCACAGTCTAGTGGTCAAGTAGAACTAAGCAATAGAGAGCTTAAATTAATTTTGCAAAAGACTGTTAATAGATCTAGGAAGAATTGGTCCAAGAAACTTGATGATGCATTATGGGCCTATAGAACTACATACAAAAATCCTATGGGTATGTCTCCGTATAAAATGGTTTATGGAAAGGCATGTCATTTACCTCTTGAACTAGAACATAAAGCATATTGGGCCATTAAAAAGCTCAATTATGATTTCAACTTGCCGGTGAGAAGAGGCTTTTTGACATTAGCTCACTTGATGAATAGAGAGCCCAGGCTTAAGAGAATGCCAAACTGTTTAAAGAAAAAGTTAAAAGATGGCATGACAAAAGGATACAAAAACGTGAGTTTAAGGTAGGTGATTATGTATTGTTATACAACTCTCATTTAAGATTTTTTGCAGGAAAACTCCTCTCTAAATGGGAAGGTCCTTACGTCATTGAGGAGGTCTATCATTTCGGTGCCATAAAAATCAACAACTTCGAAGGCACAAATCTGAGGGTGGTGAACGGTCAAAGAATCAAACATTATATCTCAGGTAATCCCATAAATCTTGAAACTAATGTTATTGAAACCGTAACCCCGGAGGAATACATAAGGGACACTTTCCAGAATGTTTCAGACTCTGAAAAGGAATAGGTATGAGGTACGGTAAGTAAACCGACTCCAAAACAGTTCTAATAGCAATTTTTCTCCGTTTTGGAATGATAGAGGCGAAGGTGTCCCGATATTTCGATGAGATAGATATCGTTTTCTGTGGGAGTCGAATTTGACGATCCGACTACGAACATACGAGGCCGTCGCGCCTTAGCAATTGCTAAACCAACTTCCGAGGGTTATTGACCACGCCGGAGCACGATCAACCTGACCACGAGGGTCTATTTCCTACGAGCAAACGAAGAACAAGCAAGAAACTGAGATTGCAGTCTGAATATTGCGAATTAAAAAGGAAAGCTTTATTAAGGAAGGTGGGGTTCTGTGACGTCTTGGTCTGGTCGTTGGACACAAACGAAGTACGCGAAGTTGCAGCTATGGCGAACTTTTAATCTAAACAAAACCCAAAGTCTAAACGATACCCTAAGGGCTGTATATATGAAGGAAGAGGGGGGAATTTCGTGGCCCTTGGAGGATGGGTCCGAAACCAACCCTAACTCTTGTTTCCCCACACATACGGACTCTAAAAACAGCCTATACTTAAGTATTTCGAAAATACATGGGCCTGGCCCAATAATAAGGTGACGCAGCACCTAGAATAGCCTCTGGATGAAATTTATGAAGTGGCATCTTGTATATTTCGTCCAAGGCATCATGCACTCCTTATGGTGGCTTCAACGTCCTGGAATCATCACTTGTAACTCCGTTCTGGATCCCCTTGCGCATGCCATCATTTCCATGCGTGGTCTTGCTCCAGTGTTCATCCCTCTTATCCAAGCCTGGCCCTTCATTTGTAAGCAAAACAAATGTATCCAATTTAGGCAGCATCATATTCTCATGAACATTGGAATCATTATCAAGGAACGAAAGTACCTGATAATTTAATTGGCATGCGCGAGCTCTAGTAATTGGTCCAGTATGTATAGCAGCAGGGGCTATGGGTGTAACAATGGTATTGATGTCCTCATCATGGAATATTTACGAAATTAGGAAAATAAGTAGTCTGGGAAGGACACGAGGCGTCCACAAGGGTGGAGGGTGCGCCCCCTGCCTCGTGGGCACCTCGTGTGCTCTCCGGACTCCGTTTTCTTGCACGATACTTCTTTTGGTCAGTAAAAATTCACTATATAATCTCCCAAAGGTTTTGACCACCGTATCACGCAAATATCCTCTGTCTTTATTTCGAGCTGTTTCTACTGCAGATTAGAGCAGTATGTCATCCCAAGATTCGGAGGGAGAAAGCTATGTGGCTGATTACCTTGCAGATCATAAGGTCTACGGGGACTTGGAGCATTGTGGTTGGACCAAGGAGGAAGAAGAAGACTATGAGCCTAGGGGAAAGGAGGAGACGATCTCAGATGAAGATGAAATCCCATTACCTCAACCTGGGGACATGCGTGTGGAGTTCAAAAAGTCAAGCCTCCCCAATAGAGCAAACAAACCTAAGATCGAGTTTATCCCTTTTCGTCTCTTGTAGGAGAACAAACAAGAACTATGCAAAAAGGTATTAAGCCTTGAGCGGGAGATCGAGGACCTAAGGGAGCAAAATTCTATCCTCAAGCGCAATTTAAGGAAGAAGCACACGCCATCAACAACTCCATCATCACCATCCCCGAAGGAGACATAAACACATGGGTATGGGCACTCCCATTGGAAACTGCCAAGCTTGGGGGAGTGCCCCGGTATCATATCACCATCTCACTTTTATCTTTACCATTTTTCTTAGTTCGATCCTTTTGGTAATATCTTGATCTAGTAGAATAAAGTTTTAGTATGATCTAGTTTTGAGTTTTTCTTTACAATCCTTCTATGTAATCGAGTCCGTGAGCTATATATAATAAAGATTAGTGTTGAGTCAAGGGCTTGGTTATCTTGCTATGATCTTGAGGGAATAACATAAAAGAGAAATAATAAAAAGAAATAAAGGGATCATGTGGATCTTATGGAGAGTAATGACTTCACATATAGAGAGTATGATGAATAGAAGTTGTTGAGAGTTGACAAACATAGTTTTGGTCATCGTTGCAATTAATAGGAAGTAATAAAGAAAGTGAGGTTTTCACATATAAATATACTATCTTGGACATCTTTTATGATTGTGAGCACTCATTAAAATATGAAATGCTAAAGATTTGATGTTGGACAAGGAAGACAACGTAATGGGTTATGTTTTCTTACATCTGAAATAAATTATATTGTCATGGATCATGCAACATGTTGAGCTTGCCTTTCCCTCTCATGCTAGCCAAATTCTTTGCACCAAGTAGAGATACTACTTGTGCTTCCAAATATCCTTAAACCCATTTTTGCCATGAGAGTCCACCATATCTACTTATGGATCGAGTAAGATCCTTCAAGTAAGTTGTCATCGTTGCAAGCAATAAAAATTGCTCTCTAAATATGTATGATTTATTAGTGCGGAGAAAATAAACTTTATACGATCTTGTGATGTGGTAGAAATAAAAGTGTCGGACTGCATAATAAAGGTCCATATCACAAGTGGCAATATAAAGTGATGTTCTATTGCATTAAGACTTCGTGCATCCAACTATAAAAGCACATGACAACCTCTGCTTCCCTCTGCGAAGGGCCTATCTTTTTATTCTTGTCCTATACTTCATGCAAGAGTCACGGCGATCTTCACCTTTCCTTTTTACATTTTATCCTTCGGCAAGCACAATGTGTTGGAAAGATCCAGATATATATAGCTAATTGGATGTGAGTTTTCATGAACTTTTATTGTTGACATTACCCTTGAGGTAAAAGGTTGGGAGGCAAAACTATAAGCCCCTATCTTTCTCTGTGTCCGATTAAAACTCCATACCCATAAATATTGCGTGAGTGTTAGCAATTGTGAAAGACTAAATGATGGTTGAGTATGTGGACTTGTTGAAAAGCTCTTATATTGACTCTTTCCTATGTTATGATAAATTGCAATTGCTTCAATGACTGAGATTATAGTTTGTTGGTTCTCAATTAAGTTTCTGATTGACACTTGAAATTGTGATTGAATTGTTACTTTAGCATAAGAGATCATATGACAATATATGTATATGTTGCTGTTCTAAGAATGATCATGATGCCCTCATGTCTGTATTTTATTTTATCGACACCTCTATCTCTAAACATGTGGACATATTTTTCGATTTCGGCTTTCGCTTGAGGACAAGCCAGGTCTAAGCTTGGGGGAGTTGATATGTCCATTTTGCATCATGCTTTAATATTGATATTTATTGCATTATGGGTTGTTATTACACATTATGTCACAATACTTATGCCTATTCTCTCTTACTTTACAAGGTTTACATGAAGAGGGGGAATGCCGGCAGTTGGAATTCTGGGCTGGAAAAGGAGCAAATATTAGAGACCTATTCTGCACTCTCCAAAATTCCTGAAACTTCACAAGAGCACGTTTCAAAAAATATAAAAAATATTGGGTGAAAGAAGTACCAGAGGGGGGCCACCCACTGTCCACGAGGGTGGGGGGCGCCCCTACCCCCCTGGGCACGCCCCCTCCCTCGTGGGCCCCCTGCCAGCCCTCTGATGCCCATCTTTGGCTATATGGAGTCTTTCATCGAGGAAAAAAAATCACAAGCAAGCTTTCGGGACGAAACTCCGCCGACACGAGGCGGAACCTTGGCGGAACCAATCTAGGGCTCCGGCAGAGCTGTTCTGCTGGGGAAACTTCCCTCTGGGAGGGGAAAATCATCATCATCGTCATCACCAACGATCATCTCGTCGGGAGGGGGTCAATATCCATCAACATCTTCACTAGCACCATCTTATCTCAAACCCTAGTTCATCTCTTGTATCCAATCTTTGTCTCAAAACCTCAGATTGGTACTTGTGGGTTGCTAGTAGTGCTGATTACTCCTTTTAGTTGATGCTAGTTGGTTTACTTGGTGGAAGATCATATGTTCAGATCCATTATGCATATTAATACCCCTCTGATTATGAACATGAATATGATTTGTGAGTAGTTACGTTTGTTCCTGAGGACATGGGAGAAGTCTTGCTATAAGTAGTCATGTGAATTTGGTATTCGTTCGATATTTTGATGAGATGTATGTTGTCTTTCCTTTAGTGGTGTCATGTGAACGTCGACTACATGACACTTCACCATTGTTTGGGCCTAGAGGAAGGCATTGGGGAGTAATAAGTAGATGATGGGTTGCTAGAGTGACAGAAGCTTAAACCCTAGTTTATGAGTTGCTTCGTAAGGGGCTGATTTGGATCCATATGTTTCATGCTAGGGTTAGGTTTACCTTAATTCTGTTGTTGTAGTTGCTGATGCTTGCAATAGGGGTTAATCATAAGTGGGATGCTTGTCCAAGGAAGGACAGTACCCAAGCACTGGTCCACCCACATATCAAATTATTAAAGTACGAACGCGAATCATATGAACGTGATGAAAACTAGCTTGATGATAATTCCCATGTGTCCTCGGGAGCGCTTTCCTTTACATAAGAGTTTGTCCAGGATTGTCCTTTGCTACAAAAAGGATTGGGCCATCTTGCTGCACCTTATTTACTTTTATTACTTGTTACCCATTACGAATTACCTTATCACAAAACTATCTGTTACCGATAATTTCAGTGCTTGCAGAGAATACCTTGCTAAAAACCACTTATCATTTCCTTCTGCTCCTTGTTGGGTTCGACACTCTTACTTATCGAAAAGGCTACGATAGTTCCCCAACACTTGTGGGTCATCACAGCCGAGGGCACACATGCAGCCACTTAAATCGCTGGAATTAATTAGGCTTAAACTTCTGCATGCAGTAAATTATTGCCAGTCCTTGGTCTTGCTGCTTTGGCTCACGGGACTAATAAACCCGGACGGAGGGAGTACCTTGGTTGGTGAGATTTTTGAATTAAGCCCCGCAAACTGGAAAGGAGGTACTAGTACGTGTGTGATCCGCTATTTATTCGTGTAGGATCGAGTAGGTCGTTTCTTGAATTGAGCCCTGCAAACCGGAAAGGAGGTAGTACGTGCATGATCCGCTATTTATCCGTGTAGGATCGAGTAGGTCGGATGGTGTACGTGTAGGATCGAGTAGGTCGGATGGTGTATGTGTACAAACGCATTAGCTGATGAACGTTAGGTGGGAGATAGGGCATTTGCGAACGATTTTGCTGGCAGTTTCTTCAGATTCACATGGCATTTTCTTCAGAGCAGCTTGTCAGTTTCTTCAGAGGTAGGCATTTTTATTCAGAAAACTGCCACTTCGGATCTTGCGTCGCAACTAAAACTTCCAGGAGCGCATTAGTAGGCTAGCTAGTGACCGATCAGTAACTTGTAAACATCGAGCGAACAGAAATAAGGAATTGTTAGTAACTTGTAAACACTGAGAACACATAAATAAGGATCATGTTGTGCACAACAGTAAGAGTCGATCCATTTGAAATGTTCACACGAGACTCACAGGCCTAGCATTGTAATATGTTCACATTAGTAGCCCAAATTCAAAACCAACTATTACGATTCCCATACATAAGATTAACATGTTAATGCATCTCAATGATTCACATGTCATATACAAATATGTAGCTCCAAAAGCAAAGATCTAGAAAAAACATATATTCTTCCTACTAACATGGACGCTTCTCTTGGCCAACATTCAGTACAGACTGAAAGAATTTTTTTTGTGAAGTCTACAATTCCTCTTGCAAATGTAAGTGGTTTCACCAACAGCTAGAACCATGAGAATGAACCACACATGATGGAGGAACATCCACTGCAATATGATTTGGTCTTCTCTCGATCACACGACGAGACAATTTTCGGAATACAAACTTTAACTTAGGCAAAATGATGCCCATTGTATAATCAAACCAAAGCAATGAAGCACCAAGTATTGGCCAATAAAATACTCCCTCCGTTCCTAAATACTTGTCTTTCTAGGCATTTCAACAAGTGACTACATACGGAGCAAAATGAGTGAATCTACACTCTAAAATATGTCTACATACATCCATATGTAGTAGTCATTTGAAATGTCTAAAAAGACAAATATTTAGGAACAGAGGGAGTAGTACAATACTACTTTTCTGCAGTTCTGTGTCTATTTTCAAATGGCACTGCATGCAGTGACTATACTATTCTCTTGTGCAGTTCAACCAAAATTGTGGTCACTTTGTTTGTTTGCCAAATAGCAACGGGCAGACTTCTCTGTCTGCAAAAATATCAAGAAGCTAGTAAACATATACCCCACCTTGTATTTTCGGTTTAAACACATCTCTTCCGCTTAGCATCTGTCATATTTTGCACTGGACAATTTGATATAGTCATGTTTTGCCCTGGACAATTTTATACTGAATTGATTTGCTGGTTCACAGCAGAAATATAGCACCTATTCTTCATCAGACCAAGGATATCCATGTTCGCAGTGATGGAAGAGGTGAAATCGGTACAACCAAAATTGAGCATCCAATCATTGAATCCTGTCCTACACCTCCAATGCAGGTCCACCCTGCCAATAAATTCACATGCAAACCACTAGTATTTCTATCTAATGATAGTACAAAAGAGTAGCAAGATAGTAGCAAACCATGTACCTTCGTAATGAACAACTCATAGTGCCACCAATTGGATATAAAGGTTTGGAAGAAAACATGCTCCTAATGTTGAACCATTTGGACTTTTTGTGCAGTTCCACTAAAATCGAGCATCCCTGTTTGCATAGATATTGAAAGTGTGATTACTATACAAGTGGCACTAGTTGAAGCATAGACTCACAAATATAAGCATTCCAATTTCTTAATCAGAAAAGGTAGCAAGACTGTTTCTAACCACCTGTTTGAAGGAATAAATAAGGCAACAACGGCTGATATCAGGAAGGCATATATAGTTCTTTCTAAAAGAATGATCGATTCCTGACCTCTCCTCTTCTTTTAAGCATATTTTGTGCAGTTCAACTAAAATAAAATGCCATCACCGCCTTGACAATTCAGTGACACTGTACAAAAGGAAATGACCTAACATTACATCATGATGTTAGGTATGTAGTCGACAGGCATTAGAAACAAACATACAGACCTCCTCTGATAACATAATGAACATTAGTTTTAACAAAGGTGTGACTAGCTTTACTAGGATAATTTGAGTGAACTCTACACCCTCTGTTCCTTAATATAAGACATTTTTGCAGTTCAATTTAAAGTACCCAAACGTCTAGTATTTAGAAAAACAGGCAGTAGTTTTCTTGAGCACATATCTGGGAAAGCTTGCCACACTTTATTTATGTCCATACGCTAATGCAACACCATTCGAATAGTACAAATATACACTAATCCAGTGGCTAGTGCAACAGTAGAGTAGTTATTTTATTATAGGGTACAGTACAATGGTTTTACTAAACAGATTTCAATAAACTCTAGCACTGGAAGATTTATATAAGAATCAACAATACAAAATGTAAAGGTAACAAGTTTCAGCATTGGTATACTAGCTGTGCATGAGCATTAAACCAAATACAAAAGTTTGAAGGTAACTAGCATTATTAACTAATGATAGTATAAAAGAATTGCAAACCATGTACCTTCATGGTAAATATCATTTTGAACTTGAGGGGACCTAAAAATTGCTATCCCAATCTTGATAATTGGTCAAACATAAAAACTTGATCGAACGAATCAAGAGAACAACCGGAGAAGGAGGTGCCCACTCTTGACCTTTCCTCTTGACATTGTACAAAAAAAATTAACTTATCTCAGGAAAGTGAGTTGTGTAATCTATAAGCATTAACAGTGCAAAAATCTGAATGTAGTAACAAGATTCATCATTGGTATACTGGCAGTGCAACAACATTATAATGCCTTAGCTGAAAAATCTTTAATACATCCACAATCAATAGCTAACCCTGAAATAATCCAGTGACATTAAATGGCATTGCTTAAATTTATCGGTGGCATTAGACTGAGTGCGACATTAGTTAAATGTGGCATCACTTTAGCAGTAGCATTGCTTGACTTGACTGCTGGCGTTATACTAACCACAAAAAAAGTGGCAATAAGAGCATGGGAGGACCATTCAGACAGTGGGCGCACCAGTACGATGTACCTCCACGGACGCATTGAGTGGTGAGGGAGGTCTAGTTGCCTAGAGCAACAAATATCCAGGCAGCATATGTGGATTATGGCCCATTTTTGTTCTCTTTAGTGTTGGGGAACATAGCAATAATTCAAAATTTTCCTACGTGTCACCAAGATCAATCTAGGAGATACTAGCAATGAGAGAGAGGGAGTGTATCTTCATACCCTTGAAGATCGCTAAGCGGAAGCGTTACAAGAACGCGGTTGGTGGAGTCGTACACGCAGCGATTCAGATTGCGGTCGATTCCGATCTGAGCGTCGAACAACGGCGCCTCCGTGTTCAGCACATGTATAGCCCGGGGATGTCTCCTCCTTCTTGATCCAGCAAGGGGAGAGGATAAGTTAAGGGAGAACTCCGACAGCACGATGGCGTGGTGGTGATGGAGCTCATGGTTCTCCGGCAGGGCTTCGCCAAGCGCTACAGAGGAGGATGAGGTGTAGGAGAGGGGGAGGGGCTGCGCCAGGGGAAGGGTGCGGCTGCCCTCTTTGTCCCTCACTATATATAGGGGGAGGGGTGGAGGAGGTGCCCTAGGGTTCCCTAGGGGAGGGGCGGCGGCCATAGGGGAAACCCTAGATGGGTTTGGGCGCCCCACCCTAAGAAACTTTCCCCCCAAGCCGGGAGGGGTGGCTGCCCTAGGGGAGGCGCCCCCACCTCTCCATGTTAGGTGAGATGGGGTGAGAGGGGCGCTCAGCCCCTTAGTAGGCTGATGTTCCCCCTCTGCTTGGCCCATAAGGCCCCCCAACGCTTGCCGGGGCCTCCGAAACCCCTTTAGACACGCTGGTCGTCACCTGGTACCCCCGGAACAATTCCAGACTCCAATACCCTTCGTCCAATATATCGATCTTCACTTCTGGACCATTTCGGAACTCCTCGTCACGTCCGGGATCTCATCCGGGACTCCGAACAACCTTCGGTAACCACATACTATTTCCCATAACAACTCTAGCGTCACCGAACAACCTTCGGGAACCATGCAGACTTGACCGAGACATCTCTCCGGCCAATAACCAATAGAGGGATCTGGATACCCATATTGGCTCCCACATGTTCCATGATGATCTCATCGGATGAACCACAATGTCGGGGATTCAATCAATCCCGTATACAAGTCCCTTTGTCTATCAGTATGTTACTTGCCCGAGATTCGATCGTCGGTATCCCCATACCTCGTTCAATCTCGTTACCGGAAAGTCTCTTTACTCGTTCCATAACGCATGATCCCGTGACCAGCTCCTTAGTCACATTGAGCTCATTATGATGATGCATTACCGAGTGGGCCCAGAGATACCTCTCCGTCATACGGAGTGACAAATCCCAGTCTCGATTCGTGCCAACCCAACAGACACTTTCGGAGATACCTGTAGTGCACCTTTATAGCACCCAGTTACGTTGTGATGTTTGGTACACCCAAAGCATTCTTACCGTATCCGGGAGTTGCAAAATCTCATGGTCTAAGGAAATGATACTTGACATTAGAAAGATTTAGCAAACGAACTACACGATCTTGAGCTACGCTTAAGATTGGGTCTTGTCCATCACATCATTCTCCTAATGATGTGATCCCGTTACCAATGACATCCAATGTCCATGGTCAGGAAACCATGACCATCTATTGATCAACGAGCTAGTCAACTAGAGGCTTACTAGGGACATATTACGATCTATGTATTCACACATGTATTATGCTTTCCGGTTAATACAATTATAGCATGAACAATAGACAATTATCATGAACAAGGAAATATAATAATAACCATTTCATTATTGCCTCTAGGGCATATTTCCAATAGTCTCCCACTTGCACTAGAGTCAATAATCTAGTTCACATCGTTATGTGATTAACACTCGTAGTTCACATCGCCATGTGACTAACACCCGAAGAGTTTACTAGAGTCAATAATCTAGTTCACATCGTCATGTGATTAACACTCAATGAGTTCTAGGGTTTGATCCTGTTATGCTTACGAGAGAAGTGTCAGTCAACGGGTTTGCAACATTCAGATCCGTGTGTTCTTCGCAAATCTCGATTTCATATTGTGGATGTTGCTATTATGCTCCACTTGGAGCTATTCCAAATGGTTGCTCCACCATACGTATCCGGTTTACTACTCAGAGTCATCCAGATAGGTGTTAAAGCTTGCATGGATGTAACCCTTTACGCCGAACTCTTTATCACCTCCATAACCAAGAAACATTTCCTTATTCATAAGGACAATTTTGACCGCTGTCCAATGATCCACTCCTGGATCACTCTTGTACCCCCTTGCCAGACATGTGGCAAGGCACATCGTGGTACACATCATGGCATATTGTATAGAGCCTATGGCTAAGGAATAGGGGACGACTTTTGTCCTTTCTCTTTCTTCTGTCGTGGTCGAGCTTCAAGTCTTAACTTCACACCTCACAACTCAGGCAAGAACTCCTTCTTTGCCTGATCCATCTTGAACTCCTTCAAGATCATGTCAAGGTATGTGCTATGTGAAAGTCTTATCAGGCGTCTTGATCTATCTCTATAAATCTTGATACCCAACATGTAAGCAGTTTTACACAGGCCCTCCTTTGAAAAACTCCATTCAAACAACCCTTTATGCTTTCTAGAAATTCTACATCATTTCCGATCAACAATATGTCATCCATATATACCTATCAGAAATGTTGTAGTGCTCCCACTCACTTTCTTGCAAATACAAGTTTCTTGCAAACTTTGTATAAACCCAAATGCTTTGATCGCCTCATCAAAACGTATGTTCCAACTCCGAGATGCTTGCTCCAGTCCATAGAAGGATCGCTGGAGTTTGCATACCTTTTAGCATCCTTAGGTTTGACAAAAACCTTTTGGTTGTATCGCATACAACCTTTCGTCACGGAAACCGGCAAGGAAACTTTGTTTTGACATCCTGATTTCATAAATGAAATGCAACAACTGCTAACATAGTTCTAACAGACTTTAGCATCGCTATGATTGAGAGTCTCATCATAGTCAACTCCTTGAACTTGTCGGAAACTTCTTTGAGACAAGTCGAGCTTCACAAATGGTGACATTACCATCAGCGTCTATCTTCTTCTTAAAGACCCATTTATTCTCAATGGCTCGCCGTTCATCGGGCAAGTCCACCAAAGTCCATACTTTGTTCTCATACATGGATCCTATCTCCGATTTCATGGCTTCCAGCCATTTGTTGGAATCCGGGCCCACCATCGCTTCTTCATAGCTCATAGGTTCATCGTTGTTCAACAACATGACCTTTAAGATAGGGTTACCACTCAGAAGTTGTACACACCCTTGTCGACCTACGAGGTTCGATAGTAATTTGATCTGAAGCTTCATGATCATCATTATTAGCTTTCTCTTCAACTGACGTAGTTGCCACAGAAGCATCTTTCTGTGATGCGCTACTCTCTGGTTGAAGTGAAGGTTCAACAACCTCATCAAGTTCTATCTTCCTCCCACTCAATTCTTTCGAGAGAAACTCTTTCTCATGAAAGGACCTGTCCTTAGCGACAAACACTTTGCCCTCAGATCTGAGATAGAAGGTATACCCAATCGTCTTGTTTGGGCATTCTATGAAGATACAATTTTCCGCTTTGGGTTCGAGCTTTTCTGACCGAAGCCTATCGACATAAGCATCGTAGCCCCAAACCTTAAGAAACAACAACTTTGGTTTCTTGCCAAACCATAGTTCATACGGTGTCGTCTCCACGGACTTAGATGGTGCCCTATTTAAAGTGAATGTAATTGTCTTTAATGCATAACCCCCGAATATAGTGGTAGATTGGTAAGAGACATCAGACACAATATCCAATAAGGTTCGATTACGATGTTCAGACACACCATCGTGCTATGGTGTTCCAGGCGGCGTCAACTATGAAACGATTCCACCTTGTCTTTAGTGATTGCCATACTCATAACTCAGATACTTTCCCTTTGATCATATCGAAAGAACTTGATCTTCTTGTTACGATGATTCTCAACTTCACTCTGAAATTGCTTGAACTTTTCAAACATTTCAGACTTATGCTTCATTAAGTAAATATACCCATATCTACTCAATTCACCGGTGAATGTGAGAAAATAACGATATCCACCGCGCGCATCAACACTCATTGGAACACACAGATCAGCATGTATGATTTCCAACAAGTCACTTGCCCGTTCCATTGTTCCAAAGAACGGGTTTTAGTCATCTTGCCAAAGAGGCATGGTTCGCATGTGTCAAGTGATTCAAAATCAAGTGACTTCAAAAGTCCATTAGCATGGAGGTTCTTTCATGCGCTTTACACCAATATGACCTAAGCGGCAGTGCCACATGGAAGTGGTACTATCATTATCAACTCTACATCTTTTGGCATCAATGTTATGAACATGTGTATAAGTACGAACAGGATTCAATAAACCATTCACATTGGGTGCATGACCATAGAAGGTATTATTCATGTAAACAGAATAACTATTATTCTCCGACTTAAATGAATAACCGTATTGCAATAAACATGATCTAATCATGTTCATGCTCAATGCAGACACCAATGCAAACAACATTTATCTAGGTTCAACACTAATCTCGAAGGTAGAGGGAGCGTGCGATGGTGATCACATCAACCTTGGAAACACTTCCAACACACATCGTCACCTCACCCTTAGCTAGTCTCCGTTAATTCCGTAGCTTTTGTTTCGAGTTACCAATATTAGCAACTGAACCAGTATCTAATATCCAGGTGCTACTAGGAGTACTAGTAAGGTACACATCAATAACGCACATATATCAAATATACTTTTGTTGAAGTTGACAACCTTCTTATCTACCAAGTATTTGAGGCAGTTCCACTACCAGTGACCATTCCCCTAATAGAAGAACTTTGTCTCGGGTTTGGCTTCTTGGGTTTCTTCACTGGAGCGGCAACTGGCTTGCCATTCAAGAAGTTTCCCTTCTTGCCCTTGCCCTTCTTTGAAACTAGTGCTCTTGTTAACCATCAACACTTGATGCTGCTTCTTGATTTCTACCTTTACGGCCTTAAGCATGACGAAGAGCTCTAGGATTAACTTCCCTTGCATGTTATAGTTCATCATAAAACTCTAGTAGCTTGGTGATAGCGACTGGGGAACTTTTGTCAATCACTCTCTTATCTGGAAGATTAACTCCCACTTGATTCAAGTGATTGAAGTACCCAGACATTCTGAGCACATGCTCACTGGCTGAGCTATTCTCCTCCATCTTATAGGCAAAGGTCTTGTCAGAGGTCTCAACCTCTCAACACGGGCATGAGCTTGAACTACCAATTTCAGCTCTTCAAACATCTCATATGTTCTATGGCGTTCAAAATGCTTTTGGAGCCCCGACTCTAAGCCATAAAGCATGGCGCACTAAACTATCAGGTAGTCATTAGAACGTGTCTACCAGATGTTCAAAACATCCACAGACGACGCTAGAGGGGTTGGCACACCGAGCGATGCATCAAGGACAGAAGCCTTATGTGTACCAATGAGTACAATCCTCAGACTACGGCCCTAGTCCGCACAATTGCTTACCATATCTTTCAACGTAGTCTTTCTCTAGGAACGTATTAAAACAAAGAGCTAAAGCGCGAGCTATTCCACAACATAATTTGCAAAGACAATTTAGACTATGTTCATGATAATTAAGTTCATTTAATCAAATTATTCAATGAACTCCCACTCAGATAGACATCCCTCTAGTCATCTAAGTGATACATGATCCGAATCGACTAGGCCGTGTCTGATCATCACGTGAGACTGACTAGTCATCAACGGTGAACATCTCCATGTTGATCATATCTACTATACGACTCATGTTCGACCTTTCAGTCTCTCGTGTTCCGAGGCCATGTCTGTACATGCTAGGCTCGTCAAGTCAACCTAAGTGTTTTGCATGTGTAAATCTGGCTTACAGTCGTTGTATTCGAACGTTAGAATCTATCACACCCGATCATCACATGGTGCTTCGAAACAACGAGCCTTCGCAACGGTGCACAGTTAGGGGGAACACTTTCTTGAAATTTTAGTGAGGGATCATCTTAGTTATGCTACCGTCGTTCTAAGCAAATAAGATGTAAACATGACAAACATCACATGCAAATCATAAAGTGACATGATATGGCCAATATCATCTTGCGCCTTTGATCTCCATCTTCGAGGCGCGACATGAACACCATCGTCACCGGCATGACACCATGATCTCCATCATCATGATCTCCATCATCGTGTCTTCATGAAGTTGCCTCGCCAACTATTACTTCTACTACTAACGGTCAGCAATAAAGTAAAGTAATTACATGGCGTTTTCATTGACACGCAGGTCATAAATTAATCAAGACAACTCCTATGGCTCATGCCGGTTGTCATACTCATCGACATGCAAGTCGTGATTCCTATTACAAGAACATGATCAATCTCATACATCACATATATCATTCATCACATCCTTTTGTCCATATCACATCACATAGCATACCCTACAAAAACAAGTTAGACGTCCTCTAATTATTGTTGCATGTTTTACGTGGCTACTATGGGTTTCTATCAAGAACATTTCTTACCGATGCAAAACCACAACGGTGATATGCCAATTGCTATTTACCCTTCATAAGGACCCTTTTCATCAAATCTGATCCAACTAAAGTTGGAGAGACAGACACCCGCCGGCCACCTTATGGATCAACTGCATGTCAGTCGGTGGAACTAGTCTCACGTAAGCGTACATGTAAGGTCGGTCCGGGCCGCTTCATCCCACAATGCCGCTAGATCAAGATAAGACTAGTAACGGTAAGAAAATTGAACACATCATCGCCCACAACTGCTTTGTGTTCTACTCGTGCATAGAGTCTACACATAGACCTAGCTCATGATGCCACTGTTGGGGAACGTAGCAATAATTCAAAATTTTCCTACGTGTCACCAAGATCAATCTAGGAGATACTAGCAACGAGAGGGAGGGAGTGCATCTTCATACCCTTGAAGATCGCTAAGCAAAAGCGTCACAAGAACGCGGTTGGTGGAGTCGTACACGCAGCGAATCAGATCGCGGTCGATTCCGATCTAAGCGTCGAACAACGGCGCCTCCGCGTTCAACACACGCACATCCCGGGGACGTCTCCTCCTTCTTGATCCAGCAAGGGGAGAGGAGAAGTTGAGGGAGAACGCCGACAGCAGGACGGCGTGGTGGTGATGGAGCTCGTGGTTCTCCGACAGGGCTTCGCTAAGCACTACGGAGGAGGATGAGGTGTAGGAGAGGGGGAGGGGCTGCGCCAGGGGAAGGGTGCGGCTTCCCTCTCTCTCCCTCACTATATATAGGGGGGAGGGGTGGAGGAGGCGCCCTAGGGTTCCCTAGGGGAGGGGCGGCGACCACAGGGGAAACCCTAGATGGGTTTGGGTGCCCCTTGTCACATCCCTGCTTTTAGTTGTGCATTAGGATTGGATGAACTTGTGCATCATGTTTAAATTTCTTTTAAACTTGAAATGGGGCCTAACCAACCCCAACACCCCCTTGAAAATGCTAATTTCCAACAATTGTAATTTCAATGAACCCAAAATGCCCTTCATAAAAGCCCACCATTTTTGGTCTTGACTAAAACCTCTGCCAAAAATGGTCTTGCAATTTATGGAGCCATTCTGGATTTTTGAACAAGCCATATGTATTTGAATTTGGGCATTTTAAATGCTATAAATATTTTAAAGTGCTCACATAATCTTGGAAGCATTTTTAGGCAGTTGAGAATATTCCCAAATGTGCCTATGAATATTTCCAGAGTTTTTGGAAATGAAATAGTATTTATTCTATTTCAATACACATAGCAGGAAATAAATAAAGCAAACAGAAAAGAGAGAGAGAGAGTTAGAGCTTACCTGTCGCCCTGGCCTGGCCCAGCTCGGCCCAGCCCACTGGCTCCTGCTAGTCATCCCCCTCCTCTCGCCAGGAGGACGAGAGGCGCGTGGCCGGCGCCCGCAGCCACACATCGGCCACCTCCTGCTTCTACCGACACCCAGGACGTCGTCTACGAGTGCCACGCACTCTCCCTCGTCCCCCTCTCACTTTCCCCACTCTTCCGTGCCCCTCTCCCTCCTCTGGCTCTCTCCCCATCCCCTGCCGAGCGCAGTCGTCACCGCCACTCGTCGTTGCCGTGACCACCACCTCCCCCTCACCCCTCTGACGTGCCCGAGAGCTTCACCGCGTCGACCTCTTCCTCTTCCCCAAGTCACATGGCACCGGACGGCCAGGAACGTCGCCATCGAGCTCATCATCATCCTCTGCCCCGACGATCACCGCCCGTTGATACGTCGCCATCCGTGCCTCCCCGAGCTCAACGGCTGCACCAGAAGACTCGCCGTGAGCCCCGCCATCTTTTCCCCCATCTCCCATGTTCATTTGCGTGCTATATGCGTGCTAGCCACCGGACCCAAGAGCTCACCGCCGCCACGCTCGTCGTCGCCGGAGAATAGGCTAGCAACCTTCGCGTCCGAGCACTGCTACGTGCTCAGCATGTTCCCAGAAACCCAACACCACATCAGCTAGTCCTCCCGTGCACCACAGCGTCGTTGCCGAGCTTGTCCGAGCTCCACCCACCGCGCTAGCCATCGCCGCCATCATACGGTCCACCCCGGCGCGAGCTGATGGCTCCATTGGATGCGGACGAGCGCCAGCTTCACACCAAGCCAAACCGCCGCTCGTTTCATCGCCTGTGCTGCGTTTCCGAGCCGCGCCGCCGTCTAGGGCCTCGCCGGCGTCATGTTGCCGGTGGGTTTGACCCATTTGACCATGTGGGCCCCGCCCCTGGTCAAACCTAGATTAGGAATTAACTAACACTAATTTAGTTAGGTTAGCCGCTCACATGTGGGCCCGGCCCCACTGACATTTTAGTTAGGCTTAATTAACCATATTATTTAGCTGAGTCAATGACAAATGGGTCCCACTGTCAGGTTTGACTCTGACTAAGCGCTGTTGACCAGCTGACGTCACAGTGACACAGTGCTGACGCAATTATTCATTTTCTGGATTTATTTTTATATAGGAAATTCCAGAAAATAGCCAAAACTTCTAAAAATCTTAGAAAATCAACCATAGCTCCAAATCAAACAAATTATATATGAAAAATGATCAGAAAAATTCAATCTATCCATCTTTAATGGTTTCATGCATGACAAAGCACTTTAACTTTGCTGTTTAGGTGAAACAAGCTAATACACTTTTTATGCATAAGAACTTTAACCTTCATTTGAATCTTTGATTCAAATGGACCCATTTCAACTTGTTTCACATTGCATTAGGCATGCCACATCATTTTTCCATGTCATAGCATGCATCATATTGTTGCATATTGTCATGTGTTGATTATGTGTTGTGTGTCCTTCGTGGTAGGTTCTGCCTCCGAGGATATCTCCGAGTATCCAACTGAAGGCCAGTACCTACTACCACTCCATCAGGCAAGCAACCCATTGATCATTCCGATACAAACCCATGTTCTCGCTTCTGCTCTTGTTTACTACATTAAGACAACATGATTCAAACTACTGTGTGCTACGGTAGTTGAACCCTTATCCTCTGCATGACCTGTCATTGCCACAGTAACTAGATGAAACCCACTAACATGTGTAGGAGTTGATTGAGCCGTGTATGTGTTTCCTACCTTGCTATGCCTGCTATGCTTAGAGTTGTGTCAGGTCTGGTTCATCTGGGTGATGGGCTTGAGTGACATGATTATGTCGGTAATGTGAGGGATGTGTTGAACATGTTTTGGTAAAGGTATCGATGAGAGGCCATGTAGGAGTACATGGTGGGTTGTTTCATTGAGGCCGTCCATAAGAACTGAGATCTGTATGCGTGATTTAAGATTCAGCTACTACCACACATTGGGCCCTGAAATATGACCCCGCTCGACTTACTGACCGATCTCGTCCTCTGTCCAGGAGTTGCAACTAGTTTCTTGTGTTTGTAGGTTATGTGTTGGCGGCAGTGCGTAGCGCTGACCCTAGGGGTGGCTATGATGCGGTAGATACACCGTGGCACGGTGTACCGAGTCGCCCGTTTGGTGTCTCGGGAACCCTGCACACATCGTTTGGGGCCATTGAGGACACCCCGGCCGGATTTCCTTGCGGATGGAACCTGAATAGGCGATAAACCTGGACTAGAGACTTGTGCGGTTAGTTAGGTCGTGGTCTACACCCATGTTGGTTTTCGCTTGAAGTCTGCCGAGCACATGTTGTGTGAAGACACTAAGTGGTGGAAACATGTGTGATGAAGTACACCCCTGCAGGGTATAAAACTATTCGAATAGCCGCGTCCGCGGTAAAGGACTACTTGGTTGCCTATAACAGTTCATAGACAAGTTAATGGATACTACTAAAAGACTCAAGATAAGTGTGAGTACCGAGGATGGCCCTCTCGTAGGATGAAGAGGGAGGATCCCCGATGGAGTATTGTGTTGGTCAGTAGTGGACTCGTGTGCGAAAACTATTTTACTAGTGGAGTCTCGTAGGATAGCTTAGCCAAGAGTCAAAGCTGGCTTGCTGCAATAACTCCACCACCTTCTTGAGAATGAGCATGCATAGTAGGTTCTGATGTAAGACTTGCTGAGTACCTTTGTACTCATGTTTGCTTAATTACTGTTTTCAGACGACAACACCGCCCCCTCCGATGGGTTTTATGTAGATCTCGACGTCGATCAGTGACTTGCCACCCAGGTGGTGATCCTGGCCATGGAGGGCCCTATGTAGATAGACAGGCTTCGAGAAGCCTTCTTTCTTTCTAGTGTCTGTACTCAGACTATTTTCTTCCGCATGTGCTTGTATGCTTGTATGACTTGAGTGTCGGGTCATGTGACCCCTACCTGTATGAACATGTTATGTATGGCTCTCTGGAGCATTTAAATAAAGTACTTGAGTTGTAGAGTTTTGTTGTGATGCCATGTTGTATTTACACATATCGAGCATATTGTGTGTATGATTGAAATGCTTGGTATGTGTGGGATCCGACAATATAGTTGTTTATCCTTGGCAGCCTTTCTTATGGGGAAATGTAGTCTAGTGTTCCTCGAGCCATAGTAGTCCGCTACAGCCCGGTTCACCGGAGTCCTTCTAGCCCAGCACTACTTCTCAGGACACTTGACTGGCCGACATGTGTTTCACTTCGTTCCTATGTCTGTCCCTTCGGGGAAATGTCACGCGGTGACTTCCGGAGTCCTGCCTAGCCTGCTACAGCCCGGGTCCCTCGGAGTCCTGTTAGCCCAGTGCTACAGCCCGGATTGACATGCTGATGACCGACATGCTCGATGTGATTCACGTATGCCTGTCTCCATAGGTCTGTGCCGCTTTGGGTTCACGAACAGCCATGTCGGCCCGGGTTCTCTCTCATATGGATGCTAGCGACACTATCATATACGTGAGCCAAAAGGCGCAAACGGTCCCGGGCCATGGTAAGGCGACACCCGTGGCGATACCGTGCGTGAGGCCGCAATGTGATATGAGGTGTTACCGGCTAGATCGATGTGACTTGGAATCGGGGTCCTGACAGTGTTGGCATCAGAGCCGGACTGCCTGTAGGTTCGTTGCGCCAAACTGGTCGATGTCGAGTCTAGAAATGCTTTAGTTATACGTAGGGGAATTGATTGTGGGAGGGAACGTAAGGCTCTTTTACTCCTTTACCTTATGCCCTCTGATCTGAGTCATTCTCTTCTCATTCAAAGTGGGTTAAGGACTAGGCTCTCTTCTTCTATCAGGTTCACGTGTTACTAATCCGTAGTAGCTTATAGGGTTGTTGTTACAAGCCTCAGTACAGTTTCTACTACTTTTAGTATGTTGCCAGTTGAATCAGAACCTTGATATGATGTTGTTGAGTGGTATTGCAAACTGTTGTGGATGTCTCAAATCTTTTTCTGAGCATTTACAGCTGTTATGCTGTCCAATTTTCCCTAGAAATTCCAATGTCTTTGCATTGTGGTTGTGCTTTCAGATGGCCACTCATGCTCAAAACCAAGTGGTTCACCTGACCCGGTGCCTCGATGTGCCCGGTCATACTGCTATGTTAGTCCAGGTAATGATCGAGACGGGTTACCGTTGGTATCTCGAATACACTGTCGAAGAGCAGTTCAGGGACTTCAACCAGAGCCAGTACCTCTATACCATCAGGATATATCCCTCTTATCCTGGAGCCACTGAGCCCCTTCACTGTTCCTATGGACTCGGGGTTACTGTAGAGATGGCTGTGCAGGATGCTGCCTATTCCATGATGACCATCATGCGAGTCCGGACTGGCCTGCTTCGGAACACCGACTTCCGTTATATGCCAGCTTCATTTCCGGGAGCGCAAGGGTATCTCCATGCTATCTATGCTGACCCCACACATGAGGAGTCACTACTCCGCACCACTGCCGAGATGCTCGAGGATAAGGACCGCGAAAACTGGGCCTTGCGTATGGAGCTTTTTAACTCCCGTGTTGATCATTGGGCCACTTTGACTCGGTTTGCACCGGCAGTACAGGCAGGATACATGGATCTGAGGGATCTGTACCCTGTACGGTCTGGATTGCCAGATTGTATGGAGTGGCGCGATGTAGGAGGCATCACCCCTCCTCGTGGTCCCCGTCTGCCACCACCTGTGGGACCAAGGCCACATCCGAGTCCCTATGGTCCGCAGGCTCCGCCGGACCGTCTGTTCCCAGATGATCATGTTCCACTTCCAGGTTTTGGTGGCGACTTCTATGAGGATTACTACGGAGCTGTCTGAGCTAGTAGTAGTTTCACTAGTATTGTAGTTGTTGTATTCTCCACAGTCCTGCGTGACCGTGGGATACGACTTGGTGTGTATCACGCTCCAGAGGTGTAGGAAAATAATGTATAGGAGCTTGGAATGCCTTCGATGAGATGTAATGTCTTTCACCGTAGTTGTACTCTAGCCTGGGCTTGTACTAAACTATGTACCGTGTGTATGACCAATGGTATATATATGGCAGTTTCTATATTACCATGTCGTCCAATGAACATCTTAGCATGCCATGTTATCCATTACATTCTGCACTTCCTTGCTAAGTTTGTGCCATCCTTATCTAAACTGTTGTCTTGTTTTCTCCTAGGATGGTCAACACCCGCAGCAACCCTGCTGCCTCGAAGCAGGGGGAAGCCAGTGCAGCTAGGGGTGAAAATCTGCCTCACCCGCCTTCTCTGGCCGAAGTGATGCTGGAGGCGGAAAGAAACAAGCGTGAGACTAACCGCTTGCTGGAGCGGATTGAGCAGAACACTGCACGCCATCAGCAAAATGACTTGGTGTCAATCAATGACTTTATCAAGCTGTACGCACCAAAGTTTGACCATTCCGTCGAGCCCCTCGACGCGGATGACTGGATTCGCAGCATCACCCACAAGCTACATTCTGCCAACGTAGCCGAAGCTGATAAGGTTACTTATGCTGCCTATCACCTCGAAGGCCCTGCTAGCCTTTGGTGGGAAACTTTGAAGCTATGCGCCCGGTCGGCCAAATCACTACTTGGGCTGAATTCAGTGAGGCTTTCCGTGAGCATCACATTCCGGAAGGTCTCATAGATCGAAAGAGGGAAGAGTTCTGCAATTTCACCCAAGGGAGACTGACTGTGGATGCATATAGTCGTGAATTTGGGAATCTGGCACGATATGCTCCTGTAGAGGTATCCACCAACGCTAAGAAGCAGGCAAGGTTCCGCAAGGGACTTAGCCCTGAACTTCGCCGTGATCTTCGTCTGCACGAGTGCACCTCCTTTCAGAAGTTGGTCAATAAAGCCATCACTGCTGAGACAGGCCAGTCTGACTATGACGCTTCACGCAAGCACTCTCGTGATTTTGGCTCTTCATCCGGCTCTGGATCTCAGAAGCACCGAGTGTGGATTCCAAGCACGGCCCCGCCACCCAGGTTCATTCCGAGGCCATCCTTTGAGGCGCCTCGTCCCAACCAGCAGTTTGCACCGCCCAAGCCCTATGGTGGCCCCGCTGCTAATGCTGCTCCACACCCCAATGTTGTGACATGTTTCAAGTGTGGAGAGCCGGGTCACTATAGTCGAGAGTGTCCCCAGAACAACAACCACAATCAGTTTGGAAAGTCCGTTGGCCGTGGAATGCCAGCGGGAAAGACATTCTACGCCAAGCCGGTCACCACTGCACGTGGCCATGTCAACTATGTTTCAGCCGAGGAGGCTCATGAGGATCCTAACGTCGTCCTTGGTACGCTCCTTGTTAATTGCCATCCGTTATCTGTTCTTTTCGATACTGGAGCATCTCATTCATTCATATCCAAGAACTATGCTCGATTGCATAACACGACATTCTGTGACATGCCCACTTCCATGGTAATTCAAACTTCGGGTTCCAAATGGCAAACTTCTAGAGTAAGCCATGGGAACGAAATTCTTGTTGATAGACTTGTCTTCCTTGCATCCTTAATAGCTCTCAAGTCCTCAGACATTAACATTATCTTGGGTATGGACTGGATGTCAGCTCATTATGCTAAGATTGGTTGTGCCACTAGAACCGTTCAACTTACTCACCCATCGGGCAAGACAGTCAATGTCTTAACTCGAGTGGCCAAGCGCCAGCTTTACTCCCTAAATGCCAACCCCCTTCGAGACCTTGAAGATATTCCGGTAGTCCAGGACTTTCCGGTTGTCTTTCCCGAAGAACTGCCAGGTGTTCCACCTAACAGGGATGTCGAGTTTGTGATAGACCTTGTTCCAGGAACCGTTCCAATTTCTAGAAGACCCTATAAGAAGGCACCCTTAGAACTAGTCGAGCTTAAGAACCAACTCGATGAGTCCTTGAAAAAGGGTTTCATCCATCCTAGTTCCTCTCCTTGGGCTTGCCCCGTCCTCTTCGTCAAAAAGAAGGATGGAGCGGATCGGATGGTTGTAGATTACCGAACTGTCAACTTGGTCACTATCAAGAACAAGTATCCGCTTCCCAGGATCAATGATCTGTATGACCAGCTCGCTGGATCCTCAGTCTTTTCCAAGATGGATTTGAGGTTGGGCTATCATCAAATAAAAATCAGAAACGGGGACATTCCCAAAACGGCCTTTGTTACCCACTATGGCCAATACGAGTACACCGTTATGTCCTTCGGTTTAACCAATGCCCCAGCCACCTTCTCTCGGTTAATGAACTCAGTCTTCATGGAGTATTTGGATAAATTCATCGTAGTATACCTCGATGACATACTCATCTACTCCAAGAATGAAGAGGAACATGCCGAACATCTAAGGCTGGTATTGACGAAACTTCGAGAGCATCACCTTTATGCCAAATTCTCCAAGTGTGAATTTTGGTTGCTAGAAGTGACCTATCTAGGCCATGTAATCTCTGGTAAGGGTATTGCTGTCAATCCCGAGCGAGTTCAAGCCGTCCTTGATTGGACTCCACTTGAGACGGTCAAGCAAGTTCGGAGCTTCCTTGGCTTAGCGAGCTATTGCCGCCGCTTCATCGAGAATTTCTCCAAGGTTGCTAAACCTCTAATGAACTCCTCACGAAAGAAAAAAAAGTTCGAGTGGACCCCATAGTGCGAGTTCAGCTTTCAGGAACTGAAAAGACGCCTGACATCTGCTCCCGTACTGGTACCACCAGATTTCTCAGGACTTTATTATCTATTGCGACGCCTCGGGACAAGGACTAGGTTGCATACTCATGCAAGATCGTCAGGTAATTGCCTATGCTTCACGACAATTACACCCACATGAGGAAAATTATCCCACACATGATCTAGAGCTTGCAGCTGTAGTCCATGCACCTAAAACTTGGCGACATTACCTCCTCGTTAATCGTTACGAGATCTTCACCGATCACCAAAGTTTGAAATATATCTTCACCCAACCGGATTTGAATCTCAGGCAAAGACGTTGGGTCGAGTTGATCTCGGATTACGACTTAGGAATAACTTACACCCCGGGCAAAGCCAATGTCATGGCTGATGCACTAAGTCGTAAGTCCTATTATAACAACCTGGTGTTACAACAAAGTCAACCACTTCTCCACGAGGAATTTCGTAAGCTTAATCTTCACATTGTTCCTCGAGGATTTCTATCCACCCTGGTGGCGAAGCCTAACCTTACGGATCAAATCATAGCTGCCCAGAAGCGTGATAAGGGCATATTCCGGATTAAGGAAAACATTGCTAGCAGAGTTGCTAAATGTTTTTCCATGGATGACCGAGGTGTTGTCTTCTTCGAAAACCGCTTGGTGGTTCCCAAGAAACAACATCTACGCCAGTTGATTCTTAAGGAATCTCATGAATCCCCTCTCACCATTCATCCCGGTAGTACTAAAATGTATCAAGACCTACGCCAGAGGTTTTGGTGGACTAGGATGAAGAGAGAAATCGCTCAATACATTGCTAATTGCGATGTTTGTCGTCGTGTTAAAGCAGAGCATCAACGGCCTGTTGGCACCCTTCAACCTTTGGCTATTCCTGAGTGGAAATGGGATAAAATCAGTATGGATTTCATCACTGGGTTTCCCAGGACCAAGAGAGGGAATAATGCCATCTTCGTCGTGATCGACCGTCTTTCCAAAGTAGCCCATTTCCTACCTGTTCGTGAGAGTATCACTGCTAGCCAGCTAGCTGAATTATACATCTCCCGAATAGTGTCACTTCATGGTGTCCCATTGGAAATTAACTCAGACCGTGGGAGTCTCTTCACCTCTTGATTTTGGGAAAGTTTCCAAAATGCTATGGGAACTCGTCTCTCTTTTAGCACCGCCTTCCATCCTCAATCAAGTGGTCAAGTAGAGCGAGTCAATCACATTTTGGAAGATATGCTCCGAGCTTCTGTCATCTCATTCGGAATGGGTTGGGAGAAATGCCTTCCATTCGCGGAGTTTGCTTATAACAATAGTTATCAAGCTAGTTTGGGCAAAGCTCCTTTCGGAGTTCTCTATGGACGAAAATGTTGAACGCCTCTTAACTGGTCAGAAACCGGGGAAAGACAACTCTTTGGCCCGGATATGATTCAGGAAGCAGAAGAGCAGGTTCGCGTTATTCGTGAGAAATTGAAAACATCCCAATCTCGTCAAAAGTGCCAATATGATCGTAAACATAAGCTCATGACTTATGAAGTCGGCGAGAAGGCTTACCTTCGGGTTACTCTGTTAAAGGGAACCCATCATTTTGGTATCAAAGGCAAATTGGCTCCTCGTTACATTGGACCCTTTCGCATTCTTGCCAAACGAGGAGAAGTTGCCTACCAATTGGAACTACCTTCACATATTTCCAGAGTTCACGATGTCTTCCACGTTTCTCAACTCAGGCGTTGCTTCGCGGATCCTATCCGTGGAGTGGACCACAAAACGCTTGATCTACAAGATAACCTCTCATATCGGGAATATCCCGTTCGTATACTTGATCAAGCTGAGCGTACCACTCGACACCATAATATCAAGTTTCTCAAGGTTCAATGGTCACACCATTCCGAGAAAGAAGCCACTGGGGAAAGGGAGGATCGTCTTTGACTCGAGTACCCCACCTTCTTCCCGGAGGATCCTAAATCTCAGGACGAGATTCTTTTGAGTGGGGGTGAGTTGTCACATCCCTGCTTTTAGTCATGCATTAGGATTGGATGAACTTGTGCATCATGTTTAAATTTCTTTTAAACTTGAAATGGGGCCTAACCAACCCCAATACCCCCCCTGAAAATGCTAATTTCCAACAATTGGAATTTCAATGAACCCAAAATGCCCTTCATAAAAGCCCACCATTTTTGGTCTTGACAAAAACCTCTGCCAAAAATGGTCTTGCAATTTATGGAGCCATTCCGGAATTTTCAACAAGCCATATGTATTTGAATTTGGGCATTTTAAATGCTATAAATATTTTAAAGTGCTCAAATTATCTTGGAAGCATTTTTAGGAAGTTGAGAATATTCCCAAATGTGCCTCTAAATATTTCCAGGGTTTTTGGAAATGAAATAGTATTTATTCTATTTCAATACACACAACAGGAAATAAATAAAGCAAACAGAAAAGAGAGAGAGAGTTAGAGCTTACCTGTCGCCCTGGCCTGGCCCAGCTCGGCCCAGCCCATTGGCTCCCGCCAGTCATCCCCCTCCTCTCGCCAGGAGGACGAGAGGCGCGTGGCCGGCGCCCGCAGCCACACGCCGGCCACCTCCTGCTTCTGCCGACACCCAGGACGTCGTCTACGAGTGCCACACACTCTCCCTCGTCCCCCTCTCAATTTCCCCACTCTTCCCGTGCCCCTCTCCCTCCTCTGGCTCTCTCCCCATCCCCTGCCGAGCGCAGCCGTTGCCGCCACTCGTCGTTGCCGCGACCACCGCCTCCCCCTCGCCCCTCTGACGTGCCCGAGAGCTCCGCCGGGACGACCTCTTCCTCTTCCCCAAGTCACACGCGCCGGACGGCCAGGAACGTCGCCATCGAGCTCATCATCGTCCTCTGCCCCGACGATCACCGTCCGTCGATACATCACCGTCCGTGCCTCCCCGAGCTCAACGGCTGCACCAGAAGACTCGCCGTGAGCCCCGCCATCTTTTCCCCCATCTCCCATGTTCATTTGCGTGCTAGCCACCAGACCCGAGAGCGCACCGCCACCACGCCCGTCGTCGTCGGCGAATAGGCTAGCAACCTTCGCGTCCGAGCACTGCTACATGCTCAGCATGTTCCCAGAAACCCAACACTACCATCAGGTAGTCCTCTCGTGCACCACAACGTCGTTGCCGAGCTTGTCCGAGCTCCGGCCGCCGCGCTTGCCATCGCCGCCGTCGTACGTTCCACCCCGGCACGAGCTGATGGCTTCGTTGGATGCGGACGAGCGCCATCTTCACGCCAAGCCAAACCGCCGCTCGTTTCATCGCCTGTGCTGCGTTTCCGAGCCGCGCCACCGTCTCGGGCCTCGCGGGCATCATGTCACCGGTGGGTTTGACCCATTTGACCATGTGGGCCCCGCCCCTGGTCAAACCTAGATTAGGAGTTAAACTAACACTAATTTAGTTAGGTTCGCCGCTGACATGTGGGCCCCGACCCCACTGACATTTTAGTTAGGCTTAATTTAAGGTTAATTAACCATATTATTTAGCTGAGTCAATGACATATGGGTCCCACTGTCAGGTTTGACTCTGACTAGGCGCTGTTGACCAGCTGACGTCAAAGTGACGCAGTGCTGACGCAATTATTCATTTTCTGGATTTACTTTTATATAGGAAATTCCAGAAAATAGCCAAAACTTCTAAAAATCATAGAACATCAACCATAGCTCCAAATCAAACAAATTATATATGAAAAATGATCAGAAAAATTCAATCTATCCATCTGTAATGGTTTCATGCATGACAAAGCACTTTAACTTTGCTGTTTAGGTGAAACAAGCTAATACAATTTTTATGCATAAGAACTTTAACCTTCATTTGAATCTTTGATTCAAATGGACCCATTTCAACTTGTTTCACATTGCATTAGGAAGGACACATCATTTTGCCATGTCATAGCATGCATCATATTGTTGCATATTGTCATGTGTTGATTATGTGTTGTGTGTCCTTCGTGGTAGGTTCTGCCTCCGAGGATATCTCCGAGTATCCAACTGAAGGGCATTACCCTACTACCACTCCATCAGGCAAGCAACCCATTGATCATTCCGATAGAAACCCACGTTCTCGCTTCTGCTCTTGTTTACTACATTAAGACAACGTGATTCAAACTACTGTGTGCTACCGTAGTTGAACCCTTATCCTCTGCATGACATGTCATTGCCACAGTAACTAGATGAAACCCACTAGCATGTGTAGGAGTTGATTGAGCCATGTATGTGTTTCCTACCTTGCTATGCCTGCTATGCTTAGAGTTGTGTCAGGTCTGGTTCATCTGGGTGATGGGCTAGAGTGAAATGATTATGTCGGTAATGTGAGGGATGTGTTGAACATGTTTTGGTAAAGGTATCGATGAGAGGCCATGTAGGAGTACATTGTGGGTTGTTTCATTGAGGCCGTCCATAATAACTGAGATCTGTATGCGTGATTTAAGATTTAGCTACTACCACACATTGGGCCCTGAGATATGACCCCGCTTGACTTACTGACCCATCTCGTCCTCTGTCCAGGAGTTGCAACAAGTTTTTGGTGTTTGTAGGTTATGTGTTGGCGGCCGTGCGTAGCGCTGACCCTAGGGGTGGGCTATGATGCGGTAGATACACCGTGGCTCGGTGTACCGAGTCACCCGTTTGGTGTCTCGGGAACCCTGCACACATCGTTTGGGGCCGTTGAGGACACCCCGGCCGGATTTCCTTGCGGATGGAACCTGAATAGGCGATAAACCTGGACTAGAGACTTGTGCGGTTAGTCAGGTCGTGATCTACACCCACGTCGGTTTTTGCTTGAAGTCTGCCAAGCACATGTCGTGTGCAGATGCTAAGTGGTGGAAACATGTGTGATGAAGTACACCCCTGCAGGGTATAAAACTATTGGAATAGCCGCGTCCGCGGTAAAGGACTACTTGGTTGCCTATTACAGTTCATAGACAAGTTAATGGATACTACTAAAAGAATGAAGATAAGTGTGAGTACCGAGGATGGCCCTCTCGTAGGATGACGAGGGAGGATCCCCGGTGGAGTATTGTGTTGGTGAGTAGTGGACTCATGTGCGAAAACTATTTTACTAGTGGAGTCTCGTAGGATAGCTTAGCCAAGAGTCAAAGCTGGCTTGCTGCAATAACTCCACCACCTTCTTGAGAATGAGCATGTATAGTAGGTTCTGGTGTAAGACTTGCTGAGTACCTTTGTACTCATGTTTGCTTAATTACTATTTTCAGACGACAACACCACCCCCTCCGATGGGTTTTATGTAGATCTCGACGTCGATGAGTGACTTGCCACCCAGGTGGTGATCCTGGCCATGGAGGGCCCTATGTAGATAGACAGGCTTCGAGAAGCCTTCTTTCTTTCTAGTGTCTGTACTCATACTATTTGCTTCTGCATGTGCTTGTATGCTTGTATGACTTGAGTGTCGGGTCATGTGACCCCTACCTGTATGAAGATGTTATGTATGGCTCTCTGTAGCCTTTAAATAGAGGACTTGAGTTGTAGAGTTTTGTTGTGGTGCCATGTTGTATTTACACATATCGAGCATATTGTGTGTATGATTGAAATGCTTGGTATGTGTGGGATCCGACAATATAGTTGTTTATCCTTGGCAGCCTTTCTTATGGGGAAATGTAGTCTAGTATTCCTCGAGCCATAGTAGTCCGCTACAGCCCGGTTCACCGGAGTCTGGCTAGCCCAGCACTACTTCTCAGGACACTTGACTGGCCGGCATGTGTTTCACTTCGTTCCTATGTCTGTCCCTTCGGGGAAATGTCACGCGGTGACTTCCGGAGTCCTGCCTAGCCTGCTACAGCCCGGGTTCCCCGGAGTCCTGTTAGCCCAGTGCTACAACCCGGATTCACACGCTGATGACCGACATGCTCGATGTGATTCACGTATGCCTGTCTCCATAGGTGTGTGCCGCTTTGGGTTCATGACTAGCCATGTCGGCCCGGGTTCTGTGTCATATGGATGCTAGCGACACTATCATATACGTGAGCCAAAAGGCGCAAACGGTCCCAGGCCATGGTAAGGCGACACCCATGGGGATACCGTGCGTGAGGCCGCAATGTGATATGAGGTGTTACCGGCAAGATCGATGTGACTTGGAATCGGGGTCCTGACAGCGTTGACATCAGAGCCGGACTTCTTGTAGGTTCGGTGAGCCAAACTGGTCGATGTCGAGTCTAGAAATGCTTCAGTTATATGTAGGGGAATTGATTGTGGGAGGAAACGTAAGGCTCTTTTACTCCTTTACCTTATGCCCTCTGATCTGAGTCATTATCTTCTCATTCAACGTGGGTTAAGGACTAGGCTCTCTTCTTCTATCGGGTTCACCTGTTACTAATCCGTAGTAGCTTATAGGGTTGTTGTTACAAGCCTCAGTACAGTTTCTACTACTTTTAGTATGTTGCCAGTTGAATCAGAACCTTGATATGATGTTGTTGAGTGGTATTGCAAACTGTTGTGGATGTCTCAAATCTTTTTCTGAGCATTTACAGTTGTTATGCTGTCCAATTTTCCCTAGAAATTCTAATGTCTTTGCATTGTGGCTATGCTTTGAGATGGCCACTCGTGCTCAAAACCAAGTGGTTCGCCTGACCCGGTGCCTCGATGTGCCCGGTCATACTACTATGTTAGTCCAGGTAATGATCGAGACGGGTTACCGTTGGTATCCCGAATACACTATCGAAGAGCAGTTCAGAGACTTCAACCAGAGCTAGTACCTCTGTACCGTCAGGATATATCCCTCTTATCATGGAGCCACTGAGCCCCTTTACTGTTCCTATGGACTCGGGGTTACTGTAGAGATGGCTGTGCAGGATGCTGCCTATTCCATGATGACCATCATGCGAGTCTGGACTGCCTGCTTCGGAACACCGACTTCCGTTATATGCCAGCTTCTCTTCCGGGAGCGCAAGGGTATCTCCAGGATATCTATGCTGACTCCACACATGAGGAGTCACGACTCCGCACCACTGCCGAGATGCTCGAGGATAAGGACCGCGAAAATCGGGCCTTGCGTATGGAGCTTTTTAACTCTCGTGCTGATCACTGGGCCACTTTGACTCGGTTTGCACCGGCGGTACAGGCAGGATACATGGATCTGAGGGATCTGTACCCTGTATGGTCTGGATTGCCAGATTGTATGGAGTGGCGCGATGTAGGAGGCATCACCCCTCCTCGTGGTCCCCATCTGCCACCACCTGTGGGACCAAGGCCACATCCGAGTCCCTATGGTCCGCAGGCTCCGCAGGACCGTCTGTTCCCAGATGATCATGTTCCACTTCCAAGTTTTGGTGGCGACTTCTATGAGGATTACTACGGAGCTGTCTGAGCTAGTAGTAGTTTCACTAGTATTGTAGTAGTTGTATTCTCCACAGTCCTGCGTGACCGTGGGATATGACTTGGTGTGTATCACGCTCCGGAGGTGTAGGAAAATAATGTATAGGAGCTTGGAATGCCTTCGATGAGATGTAATGTCTTTCACCGTAGTTGTACTCTAGCCTGGGCTTGTACTAAACTATGTATGGTGTGTATGACCAATGGTATATATATGGCAGTTTCTATTTTACCATGTCGTGCAATGAACATCTTAGCATTCCCTGTTATCCATTACATTCTGCACTTCCTTGCTAAGTTTGTGCCATCCTTATCTAAACCGTTGTCTTGTTTTCTCCTAGGATGGTCAACACCCGCAGCAACCCTGCTGCCCCGGAGCAGGGGGAAGCCAGTGCAGCTAGGGGTGAAAATCTGCATCACCTGCCTTCTCTGGCCGAAGTGATGCTGGAGGCGGAAAGAAACAAGCGTGAGACTAACCGCTTGCTGGAGCGGATTGAGCAGAACACTGCACGCCATCAGCGAAATGACTTGGTGTCAATCAATGACTTTATCAAGCTGTACCCACCAAAGTTTAACCATTCTGTCGAGCCCCTCGACGCGGATGACTGGCTTCGCAGCATCACCCACAAGCTATGTTCTGCCAACGTAGCCGAAGCTGATAAGGTTACTTATGCTGCCTATCACCTCGAAGGCCCTGCTAGCCTTTGGTGGGAAAACTTTGAAGCTATCCGCCCGGTCGGCCAAATCACTACTTGGGCTGAATTAAGTGAGGCTTTCCGTGAGCATCACATTTCGGAAGTTCTCATAGATCGCAAGAGGGAAGAGTTCTGCAATTTCACCCAAGGAAGACTGACTGTGGATGCATACAGTCATGAATTTGGGAATCTGGCACGATATGCTCCTGAAGAGGTAGCCACCGACGCTAAGAAGCAGGAAAGGTTCCGCAAGGGACTTAGCCCTAAACTTTGTAGCGATCTTCGTCTGCACGAGTGCACCTCCTTTCAGAAGTTGGTCAATAAAGCCATCAGTGCTGAGACATGCCAGTCTGACTATGACGCTTCACGCAAGCACTCTCTTGATTTTGGCTCGTCATCCGGCTCTGGATCTTAGAAGCGCCGAGTGTGGATTCCAAGCACGGCACTGCCACCCAGGTTCATTCCGAGGCCATCCTTTGAGGCGCCTCGTCCCAACCAGCAGTTTGCACCGCCCAAGCCCTATGGTGGCCCCGCTGCTAATGCTGCTCCACACCCCAATGTTGTGACATGTTTCAAGTGTGGAGAGCCGGGTCACTATAGTCGAGAGTGTCCCCAGAACAACAACCCGAATCAGTCTGGAAAGTCCGTTGGCCGTGGTAAGCCAGCGGGAAAGACATTCTATGCCAAGCCGGTCACCACTGCACGTGGCCATGTCAACTATGTTTCAGCCGAAGAGGCTCATGAGGATCCTAACGTCGTCCTTGGTATGCTCCTTGTTAATTGCCATCCGGCATCTGTTCTTTTTGATACTGGAGCAGCTCATTCATTCATATCCGAGAACTATGCTCGATTGCACAACACGACATTCTGTGACATGCCCACTTCCATGGTAATTCAAACCCCGGGTTCTAAATGGCAAACTTCTAGAGTAAGCCATGGGAACGAAATTCTTGTTGATAGACTTGTCTTCCTTGCATCCTTAATAGCTCTCAAGTCCTCGGACATTAACATCATCTTGGGTATGGACTGGATGTCAGCTCATTATGCTAAGATTTATTGTGCCACTAGAACCGTTCAACTTACTCACCCATCGGGCAAGACAGTCAATGTCTTAACTCGAGTGGCCAAGCGCCAGCTTTACTCCCTAAATGCCAACCCCCTTCCACACCTTGAAGATATTCCGGTAGTCCGGGACTTTCCGGATGTCTTTCCCGAAGAACTGCCAGGTGTTCCACCCGACAGGGATGTCGAGTTTGTGATAGACCTTGTTCCAGGAACCGTTCAAATTTCTAGAAGACCCTATAAGATGGCACTCTTAGAACTAGCCGAGCTTAAGAACCAACTCGATGAGTCCTTGAAAAAGGGTTTCATCCATCCTAGTTCCTCTCCTTGGGCTTGCCCCGTCCTCTTCGTCAAAAAGAAGGATGGAACGGATCGGATGGTTGTAGATTACCGTCAAATCAAAATCAAAATTTGAGGTTGGGCTACCATCAAATCAAAATCAGAAACGGGGCATTCCCAAAACGGCCTTTGTTACCCGCTATGGCCAATACGAGTACACCGTTATGTCCTTCGGTTTAACCAATGCCCCAGCCACCTTCTCTCGGTTAATGAACTCGGTCTTCATGGAGTATTTGGTTAAATTCGTCATAGTATACCTCGATGACATACTCATCTACTCCAAGAATGAAGAGGAACATGCCGAACATCTAAGGCTGGTATTGACGAAACTTCGAGAGCATCGCCTTTATGCCAATGATACGGGCATCACGGAGAAGGTGAATCCCAATTTCAGGACTCCACCAAGCTAGGCGTGTTGTTGTTATTTTTAATAATTAGATTTTTAATAATTGTGAGTTTTGGCTTGGTTTTGGTCCTGTCTGATATGACCGTGTGCAATTTATTTATGATGGTCGCTACCGACAAAACAAAGTCTACACCTGTGGTCGAATATGCTACTGATATTGTTCAAGATAAAGCTCTAATTGTTGTTGATCATGAAACTACACGTGGGCTGACTAGGGGAGCAAGCATGGAGTTGATACGATGGACTAGTATGAAGCAAAGTGATGCATGCGTTCTTGCATGGAAGGTCTTTTCTTGGAGTTGCAAAAAAGGAAAGAGATCATGTATGTTTGGTAACTACAAATACAAGGCACGACAATGTATATTATATTTGTTCCTGCCATGCAAGAAGGCTTACAAGATAGATACGGGCAGGAGACTTAATAAATGGAGTTGTTTATCTCTACAGGATGTAGGATGGGGCCCACTAGAAAGAAAGATGGCGTACAGGGTTAAACTAGCTAGAAAATCCAATCTGAGATGTAAAAAGATTGGACTCTTATATTTTATACTAGTTTATTTTCTTTCCAAAGTTGAGTGCGTGCGTGAGGGGTTTAGGCCAGGTTCAAGTCAGTTATTTAAAGCCATGGTGCATGGATGTAAAAGGGAGGTTATTGTTTTATGAAATAGACACGATGTATTTTCAAGGGTAGACACCCGTATCAAGTTTTAGAGGGATCTTTAGAAAACCTCTGTGTTGTGATTTCTGTGAGGAAATTGTTTTTGCGCGTGAGTACCATCGTCGAGATTGGTTTTCTCGTGCTGAGCCGCAAGGTTCAAACCCTCTATTTCGTGTACATCGCATGCGTGGGAGAGAGGCTACTGCTACTGAAGGTGGAGTGTCGTGAAAGGTGAGGACGCAACAACGGATCGGATCACGCCATCGAGGTCCGGTCTTTATCAGGTGGTATTCAGAGCACCAGGTTGTTCACGACACTATGGAGAAGATGGTGAGGGCATCGTCATTCAGTAAGTTAAGCTATGGATTTCAGTTGGAGGAGGAAGGCCATTGGACCGGGCTTTTTCACACGCGTGTGGTGGTGAGAGAGAGATCATGTGCCATGACGATCGATCACATGAATTTGATCAATGCTGCAAGCATTGAGATGGTGGAGAAGCTGAATCTACCAATGCCACCACGTCCACAACCATACTTGTTTCGTTGGGGTCAAGAAGAGCTCACTGTCATGCAGCAAACCAAGGTACCGTTTTTGTTGGGAAATTATTTTTGTGAGGTTATTGTTTTATGAAATAGACACGATGTATTTTCAAGGGTAGACACCCGTATCAAATTTTAGAGGGATCTTTAGAAAACCTCTGTGTTGTGATTTCTGTGAGGAAATTGTTTTTGCGCGTGAGTACCATCGTCGAGATTGGTTTTCTCGTGCTGAGCCGCAAGGTTCAAACCCTCTATTTCGTGTACATTGCGTGCGTGGGAGAGAGGCTACTGCTACTGAAGGTGGAGTGTCGTGAAAGGTGAGGACGCAACAACGGATCGGATCACGCCATCGAGGTCCGGTCTTTATCAGGTGGTATTCAGAGCATCAGGTTGTTCACAACACTATGGAGAAGATGGTGAGGGCATCGTCATTCAGTAAGTTAAGCTATGGATTTCAGTTGGAGGAGGAAGGCCGTTGGACCGGGCTTTTTCACACGCGTGTGGTGGTGAGAGAGAGATCATGTGCCATGACGATCGATCACATGAATTTGATCAATGCTGCAAGCATCGAGATGGTGGAGAAGCTGAATCTACCAATGCCACCACGTCCACAACCATACTTGTTTCGTTGGGGTCAAGAAGAGCTCACTGTCATGCAGCAAACCAAGGTACCGTTTTTGTTGGGAAATTATTTTTGTGAGGTTATTGTTTTATGAAATAGACACGATGTATTTTCAAGGGTAGACACCCGTATCAAGTTTTAGAGGGATCTTTAGAAAACCTCTGTGTTGTGATTTCTGTGAGGAAATTGTTTTTGCGCGTGAGTACCATCGTCGAGATTGGTTTTCTCGTGCTGAGCCGCAAGGTTCAAACCCTCTATTTCATGTACATCGCGTGCGCGGGAGAGAGGCCACTGCTGCTGAAGGTGGAGTGTCGTGAAAGGTCGGGATGCAACAACGGATCGGATCTCGCCATCGAGGTCCGGTCTTTATCAGTTGTGCAACAAGAGCATTTTCGTGGATTCCACATTTTGGCTCACCCTTGGTTGCACAACCCCATCTTATCTTTTTGCGTGTGTGTTTCCGTGTACCTTATATGCTTGGTCTACTTGTTACATTACATCTTGCGAATCTTTTCCAACATTATTGAAACTCACTTACAATTACATCAAATTTTGTGCCACCATCCTAACCAAGCTCCACCAAAAGCTTTTACTTGTGTAGGTGTGAGAACCGACAAGAATTGGTACCAATTGTGCTATTTCCTTGTTACACATTGGAGTCATCTTTGATCCATTGTCAACATCGGTCAAGGTACATCTGATATTGGTTCTTCCCTTTCTTCCACTCACACTTGTCTTGGAATGATGGATAGGCCAAGTACTTCTACCAACCCGCTCTTCATGGAGCAAGACGACGACATGAACTCCTTCGTCACCAAGAGTCACCTCTTTGGTGCACAGCGTTCTTTACATCAAGAGCAACAAGCTATGAGTGAACGCATCGACAACCTTTCCGCCGCCTTACGACTTTCTGAGCAACGTACAAGGGACTACTTTGACAACAAGCTCGACGATCACAAGCAAGAGAATGACGCAAGGATGGATGAGATTCGCGCTTTGTTGCTCAACCACTCTTCTTCCACTTCAAGAAGGAGCCGTTCAAGTCGACACTCCGACGACACCATCTCCGGTTCAAGTACACCATCATCGAACACTCTCCGTCGAGCCGCGCACAACGAGCGTCAAGCAAACCTCAATCCACTTCGGGACACCGACTCGCAAGAACATCGACGATGTCAAGCCGAAGAAGCCTTTGTGCTAGCTCAGGAACGGCAACGCCAATGTCAACACGAACAAGAGGAGCGAGCGCGACAACATCAAGATGCACAAGACGCCGAGGCGGAACGCCAAGAACAACAACTACGTGAAGCTCAAGCACTTGAAGCGCAACGTGCCCTTCATGAATCAAGTCATGCTGTAGCCGACCGAGGCCGACAAGCTCGACTACATCAAGAAGCACTTTGCGATGAAGCTCAAGAAAGAATTTATCAAAGACGTGTGCGTCAACAAGCTCCTCGTCAAGATAGACAAGCTCCCCCTCAAGCGAGACAAGAACATCAAGTCCATCGAGAACAAGAAAACAATGGACCCAATCCTCGCCAAGAGCCACATGAGGAAGACTTCCAACTTTGTCAAGAGCACAACGAGTTGGACAATCATCTACAACATGGGCGGCATCACCCCCGACCCCAACATAATGAAGAGCAATGCTACGGCAAGCTCAAGTTCACCATGCCCAAGTTCAACGGAAGCAACGAACCCAAAGAATACCTTTCATGGGCATTGAAAGTTGACAAGATCTTCCGTTTGCACAATTATGAAGAAGAAAAGAAGATTGCGATGTCATCCCTTGAGTTCCAAGACTATGTCCTCATTTGGTGGGAACAAGTCATTGAGCGCCGCGAGGCAAGAGGTGAACCACCCATCACTACTTGGGCACAAATGAAGGATGTCATGAGAGCACGATTCGTGCCAAACTACTACAACTGCGACCTCTTCAAGAAACTTCAACAACTCAAGCAAGGCACCAAGAGCGTTGAAGAGTACTACAAGGAAATGGAGATTGCCATGATACGAGCCAATGTCAAAGAAGATGATGAGCAAACAATGGCAAGGTTCTTGAATGGACTCAATCATCCTATCAAGAAGATCTCCGACTTCCAACCATACTCGAACCTCATCGAGCTAGTGCATCAATCTACCAAAGCGGAACGGCAAGTACAAGATGACTTCAAGTATGCCAAGTTCTCATCCAAGTCCTATGGCATCTCCAACAATCAAGCTTCGACGACTAAAACACCTTCTACCTCAACCAAGCCTTCTACAAGCAACGGCGACAAGTCAAATTACAAGAAAGCTTCGACAAGCTCAAGTCGTCCTCCTACTACAAGCAACTTCAAGAAAGCTCCATCATCATCTACTCCACCCGATGAGACCATCAAGACAAGTTCTATCAAATGCTTCACATGTGGCGGCCGAGGCCACAAGTCCTTCGAGTGCACAAACAAGCGCACCATGATCCTCAACGACGACGGAACCTATGACTCCATGAGTGAAGGAGAAATGGAAGCTCTTGAGCAAGTGGCCATGCAGCGACAAGTGAACAATGAAGATGAAGATGACCAAGTCTTTTGTGATGAAGATTCAAGCCCCGCTCTTGTTGTCTCCAAGGTCTTGACTCTTCAACATCAACAAGACGAAGATCAAAGATGCCATATCTTTCACACAAAGGCGGGCATCAATGGACGATCCGTCAAGGTCATCATTGATGGAGGGAGTTGCCACAACTTAGCAAGTGAAGAACTATGCTCCAAACTCCAATTGGTCAAGATGAAGCACCCTCACCCCTACAAGGTTCAATGGCTAAGCGATATCGACACCATACAAGTCGAGCATAGAGTAAAAGTCTCTTTCAAGATCGGCGCCTATGAAGACACATTGGAATGTGATGTCCTTCCGATGACCGTTTGCCACCTCCTCCTTGGACGGCCAAGGCAATTTGACCGAGGTGTCATTCACATTGGGCGTACAAATCACCATAGCTTCAAGATGAAAGGGAAAGAGTTCGTGCTACGTCCTATGTCTCCAAGCCAAGTACTCACCAAAAAGTGAGAGAGCGACCCACCAAAAAGAGAGTGAGCGCCACAAGCCCAAATTGAGTGCCTCCATGATGAGCGACAAGAAAAACTTAGTTCTCTTTGCCACCAAACATGAGATGAGAGAAGTGTGTGAGAACCCATCAAGTGTCCTACACTATGTCCTATTGTGCAAGGACGAGGTCACACAAACTAACAACTCTCATGATCTACCTTTGGTGTTATCTTCTCTATTGCAGGAATTCCAAGATGTTTTCCCCGATGAGCTACCTCCACTATGAGGCATTGAGCACCGAATTGATCTAATCCCCGGAGCGCCGCTTCCCAACAAAGCTCCATACCACGTCAACCCTGAAGAAACCAAAGAAATGCAAAGGCAAGTAAAGCATCTCATAGACCATGGTCATGTGCGTGAAAGTTTGAGTCCTTGTGCCGTACCGGTCATTCTTGTGCCAAAACGCGACGGTAGCTTTCGCATGTGCTCCGATTGTAGACCTATCAATGCTATCACCGTTAGATATAGGTACCCCATTCCACGCCTTGATGATATGCTTGATGAACTTAGCGGTGCCACTATATTTTCCAAAATTGATCTTAAGAGTGGTTACTATCAAATCCGCATACAAGAGGGAGATGAATGGAAAACCGCATTCAAAACCAAGTTCGGTTTGTATGAGTGGTTAGTCATGCCTATGGGTCTCTCGAAAGCACCGGGCACTTTTATGCGCCTTATGAATCATGTCTTTCGCCCTTACATTGGTATATTTGTTGTGGTTTACTTCGATGATATTCTTGTGTTTAGCAAATCTATCCAAGAGCATGTCACCCATGTCCGCACCGTTTTGCAAACTCTTAGGAAAGAACGTCTCTATGCTAATATGGATAAATGCCTTTTTGGTGTTGATAAGCTCGTTTTCTTAGGATTTGTTGTCTCTTCTAAGGGTGTTCATGTAGATGAGTCCAAGATCAATGCTATTAAAACTTGGCCCCAACCAACCTATTTGCAACAAGTGCGTAGTTTTCTTGGTTTAGCCGGTTTCTACCATAGATTTGTGAAGGATTTTAGCACCATTGCTTCACCTTTGCATGCTTTGAGCAAGAAGAACACGCCTTTTGTTTGGGGACCATCTCAAGATATTGCTTTCAATGAGCTTAAGAATTTGCTTACTCATGCTCCCGTGCTTGCTTTACCCAACTTCGACAAGCCTTTTGAGATTCATTGTGATGCTAGCGGTAATGGCATAGGAGGTGTGTTAACGCAAGAGAAGCGCCCCATAGCTTACATTAGTGAGAAACTTCCCGGAGCGCAACTCAACTATCCCATCTATGACAAAGAGCTATATTCTTTAGTCCGCATTTTACATGAATGGGAACATTACCTTCGTCCCCATGAGTTTATCATTCATACCGATCATGAGACCCTCAAGTATCTCAAGGGTCAAACTAAGTTGAACAAGCGTCATGCTAAATGGAGTGAATTCATTGAATGTTTTCCCTATGTCATCAAGTACATCAAGGGTAAAGAAAACATCGTAGCGGATGCTCTTTCCCGCATATGCATGCTAGTCACGCAACTTGAGTTAGATGTCATTGGCTTCGAGCATATCAAAGAATTGTATGCGCATGATGAGACTTTTGCCATTCCTTATGCCAAGTGTTTGTCGCATACATCGTGGGAACGCTATTACATAAAAAACGGCTATCTTATGAGAGCTAACAAACTTTGCATCCCCAAGTCGTCCCTCCACTTATTGCTTTTGCAGGAATCACATGGAGGAGGATTAATGGGACACTTTGGACGCGATAAGACATTCGCCACACTCTCGAAGAGCTACTTTTGGCCAACGATGTTTCGCGACGTCAATCGCTTCACCAACCGATGTTCGACATGCCGCAAAGCTAAGTCCAAAGCTCAATCTCATGGTCTCTATATGCCTTTACCAATTCCATACCAACCTTGGGAGGACATAAGCATGGACTCTGTACTTGGTTTGCCAAAAACTCGCAATGGGAAAGATTCCATATTTTTTGTTGTGGACCGTTTCTCCAAAATGGCACATTTTATTCCTTGTCACAAGATAGACGATGCTTCACATGTTGCTAATCTCTTTTGTAGGGAAATATTGCGTCTCCATGGTGTGCCAAAGACAATTGTCTCGGACCGCGACGTCAAGTTCCTTAGCTACTTTTGGAAGACCCTATGCGCCAAGCTCGGCATCAAGCTACTCTTCTCCACGGCATACCATCCTCAAACCAACGGCCAAACGGAGGTGACAAACCGCACACTCTCCGCTCTACTTCGAGTACTCATCAAGAAGAACATCAAGGAGTGGGAGGAGTGTCTACCCATCGCTGAGTACGCCTACAACCGAGCAAGACATTCGACTACCGGCAAGTCCCCCTTCGAGGTCGTCCATGGCTTCAACCCATTGTCCCCATTGGACATTCTACCTCTACCTCTTCAAGAGCGCACAAACTTGGACGCGAGTGCCCGAGCCAACTTCCTCAAGAAGATGCATGAAGATACAAGAAACACCATCGAGCACCAAGTTCAATGCCTTGCGACCAAGCTCAACTTCAACAAGCAACCTATGGTCTTAAACATTGGTGATCGAGTGTGCCTACACCTTCGCAAGGACCGCTTCCCACAAAAACGCAAATCCAAGCTTCGCCCACGAGCGGATGGACCCTTCAAGGTGCTTGCACGCTACAACGACAACGCTTACAGGATCGACCTTCCACGTGAAAAGTACAACGTGAGCGACATCTTCAATGTCAAAGATCTCTCTCCTTTCCATGGTGATGAAGATTTTGATCCGAGGACGGATCTTCCCCAAGGGAGGGGAGATGATGCGGAGCATCCCAAGGTCATCCCCATGGACCTACCATCGTCTCATCAAGTGCCTACTGGACCCATGACTCGATCACGTGCAAGAGCCTTTGAAGCCGAGGTGACATCTCTCCTCTCACAATTACACATATGGATACTTTGTGCATACTCAGGTACAATGGAGAAGCTAAGGAGCAAGGACAAGAAGAAGAGGAAGATGGACGAGAAGACGGAGAAGAAGAAGAGGCAGGCGTCAACTCTCTGGACAGCCCGGAACTTCCGGCCAGAGCCCGGAACTTCCGGCCGACCCAGAGCTTCCGGCCTCCGACGACTCCGACCAGCCCAGGCGTGCCAACTCTCGGGTTAGCCCGGACCCCGCCCCGAACCTTCCGGTGCCCGGAACTTCCGGCCTGCCCGGACCTTCCGGCCCCCGAATGCCAGCACAACTCCACCGCGCCATCTCTTTGGTTAGGCCGGACCCTCCCCGGAACCTCCGGCGCCCGGAACTTCCGGCCCTGCCTGCGTGCAGCCACTCGGGCCCGAGGCCCATGTACCCCTTCACTTCGCCCCCTTTTGCACTTAGACTATACATAGACCCCCCATTCATCCTAGCGAGGGCAGCGTTGGTTTAGCTCATCTGAGAGATCGAGCTACGCTCATCCATATCGGATCTACTCCACGAGAGAGACCGCGACCTCTACGAAGAAGATCCACCTTGGATTCAAGAACCCTCATGGGAAGATCCCCTTGTGGATTCAAGACCTCCTCACGGAGAAGAACTGGTTACCTCTTGTATCGTCCGTTGTTGACTTTGGATCTTGTATCTTCCTTTGTGTTCATGGATCTAGCACATGTGTGATCATTCTTGTTGGTTTTAGTGTTTCTCTCGTGTTTCCCCTCGTGTTTCCCCTCGTTTTCACCTCGTGTTCCTCGTGTTCTTCGCGGGATCCGCTCCTTTCGTGAAAGATCGGGCGATTAGGGTTCTACCCTACATCATGTTTCCTGTGAGCAAACGAAGAACAAGCAAGAAACTGAGATTGCAATCTGGATATTGCGAATATAAGATGAAAGCTTTATTGATCAAGGTGGGGTTCTGTGAGGTCTTGGTCTGGTCGTTGGACACAAACGAAGTAAGCGAAGTTGCGGCTATGGCGAACTTTTAATCTAAACAAAACCCAAAGTCTAAACGACGCCCTAAGGGCTGTATATATGGAGGAAGAGGGGGGAATTTCGTGGCCCTTGGAGGAGGGGTCCGAAACCAACCCTAACTCTTGTTTCCGCACACATACGGACTTTAAAAATAGCCTATACTTAAGTATTTTGAAAATACATGGGCCTGGCCCAATAATAAGGTGACGCATCACCTAAAATAGCCTCTGGACGAAATTTATGAAGTGGCATCTTGTATATTTCGTCCAAGGCTTCATGCACTCCTTATGGTGGCTTCAAAGTCCTGAAATCATCACTTGTAACTCCGTTCTGGATCCCCTTGCGCATGCCATCATCTCCACGCTTGAACTTGTTCCAAGGTTCATCTTTCTTGTCCAAGCTAGTCCCTTCATTTGTAAGCAAGACAAATGTATCCAATTTAGGCAGCATCGTTACGAAGAAACGAAAGTACCTGATAATTCAATTGGCATGCGCGAGCTCTAGTAATTGGTCCAATATGTATAGCAGTAGGGGTTGTGGGTGTAACAATGGTATTGATGTCCTCATCACGACGCGACCCGAGCGAGACTTGGTGCCTAAACGGCTAGTAGAGCGCGCATAGGGACGCGGCCGGAGGGCGCCTAAACGGTGAGTAGAGCGCGCGGAGGCACGCAAGCAGAGCGTTCGCGGCCGCCTAAACGGCAAGCAAACACATGCATAATTATTGCATATAGCAGATGAACATAGCCGGGAATAGCCGTCCAACAATATTTTTTTCGATGACATGCATTAATATATTCTTAGTTAAATCTAAGGTCAAAGTTTGTAGTACAAAATACGAAGGGGACCAATAAAGAATAAACCACAACAGAGGTAGTGCCTATAGGAACACAGACGCCCAGTATGAAAGAAAATGTGGGTCAAACCCTAGTTAAAAAGGGCAACAATGTCTAACTCTAGCTTACAAAAGGTACAAAAGCACGAGGATTAATTGTTCATCGGGTTTACACATAACCCGGATTGAATAGGGCAATAACATCTAACTCAACCAAAGTTTTTGGTAGTCACAATCAAATGGATCGGTCTGATCCATAAAATCAAGATCGCGGTATAAAAGTTCTACTGGTCCATGATGACGACAAGTTGTTGTAAATATTTGCCGAGCACGATCATAAGCCCTTAGATCCACTTGAAACTTATTTTTATGTTGTTCCACATACAATTACGTGAGAGTTTTCTTGTTGAAAAACTTAATCCTCATGGACAATAGGGCCCTCGCATTCAATATGAAGAATGTGACAAAGCTAGTGTTTGCACTATTGGATGCATATCCTTCCAGCGTTATTGTTTTTAAACGAATGTCATGAGATATGAGAAAATACCGGTGCTTCTTGAACAATCGATTTGTTGTACCTTTTTCTCCATGTGTTAGTGCCTAAATAGAGATGGAGATTGAAAATAGTTAATGTCTAAAAAAGATTATGTTGAAAGAGCGATAGCTGAACGATTAATTATAGTACATTATATATGGGCTTTCAATGTGCATGAAATCGTCACCTTTATTACAAATTCTCCATACATGGAAAGCATTGCAGCAAGGCAATAATGATGTTGATATCAAAACACCACATACTGATATATAAGGTCTTGATAGAGTCCACCACCACTGATAGGATGGACAAGCTCTTCATTGAGCATAGAACATAATATTAGCATTGAAAGTGTACTTCAAGATGATACATAACTTATGCACACAAACAAAAAATGAAAATTACAAAAGTGTGCATCAATAATATACCATCTCAAACCATTTAAACGGATCACGAATTGCACCCAAGGTCTCCAGTTTAGGCGCAGAGACCACAGTTATTTCCGAAGGTTTATAACAACAATCAAGGAGCAACCTTTGAAGTGAAGGGGCATCTTCAATGATGAGCTCATGTCCTTCAAAACAAATTCCAATGCTTACAAGGTGAGGCTAATTTATTTTGAGACAAGGGATATGGATTCCATTTCCAAAAAAGCACCAAACGCTCCAGGGCAGGTCAACTAGAGTGGATGATGCTGTGCAGTGAGGCCTCCGACAGATGAACCAACACAAGCGCAAGTTTTTTCAATAGTGGTAGTCGAAGAATTTGTACTAGATTGTCTGCTAGATGGCACCGGTCAAGGTGGCAGTGTGGAGAGAGGAGGTAAACCATAAGATGGCATCGATGGTGAGGGCACAGATGCAACTATTAGTGGTAACCTATCGTTGTAGTAATGGTAGAACTCAAGCTGTTGGAGTTTATCAAATTTACGGGATGTCAACCAAGCAGCCACCGTGCAGGATATGTCCAGCACATAGCATGCCGGTATGCAGATGTGTTCAGCGGAGCTCTGGTGGGAGGAGATGATGGCTCCGGGGAGTTCGGAATCATCATTGACTGATAGCTGACGACAGTCGAGATTAAGAGGTGTGGCGTGCCACAGATTGCGCCACCGAGATGCGAGGACTTGTGTGCGGAAGCCATCCTTGGTGGGGAGAAGGGAGATGATCTCCCCAAGGATGTCGTCCGGGAGATCCCTAATGTGGTCCGCTGGAGATTCTACTGGTTCCTTAGGTCTAGGGGGTGTGGCCGCTTCTGGCCGCGCAGCCGGGTCCAAGATCTACATCTGGCGGCGGCGCTGGCCGGAGCTTCATCTGTGTACATACCAATTTGAAAGAAAAAAATGGCAGAAACATACATGTAGGACATTCTAAATCAATTGTTAAGATCTGGAAGAAAAAAGGCATGAACATATATGTAGGACATTCAAAATCAATTCTCAAGATCTGGCCATGAATTATTAGCACGCAAGCTAACCCTCGTCGGATTATTAGCAAAAATAATTTGTACAGAACAAACAATTAATCACTAACTCTATACGGATAACATTCAAACAATCAATACACTACGTGCATCTAACGGATCTTAATTACTCTGATTTCATGGACTTAGAGAACATAACCATAGGATTTGTATTCTAAAAAAATATAGAGGGGGGAGTAAACAAAGAAAATATATGATATGTTTGCCGCACAAATGGGTATATAGATGACTAATCAATTTTCCGTCGGGGTCGCAGTCGTTGCCGGAGTTGCTGTTGACCTCCGGCTGGGGGGGGGGGGGCACAATGGCGTCGATGAAGTCAAGGTCATGCTGCTGCCCGCGCGAGACCTCGTCGGCGACGACGCAACCTCTGTGCCTAGCTTCATGTGTTGCACGGGTGCTTCACCAGCCCTGGCGTTGCCACTCGCTCCGATGGTGCGCTTTGGCGGCATCCTCATACACTCTAGAGTCCGGACATTGGTGACCACTATGGACCTGAGGTGTGGCCGCCTATTATGGCCAGTGGCTTCGGCGCGCAATTAATACGGACCAGTGGGAGTGAGGCGGGTGGTGGTCAAAGGCTGTCTCGCCTCCCGGTGATCCTGCACGGCGGACTTGTGCCATTCCTACCATCATTTCACACAGCTACTCGCACGCCTCCCGTCAATACACACACCTGCACGCACGTGTCCCAGTATGCCTGTGCTACTTCTTCAGCTTGCGTTGGTTTTTCCCTTGAAGAGGAAAGGGTGATGCAGCAAAGTAGAGATAAGTATTCCCTCAGTTTGAGAACCAAGGTATCAATCCAGTAGGAGACAACGCAAAAATCACCTAATACCTGCACAAGCAATCAAACAACTTGCACCCAACGCGATAAAGGGGTTGTCAATCTCTTCATGGTTATTAGCAAAAGTGAGATCTGATAGAGATAGATAAACGGTAAAGTAAATATTTTTGGTATTTTTGGTTTATAGATCGGAAAGTAAAAGATTGCAAAAATAGTAAATTGGAAACTTATATTGTAGATCGGAAACTTATATGAAGGAAAATAGAAACTTATATAATGGAAAATATACCTGGGGGCCATAGGTTTCACTAGAGGCTTCTCTCAAGATAGTAAATAATACGTTGGGTGAACAAATTACTGCCGAGCAATTGATAGAAAAGCGCAAAGCTATGACGATATCTAAGGCAACGATCATCAATATAGGCATCATGTCCATGTCAAGTAGACCGAAACGATTCTACATCTACTACTATTACTCGACACATCGACCGCTATCCAACATGCATCTAGAGTATTAAGTTCATAAAGAACGAAGTAACACATTAAGTAAGATGCCATGATGTAGAGGAATTAACTCAAGCAATATGATGAAACCCCCATCTTTTTATCCTTGATGGCAACACTACAATACGTGCCTTGCTGCCCCTACTGTCACTGGGAAAGGACACCGCAAGATTGAACCCAAAGCTAAGAACTACTCCCATTGCAAGAAAAACCAATCTAGCTGGCCAAACCAAATTGATAGTTTGAAGAGAATTACAAAGATATCAAATAATGCATAAAAGAATTCAGAGAAGATTCAAATAATATTCATAGATAAGCTGATCATAAATCAACAATTCATCGGACCTCGGCAAACACACCGCAAAAAAGTATTACATCGAATAGATCTCCAAGAACATGGTATTGAGAATCAAAGAGAGAGAAGAAGCCATCTAGCTACTAGCAATGGACCTGTAGGTCTATGGTAAACTACTCACGCTTCATCGGAAGGGCAATAGAGTTGATGTAGAAGCCCTCCGTGATCGAATCCCCCTCCGGTAGGGTGCCGGAAAAGGTCCCTAGATGGGATTTCACGAGTACAGAAGGTTGCAGTGGTGGAAAAGTGTTTTCGTGGATGCCTCTGGTGGTTTGGAGGTATTTGGGAATACATATAGGCGAACGAATTAGGTCAGGAGAGTCACGGGGGCCCCATAAGGGTGGGGGCATGCCCTACCCCCCTGGGTGTGCCCTTCATCCTTGTGGCCACCTCGTGGCTCCTTTGACTTCATCTCCAAGTCTCCTGGTTGTCTTATGGTCCAAGAAAAATCATCGTGAAGGTTTCATTCTGTTTGGACTCCGTTTGGTATTCCTTTTCTACGAAACTCAAGAACAAGGAAAAACAGAAACTGGCACTAGGCCCTAGGTTAATAGGTTAGTCCCAAAAATAATATAAAATTGCATATTAATTCATATACAACATCCAAAACAAATAATATAATAGCATGGAACAATCAAAAATTATAGATACGTTGGAGACGTATCTACCATCCCCAAGCTTAATTCCTGCCCGTCCTCGAGTAGGTAAATGATAAAAATAGAATTTTAGATGTGGAATGCTACCTAACATATTTATCCATGTAATTCTGTTTATTGTGGCATGAATGTTCAGATCCATAAAATTCAAAACAAAATTTTAATATTGACATGAAAACAATATTAGTTCAAACATACTAACAAGGCAATCATGTCTTCTCAAAATAACATGGCCAAAGAAAGCTTATCACTACAAACCATATAGTCTGGCTATGCTCCATCTTCATCGCATAAAATATTTAAATCATGCACAACCCTGATGACAAGCCAAGCAACTGTTTCATACTTTTGATGTTCTCAAACTTTTTGAACTTTCACGCCATACATAAGCGTGAGCCATGGACATAACACTATAGGTGGAATAGAAGGTGGTTGTGGAGAAGACAAAAACAAGGAGATAGTCTCACATGAACTAGGCGTATCAGTGGGCTACGGAGATGCCCATCAATAGATATCATTGTGGGTGAGTAGGGATTTCCATGCAATTGATGCACTATAGCTATATGTTTTTGAGAGCTCAAAAAAGAAACTAAGTGGGTGTGCATCCAACTCGCTTGCTCACGAAGACCTAGGGAAATTTGAGGAAGCCCATCATTGGAATATACAAGCCAATTTCTATAATGAAAAATTCGTAGCAGTATATGAAAGTGACAACATAGGAGACTCTCTATCATAAAGATCATGGTGCTACTTTGAAGCGCAAGTGTTGTAAAAGGATAGTAACATTGTCCCTTCTCTCTTTTCTATCATTTTTTGGGCCTTTTCTCATTTTTTGGCCTCTTTTTTTCGTTCGGAGTCTCATCCCGACTTGTGGGGGGATCATAGTCTCCATCATCCTTTCCTCACATGGGTCAATGCTGTAATAATGAAGATCATCACACTTTTAATTGCTTACAACTCAAGAATTACAACTCGATACTTTGAACAAAATATGACTCTATATGAATGCCTCCGGCAGTGTACCGGGATGTGCAATGAATCAAGAGTAACATGTATGAGAGAATTATGAACGCTGGCTTTGCCACAAATACGACGTCAACTACATGATCATGCAAAGCAATATGATAATGATGGAATGTGTCATAATAAACGGAGGTGGAAGGTTGCATGGCAATATATCTCGGAATGGCTATGGAAATGCCATAATAGGTATGGTGGCTGTTTTGAGTAAGGTATATTAATGTAGGGTAGAACCCTAATGGCCTGATTTTTCATGAGAGGAGCGGATCCCGCGAAGAACACGATGAACGCGAAGAGGGGAACGAGGAAAAATGGGGGAAATCACAAGGGGAAACACAAGAGGAACACTCAAACTAACAAGAACAAGTCACACATGTGCTTGATCCTTGGGTACATAGAACGATACACGAATCCACGGACAACTAAGGACGATACGAAAGGTTAGCCGGTTCTTCTCCGTGAGGAGGTCTTGAATCCACAAGGGGATCTTCCCGTAAATGGGTCTTGAATCCAAAGTGGATCTTCTCTGTAGAGGGGTCGCGGCCTCTCTCGTGGAGTAGATCCGATATGGATGAGCAATCCTCTATCTCTCAATGAGCTAAACCAATGCTAACCCTAGAAAGTTGTACGGGATAGAGTACATATTGTCTAGGTAACGAAAAGGGTACACGGGCCTCGGCCCAAGTGGCTGCGCGCAGGCAGGGCCGGAAGTTTCGGGCGCCGGAGGTTCCGGGTAGGGTCCGGCCTAACCAGAGAGTTGGCGCGGTGGAGAGGTGCTGGCTTTCGGGGGCCGGAAGGTCCGGGCAGGCCGGAGGTTCCGGGCGCCGGAAGGTCCGGGACTGGGTCCGGGCTAACCCGAGAGTTGGCACGCCTGGTCTGGTCGAAGTCATCGGCGGCCGGAAGCTCCGGGTCGGCCGGAAGGTCCGGGGGCCGGAAGTTCCGGGCTCTGACCGGAAGTTCTGGGCTATCTAGAGTGTTGACGCCTGTCTCTTCTTCTACAGTCCTTAGCTCCCAGTCTTGAGCGTTGTACCTGGTGACACATAGTATCTCGAACTTAGGCAGTAGCCATGTCTCACTTGAAGAGGGGGGAAACTCAAGTAGGAGTGATGTCACCTCGGATTGAATAGCACGGGCCCTAGCCCTTGTCATTGGTCCACTTGGAGCTTGGATAGTTGAGGTGGCATCCATGTGGATGGTCGTGTGATGCTCCGCATCATATATGGTGGGTGTATGGTACCGGGGAAAGTTGTGCGGCACTAGAGAGGCTAGAAATGGTGGAAGGGTGAGAGTGCGTATAATCCATGGACTCAACATTAGTCATAAAGGACTCACATACTTATTGCAAAAATCTATTAGTTATTGAAACGAAGTACTACGCGCATGCTCCTAGGGGGATAGATTGGTAGGAAAAGACCATCGCTCGTCCCCGACCGCCACTCATAAGGAAGACAATCAACAAATAAATCATGATCTGACTTCATCACATAATGTTCACCATACGTGCATCCTATGAGAATCGCAAACTCTAACACAAGTATTTCTCAAATTCACAATTACTCACTAGCATGACTCTAATATCACCATCTCTATATCTCAAAACAATCATAAGGAATCAAACTTCTCATAGTATTCAATACACTTTATATGAAAGTTTTTATTATATCCCTCTTCGATGCCTATCATATTAGGACTAATTTTATAACCAAAGCAAATTACCATGATGTTTAGAGACTCTCGAAATAATATAAGTGAAGCATGATGATGCGGAGCATCCCACGTTCATCCCCATGTACACTCCGACTACTCTCCAAGCCCTAAGAGAACATAAGACGAGACCTCATATATACACCATTGGACACAAGGTGAACTCGCTCCTCTTCGAACCATCACTTTCCATACGTGAGACATGGCTACTACCTCAAACATGTGTGCTATGCATGCCCAGGAACCAAGAGGAAGACCATGGACAAGAAGGCGAGGACACCAAGCGTGAGGAACGAGAAGAAGAGCTACGGAAGAAGCTCCATCCACCGGACGACCGGTCGGGACCGGACGTCCGACGCCTGAAGACCCACCGGATGACCGGCCCGGACCGGACGATCGGCCCGGACCGGACGACCGGCAATCCCGCACCCGAGCCAAACTAGCGGACGTCCGACAAGTCCCGGACGTTTGACACACTCTAGGGACCGGACGTCCGACCGTCTCCGGAAATCCGGCGCCACGTCAACCGAGCCAAAAACGCTGGACATCCGACAAGTACCGGATGCCCGGACCCTCGTGAGCCACCGGACGTCCGGTACCCATCGGACATACGACGCCTGTCTGTGCACAGTGTATCGGGCCGAGCCCGTGTATCCCTTCGCCCTCACTTACCCCTTCATGGCCCTAGACTATATATACTCCTCCACCTCCACCATTTGAGAGTTAGCGTTGTGTTAGCTCATTTGTGAGATAGAGCTTCGCTCATCCATATCGGATCTACTCCTTGAGAGAGACCACGGCCCCTCTTCGGAGAAGATCCACCTTGGATTCAAGACCCCTTTACGGGAAGATCCCTTTGTAGATTCAAGACCTCCTCACGGAGAAGAACCGACTGCCCGTTGTATCGTCCCTTGTTGGATTTGGATCGTGTATCTCCTTGTGTTTTGAGGATCTAGCACATGTGTGATTGTTCTTGTTGGTTTGAGTGATTCTCTCGTGCTTCCCCTCGTGTTTCTCCTCGTGATTCCCCTCGTGTTCTTCGTGTTTTTCGCGGGATCCGCTCCTTTCGTGAAAGATCAGGCCACTAGGGTTCTACCCTACAACATCTTGGTATCATGAGCCACGTTGATCACGATTTCGGAGCCTCCCCCACCATTTTCTAGCCTTCTTTTGCTTGATTTCGTCCTAAATTCGAAAATCCCCACCAAAAATAGCCCCAAATTTTGTTGTGATTTGTTGGTTTGATGATGTTTTGTTTATTTTGATCCATGGATTTGCTTGGTTTCGAGTGGATCTAGCATCTCCCCAAGTTTTTCCATCTTTCATCCACGAAATCTCATCAATTTTGACCCCAAAATCCCCAAATTCCGCCCAAAATCGCGTCCCGAATCTTAGATCTGGAGTTGACCCCGATACACCAGACGACTGTCACCTTACCGGACGTCCGGAGCCGCAGGAACAACCGGACGTCCGACCTTACCGGATGACCAGAACCCCCTAACCCGAGCAGAATCAGCTGATTTCCGACCCGACCGGACGTCCGGCGACCGGAAGACCGTTTTTTCCGGACATCCGTTACCTGTAGATATCAACTTTGGCTGATTTTTGTTTCGGCCATAACAAATTCATCCGGAGTCCGATTTTCGTGTTCTTTAGCTCGTTGGAAAGCTCTTGACATCCCCCTTCCCACAAAAATACTACCATCACCATTTGACTCCATCAAATTTTGACAATTTTGGCATCTTTGCCTAGGGCTTCCAACACATCATCCGCCACACCAACACCGACTTCCGCAACCTAACCCATATTGATCCCCAGCGCATATGTGGTTGCTTGAGGAGTGATTTGAGTCTCCTAAGGTGTCTAGGCTACTTAGGGATGGTTGCTTCTTCATCAACCACCACCACCACTTCCGCATAGGCTTGACCACTATACACTTCCGCCACCCCAACTTAACCCAATGTTGGTTGTGTTGTGAGTTGTGTCTCCTAAGGTGTTTCGGCTACTTAGGGACCGTGCTTTCAACTCCGACACCGTGTATAGTCCACCACCATAACCTCCACTTCCGCATTGCCTAGTGCAACACCACCACTTCCCGCTACCACCATTTGACTTTCGTCCTTGAGATTTTGAGTTGTGGTTTTTCCGTTTCCTAAGGTGTTTCGGCTACTTAGGGACGAGTCTCCATCATCTTGGTATCTCCATCAAGATCACCGCCACTCATCATCGACACAGACGGTAACCTCCATATCATCTTTGTATCGTGGTACCCCTCCATTGTATTTTCCCTTGCCATTGCATTGTTAACCCCTTGCCCATTTTGCGTTACTTGCCTATCGAGACTAGCCATTTGAGTATTGCCGGCGATGTTACTTGTGCACATTAGTGATCTACACCATACATTGCGTACATACCATATCATATTGGTATCATATCATCTCGTGTGCCTCATGTTTGTTCTCGCATATACATAATTACTATCTTGGTTTGTGCATTTCGCAAAGTGGATATAAAAAAAAGCTTTTAAGCGAAAGAGAAAGAGCAAAGAAGCTTGTAAGCAATAGCCATAGCATCCACCACATTGCATAAGATTGTCATATCCGATCATCTTAGATCAAACACCGGGAACCATACATACATAGCATACTTGGGATAGAAAGTTTATCCATTTTGCATCTTATAGGTTGTGCACAAGTGTCGTATCCGCCTAGTGAGCAATCGTGCTAGCGTCTCTCTTGAGTTGTGCAACACGAGGGTTTTTCATGGATTCCACATTTTGTTCTCATCCTTGGTTGCACGACCCCATTTATCTATCCGTATGTGTGTTTCCGTGTGCCACATATTGCTATTGGTCTACTTGTTACACTTGCGAATTTGTGAATCTCTTTCAACATTATTGACTCTTGCTAACATTTTTCATTAAATATTTGTGCCACTATCCTCACCGAGCTCCACCATAAGCCTTACTTGTGTAGGTGTGAGAAACCGACAAGAATTGGTACCAATTGTGCTATTTCCTTGTCCACATTGGAGTGATCATTGATCCACTTTCAACTTCGATCAAGGTACATTTGGTATTCGTTCTTCTCTTTCTCCACTCATATTGGCTCGAATCTTGTGATGGATAGGCAAGGCATTTCATCTCCGGTCTTCCACAACAATGACGGCGTGAACAACTACATCACCAAAGCATCAATCTTCGATCTACAACGACAAATGCAAGGCGCACAATCAAGACTGCGAGAGCGCATCGAGAACCTCTCCATCGACATTCGTCACTCCGAAGTGAGGAAAAGGGACTACATCGACAACAAGCTTTCCGCACAAAAGGAGGAGCAAGATGCAAGGATGGAGGAGATTCGGGCCTTGATCAAGTCTACTTCCCCTTCGTCATCTTCAGGGCGGCGACAAGCACATCGATCCTCTTCGGAGCGCCCAAGCGACACAAGCGCAAGACGTCCATGTCCACATCTCCATGGCGACCACCATCACGTTCGTGATCGACCTCGTCATGAAGGGCAAGTCACCTCCAAGCAACATGTGCACGACGATGACGAACGACATCTACTATGAGCTCAAGTGCGACAACGCCACCATCAACATGAAGATGCTCGAGATGCGCCTTCCTACAAGTCCCAACAAGCCCTACTTCACGCCAAGTCCAAACTTCATGAGAACAAGAAAAGATCGCGAGACGAGCACCACCAAGACGGAGCTACGGCTACACCAACCATTTCGGCATCTTTGCCAAGTGCTATCAAGGCATCTTCGCTTTTGGACGTACGACATCTTCGCCTACTTCCCGTGAGTTCGCCTACATCGACATCTTCAACTACAAGGCGACCAACTACGCGCGAGGGAGACACTTCCATCTTCGGAAGCCCCTCAAGGAAGATGGCCGAGCATGGGAATTTCCCTTCGGTCATGGAGACGAGCTATGAGGTGCCACATCATTTGGGCCTCCAACAACAAGACGGCGACAAGAAGGTCGAGCAAGGGCCATCCCCTTCGACCACGGCGACGAGCACGAACCTCTTCAACAACATGAAGACGGCGCTGAAAGTGCTAGTGATCGACTAGAGGGGGGGTGAATAGGCGATTTTATGAAAGTATTCAAAGCATGTAAGTTTCAAAGACAAATGATAGAAATAAACCTATTACCATGCAGCGGAAGGTAGACTACACTAGGCAAACCATAGTCGAGTATTCAATGAAGTGAAAGCACAATGACTAATAGCAGCTAGTCAGTAAGGATCAGGTAGGAAGATATTGTGAAGCCAATCAGAACAAGTAATCACTCAGTGAAGCAAAATGGTGATGCAATCGTACAATGACTTCACAAGGACCAACAGTAAGTAAAGGGAATGGAAGGATGAAACCAGTGACTCGTTGAAGACAATGATTTGTTGGACCAGTTCCAGTTGCTGTGACAACTGTACGTCTGGTTAGGGAGGCTGAGATTCAACTCAGAAGACCTCGTCTTCACCTTATTCCCCTTGAGCTAAGGACACCCAGTCCTCACCCAATCACTCTGGTAAGTCTTCAAGGTAGACTTCCAAACCTTCACAGACTTCGTTCACCGGCGATCCACAATGACTCTTGGATGCTCATAACGCGACGCCTAACCGGCTGGAGGATTCACAGTCCTCAAGTGTAATAAGTCTTCAGATCACACAGACAGGAAGACTTAAGTGATGCCTAACACTCTTTGGCTCTAGGTGTTTAGGGCTTTATCCTCGCAAGGAATTCTCTATCAAAGGCTTCGAGGTGGGTTGCTCTCAAACGACAAAAGTCTTACTCTAACTCTGAGCAGCCAACCATTTATGGTTGTAGGGGTGGGCTATTTATAGCCACTAGGCAACCCAACCTGATTTGTCCGAAATGACCCTCGGTCACTAAGGAACTGACACGTGTTCGAACGGTCACATTTCAAACACACACGGCAACTTTACTTGGGCTACAAGAAAAGCTGACTTATCCAACTCTGGACAAGATTTGCTCTCATAGTCTTCACTCGAAGACATAGGATTTTGGTTAAGCATCACTTCAGTCATTCTGACTGGTTCTCTTGGACCCCACTTAACAGTACGGTGGTTCCTATGACTCAACAAAGGAAAACACAGAACGACGAAACTGCTAAGTCTTCGCGCTCCATAGTCTTCACGCGATGTCTTCTCTTGTCATAGTCTTCAATGTGAATGTCTTCACATACCACCTTTGACTTCGATGTCTTCATACATTTTTAGGGGTCATCTCTGGTAGGAAAACCGAATCAATGAGGGGCTTCTACCTGTGTTATCCTGCAATTCTCACAAACACATTAGTCCCTCAACTAGGTTTGTCGTCAATACTCCAAAACCAACTAGGGGTGGCACTAGATGCACTTACAATCTCCCCCTTTTTGGTGATTGATGACAAACTTGTTGAAGTTTTCAACGGGGAATAAAATATGTGAAATTGTAAAGGACAGGTTATTGTCTTCATAAGTGGCAAAGGCTCCCCCTGAAGATGTGCATATAAGTAATTTGCTTTTGGAATGCACATGCACATGGCAGGTTGTACTTGTGGAAATCCTCTTCAACTTATGATGACAATTCATCATGCATGAAAAGTATGTGAAGATAATGACATGCATAATGAAAAATGGACGTCTACAAAATGATCTAGGTGCGGAATTTATCGTCGCACATGCGGAATTTATCATCGCATCGCAGAATAGCAAATAAGTAGCAGACGACCATCAAGTTTTAAGTGTTACAACTCAAAGAACCAAATGTATCAAAACGAGAGTTGTAAAAACTAGGCAAAATATAAAGCAACCGCCCATATGGACCCGCTTGAAGACTCTCAAACTCACATGCATCTCCCCCTTTTGTGAGTAAGGACCAAAAAGGTTTGAAGACATAGAGCGTCTACTCGTTCCCATGAGGAGTAGGTGAAGCAGCAAGGTCGTCGGTGTTGTTAGGCGGTGCAGACGAACTCGGGGCAGTGTCGATGCGTGCAGAAGGAGGGGGCGGTGAAGTGGCATCGTCTTCGTCATCGATGACTCTGGCATTCACAGTGGCCGCGAAGGAAGAGAACTCAGAGTCTTCAAGAGACGGAGTTCGTCGCAGTATAGTCCTTCTTGGAGGTGTGGAGTCAAACTTGAAACGTTTAGAGAAGCCATCCTCTTGAAGATCATCTTCAGAACACATAAGCGTCAGCCCTTTCCATGTACGCCGACAGGTTTCATGGGCAACAAAGGCATTCTTGGTGGCAAGATTGCGAATGCGGTTGACATCCACCAAGAGGCTTTGCATTTGGCGCTTCAGCCAGTCATGATGCCTATCCTGTTTCTGATGAAGGGCAACCAGAAGCTCTCGGTCATTGAGAACACGAGATCGCTTCTTGGGCCGTTGGGCAATGGTGCTTTCAGTGGCTTCAGTGAGGGCACGATGAGGTGCACATGTAGTACCAGCCAGAGGATAAACACGAGTGACTGCTTCAACTCCTTCAATGTTTTGAGAGAAGCTTTGATGCTCAGCATTCTGAAGACTAAGAGGCTCCTTGGCAGACTCTGGATAGATGGCTTCAACGGACATATCAATGTCAGGCGGAAAGATCCGATGATTGTGACTAGAGGGCTGATATGAGACATCTGAGTGTAGTTTGATCAGCCGCATTATCGATGGAGCGTAAAACTTCAACCCAAAAAGATCAGATCCTGATGCAGCAAGTTGGCGGATGTAGAAGTCTTGTGCATTGAAGCATTTGCCATGAAGAATATAAAAGACCAAAGTCTTCATTGCACCTTCCAGCTTTGCATGTGGAGAATGTCCTTTGATGGGCCAGAGAGTTCGCCTGATAATGTGATAGATAGTGCGTGGCAGATACTCAAGGTCTTCAACAAAGAACTCCTTAGGATATGCAGCATCTGGAGGCAAAGGCTTCATCATGCTAAGCATCTGACTCATGTTTGGTTCAGGCTTCTGAAAGATGCTCTCCATAGCTGCACTGTGAAGCTGACAACCAGGTTCATAAAGATCTCCAAGAGTGGGCAGACCAGTGAGCTCAATGATATCAAAGGCTTTTGCTTCGTGATGAACATTGCCGGTCATCCACTCAAGGACCCAAGTCTTCGGATCTCTGTTGTAGCCACGAATGTGAAGAGTGGCATATAATTGGAGCAGCAATTCTTCGTTCCAGTGCTCTTAGTTGGTGACGAACGACAACAATCCAGACTCTTTGAAGCAATCCAGAGCTTCTTCCAAGCAAGGCAGACCAGTTATGGCTTCAGTATCAAGACACATATGAGGGAAAATGCGACCTTGATTGTACAGAATGCATGAGTAATAACTTCACTGCAGATAGCTCCAGAACCGATCAGAAGATATTCTTTCCCTGGAGTAGTGGTTCTTGGCGCTATTGAAGAAGGTGTTGTCTGCTTTGAAGCCGTTGACATTAAAGGATCCGGGTGCTGATGCAGGACCTGGAAACCTGGGCAACCTTGGCATTGGCTTCTGTACCTGAGGCCTGTGCTCAACATGATAGTCAAACTGAGGACCAACAGCAGGCGCAGGAAGAGGAGCAGTTGCATCATTGGCTTCATTGACTTCTGGCACATTGGTTGGTGCAGGCTCCACATTTGCTTCAGGCATGACAATGTCATTGGCTTCATTTGTGTAGGTGGTGGCAGCCTCAAGATTCTCAACCTCCACTTGATGAGCTGGAGGGTCGGGCACAGACACGTTCTCCTCGAGAACAGCTTCTTCAGTAATGGGGGGAGTAGGGACACGTTCTTCTTCTTGTGTGTCGTCGGCTGATGCAGCCGGAATGTCATCAGCAGCTTTAGCCTCAGACTCGGAGACATTCACAGTAGGAGTGGCATCTGGAAACACTTGACGTGTAATAGATTGGTGGGGCACTTCTCCTTCTGGAACACTCCAGAGAGGGACTTGAGTGTAACACCCCGGATGTAACTTACCCAATACGTAATCCCACTCTTGCTGTTTCCGGCCTTAAGTTATTTTATTTTCTCGGGTACGGGTCTTTGTCTCCGAGTGTTGTTATCGTTATCATGCATCTCATATCATGTCATCATGTGCATTACATTTGCATACGTGTTCATCTCATGCATTCGAGCATTTTCCCCGTTGTCCGTTTTGCATTCCGGCGCTTCGTTCTTCTCCGGTGGTCATTTCTACTTATCTTTCGTGTGTGGGGATTAAACATTTTCGGATTGGACCGAGACTTGCCAAGCGGTCTTGGTGTACTACCGGTAGACCACCTGTCAAGTTTCGTACCATTTGGACTTCGTTTGATGCTCCAACGGTTAACCGAGGGACCGAAAAGGCCTCGTGTGTGCTGCAGCCCAACACCCCTCCATTTTGGCCCAAAACCCACCAAAACCCTCTCCATCATCTAGAGCGTTCGATCACGATCGCGTGGCCGAAAACCGCACCTCATTTGGACTCTCCTAGCTCCCTCTATGCCTATATATAGAACCCCCTTCGAAATTCACGGGCGAAACCCTAACTCTCTTCCTCTCCTCGCGACCGGACAAAAATTCCACCGCCGGACACGTCCGTTTCCACCCTCCGCCGCCACGTGTCATCGCCTGGTTCGCCGCCGCTCGGTGCCCACTTCGCTGCGCCGCGGGGCCCGGAGAGTGATAGAGGCAAAGGTGTCCCGATGTTTCGATGAGATAGTGGCTATCGTTTTCTGTGGGAGTCGACCTTGACGATCCGACTACGAACGTGCAAGACGTCGCGCCTTAGCAATCGCTAAACCAACTTCCGAGGGTTATTGACCATGCCGGAGCACGATCAACCTGACCACGAGGGTCTGTTTCCTGCAAGCAAACGAAGAACAAGCAAGAAACTGAGATTGCAATCTGGATATTGCGAATATAAGATGAAAGCTTTATTGATCAAGGTGGGGTTCTGTGTCGTCTTGGTCTAGTCGTTGGACACAAACGAAGTACGAGAAGTTGCAGCTATGGCGAACTTTTAATCTAAACAAAACCCAAAGTCTAAACGATGCCCTAAGGGCTGTATATATGGAGGAAGAGGGGGGAATTTCGTGGCCCTTGAGGGTGGGGTCCGAAACCAACCCTAACTCTTGTTTCCCCAAACATACGGACTCTAAAAATAGCCTATACTTAAGTATTTCGAAATTAGATGGGCCTGGCCCATTAATAAGGTGACGCAGCACCTAGAATAGCCTATGGACGAATATTATGAAGTGGCATCTCGTATATTTCGTCCAAGGCTTCATGCACTCCTTATGGCGGCTTCAAAGTCCTGAAATCATCACTTGTAACTCCGTTCTTGATCCCCTTGCGCATGCCATCAAATCCATGCGTGTTCTTGCTCCAATGTTCATCCTTCTCCAAGCTAGGCCCTTCATTTGTAAGCAAAACAAATGTATCCAATTTAGGCAGCATCATAATCTCATGAACATTAGAATCATTACCAAGAAACGAAAGTACCTGGTAATTTAATTGGCGTGCGCGAGCTCTAGTAATCGGTCCAGTATATGTAACAGTAGGGGTTGTTACACCCACAGCCCCTACTGTTACATATACTGGACCAATTACTAGAGCTCGCGCACGCCAATTAAATTACAAGGTACTTTCGTTTCTTGGTAATGATTCTAATGTTCATGAGATTATGATGCTGCCTAAGTTGGATACATTTGTTTTGCTTACAAATGAAGGGCCTAGCTTGGAGAAGGATGAACATTGGAGCAAGAGCACGCATGGAGTTGATGGCATGCGCAAGGGGATCAAGAACGGAGTTACAAGTGATGATTTCAGGACTTTGAAGCCGCCATAAGGAGTGCATGAAGCCTTGGACGAAATATACGAGATGCCACTTCATAATATTCGTCCATAGGCTAGGTGCTATGTCACCTTATTAATGGGCCAGGCCCATGTAATTTCGAAATACTTAAGTATAGGCTACTTTTAGAGTCCGTATGTGTGGGGACACAAGAGTTAGGGTTGGTTTCGGACCCCACCCTCAAGGGCCACGAAATACCCCCCTCTTCCTCCATATATACAGCCCTTAGGGCATCGTTTAGACTTTGGGTTTTGTTTAGATTAAAAGTTCGCCATAGCTGCAACTTCTCGTACTTCGTTTGTGTCCAACGACCAGACCAAGACGTCACAGAACCCCACCTTGATCAATAAAGCTTTCATCTTATATTCGCATATCCAGATTGCAATCTCAGTTTCTTGCTTGTTCTTCATTTGCTTGCAGGAAACAGACCCTCGTGGTCAGGTTGATCGTGCTCCGGCGTGGTCAATAACCCTCGGAAGTTGGTTTAGCGATTGCTAAGGCGCGACGTCTTGCACGTTCGTAGTCGGATCGTCAAGGTCGACTCCCACAGAAAACGATAGCCACCATCTCATCGAAACATCGGGACACCTTTGCCTCTATCAAGTGGTATCAGATTTCCAGGTTGCTCGGTGAGATTTTACAGTTTTTCGTAGATTAGATCGAGTCTGTTCTTCATACCTACAGTCCACGAAAAAGCCACAAAAAAATTAGGGTTAGTTCATCATATCCGAACCAATCTGAGCCTTTACATAATCTTTTTAGGGTTTTTGCTTTGTTGAATTTGCGGTTGCATCGTCGTGTCAAGTTGCTGGTCTTAGAGTCTAGTCTTTTAGAGTTTCGAGTTATGTTCATAAGTTGTCACGCCGCCGCCGCACCATCGCCCATCTAACACTTTTGCTTATCCCCCACCGCTCTGAATCCATATCCATATACCACCACCAATCCGTATCCATATACCACCACCAATCTGTATCCATATACCACCACCGCTACCATATACCACCACCGCTGCCATATACCACAACCATATATCCACCACCAATCCGAGTTCTTCTCATATTAGGTTTGTTCTTGAGATCAATCTCAATTCCGATTTGTGTTTCCTTGCCTGCGTAGGTTTCGAAAAAAAAAGAGTCTGGAGACCCCCGGGCAGTTTTTAGGCCAAAATTTTCATGGGCAAATTTTTTTTCCCTATCCTATTTTTAGGCTTTTCTAAGTCTTTTGAGCCACGTGCCATCATAGTGATTTTTTGTCGCACTTTTTCGTCGTCGCTGCCCTGATTTCTGAAAAAAACAGTAAAAAAAATCGGTGCCCATCCTATCAGTTTGACGAGGGAAGAGTTTTAAGACACTCGCCATTATAGTGATTTTTCGCAAAAAAAAGAGGAGCGCAAAAAAAAGGAGCGCAAAAAAAAGAGCGAAAAAAAAGAGAGTTCCAGAGTGTGCTTTTCCCTTATTTATGTGCAGCGCCGTGATTTTGTTAGTGTTCTAGGCTCGCGTCTCTAGCACGGTCTAGCCTAGGACCAGCACAGTACCGTCGTTGAGCGTTTATTCAACTTGCATCTCTGAATTGATTATTGCTGACCCTTTTTGCTACCATACTATAAGCCTTCCCAGCTCCACATACATCTACGTCGTGCGTTTGACTCTCCCTGGCAATCGCTCTATCCAAGCTTTTGAGAGTTTTGACTACAACGGTTGCCGATCACCGCCTGCTGCTGGGTAAGAACTCGTAAGAATTTGAGATTTGCTTGACGGATTTGTGACACCACCACCACCTCTTGTTAGTATTCTGTAGGATCATATTCTTGTGTGTTTCTATTGTTGCTAACCATGGCAGGATCACAAGCCGACGAGACTGACTGGGACAACATGACGAATAAGGAGTTGCATGATAAATTTCAGCAAATGATGAATGGACAGGTGCAAGATGTGCTAAACAGATTTGAAGACGCCATGGAGAAGATAGATGACATGGAGAAGACGTTCGAAACAAAGCTCGATAATAGGTTTAATGAATTGCTCGCGCGTCTTCCACCACCACCACCGGCGGCACCTAACGCACCTCTACAACAACAACAACAACAACAACAACGACTACCTACACATCGTGAAACAGCCCTCCGCCGAGCGAGCCGTCTTCCTCTTGCACCTGGCCAAACTGTTGGTGCTGCTGTTGATACTTCTGTGGCTCATGCTGCTGATGCGGAGGAGAATGATTTTGCTGGCGATTACGAGGATGAGGTTGATCAAAATCAGAACTACGTGCCACCACCAGCACAGCAACCACCAGGTCGTCCACATGCAAATAATGGCAATGGTAGGGCTCACCCTCAGGTACGAGATCATGACCATCTCCCTAAACTAAAATTGAATATTCCACCATTTGAGGGTAGATATGTTCCTGATATATATCTTACTTGGGAGTTAGAAACTGAACAACGATTTACATGTTTACAATATCCCGAGGAGAGACGTGTTCCTGCCGCTGTTTGTGCATTCACTAGTTTTGCATGTGTTTGGTGGTCTGAGCATTGTAGATTATATCCTATTCCCGCTACTTGGGCTGCTTTGAAAACTGCTATGCGTACTCGTTGGGTTCCACCATATTATCAACGTGAATTACTTCAAAAATTGCAGCGCTTAAGACAGGGAAAAAATTCTGTAGAAGAATATTATCAGGAATTACAAACTGGCATGATTAGATGTGGTATTGTTGAGGAGAATGAAGCTATGCTTGCACGTTTTATGGGTGGATTAAATAGAGAGATTTAGACGATTCTTGAGTATAAGGACTATACTAATATCACTCGTTTATTCCATCTTGCTTGTAAAGCTGAACGTGAAGTGCAGGATCGACAGGCATTGGCGCGGACTAACTTTTCTGCAGGTCGACCTTCATCATGGACACCACGTGCATCATCTACTTCCACACGTTCTGCTACACCGGCGCCTCCGTCGGCTGCCACCTCCAACCGTGATACAATAAAGCAGGAACAATCACCACTATCTGCCAAGAGCACACCTTCTGGGTCTGCAAAGAGCTCTTCTTCATCCATGGCATCAACAGGGCAAACACATGATATTATTTGTCGACGTTGCAAGGGTGGAGGTCATTATGCGAGAGAATGCCCATCTAAGCGTGTGACGATCGTTACTGAGGATGGTGGGTATGAGTCCGCTAGTGACTATGATGAGGAGACTTTGGCTCTTATTACACGTGACGAACACGGTGGAGACGATTCTGATCATGAGACGCAATACATGGCTCCTGAAGATGCTGACAGGTATGAATGTTTAGTTGCTCAACGTGTTTTGAGTGTGCAGGTTACACAAGCTGAGCAAAATCAGAGGCATAATTTGTTCCATACAAAGGGAGTTGTGAAGGAACGTTCTGTTCGCGTGATCATAGATGGAGGGAGTTGCAACAACTTGGCTAGCATGGACATGGTGGAGAAGCTATCTCTCACCACAAGACCACATCCACATCCTTACTACATCCAATGGTTCAACGACAGCGGCAAGGTTAAGGTAACACGTACTGTTCGTGTGCATTTTAGTATCTCTACATATGCTAATTATGTTGATTGTGATGTGGTACCTATGCAAGCATGTTCCTTATTACTTGGTAGACCATGGCAATTTGATAAAAATTCTGTTCACCATGGTAGAAACAATCAGTATACTCTTGTTCATAAGGATAAGAACATTACTTTACTTCCTATGACTCCTGATTCCATTTTGAAAGATGATATTAATAGAGCTAATAAAGCAAAATAGGAGAAAAATAAGAGTGAAAATCAGATTGTGGCAAAAGAATTTGAGCAACAAATGCAGCCTAATAATAATAAACAATCTAGTGTTGCTTCTGAAATTAAATTGAAAAGTGCATGTTTACTTGCCACCAAATTTGATATTGATGATCTAGATTTTAGCAAATCTGTTTGCTATGCTTTTGTGTGCAAAGAGGCATTATTTTCATTCGAGGACGTGCCTTCCTCTTTGCCTCCTGCTGTCACTAACATTTTGCAGGAGTTCGCTGACGTCTTTCCACAAGAAGTGCCACTGGGATTACCACCTATTCGAGGGATTGAGCATCAAATTGACTTAATTCCCGGTGCATCATTACCCAACCGGGCACCATACCGTACCAATCCAAAGGAGACGAAGGAGATTATGCGTCAAGTACAAGAACTGCTCGACAAAGGTTATGTACGCGAATCCCTTAGTCCTTGTGCTGTTCCTATCATTTTAGTGCCGAAAAAGGATGGTACGTCGCGTATGTGCGTTGATTGTAGAGGCATTAATAACATTACTATTCGTTATCGTCATCCTATTCCTAGGCTAGATGATATGCTTGATGAATTGAGTGGCTCTACAATATTCTCCAAAATTGATTTGCGTAGTGCATACCATCAAATTCGTATGAAATTGGGAGATGAATGGAAAACAACTTTTAAAACTAAGTTTGGATTATATGAGTGGTTAGTCATGCCTTTTGGGTTAACTAATGCACCTAGTACTTTCATGAGGTTAATGAACGAAGTTTTACGTGCTTTCATTGGACGATTTGTGGTAGTTTACTTTGATGACATATTGATTTATAGCAAATCTTTGGAGGAACATTTGGAACATTTACGTGCTGTTTTTATTGCTCTACGTGATGCATGTTTGTTTGGTAACCTTGGAAAGTGCACCTTTTGCACCGACCGAGTATCTTTTCTTGGCTATGTTGTTACTCCACAGGGAATTGAAGTTGATAAAGCCAAGATTGAAGCTATTGAGAGTTGGCCGCAGCCCAAAACGGTCACACAAGTGAGGAGTTTCCTTGGCCTCGCTAGTTTCTATAGGCGTTTTGTGAGAGATTTCAGCACCATTGCTGCACCTCTCAACGAGCTTACAAAGAAGGATGTGCCTTTTGTTTGGGGTACCGCACAGGAAGAAGCCTTCACGGTATTGAAAGCTAAGTTGACACATGCTCCTTTACTCCAACTTCCTAATTTCAATAAGACTTTTGAGCTTGAATGTGATGCTAGTGGAATTGGATTAGGAGGTGTGTTATTACAAGATGGCAAACCTGTTGCATACTTTTCTGAAAAATTGAGTGGGCCTAGTCTGAACTATTCTACTTATGATAAAGAATTATATGCTCTTGTTTGGACCTTAGAAACATGGCAACATTATTTATGGCCCAAGGAATTTGTTATACATTCTGATCATGAATCTTTGAAACACATTAAAAGTCAAGCAAAACTGAACTGTAGACATGCTAAATGGGTTGAATTCATTGAGACTTTCCCTTATGTCATTAAACACAAGAAGGGTAAAGAAAATGTTATTGCTGATGCATTGTCTCGTCGTTATACTATGCTTTCACAACTTGACTTTAAAATATTTGGTTTGGAGACCATCAAAGATCAATATGTTCATGATGCTGAATTTAAAGATGTATTGCAGAATTGTCAGGAAGGGAGAACTTGGAACAAGTTCGTTCTGAACGATGGCTTTGTGTTTCGTGCTAACAAGCTATGCATTCCAGCTAGCTCCGTTCGTCTTTTGTTGTTGCAGGAGGCGCATGGAGGAGGATTAATGGGACACTTTGGCGTAAAGAAGACGGAGGATATACTTGCTACACATTTCTTTTGGCCAAAGATGAGACGGATGTTGAGCGTTTTGTTTCTCGCTGCACTACATGTCAAAGAGCTAAGTCACGACTAAATCCTCATGGTTTATATATGCCTTTGCCTGTACCTAGTGTTCCTTGGGAGGATATATCTATGGATTTTGTTTTAGGTTTACCTCGAACAAAGAAGGGGAGGGATAGCATATTTGTTGTCGTGGATAGGTTTTCGAAAATGGCACACTTTATACCATGTCATAAAAGCGATGATGCTGTTAATGTTGCTGATTTGTTCTTTCGTGAAATTATTCGCTTGCATGGTGTGCCAAATACTATTGTTTCAGATTGTGATACTAAATTTCTTAGCCACTTTTGGAGATGTTTATGGGCTAAGTTGGGGACTAAGCTGCTTTTTAGTACTACTTGTCACCCCCAAACTGATGGACAAACTGAAGTAGTCAGTAGAACATTGTCTACTATGCTTAGGGCTGTTTTGAAGAATAACAAGAAAATGTGGGAAGAATGCTTACCTCATATTGAATTTGCTTATAATCGTTCATTGCATTCTACTACTAAGATGTGCCCTTTTGAAATTGTGTATGGTTTCCTACCTCGTGCACCTATTGATTTGTTGCCTCTTCCATCTTCAGAGAAGGTTAATTTTGATGCTAAAGAACGTTCTGAATTGATTTTAAAAATGCATGAGTTAACTAAGGAAAACATTGAGCATATGAATGCTAAATATAAACTTGCTGGAGATAAGGTTTGAAAACATGTTGTGTTTGCACCTGGAGATCTTGTTTGGTTACATTTGCGTAAAGATAGATTTCCTAATCTGCGCAAATCAAAGCTAATGCCACGTGCTGATGGTCCTTTTAAGGTGTTAGAGAAAATAAATGATAATGCATATAGACTTGAGCTACCTGCAGATTTTTGGGTTAGTCCCACTTTTAACAGTGCAGATTTGAAGCCTTATTTGGGTGAGGAAGATGAGCTTCCATCGAGGACGACTTCATTTCAGGAAGGGGAGGATGATGAGGACATCAATACCATTGTTACACCCACAGCCCCTACTATTACATATACTGGACCAATTACTAGAGCTCGCGCACGCCAATTAAATTACCAGGTACTTTCGTTTCTTGGTAATGATTCTAATGTTCATGAAATTATGATGCTGCCTAAGTTGGATACATTTGTTTTGCTTACAAATGAAGGGCCTAGCTTGGAGAAGGATGAACATTGGAGCAAGAACACGCATGGAGTTGATGGCATGCGCAAGGGGATCAAGAACGGAGTTATAAGTGATGATTTCAGGACTTTGAAGCCGCCATAAGGAGTGCATGAAGCCTTGGACGAAATATACGAGATGCCACTTCATAATATTCGTACATAGGCTATTCTAGGTGCTGCGTCACCTTATTAATGGGCCAGGCCCATGTAATTTCGAAATACTTAAGTATAGGCTATTTTTAGAGTCCGTATGTGTGGGGACACAAGAGTTAGGTTTGGTTTCGGACCCCACCCTCAAGGGCCACGAAATTCCCCCCCTCTTCCTCCATATGTACAGCCCTTAGGGCATCGTTTAGACTTTGGGTTTTGTTTAGATTAAAAGTTCGCCATAGCTGCAACTTCTCGTACTTCGTTTGTGTCCAACGACCATACCAAGACGTCAGAGAACCCCACCTTGATCAATAAAGCTTTCATCTTATATTCGCAATATCCAGATTGCAATCTCAGTTTCTTGCTTGTTCTTCGTTTCCTTGCAGGAAACAGACCCTCGTGGTCAGGTTGATCGTGCTCCGGCGTGGTCAATAACCCTCGGAAGTTGGTTTAGCAATTGCTAAGGCGCGACGTCTTGCACGTTCGTAGTTGGATCGTCAAGGTCGACTCCCACAGAAAACGATAGCCACCATCTCATCGAAACATCGGGACACCTTTGCCTCTATCACCACTGATTGATCGTTTTTAGCAGCTGGGTTGTGCCTAGAAAAATGTTTTGAGTCATTTAGGAATTATATATCGGAGAGTATAGGAATTCGTTTTTACTTCCCAGTCTCCTCATCGCTCTGGTAAGGCATCCTGACGTAGAGTTTTGACTCTTCTCTTCTCAAATTTCACTAAAAAAATTAGGATCACGCGGGTATCTTGGAATCGTTCCGATGGTTTTGTGACGAGAACATTGTCTTGGTGCCTCCAGTCAGGGGTTTTGTGGAGGTGTCCCGGGGAGTTGAGCTCTGAGGTGTTGTCGTCATAATTTTATCGTTGCAGTTCTGGAATACTTGAGTTTAGTACGCCGACATCGAGAATATCTTTTATGTAGTTCGTTGGTGTGATAACCTCGACGCCACCCAGTACTGGGGTGGGAGTTCGGGAGTATCGCCATAACTTGTATAACGGATGCTTTTCGAAGGTTGAGGTAGATGGTTTCCAAAGTTTTCTCGGTTATGTGTTGAAGGATGGATACATCTGGATGTAGGATTTGCTAGATTTGGGTGAGATATTATGCTTCCCCTGTATCCCCAACACCTAATTGCATAACCGGAAAGGTTCGGGAGTTTCATAGGTGGGAATTCTTGTAGCTCTAGTTCTTCTTCCATGGATATTTGGTTTGAGATTGGGATTTCTTACCGAGTATTCGTTCTTGATCTGTAGCTTGTTGATTTATTTCTCTACCTAAATTCTACGTGGCTTCTCAATTTATGGATAGGTGACCATTTCAAGAGGAATGCATTCGTTCATTTTGTTCGGATGTGAAGACTATATGTTGCAATTTTCATTCCGTTGGATTCAGCTTCAATACTTGTCTATCAATGTGCTAATGGATGTCAACCTCTTCAGGATGGCTCCTCCAACACGCACGACTCCGAATCCTGATCCGCCACCACCTCCACCTCCTCCGGAGGCATGGCAAGCTATGATGGCCGCAACCAATGCAAACACGCAGTTGATCATGCAAATTCTTCAAGAGCGCAATCAAGCGAACCAAGGCAACCAAGGGAACGAAGGCAACAATCAGAATCACTTTGCTACACTCAACCAGTTCCTTGCTAACGGGCCAAAGACTTTCAGCAATTGTGTTGAGGCAACTGATGCTGACGATTGGCTCGTGGATCTGTGCAAGCATTTCGAGTGCAGTAACATCAGGCCTAAGGACTTTGTCAAGTTCGCTTCCTTCCAACTCAAAGACCAAGCTGCAGAATGGTTGCAGCAGTACAAGGATTCCAGAGGTGGACGTGCTATTACCTAGGATGAATTCCGTCAAGATTTCAAAGCTCATCATATTCCTCAGAGCGTGGTTGAAAGCAAGCGTGAGGAATTCCACAACCTGAAGCAAGGCTCTTTGTCTGTCTATGACTACAACAAGTTGTTCCAGAAGCTCGCCCGCTTTGCCAAGCAGGACGTACCTGATGAGAAGAGCATGATATACCAGTTCAGGGGTGGTCTCAGAGAAGAAATCCAGCTAGCTCTTGTTCTCTTTGAGCCCTTGAGATACGATGAGTTCTACAACATGGCATTGAAGCAAGAGGCCGCTCAACTGAGGTGTGATGCTTCCAAGAAGAGAGTCAGAGATGTTACTCCTTCTTCCTCTACTCAAGTGGCCAAGCAGCAGAAGTATTGGCTTCCTCCTCCTCCGTTTCGTCAGCCATATCAGAAGAGCAAAGGTGGCAGTGGATCTTCCCACCCACCCAACCCTGGCTTTCAGAACAAGACTTCATCTCAAGCTCCAAGATCGAGTGCTCCGTACCACCGTCCGCTTTCAGAGGTCACGTGCAACAAGTGCCAACAGAATGGTCACTATGCCAACAAGTGTTTCAACCAGAGGCGTCTTCCTCCTCCTCATGTGAGATCGGCAAGTACAGCTGTGGTCAAGCATAACCCCAAGTACGCCAAGGTCAATATGGTGAATGCAGCTCGGGCAGAGGATTCGTCAGATGTCATCATGGGTAACCTTCCTGTTAACGATATCCCTACAAAAGTTCTTTTTGACACTGGTGCATCGCATTGCTTCATTTCCAAACCTTTTGCATCGAAGTATGAGTGCGATTATCAGTATCTGCAAAATTCTTTGCAAATCGTGTCACCGGGAAAGCAAATGACAGCTAATTTCTCTGTCCCGGATATTACTATCACTTTGGGTGACTACAAATTTCTAGCTTCTCCTATTGTTCTTGGTGACTCCGATATTGATCTTATTCTCGGAATGGATTGGCTTTCTAAGCACAAGGCGCATCTTGATTGTGCAGCCAGGAAGATTCAATTGACTCATTCGTCTGAGGATGTAATTGTCTTTGCCGCTCGTGATGATGCAATCCTTCTGTTTTCTCTCAATGAGAAGGGTGAACTGGATGCTATCTCGCAGATTCCAGTCGTTTGCGAATATCAAGACGTCTTTCTAGAAGAGCTTCCAGGAATGCCTCCGCACCGGCCAGTTGAATTTGTCATCGATCTTGAGCCTGGCACGGAACCTGTGTGCAAACGTCCTTACAAGCTCGGACGTGAAGAGTTGAAGGAGCTGAAGAAGCAACTCGATGTTCAAGAGATAATGCGTCTCATCCGGCCTAGTTCTTCTCCATGGGGATGTGGTGTTCTTTTTGTGAAGAAAAAGGATGGAACGGACTGACTTTGTGTTGATTACCATCCATTGAACAAGAAGACCATCAAGAACAAATACCCACTTCCCAACATCAATGAGCTATTCGAACAACACAAAGGTGCCCAAGTATTCTCCAAGCTTGATCTCCGTATGGGTTATCATCAGATTCGAATCCGTGAGCAAGATATCCCCAAGACGGCCTTCAGGACAAGCTATGGGTCATATGAATACACTGTCATGTCTTTTGGCCTCATCAACGCTCCTCCGACTTTCTCTCGCATGATGAACTTCATCTTCAACGCCTACACCAATGACTTTGTTTTGGTCTATCTCGACGACATTCTGGTTTTCTCGAAGAACAAGGAAGATCATGCCAAGCACTTGCGTTTGGTACTCGATAAGCTCAGGGAACACCAGTTCTATGCCAAGTTCTCCAAGTGCGAATTTTGGCTCGATGAGGTTCTTTATCTTGGTCATATCATCTCTGCCAAGGGCATTGCGGTGAATCCTGAGAAGGTGTCTGCAATTGTGAATTGGGAACCTCCTCAGAACATGAAGCAACTCCATAGCTTCCTCGGTCTCGCAAGCTACTGCCGAAGATTCGTTGAAAACTTTTCTAAGATCGCGAAGCGTCTCTCAAATCTTCTCCAGAAGCACATCAAGTACGTTTGGTCTCCGGAGTGTGACATTGCTTTCAACACTTTGAAAGAGAAATTGATCACTCCTCCAGTTCTGACTCCGCCTGATGAATCCAAACCGTATGAGGTCTTTTGTGATGCCTCTCTCCAAGGTCTTGGCGCAGTGTTGATGCAAGAGAAGAAAGTTGTGGCTTATACCTCTCGCCAGTTGAAGCCCAATGAGAAGAACTACCCCACTCATGATCTCGAGTTGGCGGCAGTTGTGCATGCTCTTTTGACTTGGAGACATCTCTTATTGGGAAGAAAAGTGGACATTTTCACTGATCACAAGAGTCTCAAGTACATCTTCACTCAGCCTAATCTCAACCTCAGGCAGACTCGATGGGTCAAAATGATTCAAGAGTATAATCCGAGTATCGAGTATACTCCAGGCAAGGCCAATGTGATTGCTGACGTATTGAGCAGGAAGGCTTATTGCAACAGCCTGATTCTAAAGCCTTATCAACCCGAGCTTTGTGAAGCTTTCCGCAAACTTAATCTGCAAGTTGCTCCTCAAGGTTTCCTCGCCAACCTTCAAGTCTCTCCTACCTTGGAAGACCAGATTCGCCAAGCCTAGCTTCTTGATGCTATGGTGAAAAAGGTGAAGAATGGGATTGCCAAGAGCCAACCCAAGTACAAGTGCTACCGCCTTGATGACAAGGATACTCTCTTCTTCGAGGATCGTATCATCGTGCCCAAAGGTGACCTCCGTAAAGTGATCATGAACGAGGCTCACAATTCTCTCCTCTCCATCCACCCTAGGAGCACGAAGATGTATCAGGACCTCAAGCAGGCTTATTGGTGGACTCGAATGAAGCGCGAGATTGCTCAATTCGTGAATGAATGTGATGTCTGCAGAAGAGTGAAGGCAGAACACCAAAGGCCAGCAGGTCTCCTCCAACCTCTTGCCATTCCAGAATGGAAGTTTGACCACATTGAGATGGACTTCGTGACTGGGTTTCCAAAGTCCAAGCGTGGCAATGATGCTATATTCGTCGTCATCGATAAACTCACTAAAGTGGCTCACTTTCTGCCTATCAAGGAGTCAAGCACTGCAGCTCAATTAGCGGAACTCTATACCTCTCGTATTGTCTCTCTGCACGGTATTGCTCAAGTGATCTCTTCAGACCGTGGAAGCATCTTTACCTCCAAGTTTTGGGATTCTTTTCAGAAGGTCATGGGCACCAACATCCGCTTCAGCACAGCTTTCCATCCTCAAACTAGCGGTCAAGTCGAGCGTGTCAACAAGATTCTTGAAGATATGCTCAGGGCTTGTGTGATCTCCTTCGGCATGAAGTGGGAGGATTGCCTTCCTTATGCTGAATTCTCCTACAACAACAGTTTTCAAGCAAGTTCGGGCAAGGCCCCATTTGAAATTCTGTATGGCAGGTGATAGAGGCGAGGGTGTCCCGATCTTTCGATGAGATGATAACTATCGATTTGGCGGAGACGACTTTGACAATCCGACTACAAATGTGCACGACGTTGCGCCTTAGCAATCGCTAAACCAATCTCCTGAGGTTACTGACGATGCTGGAAGCACGGTCAGCCTGACCACGAAGGTCTATTCCTGCAAGCAATCGAAGAATGAGCAAGAATATGATAAAGCAATCTGAATATTGCAAATATATATATGAAGTATTGATAATGGTGCGGATCCGGAAGCGGTCTTGGTCTGGTCGTTGGACACAAACGAAGTACACGAAGTTGCAATGGCTAACTTTTAACTAAACAAATCCCAAAGTCTAAACGATGCCCTAAGGGCTGTATGTATGGAGGAAGAGGGGGGAATTTTGTGGCCCTTGAGGGTGGGGTCCGAAACCAACCCTAACTCTTGTTTCCCCACACATACGGACTCTAAAAATAGCCTATACTTAAGTATTTCGAAATTACATGGGCCTGGCCCATTAATAAGGTGACGCAGCACCTAGAATAGCCTATGGACGAATATTATGAAGTGGCATCTCGTATATTTCGTCCAAGGCTTCATGCACTCCTTATGGCGGCTTCAAAGTCCTGAAATCATCACTTGTAAATCCGTTCTTGATCCCCTTGCGCATGCCATCAACTCCATGCGTGTTCTTGCTCCAATGTTCACCCTTCTCCAAGCTAGGCCCTTCATTTGTAAGCAAAACAAATGTATCCAATTTAGGCAGCATCATAATCTCATGAACATTAGAATCATTACCAAGAAACGAAAGTACCTGGTAATTTAATTGGCGTGCGCGAGCTCTAGTAATTGGTCCAGTATATGTAACAGTAGGGGCTGTGGGTGTAACAATGGTATTGATGTCCTCATCAGCAGGAAGTGCCGTACCCCTCTCAACTGGTCTGAAACCGGTGAACCTCAGCTTTTGGGAAATGACTTAATCACAGAGGCAGAAGAAATGTGCAAAGTCATTCGAGATAACCTCAAAGCAGCCCAATCCCGCCAGAAGAGCTACTATGATAGTAAGCACTGTGATTTGGCTTTCGAGATCGGAGATCATGTTTACCTCCGTGTATCTCCTATGAAAGGGACTCGTCGCTTCGGTATCAAAGGGAAGCTTGCCCCCAGATACGTGGGACCTTTCAAGATTGTCAGCAAGAGAGGCGACCTCGCCTATCAACTCGAGCTTCCTTCAAACTTTGCAAATGTTCATGATGTGTTCCATGTCTCTCAGCTCCGAAAGTGCTTCAAGACTCCTGACCGCTGATAGAGGCAAAGGTGTCTCGATGTTTCGATGAGATGGTGGCTATCGTTTTCTGTGGGAGTCGACCTTGACGATCCGACTACGAACGTGCGAGATGTCGCGCCTTAGCAATCGCTAAACCAACTTCCGAGGGTTATTGACCACGCCGGAGCACGATCAACCTGACCACGAGGGTCTATTTTCCGCAAGCAAACGAAGAACAAGCAAGAAACTGAGATTGCAATCTGGATATTGCGAATATAAGATGAATGCTTTATTGATCAAGATGGGGTTCTGTGACGTCTTGGTCTGGTCGTTGGACACAAACGAAGTACGCGAAGTTGCAGCTATGGCGAACTTTTAATCTAAACAAAACCCAAAGTCTAAACGACGCCCTAAGGGCTGTATATATGGAGGAAGAGGGGGGAATTTCGTGGCCCTTGAGGGTGGGGTCCGAAACCAACCCTAACTCTTGTTTCCCCACACATACGGACTCTAAAAATATCCTATGCTTAAGTATTTCGAAATAACATGAGCCTGGCCCATTAATAAGGTGACGCAGCACCTAGAATAGCCTATGGACGAATATTATGAAGTGGCATCTTGTATATTTCGTCCAAGGCTTCATGCACTCCTTATGGCGGCTTCAAAGTCCTGAAATCATCACTTGTAACTCCGTTCTTGATCCCCTTGCGCATGCCATCAACTCCATGCGTGTTCTTGCTCCAATGTTCATCCTTCTCCAAGCTAGGCCCTTCATTTGTAAGCAAAACAAATGTATCCAATTTAGGCAGCATCATAATCTCATGAACATTAGAATCATTACCAAGAAACGAAAGTACATGGTAATTTAATTGGCGTGCGCGAGCTCTAGTAATTGGCCCAGTATATGTAACAGTAGGGGCTGTGGGTGTAACAATGGTATTGATGTCCTCATCATCGTCCACTTCTTGAAATGAAGTCGTCCTCGACGGAAGCTCATCTTCCTCACCCAAATAAGGCTTCAAATCTGCAATGTTAAAAGTGGGACTAACCCCAAAATTTGCAGGTAGCTCAAGTTTATATGCATTATCATTTATTTTCTCTAACACCTTAAAAGGACCATCAGCACGTGGCATTAGCTTTGATTTGCGCAGATTAGGAAATCTATCTTTACGCAAATGTAACCAAACAAGATCTCCAGGTGCAAACACAACATGTTTTCTACCCTTATCTCCAGCAAGTTTATATTTAGCATTCATACGCTCAATGTTTTCCTTAGTTAACTCATGCTTTTTTAAAATCAATTCAGAACGTTCTTTAGCATCAAAATTAACCTTCTCCGAAGATGGAAGAGGCAACAAATCAATAGGTGCACGAGGTAGGAAACCATACACAATTCCAAAAGGGCACATCTTAGTAGTAAATTGCAATGAACGATTATAAGAAAATTCAATGTGAGGCAAGCATTCTTCCCACATTTTCTTGTTATTCTTCAAAATAGCCCTAAGCATAGTAGACAATGTTCTATTGACTACTTTAGTTTGTCCATCAGTTTGGGGGTGACAAGTAGTACTAAAAAGCAGCTTAGTCCCCAACTTAGCCCATAAACATCTCCAAAAGTGGCTAAGAAATTTAGTATCACGATCTGAAACAATAGTATTTGGTACACCATGTAAGCGAATAATTTCACGAAAGAACAAATCAGCAACATTAATAGCATCATCGCTTTTATGACATGGTATAAAGTGTGCCATTTTTGAGAACCTATCCACGACAACAAATATGCTATCCCTCCCCTTCTTTGTTCGAGGTAAACCTAAAACAAAGTCCATAGATATATCCTCCCAAGGAACACTAGGTACAGGCAAAGGCATATATAAACCATGAGGATTGAGTCGTGACTTAGCTCTTTGACATGTAGTGCAGCGAGCAACAAAACACTCAACATCCCGTCTCATCTTTGGCCAAAAGAAATATGTAGCAAGGATATCCTCCTCCATGCACCTCCTGCAACAACAAAAGACGAACGGAGCTAGCTGGAATGCATAGCTTGTTAGCACGAAACACAAATCCATCGTCAAGAACGAACTTGTTCCAAGTTCTCCCTTCCTTACAATTCTGCAATACATCTTTAAATTCAGCATCATGAACATATTGATCTTTGATGGTCTCCAAACCAAATATTTTAAAGTCAACTTGTGAAAGCATAGTATAATGACGAGACAAGGCAACCGCAATAACATTTTCTTTACCCTTCTTGTGTTTAATGACATAAGGGAAAGTCTCAATGAATTCAACCCATTTAGCATGTCTACGGTTCAGTTTTGCTTGACTTTTAATGTGTTTCAAAGATTCATGATCAGAATGTATAACAAATTCCTTGGGCCATAAATAATGTTGCCATGTTTCTAAGGTCCGAACAAGAGCATGTAATTCTTTATCATAAGTAGAATAGTTCAGACTAGGCCCACTCAATTTTTCAGAAAAGTATGCAACAGGTTTTCCATCTTGTAATAACACACCTCCTAATCCAATTCCACTAGCATCACATTCAAGCTCAAAAGTCTTATTGAAATTAGGAAGTTGGAGTAAAGGAGCATGTGTCAACTTATCTTTCAATACCGTGAAGGCTTCTTCCTATGCGGTACCCCAAACAAAAGGCACATCCTTCTTTGTAAGCTCGTTGAGAGGTGCAGCAATGGTGCTGAAATCTCTCACAAAATGCCTATAGAAACCAGCGAGGCCAAGGAAACTCCGCACTTGTGTGACTGTTTTGGGATGCGGCCAACTCTCAATAGCTTCAATCTTGGCTTTATCAACTTCAATTCCCTGTGGAGTAACAACATAGCCAAGAAAAGATACTCGGTCGGTGCAAAAGGTGCACTTTCCAAGGTTACCAAACAAACGTGCATCACGTAGAGCAATAAAAACAGCACGTAAATGTTCCAAATGTTCCTCCAAAGATTTGCTATAAATCAATATGTCATCAAAGTAAACTACCACAAATCGTCCAATGATAGCACGTAAAACTTCGTTCATTAACCTCATGAAAGTACTAGGTGCATTAGTTAACCCAAAAGGCATGACTAACCACTCATATAATCCAAACTTAGTTTTAAATGCTGTTTTCCATTCATCTCCCAATTTCATATGAATTTGATGGTATCCACTACGCAAATCAACTTTGGAGAATATTGTAGAACCACTCAATTCATCAAGCATATCATCTAGCCTAGGAATAGGATGACGATAACGAATAGTAATATTATTAATGCCTCTACAATCAACGCACATACGCGACGTACCATCCTTTTTCGGCACTAAAATGATAGGAACAGCACAAGGACTAAGGGATTCGCGTATATAACCTTTGTCGAGCAGTTCTTGTACTTGACGCATAATCTCCTTCGTCTCCTCTGGATTGGTATGGTATGGTGCACGGTTGGGTAATGATGCACCAGGAATTAAGTCAATTTGATGCTCAATCCCTCGAATAGGTGGTAATCCCAGTGGCACTTCTTGTGGAAAGATGTTAGCGAACTCCTGCAAAATGTTAGTGACAGCAGGAGGCAAAGAGGAAGGCACGTCCTCGAATGAAAATAATGCCTCTTTGCACACAAAAGCATAGCAAACAGATTTGCTAAAATCTAGATCATCAATATCAGATTTGGTGGCAAGTAAACATGCACTTTTCAATTTAATTTCAGAAGCAACACTAGATTGTTTATTATTATTAGACTGCATTTGTTGCTCAAATTCTTTTGCCACAATCTGATTTTCACTCTTATTTTTCTCATGTTTTGCTTTATTAGCTCTATTAATATCATCTTTCAAAATGGAATCAGGAGTCATAGGAAGCAAAGTAATATTCTTATCCTTATGAACAAGAGTATACTGATTGTTTCTACCATGATGAATAGAATTTTTATCAAATTGCCATGGTCTACCAAGTAATAAGGAACATCCTTGCATAGGTACCACATCACAATCAACATAATCAGCATATGTAGAGATACTAAAATGCACACGAACAGTACGTGTTACCTTAACCTTGCCGCTGTTGTTGAACCATTGGATGTAGTAAGGATGTGGATGTGGTCTTGTGGTGAGAGATAGCTTCTCCACCATCTCCATGCTAGCCAAGTTGTTGCAACTCCCTCCATCTATGATCACGTGAACAGAACGTTCCTTCACAACTCCCTTTGTATGGAACAAATTATGCCTCTGATTTTGCTCAGCTTGTGTAACCTGCACACTCAAAACACGTTGAGCAACTAAACATTCATACCTGTCAGCATCTTTAGGAGCCATGTATTGCGTCTCATGATCAGAATCGTCTCCACCGTGTTCGTCACGTGTAATAAGAGCCAAAGTCTCCTCATCATAGTCACTAGCGGACTCATACCCACCATCCTCAGTAACAATCATCACACGTTTAGATGGGCATTCTCTCGCATAATGACCTCCACCCTTGCAACGTCGACAAATAATATCATGTGTTTGCCCTGTGGATAGCATGGATGAAGAAGAGCTCTTTGCAGGCCCAGAAGGTGTGCTCTTGGCAGATAGTGGGGATTGTGCCTGCTTTATTGTATCACGGTTGGAGGTGGTAGCCGACGAAGGCGCCGGTGTAGCAGAACGTGTGGAAGTAGATGATGCACGTGGTGTCCATGATGAAGGTCGACCTGCAGAAAAGTTAGTCCGCGCCAATGCCTGTCGATCCTGCACTTCACGTTCAGCTTTACAAGCAAGATGGAATAAACGAGTGATATTAGTATAGTCCTTATACTCTAGAATCGTCTGAATCTCTCTATTTAATCCACCCATAAAACGTGCAAGCATAGATTCATTCGCCTCAACAATACCACATCTAATCATGCCAGTTTGTAATTCCTGATAATATTCTTCTACAGAATTTTTTCCCTACCCTAAGCGCTGCAATTTTTGAAGTAATTCGCGTTGATAATATGGTGGAACCCAACGAGTACGCATAGCAGTTTTCAAAGCAGCCCAAGTAGCCGGAATAGGATATAATCTACAATGCTCAGACCACCAAACACATGCAAAACTAGTGAATGCACAAACAGCAGCAGGAACACGTCTCTCCTCGGGATATTGTAAACATGTAAATCGTTGTTCAGTTTCTAACTCCCAAGTAAGATATATATCAGGAACATATCTACCCTCAAATGGTGGAATATTCAATTTTAGTTTAGGGAGATGGTCATGATCTCGTACCTGAGGGTGAGCCCTACCATTGCCATTATTTGCATGTGGACGACCTGGTGGTTGTTGTGCTGGTGGTGGCACGTAGTTCTGATTTTGATCAACCTCATCCTCGTAATCGCCTGCAAAATCATCCTCCTCCGCATCAGCAGCATGAGCCACAGAAGTATCAACAGCAGCACCAACAGTTTGGTCAGGTGCAAGAGGAAGACGGCTCGCTCGGCGGAGGGCTGTTTCACAATGTGTTGGTAGTCGTCGTCGTTGTTGTTGTTGTTGTTGTTGTAGAGGTGCGTTAGGTGCAGCCGGTGGTGGTGGTGGAAGACGCGCGAGCAATTCATTAAACCTGTTATCGAGCTTTGTTTCGAACGTCTTCTCCATGTCATCAATCTTCTCCATGGCCTCTTCAACTCTGTTTAGCACATCTTGCACCTGTCCATTCATCATTTGCTGAAATTTATCATGCAACTCCTTATTCGTCATGTTGTCCCAGTCAGTCTCGTCGGCTTGTGATCCTGCCATGGTTAGCAACAATAGAAACACACAAGAATATGATCCTACAGAATACTAACAAGAGGTGGTGGTGGTGTCACAAATCCGTCAAGAAAATCCCAAATTCTTACCAGTTCTTACCTAGCAGCAGGCGGTGATCGGCAACCGTTGTAGTCAAAACTCTCAAAAGCTTGGATAGAGCGATTGCCAGGGAGAGTCAAACGCACGACATAGATGTATGTGGAGCTGGGAAGGCTTATAGTATGGTAGCAAAAAGGGTCAGCAATAATCAATTCAGAGATGCAAAGTTGAATAAACGCTCAACGACGGTACTGTGCTGGTCCTAGGCTAGACCGTGCTAGAGACGCGAGCCTAGAACACTAACAAATCACGGCGCTGCACGTAAATAAGGGAAAAGCACACTCTAGAACTCTCTTTTTTTCGCTCTTTTTTTGCGCTCCTCTTTTTTTTTTGCGAAAAATCACTATAATGGCGAGTGTCTCAAAACTCTTCCCTCGTCAAACTGATAGGATGGACACGAAAAAAAATTTCACTTTTTTTTTCAGAAATCAGGGCAGCGACGACGAAAAAGTGCGACAAAAAATCACTATGATGGCACGTGGCTCAAAAGACTCAGAAAAACCTAAAAATAGGATAGGGAAAAAATTGCCTGTGAAAATTTTGGCCTAAAAACTCCCCGGGGGTCTCCAGACTCTTTTTTTTCGGAGACCTATGCAGGCAAGGAAACACGAATCGGAATTGAGATTGATCTCCAGAACAAACCTAATATGAGAATAACTCGGATTGGTGGTGGATATATGGTTGTGGTATATGGCAGCGGTGGTGGTATATGATAGCGGTGGTGGTATATGGATACAGATTGGTGGTGGTATAGGGATACGGATTGGTGGTGGTATATGGATATGGATTAAGAGCGGTGGCGGATAAGCAAAGGTGGTAGATGGGCGATGGTGCGGCGGCGGCGTCACAACTTATGACCAGAACTCGAAACTCGAAAAGACTAGACTCTAAGACCAGCAACTTGACACGACGATGCAACCGCAAATTCAACAAAGCAAAAACCCTAAAAAGATTATGCAAAGGCTTAGATTGGTTCGGATATGATGAACTAACCCTAATTTTTTTGTGGATTTTTCGTGGACTGTAGGTATGTAGAACAGACTCGATCTAATCTACGAAAAACAGTAAAATCTCATCGAGCAACCTGGAAATCTGATACCACTTGATAAAGGCAAAGGTGTCTCGATGTTTCGATGAGATGATGGCTATCGTTTTATGTGGGAGTCGACCTTGACGATCCGACTACGAACGTGCGAGATGTCGCGCCTTAGCAATCGCTAAACCAACTTCCGAGGTTTATTGACCACGCCGGAGCACGATCAACCTGACCACGAGGGTCTGTTTCCTGCGAGCAAACGAAGAACAAGCAAGAAACTGAGATTGCAATCTGGATATTGCGAATATAAGATGAAAGCTTTATTGATCAAGATGGGGTTCTGTGACGTCTTGGTCTGCTCGTTGGACATAAAGGAAGTACGCGAAGTTGCAGCTATGGCGAACTTTTAATCTAAACAAAACCCAAAGTATAAACGACGCCCTAAGGGCTGTATATATGGAGGAAGAGGGGGGAATTTCGTGGCCCTTGAGGGTGGGGTCCGAAACCAACCCTAACTCTTGTTTCCCCACACATACGGACTCTAAAAATAGCCTATACTTAAGTATTTCGAAATTACATGGGCCTGGCCCATTAATAAGGTGACGCAGCACCTAGAATAGCTTATGGACGAATATTATGAAGTGGCATCTCGTATATTTCGTCCAAGGCTTCATGCACTCCTTATGGTGGCTTCAAAGTCCTGAAATCATCACTTGTAACTCCGTTCTTGATCCGCTTGCGCATGCCATCAACTCCATGCGTGTTCTTGCTCCAATGTTCATCCTTCTCCAAGCTAGGCCCTTCATTTGTAAGCAAAACAAATGTATCCAATTTAGGCAGCATCATAATCTCATGAACATTAGAATCATTACCAAGAAACGAAAGTACCTGGTAATTTAATTGGCGTGCGCGAGCTCTAGTAATTGGCCCAGTATATGTAACAGTAGGGGCTGTGGGTGTCACAATGGTATTGATGTCTTCATCAACCGCACCGTCAACTTCGAGGACATTGAGCTCCAAGAATATCTCTCTTATCGTGAGCACCCCGTTGCTATTCTTGAAGAGACTGAACGCAAGACTCGCAACAAGTCAATCAAATTCCTCAAAGTCAAGTGGTCACACCATTCCGACCGTGAAGCTACCTGGGAACGCGAGGATCACCTCCGTTCTGAGTACCCGGCGTTCTTTTAGTCCTAGATCTCGGGACGAGATCCTTTCGTAGTGGTGGAGTGTTGTAACACCCCGGATGTAACTTACCCAATATGTAATCCAACTCTTGTCGTTTCCGGTCTTAAGTTATTTTATTTTCTCGGGTTCGGGTCTTTGTCTCTGAGTGTTGTTATCGTTGTCATGCATCTCATATCATGTCATCATGTGCATTACATTTGCATACGTGTTCATCTCATGCATTCGAGCATTTTCCCCGTTGTCCGTTTTGCATTCCGGCGCTTCGTTATTCTCCGGTGGTCATTTCTACCTTTCTTTCGTGTGTGGGGATTAAACATTTCCGGTTTGGACCGAGACTTGCCAAGCGGTCTTGGTGTACTACCGGTAGACCGCCTGTCAAGTTTCGTACCATTTGCACTTCGTTTGATACTCCAACGGTTAACCGAGGGACCGAAAAGGCCTCGCGTGTGTTGCAGCCCAACACACCTCCATTTTGGCCCAAAACCCACCAAAAACCTCTCCATCATCTAGAGCGTTCGATCATGATCGCGTGGCCGAAAACCACACCTCATTTGGACTCTCCTAGCTACCTCTATGCCTATATATAGAACCCCCTCCAAAATTCACGGGCGAAACCCTAACTCTCTTCCTCTCCTCACGACCGGACAAAAATTCCACCGCCGGACACGTCCGTTTCCACCCTCCGCCGCCACGTGTCATCGCCTGGTTCGCCGCCGCTTGGTGCCCACTTCGCCGCGCCGCCGGGCCTGGAGAGCCCGCAACCGGCCCCCCGCGGCCCATCCAACGACGGCGGCCGAGCCCGCGGGGAGACCGGATCCGCGCCGCCCGGACCTCCCTTGCGCCGCTGCCGACGCCGCGCGCCACTCCGCCTACTCCGTCGCCGACCACTGCCCGTCGCGCCGCTTCCTCCTCGCCGGCCGACCACCACCCACCTCGACGCCCTTCTTCCCCGTCAAGTCCGGCCACCACTGCGGCTACTCCGGCGAACAGGTCTTCGGTGAGCCTCGTAACCCGCGCTGGATCTGGATCTGGTTATTCTCACGGTTGACTTTTTGCCCCAAACCCTAGTTCATATGCTCATGTTCATCGCATCGTAACTCCTCATCTGTAGCTCTGATTTGGGCATATAGCATATCAAAATGTTCGCCTCAGAGAGTATATCATTTCATTCCATTGCATCATTTTCATTTGAGTTCATCTTGATGCCCAAAATTCTATTAGAAGAGTGCTACTTGAGATAATTGTCAGATCTGCTGCTCCATTTAGATATTTGTCATTTTTGCCATGATTATTGTGTGCATGATATGCCCATGAGCTCTACATGTGTTTTGTTAAGGGTGTTGCCATCTTTCCAGAGGTGCAACCCATGTATTTTTGTGATGTGTGTGGTGACTAGCACAAGCTTGCAAAGTGAAGCACTTGGTAATGCTGATTTCAGGGACTTAGCATTTCCACTAAGTCCTTGACCTGTTTATCTCATATGGTCATATGTTCATGTTGTTTCCTAGTGATCCCTGCCTCTTTTGAGGATGATCAGTAAGGATGTTTTGTTAATCTTGTAGTGCTCTATCCATCCATGTCTTTGTTTGCAATTATGGAGCACCCTAGCTTGAGTCAATCGAGCTCTACTTTTGCTACTTCGTGAATTCGGGCAGATTGTCTACTTGTTAGCAATTTTGCCGAGGATGTTGTAGTTGATCCGTGCATGCTATGTTATTGTTCTTGCCATGTCTAGCTTGCATTTTGTGTATTCTTAATGGGTGTATGCTTAGATTGTCATGACTTGCTCCGTTGTGAGTGCATCGAGCTCGTAAACATGCCTACTTGATATCTGTTTTCAGCATGCTCCAGTTTTCACTAAGTCTGTGATCTGATTATGTTTTTGCCATGTTCACATGCTTGCAAATGTATTTTCTGATCCCTTTTGGCTCAAGGTCACTAAGGGACTTTTGTTAAGCTCTTTGAGTAGCTTCGTGCCATGCTTTACTTTGCCATGTTAAGATCCTGTAGCATGTAGTGTTGTTGCTCCGAAGAGTGCTATCTGATCTGAAATTCCAGACAAGTGTTAATTTCACTAAGTCTGAGATCTGTTTACCATATGCATTTTTGCCATGCTTGTTTGAGCCTGTTAATCGATGAATTGGCCGTAGCTCAGTGCTAGACTTTTGTTAAGCATCTTGAATGCATCCCTGCCATGTATTTTGATGCCATGTTTGAGTGCTATAGCATGTTCATCTTGTTGCATTTAGATGGCTACTTGCTGTAAATCGCAGACCGGTGTCATATTTGAATTGCTTGCCATTTCCAAACCGTAACTCCGATTCCGGTGATCTTTATATCGTTTTCAAGCGATTTCATCTCATCTTTCCAGTGGCACACTTGGTTTTCCAAGTTGAGGCCAGGGTCATGCTTTCCTTGTCAAATCTTGCATATGCATCACATATCGCATCCTGCATAGCATACCATGTTTGCATCATATAGTTTGATCCTTGCACATGGTTGATTGTGTCCTTGTTGCTTGTTTGTCTTGTTTGGGTAGAGCCGGGAGACGAGTTCGCTAATGAGGAGCCCATTGAGTTTGCTTTCGAGGATCCAGTCAACTCTGACAACTTTGCAGGCAAGATGATCATACCCTCGAAATCACTACTATCTTTGCTTTGCTAGATGCTCGCTCTTTTGCTATGCCTATGCTACGATGTCTACCACTTGCTTTTAAGCCTCCCAAATTGCCATGTCAAACCTTTAACCCACCATGTCCTAGCAAGCCGTTGATTGGCTATATTACCGCTTTGCTCAGCCCCTCTTATAGCGTTGCTAGTTGCAGGTGAAGATTGGAGACCGTTCCTTGTTGGAACATTATTTACTTGTTGGGATATCATTATATTGCCATGTTATCTTAATGCATCTATATACTTGGTAAAGGGTGGAAGGCTCGGCCTCTCGCCTAGTGTTTTGTTCCACTCTTGCCGCCCTAGTTTCTGTCATATCGGTGTTATGTTCCCGGATTTTGCGTTCCTTACGCGGTTGGGTTATAATGGGAACCCCTTGATAGTTCGCCTTGATTAAGGCTTTTCCAGCAATGCCCAACCTTGGTTTTACCATTTTCCACCTAGCCCCTTTTTCCCTTGGGTTTCCGGAGCCCGAGGGTCATCTTATTTAAACCCCCCGGGCCAGTGCTCCTCTGAGTGTTGGTCCCAACTAGAGTCCTGTGCAGCACCCCCTTGGGGAAACTTGAGGTTTGGTTTTTAGTTGTATGGAGAGCTCATCTGAGTGTGCCCTGAGAACGAGATATGTGCAGCTCCTATCGGGATTTGTCGGCCCATTCGGGCGGTGTCGCTGGTCTTGTTTTAACTTGTGGAAGTGTCTTGAAGAACCGAGATACCGAGTCTGATCGGAACGTCTCGGGAGGAGGTCTATTCCTTCGTTGACCGTGAGAGCTTGTGATGTAGGGTGGAACCCTAGATGGCCGATCTTTCACGAAAGGAGCGGATCCCAAAGAGAAACACGAAGAACACGAGGGGATTCATGAGGGAAAACACGAGAGAAAACACTCAAACCAACATGAATAGATCACACATGTGCTAGATCCTCGAATACATAAAGTAAGATACACGATCCACGATCAACTAGGGACGATACATAGGGTAACCGGTTCTTCTCCGTGAGGAGGTCTTGAAGGGGCCGCCCAAGAGGGGGGTCTTGAATCCAAGTTGATCTTCTCCGAAGAGGGGCCGCAGTCTCTCTCGAGGAGGAGATCGGTATGGATGAGCGAAGCTCTATCTCACATATGAGCTAAACCAACGCTAACCCTAACTAAGAGGAGGTGGGGGGTCTATATATAGTGTTTGCCCACGAAGGGGTAAGTGAGAGGGGATACATGGGCCTCTGGCCCGTATCAGCGCGCAGGCAGGCGTCGGATGTCCGGGCTGGGGGCCGGATGTCCGGGCATTCGCTGGAGGCCGGATGTCCGGGGCGCGGGCCGGATGTCTGTGCTGGTGTGGCCGGTCTCGGAGCTCTATGGATAGCGGGGTCCGGATTTCCGGGCTGGGGGCCGGATGTCCGGGGTTTCGTGGGAGGCCGGATGTCCGGGGCCTGGCCGGATGTCCGGGCCCTGTAGCACCTTGCCCTTCTTCCTTCTTCTTCCTTCGCTTCCGCGCACGCTTGGCCTTTGTCCTCGGGCTCTCCATGGTCTCCTCGGGTGTACCTGAGTATGCACAAGGTCCGCGCTTGAAGTAGCATCCATGTCTTACATGCGGAAAAGGAAGATTCAGAAAGGAGCGAGTTCACCTTAGGTCCAATGGCGTAGGCTCGAGTGTACATGGGGATGATCGTCGGATGCTCCGCATCATCTCCCCTCCCTTGGGGAAGATCCGATCTCGGATCATGATCCTCATCACCATGGAAACGGTTGTCGTGGGCGGACTTGTAGTTGGACGAAGTGGAAGACATGGCGCAATCCAAGTACTCCAAGGTGTCTCCAGAGTGGTACACATGCAAAAAGAGCAAACACAAACAACACTCGGAAATACAATGGTTAGCGCACACAAAGTGTCCATCATGTAAGAATGAGTCCGTGCGACAAGATTGAGCATGACAAGGTGCATGAAGCTTATCCAAAAGGTATGGAATGGTATGCAAAGCATTCATGGGAGCAAAAACATTCATTACGCACACAAAGGTGTTGTGAATATGATCAATGCAACCACGGTGCAAAATGATGTCATAGTGAGACGGTTTATCAATAGCATGAATATGGCAATGGATGCTCAATATGAGTATGTGATCATGCAATTGATGATGGGCAATATGATCATGATGTATGAATATGCCATCGAGGTAGATCACAACAAATTTCCTAAGGAAATGCACAAGCTCATATATCATGGATGACATGGAAATAGATGCAACAAGGCAATCATAATGTGAGTCAATCCATGCATAAGATGCAAATTTGTTATGGGTGGTGTTGTACCATAGCTCAATGTTGTGGTAGAAGTGGTGGTCCGATGGTGAATCCACTAAGTCCGAGCACTCCTCAACTTGAAGGTCCATAGAGCCAATCTCCCATGTCGCTCCTCCGTTCACGTGATGTATCATGTAGACAAGAAGAAGGAAACAACAATGAAAGAGTGACCCATCTAATATGCATATTTGAGGATGGCTCAGAGGGAAGGAGTTCACCTTTAAGAGATTCTTGCAAATGTTGGAGTTGCACATCGTGTATGCCTTCACATGACCAAATTGTGTCATGACGGTATCGCCTTGTGAATCCTTCAACATGAAAGAACATGACAAACACTCGGAAAAACAAATGAGGTTAGCGGAGATGCAAAACCTATCATTCGTGTGGTAAAATACCCAACAAGTGGATGCATCATGCTCATCATAAGAAAGTACAAGGGAGCATTTCATAGTATGGAGGCATATGATGATGCGAGGACAACCAAATACAATAGGCTCAATCAAGCAAGCATGCATCACAAGTAAAGTGCCCAAGTCTCCACGATCAATAAGCATAGATGCAACAATTGGAGGCAAGCGACAATGAACAAAATATATCATGTGAGAGGCATGAACATATATGTCATCAACCCCAGAAAGCAAGGAAGAATGGAACATGGGTGATGCGACAAAGCAAGCAATCATGTGAATCAAGGCAAGCAAGCTAGTATTGCGAAGATGCAACGTACTAGAAAGAATCATGTCAAGTATGTCATGTGTGCAAATGGTGGGCATGAATAATGCACAAGACATATCACAAGAATGAAAGGAGGATATGAGCAAAATAGCATCAATAGCATGAGGCACATGATAAACATGGCAATAGCAACAAGGATCTCCACAAAGCATGCAAATACACATAGAAGTAACATAATTGTGAATCATGGGTAGATGCAAGCAAGGGTCACAATTGCAAGGCAAAGGCATAGAAGCAAGCATAACATGCAAAGTGAACACGGTAAAATGAGAAAGAGAGCGGTATATAGCCCATAGCCGTGTGAGAGCCAAGTGAGAGAGATGCGCGTAGTCGTTGCGCGAAGAGAGCGGTTGGAAGGATAGTTCACGGGATCCCAAGTCATCTTTGCTCTCAAGAGCTCGTTTCGTCAACTCTTGGGATTGAGAGGTTGACGAGTATACATGAGTACCTACACGAAACAAAGACAAAGGGAAAATTGTGTGTGCATGGTAGATGTACACATCATCCATCATGATGCGCAGGTGCTTGTGTTGGTTAGCACAAAATATCCAATGCTCAAACAAATGAGATGCGTGATATAGAAACATGTCATCCATCATGATAGGTTTTTTGTTATGTATAGCATAATGTAGACTCAAATTGGGTAATGCATCATGATATATATGTAGAGCATTGTTATTCATGGAATGCATATGGTGCAAGCAATTATGAGAATCATGCAAAGTATGGAATGCATCAAAATCTCCTAATATGTATGAGGAAACTATGGGGGTCTCCTCATGAGCATTAATGGAAACATCACATGGAGAATATTGACAACATTCAAAACAATGCATATTTGGAGCAATGTGATCATGGCATGGCATAGTAGATGAATTGCGCAAATCATGTAAAGGAAGCATGGCAATATCATCACATGAAAAATAAAAGCCAATGACCATCATCTCGTCATCTATGCCATAAGTGCAAATGGGATTTATTGTAATGGGGCATGCATAGTCACTATGTTGAGATTGAAATGATGCAATATGGGATATCTCACTCATAGCATATGACAAGGTTAATGGATTGTCAAACATGATGTGACCAATAGAATTTTCACATGATATCCTATGGAGCATAGCATCACAACTAGGCAACTCAACATGCTCGTCATCATATTCATCATAAATAGGTAAGTCATGACATGCAGAAGTCGCACTAGCATGAAGCATGGGTATAGGTGTGTCAACATCATGCAAGCAATCATTCATAAAATAGTCCACTAGTGGGACAAGAGAAGCAGCATCACCTATGTTACCTTTGGAGCATCGCTCATGTGTTGTAGGTGAGGTGTCGAAGACCAAGTCGTGGTCAACTTCATCTTGATGGAACCATGTGGGGGTCCATCTTCTTCCACCATGGCCATCATTGTCTCCATTGGAGGCATGGACTCGTCGAGGATAGGCGTGTCATCATGTAGGAGACCTAGCACCAAAGAAGAAAACACACTAGGAGTAGAGGTTAAGTCGTTAGAAATCAAAGTGGCCTCACATGCCGTGTCAACTACCTCACTCACTAAGTGTTGTGGCTCACTCACTCCCTCTCGGATGCTCTCACTCATATGGTTGGTGGAGTCACTCCAATGGCTCTCAACCTCACATAGGATGTGTGGCATGCTCTCAAGTGTGGGGCTAGTGGTGGTCGCACTCATCCTCTCATAGGAAATGCACTCAATGTTAAAAATGGTGGAGTCCTCATATCACTCATGGTGGGGTGGCTCTCCTCACATGGGAATTGGGGCATCTCTTTATATGTGGGTGTCAGAGAGATGTAGGTGCAAATGTCTCCATGCTCAATCATGTCGTGGTCGTAGCCGTGGATGAAGGTCGAAGATGGCACATCATCACTCTCCTCCAAGACCAAAGATAAGGTCTCATGTGCGGTCTCATAGCTTGACAAGGAGTATGAGTCCAATATGGGCGTCGTCTTGATGTTGTTGAAGAGCTTCATGCTCGTCGCCGTGGTCGAAGGGGATGGCCCTTGCTCGACCTTCTTGTCGCCGTCTTGTTGTTGGAGGCCCATATGATGTGGCACCTCATAGCTCGTCTCCATGACCGAAGGGAAATTCCCATGCTCGGCCATCTTCCTTGAGGGGCTTCCGAAGATGGAAATGTCGCCCTCACTTGTAGGTGGTCGCCTTGGACTTGATGAAGTCAATGTAGGCGTACTCGTGGGAAGTAGGCGAAGATGCCGTACGTCTAAAGGCGAAGATGCCTTGATAGCACTTGGCGAAGATGCCGAAATGGTTGTTGTAGCCGTAGCGTGCTCTTGGTGGTGCTTGTCTCGCGGTCTTCTCTTGTGGTCATGAAGTTTGGACTTGGTGTGAAGTAGGGCTTGTTGGGACTTGTAGGTAGGCGCATCTCGAGCATCTTCATGTTGATGGTAGCGTTGTCGCACTTGAGCTCATAGTAGATGTCGTTCGTCGTCGTCGTGCACATGTTGCTTGGAGGTGACATGCCCTTCATGACGAGATGGATCACGAACGTGATGGTGGTCGCCATGGAGTTGTGGACGTGGAAGACTTGCGCTTGTGTCGGTTGGGCGCTCCGAAGAGGATCGATGTGCTTGCCACTGCCTTGAAGATGATGAAGGGGAAGTAGACTTGATCAAGGCCTGAATCTCCTCCATCCTTGCATCTTGCTCCTTCTTTTGTGCGGAAAGCTTGTTGTCGATGTAGTCCCTTTTCCTCGCTTCGGAGTGGCGAATGTCAATGGAGAGGTTCTCGATGCGCTCTCACAATCTTGATTGTGCGCCTTGCATTTGTCGTTGTAGATCGAAGATTGACGCTTTGGTGATGTAGTTGTTCACGCCATCGTTGTTGTGGAAGACCGGAGATGAAATGCCTTGCCTATCCATCACAATACTCGAGCAAATATGAGTGGGAGAAAGAGAAGAACGAATAACAAATGTACCTTGACCGAAGTTTAAGGTGGATCAATGATCACTCCAATGTGGACAAGGAAATAGCACAATTGGTACCAATTCTTGTTGGTTTCTCACACCTACACAAGTAAGGCTTATGGTGGAGCTCGGTGAGGATAGTGGCACAAAAATTTGATGTAAAATGTTAGCAAGAGTCAATAATGTTGAAAGAGATTCACAAATTCGCAAGTGAAACAAGTAGACCAATAGCAATATGTGGCACACGGAAACACACACACGGATAGATAAATGGGGTCGTGCAGCCAAGGATGAGCTCAAAATGTGGAATCCATGGAAAACGCCCGTGTTGCACAACTCAAGAGAGACGCTAGCACGATTGCTCTATAGGCGGATACGACACTTGTGCACAACCTATGATATGCAAAATGTATTGACTTTCTATCCCAAGTATGCTATGTATATGATGTTCCGGTGGTATGATCTAAGATGATCGGATATGACAATGTGGTATGATGCTATGGCTATTGCTTACAAGCTTCTTTGCTTTTTCTCTTTTGCTTAAAAGCTTTATTCTCTTTTTTTGTATGGCCACTTTGCGAAATGCACAAACCAAGATAGCTATTGTGTATATGCGGGAACAAACTTGAGGCACAAGGGATGATATGATACCGATATGATATGGTATGTATGCAATGTATGGTGTAGATCACTAATGTGCACAGGTAACGTTGCCGGCAATATTCAAATGGCTAGTCGCGATAGGCAAGTGACGCAAAATGGGCTAGGGGTTATCAATGCAATTGCAAGGGAATATACAATGGAGGGATACCACGATACCAAGATGATACGGAGGTTACCGTCCTTGGCGATGATGAGCGGCGGTGATCTTGATGGAGATACCAGGATGATGGAGACTTGTCCCTAAGTAGCCGAAACACCTTAGGAAACGGGAAAACCGTGAACTCAAAATCTCAAATGTCAGATGTCAAATGGTGGTAGCGGGATGTGATGGTGGTTGTGGAAACGCAATGATGGGATGTGGAGTACACAATGCGGAAATGGAGGGTAAGGTGGTGTACTATACACGGTGTCGGAGTTGGAAGCACGGTCCCTAAGTAGCCGAAACACCTTAGGAGACACAACTCACAACACAAAAAATTGGGTTAAGTTGGGGTGGTGGAAGTGTATGGTGGTCAAGCCTATGCGGTAGTGGTGGTAGTGGTTGATGAAGAAGCTGATGAGGACATCAATACCATTGTTAAACCCACAGCCCCTACTGTTACATATACTGGACCAATTACTAGAGCTCGCGCACGCCAATTAAATTACCAGGTACTTTCGTTTCTTGGTAATGATTCTAATGTTCATGAGATTATGATGCTGCCTAAATTGGATACATTTGTTTTGCTTACAAATGAAGGGCCTAGCTTGGAGAAGGATGAACATTGGAGCAAGAACACGCATGGAGTTGATGGCATGCGCAAGGGGATCAAGAACGGAGTTACAAGTGATGATTTCAGGACTTTGAAGCCGCCATAAGGAGTGCATGAAGCCTTGGACGAAATATACGAGATGCCACTTCCTAATATTCGTCCATAGGCTATTCTAGGTGCTGCGTCACCTTATTAATGGGCCAGGCCCATGTAATTTCGAAATACTTAAGTATAGGCTATTTTTAGAGTCCGTATGTGTGGGGAAACAAGAGTTAGGGTTGGTTTCGGACCCCACCCTGAAGGGCCACGAAATTCCCCCCTCGTCCTCCATATATACAGCCCTTAGGGCGTCGTTTAGACTTTGGGTTTTGTTTAGATTAAAAGTTCGCCATAGCTGCAACTTCTCATACTTCGTTTGTGTCCAACGACCAGACCAAGACGTCACAGAACCCCACCTTGATCAATAAAGCTTTCATCTTATATTCGCAATATCCAGATTGCAATCTCAGTTTCTTGCTTGTTCTTCGTTTGCTTGCAGGAAACAGACCCTCGTGGTCAGGTTGATCGTGCTCCGGCGTGGTCAATAACCCTCGGAAGTTGGTTTAGCGATTGCTAAGGCGCGACGTCTTGCACGTTCGTAGTCGGATCGTCAAGGTCGACTCCCACAGAAAACGATAGCCACCATCTCATCGAAACATCGGGACACCTTTGCCTCTATCAAGTGGTATCAGTTTTCGGGTTGCTCGGTGAGAATTTCCAGTTTTTTCTAGATTAGATTTATTTCCTTACCTATTGTCCAAGAAAAAGCCACGAAAAAATTAGGGTTAGTTCATCATATCCGAACCAATCTGAGCCTTTGCATAATCTTTTTAGGGTTTTTTCTTTGTTGAATTTGCGGTTGCATCGTCGTGTCAAGTTGTTGGTCTTAGAGTCTAGTCTTTTAGAGTTTCAAGTTCTGGTCATAAGTTGTCACGCCGCCGCCGCACCATCATCATCGCCCATCTACCACCATTGCTTATCCGCCACCGCTCTGACTGCGTATCCATATACCACCACCAATCCGTATCCATATACCACCACCGCTACCATATACCACCACCGCTGCCATATACCACAACCATATATCCACCACCAATCCGAGTTCTTCTCATATTAGGTTTGTTCTTGAGATCAATCTCAATTCCGATTCGTGTTTCCTTGCCTGCGTAGGTCTCGGAAAAAAAAGAGTCTGGAGACCCCCGGGCAGTTTTTAGGCCAAAATTTTCACGGGCAAATATTTTTTCCCTATCCTATTTTTAGGCTGTTCTGAGTCTTTTGAGCCACGTGCCATCATAGTGATTTTTTGTCGCACTTTTTCATCGTCGCTGCCCTGATTTCCGAAAAAAAAAGTGAAAAAAAAATTTCGTGCCCATCCTATCAGTTTGACGAGGGAAGAGTTTTGAGACACTCGTCATTATAGTGATTTTTCGCAAAAAAAAGAGGAGCGCAAAAAAAAGGAGCGCAAAAAAAGAGCGAAAAAAAGAGAGTTCCATAGTGTGCTTTTCCCATATTTAGGTGCAGCGCCGTGATTTTGTTAGTGTTCTAGGCTCGCGTCTCTAGCACGGTCTAGCCTAGGACCAGCACAGTACCGTCGTTGAGCGTTTATTCAACTTTGCATCTCTGAATTGATTATTGCTGACCCTTTTTGCTACCATACTATAAGCCTTCCCAGCTCCACATACATCTCCGTCGTGCGTTTGACTCTCCCTGGCAATCGCTCTATCCAAGCTTTTGAGAGTTTTGACTACAACGGTTGCCGATCACCGCCTGCTGCTGGGTAAGAACTGGTAAGAATTTGAGATTTGCTTGACGGATTTGTGACACCCGCCACCACCATCACTTGTTAGTAGTCTATAGGATCATATTCTTGTGTGTTTCTATTGCTGCTAACCATGGCAGGATCACAAGCCGACGAGACTGACTGGGAGAACATGACGAATATGGAGTTGCATGATAAATTTCAGCAAATGATGAATGGACAGGTGCAAGATGTGCTAAACAGATTGGAAGAGGCCATGGAGAAGATAGATGACATGGAGAAGACGTTCGAAACAAAGCTCGATAACAGGTTTAATGAATTGCTCGCGCGTCTTCCACCACCACCACCGGCTGCACCTAATGCACCTCAACAACAACAACAACAACAACAACAACAACAACAACTACTACTACTACCTACACATCGTGAAATAGCCCTCCGCCGAGCGAGCCATCTCCCTCTTGCACCTGGCCAAACTGTTGGTGCTGCTGTTGCTACTTCTGTGGCTCCTACTGCTGATGCGGAGGAGGATGATTTTGCTGGCGATTACGAGGATGAGGTTGATCAAAATTAGAACTACGTGCCACCACCAGCACAGCAACCACCAGGTCGTCCACATGCAAATAATGGCAATGGTAGGGCTCACCCTCAGGTACGAGATCATGACCATCTCCCTAAACTAAAATTGAATATTCCACCATTTGAGGGTAGATATGTTCCTGATATATATCTTACTTGGGAGTTAGAAACTGAACAGCGATTTACATGTTTACAATATCCCGAGGAGAGACGTGTTCCTGCTGCTGTTTGTGCATTCACTAGTTTTGCATGTGTTTGGTGGTCTGAGCATTGTAGATTATATCCTATTCCTGTTACTTGGGCTGCTTTCAAAACCGCTATGCGTACTCGTTGGGTTCCACCATATTATCAACGTGAATTACTTCAAAAATTGCAGCGCTTAAGACAGGGAAAAAATTCTGTAGAAGAATATTATCAGGAATTACAAACTGGCATGATTAGATGTGGTATTGTTGAGGAGAATGAAGCTATGCTTGCACGTTTTATGGGTGGATTAAATAGAGAGATTCAGACGATTCTTGAGTATAAGGACTATACTAATATCACTCGTTTATTCCATCTTGCTTGTAAAGCTGAACGTGAAGTGCAGGATCGACAGGCATTGGCGCGGACTAATTTTTCTGCAGGTCGACCTTCATCATGGACACCACGTGCATCATCTACTTCCACACGTTCTGCTACACCGGCGCCTCCGTCGGCTGCCACCTCCAACCGTGATACAATAAAGCAGGCACAATCACCACTATCTGCCAAGAGCACACCTTCTGGGCCTGCAAAGAGCTCTTCTTCATCCATGGCATCAACAGGGCAAACACATGATATTATTTGTCGATGTGGCAAGGGTGGAGGTCATTATGCGAGAGAATGCCCATCTAAGCATGTGATGATTGTTACTGAGGATGGTGGGTATGAGTCCGCTAGTGACTATGATGAGGAGACTTTGGCTCTTATTACACGTGGCGAACACGGTGGAGACGATTCTGATCATGAGACGCAATACATGGCTCCTGAAGATGCTAACAGGTATGAATGTTTAGTTGCTCAACGTGTTTTGAGTGTGGAGGTTACACAAGCTGAGCAAAATCAGAGGCATAATTTGTTCCATACAAAGGGAGTTGTGAAGGAACGTTCTGTTCGCGTGATCATAGATGGAGGGAGTTGCAACAACTTGGCTAGCATGGAGATGGTGGAGAAGCTATCTCTCACCACAAGACCACATCCACATCCTTAGTACATCCAATGGTTCAAAAAAAGCGGCAAGGTTAAGGTAACACGTACTGTTCATGTGCATTTTAGTATCTCTACATATGCTAATTATGTTGATTGTGATGTGGTACCTATGCAAGCATGTTCCTTACTACTTGGTAGACCATGGCAATTTGATAAAAATTCTGTTCATCATGGTAGAAACAATCAGTATACTCTTGTTCATAAGGATAAGAATATTACATTGCTTCCTATGACTCCTGATTCCATTTTGAAAGATGATATTAATAGAGCTAATAAAGCAAAACAGGACAAAAATAAGAGTGAAAATCAGATTGTGGCAAAAGAATTTGAGCAACAAATGCAGTCTAATAATAATAAACAATCTAGTGTTGCTTCTGAAATTAAATTGAAAAGTGCATGTTTACTTGCCACCAAATCTGATATTGATGATCTAGATTTTAGCAAATCTGTTTGCTATGCTTTTGTGTGCAAAGAGGCATTATTTTCATTCGAGGACGTGCCTTCCTCTTTGCCTCCTGCTGTCACTAACATTTTGCAGGAGTTCGCTGACGTCTTTCCACAAGACGTGCCACCGGGATTACCACCTATTCGAGGGATTGAGCATCAAATTGACTTAATTCCCGGTGCATCATTACCCAACCGTGCACCATACCGTACCAATCTAGAGGAGACGAAGGAGATTATGCGTCAAGTACAAGAACTGCTCGACAAAGGTTATATACGCGAATCCCTTAGTCCTTGTGCTGTTCCTATCATTTTAGTGCCGAAAAAGGATGGTACGTCGCGTATGTGCGTTGATTGTAGAGGCATTAATAATATTACTATTCGTTATCGTCATCCTATTCCTAGGCTAGATGATATGCTTGATGAATTGAGTGGCTCTACAATATTCTCCAAAGTTGATTTGCGTAGTGGATACCATCAAATTCGTATGAAATTGGGAGATGAATGGAAAACAGCATTTAAAACTAAGTTTGGATTATATGAGTGGTTAGTCATGCCTTTGGGGTTAACTAATGCACCTAGTACTTTCATGAGGTTAATGAACGAAGTTTTACGTGCTTTCATTGGACGATTTGTGGTAGTTTACTTTGATGACATATTGATTTATAGAAAATCTTTGGAGGAACATTTGGAACATTTACGTGCTGTTTTTATTGCTCTACGTGATGCACGTTTGTTTGGTAACCTTGGAAAGTGCACCTTTTGCACCGACCGAGTATCTTTTCTTGGCTATGTTGTTACTCCACAGGGAATTGAAGTTGATAAAGCCAAGATTGAAGCTATTGAGAGTTGGCCGCATCCCAAAACGGTCACACAAGTGCGGAGTTTCCTTGGCCTCGCTGGTTTCTATAGGCGTTTTGTGAGAGATTTCAGCACCATTGCTGCACCTCTCAACGAGCTTACAAAGAAGGATGTGCCTTTTGTTTGGGGTACCACACAGGAAGAAGCCTTCACGGTATTGAAAGATAAGTTGACACATGCTCCTTTACTCCAACTTCCTAATTTCAATAAGACTTTTGAGCTTGAATGTGATGCTAGTGGAATTGGATTAGGAGGTGTGTTATTACAAGATGGAAAACCTGTTGCATACTTTTCTGAAAAATTGAGTGGGCCTAGTCTGAACTATTCTACTTATGATAAAGAATTATATGCTCTTGTTCGGACCTTAGAAACATGGCAACATTATTTATGGCCCAAGGAATTGTTATACATTCTGATCATGAATCTTTGAAACACATTAAAAGTCAAGCAAAATTGAACCGTACACATGCTAAATGGGTTGAATTCATTGAGACTTTCCCTTATGTTATTAAACACAAGAAGGGTAAAGAAAATGTTATTGCTGATGCCTTGTCTCGTCGTTATACTATGCTTTCACAACTTGACTTTAAAATATTTGGTTTGGAGACCATCAAAGATCAATATGTTCATGATGCTGAATTTAAAGATGTATTGCAGAATTGTAAGGAAGGGAGATGATGAGGACATCAATACCATTGTTACACCCACAGCCCCTACTGTTACATATACTGGACCAATTACTAGAGCTCGCGCACGCCAATTAAATTACCAGGTACTTTCGTTTCTTGGTAATGATTCTAATGTTCATGAGATTATGATGCTGCCTAAATTGGATACATTTGTTTTGCTTACAAATGAAGGGCCTAGCTTGGAGAAGGATGAACATTGGAGCAAGAACACGCATGGAGTTGATGGCATGCGCAAGGGGATCAAGAATGGATTTACAAGTGATGATTTCAGGACTTTGAAGCCGCCATAAGGAGTGCATGAAGCCTTGGACGAAATATACGAGATGCCACTTCATAATATTCGTCCATAGGCTATTCTAGGTGTTGCGTCACCTTATTAATGGGCCAGGCCCATGTAATTTCGAAATACTTAAGTATAGGCTATTTTTAGAGTTCGTATGTGTGGGGAAACAAGAGTTAGGGTTGGTTTCGGACCCCACCCTCAAGGGCCACGAAATTCCCCCCTCTTCCTCCATATATACAGCCCTTAGGGCATCGTTTAGACTTTGGGATTTGTTTAGTTGAAAGTTAGCCATTGCAACTTCGTGTACTTCGTTTGTGTCCAACGACCAGACCAAGACCGCTTCCGGATCCCCACCATTATCTATACTTCATATATATTTGCAATATTCATATTGCTTTATCATATTCTTGCTCGTTCTTCGATTGCTTGCAGGAATAGACCTTCGTGGTCAGGCTGACCGTGCTTCCAGCATCGTTAGTAACCTCAGGAGATTGGTTTAGCAATTGCTAAGGCGTAACGTCGTGCACGTTTGTAGTCGGATCGTCAAAGTCGTCTCCACCAAATCGATAGTTATCATCTCATCGAAAGATCAGGCCCCTCGCCTCTATCAGGAGAACTTGGAACAAGTTCGTTCTTAACGATGGATTTGTGTTTCGTGCTAACAAGCTATGCATTCCAGCTAGCTCCGTTCGTCTTTTGTTGTTGCAGGAGGCGCATGGAGGAGGATTAATGGGACACTTTGGCGTCAAGAAAACAGAGGATATACTTGCTACACATTTCTTTTGGCCATAGATGAGACGGGATGTTGAGCGTTTTGTTGCTCGCTGCACTACATGTCAAAGAGCTAAGTCATGACTCAATCCTCATGGTTTATATATGCCTTTGCCTGTACCTAGTATTCCTTGGGAGGATATATCTATGGACTTTGTTTTAGGTTTACCTCGAACAAAGAAGGGGAGGGATAGCATATTTGTTGTCGTGGATAGGTTCTCGAAAATGGCACACTTTATACCATGTCATAAAAGCGATGATGCTGTTAATGTTGCTGATTTGTTCTTTCGTGAAATTATTCGCTTACATGGTGTGCCAAATACTATTGTTTCAGATCGTGATACTAAATTTCTTAGCCACTTTTGGAGATGTTTATGGGCTAAGTTGGGGACTAAGCTGCTTTTTAGTACTACTTGTCACCCCCAAACTGATGGACAAACTGAAGTAGTCAATAGAACATTGTCTACTATGCTTAGGGCTGTTTTGAAGAATAACAAGAAAATGTGGGAAGAATGCTTGCCTCATATTGAATTTGCTTATAATCGTTCATTGCATTCTACTACTAAGATGTGCCCTTTTGAAATTGTGTATGGTTTCCTACCTTGTGAAACTATTGATTTGTTGCCTCTTCCATCTTCGGAGAAGGTTAATTTTGATGCTAAAGAACGTTCTGAATTGATTTTAAAAATGCATGAGTTGACTAAGGAAAACATTGAGCGTATGAATGCTAAATATAAACTTGATGGAGATAAGGGTAGAAAACATGTTGTGTTTGCACCTGGAGATCTTGTTTGGTTACATTTGCGTAAAGATAGATTTCCTAATCTGCGCAAATCAAAGCTAATGCCACGTGTTGATGGTCCTTTTAAGGTGTTAGAGAAAATAAATGATAATGCATATAAACTTGAGCTACCTGCAGATTTTGGGGTTAGTCCCACTTTTAACATTGTAGATTTGAAGCCTTATTTGGGTGAGGAAGATGAGCTTCCGTCGAGGACGACTTCGTTTCAAGAAAGAGGGGGGAAGAGGGGGGAATTTCGTGGCCCTAAGGTCTGTATATATGGAGGAAGAGGGGGGAATTTCGTGGCCCTTGAGGGTGGGGTCCGAAACCAACCCTAACTCTTGTTTCCCCACACATACAGACTCTAAAAATAGCCTATACTTAAGTATTTCGAAATTACATGGGCCTGGCCCATTAATAAGGTGACGCAGCACCTAGAATAGCCTATGGACGAGTATTATGAAGTGGCATCTCGTATATTTTGTCCAAGGCTTCATGCACTCCTTATGGCGGCTTCAAAGTCCTGAAATCATCACTTGTAACTCCGTTCTTGATCCCCTTGCGCATGCCATCAACTCCATGCGTGTTCTTGCTCCAATGTTCATCCTTCTCCAAGCTAGGCCCTTCATTTGTAAGCAAAACAAATGTATCCAATTTAGGCAGCATCATAATCTCATGAACATTAGAATCATTACCAAGAAACGAAAGTACGTGGTAATTTAATTGGCGTGCGCGAGCTCTAGTAATTGGTCCAGTATATGTAACAGTAGGGGTTGTGGGTGTAACAATGGTATTGATGTCCTCATCAATTAAGGTGCGAGGGAAGGGGAAGAGGTCATATGCATTCTCATAAGATTTTGAAGATAAATCAGTTTATAAGACATTGACCTCAACGTGCGAAGACATTCACTCTTAGATAAAGAGTTGGTTCCAAATTTGTACGAATCCATGGATCAATCCAAGTGAGGAATCTAACTACTTTGTGAAGCATAAGTGAATATTCTAGGCAGTATGAGATGCAGACAGGATAGATCTAACATTGTATAGGCAGAAACTTATTTTGGCAAACAGGATGAGTCTTTGAGGATCAAAAAGGTGGTAAAAATAGAGTTATATTTTCCATGCAAAGAACTGCTAGATGGGAAGAGTAGGAGACCGAGCAGTTCAATCCACCATGCCCTATCTTGGCGACGGAGAACACCTACGGCGGCAGCAGAGAAGACGATGTCCGCGGCCGGCGTGAGGGCGGCGTCGGAGAAGTCGCGGCAGCTAAGCGCTTCGTCGCTGGCGTCGTCGAGAGCTAGCGGGGGCGGTAGGGTTTGACGAGGTGGAGAGGTGGAAGAAGGTTTTCTTGACCGCAGGGGACATGTATTTATAAGGAAGTGTGCGGCACAGCGCAATTACGCAGGAGCCCCTGGCGGTTCACATCTGAGGAACACGTGGCAAACATGCAACATACTTGGAGTTGTCCCATGTTCCCACGCACACCTGGATTGTCGGGTGGTCGTTCCCACTTCTCCGGGTTTCAGGTGAATGAATTAGCATTGAAAGCGGACTTAAAAATTTGTCTCTGTATCTTCTGCTGACAAGGACGTAGAGAAGACATTCGACAGTTTCAAGAGAATGCATATGATTTGGAGAGATAGAGTTTGAGATAGAAAGCATAGAGAGGTTAGGGTCCGATCACATTCACTTAGTTAAAAAGATTCAACAAGAAGACATAGCTATAAGTGAATGATGTAGAGGACAGAACACTAGTATATGTATAAGTGAATGTGAACCAAATGTGAAGATAATCATGCCAAACCAAATGTGAAGACATAGCAAATGTAACGCAAGGGTGAAACACTTCAAACAGAAGAATTTGGTGGTGGCGTTACCCACCGTATAGGAAGTATTAGACCCAGACACAGCGCACAATTATCGTGGCGCTCCGAAGTCAAATTCCACATTAATGTATTCACACTTAGAATGTATGTCTTCATTGATTGAAGATATACTTTACTTCGTGTGTTGCACATCTAAGTCATCAATAGGCATAAGTGTTAGGATGTGTGCCTGATCACAGGACATTTGAGGATTCCAAGATATTTAGCTCACACCGTAAGTTGCAAAATCTCTTCTCATCCAAGGGCTTGGTGAAGATATCTGCCAATTGCTTTTCAGTGTTGACGTGTATGGTATCAATGTCTTCCTTCACAACATGATCTCTGAGAAAGTGATGACAAATTTCAATGTGCTTTGTCTTCGAGTGCTGAACTGGGTTGTTGGCAATCTTGATGGCGCTTTCGTTGTCGCAGTAGAGTGGCACTTGCTTCAGATGAATGCCATAGTCTTTGAGTGTTTGCTTCATCCACAGAAGCTGAGCACAGCAAGATCCAGCAGCAATGTATTCAGATTCAACAGTGGAGAGAGATACACAGTTCTGCTTCTTTGAAGACCAACATACAAGTGATCGTCCCAGAAAATGACATGTGCCTGATGTAGACTTGCGATCCACCTTGTCACCAGCATAATCAGCATCCGAGAATCCAACCAGATCAAACTATGAGCCCTTGGGATACCATAATCCTAATGTTGGGGTGTGAGCCAAATATCGAAGAATTCGTTTCACAGCTAAGTGATGCGATTCCTTTGGTGCCGCTTGGAATCGAGCACACATGCAAACACTAAGCATAATATCTAGCCTAGATGCACATAGATAAAGTAAAGACCCAATCATGGAGCGGTATACCTTTTGATCGAACTCTTTACCATTATCGTCGGGACCCATATGATGTTTGGCTGGCATTGGAGTTGATAGAGGCAAAGGTGTCCCGATCTTTTGATGAGATGATAACTATCGATTTGGTGGAGACGCCTTTGACGATCCGACTACAAACGTGCACGATGTTGCGCCTTAGCAATCGCTAAACCAATCTCCTGAGGTTACTGACGATGCTGCAAGCACGGTCAGCCTGACCACAAAGGTCTATTCCTGCAAGCAATCGAAGAACGAGCAAGAATATGATAAAGCAATCTGAATATTGCAAATATATATATGAAGTATTGATAATGGTTGGGATCCGAAAGCGGTCTTGGTCTGGTCGTTGGACACAAACGAAGTACACGAAGTTGCAATGACTAACTTTTAACTAAACAAATCCCAAGGAAAAAGCTACTAGATGAATCTACTTATATAGGAGCAAGGGGTGGCGGCCAAGGAGGTGGGAGGACGTCCCAAGGCAGCCTAAAACTAACCCTAGGTCGTACAAGGCTCATGGGCCCAAGTGGAGGTGATGCAACACCTTTGGGCTTGTAGTTTGACTCGGATTCTGCTGCAACGTCAGATTGTTTCGTCCATAACTCAACTCTCCGGACGAATTTGAAGGTGAATCCAATTGGGTTGGAAAGAGCACGAAATCTAGTTTCTAACAAAAAAATAATCACCCAATTTGGAGTCCGTATGAAAAAGTTGTTGGCGTTTTGAGTCAGGTATGTCTGTGCAGTCCGAATCTGAATCCAGAACGTGAGAGACTTGGACTCTATCTTCTCTTGGCCCAAAAGTGACGTGAGAGGACTTTTTGAACACAACCTAAACTTCTCCTTTTCCCTTATCTTCATATGTCTTCGTGAAGAGAGTGGGGTCAAGGGAACCAGGTTTGAAGCCTTTGCTCTTCAGGAAGTATTTGAGTGTGTCATACCAAGCCCGAGGGGCTTGTTTGAGGCCGTACAGTGCCTTGTTGAGCTTGTACACCATGTCAGGATGTTTTGGCTCTTCAAATCCAGGCGGTTGTGCAACATACACTTCTTCTTCAATCTTGCCATTAAGAAAGGCGCTCTTCACATCCATTTGATATAGAAGAATGTTATGATGATTTGCATACCAGCAGTATGCGTACAGCTTCAAGTCTAGCCACAGGAGCAAATATTTTATCGAAGTCAATCCCTTCAACTTGAGTGTACCCTCGAACAACGAGACGAGCTTTGTTTCTGACAACTTGACCATGCTCATCTTGCTTGTTGCGATATATCCATTTAGTGCCTATTATATTGTGCTTGCGAGGATCGGGACGCTTAACCAGTTCCCATACATTATTCAGCTCAAACAGTTGAATCTCTTCTGCATAGCTTGAATCCATTCAGGTTCCATGAAGGCTTCTTCAACTTTCTTGGGTTTAGATATTGAGACGAATGTGAAGTGCCCACAGAAATTTGCTAGCTGTGTTGCCCTTGAACGAGTGAGTTGACCTGGTGCATTGATGCTATCAATTATTCTCTCAATCTGTACTTCATTTGCAACACGAGGATGTACATGACGAAGATTTTGCTCTTGCTGATCATTGTCATCGTTAGAGGGATTGTCTTCAGGCTGAGCATTGTCTTCAGGTTGATCATGTGCGGAGATGATAAGTTCCTCTTCAGGCTGAGCTTCAGACGGTATGATTTCTCCAGTTACCATAAGTTTGATTGATTCACTGGATGGAACTTCATCTAGCACATTTGGCAGGTGCTCTCTTTGTGAGCCGTTTGTCTCATCAAACCGCACATCCACTGTGTCAACCACTTTATAGTGAAAAAGGTTGAAGACTCTGTAGGAGTGCGAATCCTTTCCATATCCAAGCATAAAACCCTCATGTGCTTTTGGTGCAAATTTTGAAGTGTGATGTGGATCCTTGATCCAGCACCTGGCACCAAATACTCTGAAGTAACTGACATTTGGCTTCTTGCCAGTAAGGAGCTCATAGGATGTCTTGTTTAGAAGCTTGTGAAGATAAACACAGTTGATGATATGGCATGCAGTATCAATGGCTTCAGGCCAGAACTTTCTTGGAGTCTTGTATTCATCAAGCATCGTCCGGGCCATCTCAATAAGTGTTCTGTTCTTGCGTTCGACGACGCCATTCTGCTGTGGTGTGTATGGAGCTGAGAATTCATGTGTGATGCCTAAAGTATCAAGATATGTATCTAGGCCAGTGTTCTTGAATTCAGTGCCATTGTCACTTCTGATGTGCTTTATCTTGGCGCCATAGTTGTTCATTGCTCGATTGGCGAAGCGTCTGAAGACATCCTGCACTTCAGTCTTGTAGAGGATTATATGCACCCAAGTATATCTTGAATAATCATCAACAATGACAAATCCATAGAGACAAGCAGTAGTAGTAAGAGTTGAGTAATGAGTGGGACCGAAAAGATCCATATGGAGCAGTTCGAAGGGTTGAGTCATTGTCATGATTGTCTTCAAGGGATGCTTGGCCCTCGTCATCTTTCCTGCTTCACAGGCACCGCATAAGTGATCCTTCTTGAACTTGACGCCCTCGATGCCTATGACATGCTTCTTCCTTGCAAGGGTGTGGAGGTTCCTCATGCCAGCATGCCCTAGCCTCCGATGCCAGAGCCAGCATTCAGAAGCTTTTGCTAGAAGACATACGGCAACTTGTGGTCCTGCTGAGAAATCTACCATGTACAAATCATATTTCCGATACCCTTCAAACACTAGAGACTTGTTAGATTCCATTAGAACAAGGCAGCGATATTTTCCAAATATCACAATCATGTTTAAATCGCAAAGCATTGAGACAGACATTAAGTTGAAACCAAGGGATTCAACAAGCATGACTTTATCCATGTGTTGATCCTTTGAGATTGCAACTCTACCTAGACCCAATACCTTGCATTTACCAGTGTCAGCAAATGTGATATGACTTTTGTCAGATGGACGTAAAGTTGAGTCCATGAGAAGGCTTCGCTTGCCAGTCATGTGATTGGTACACCCACTATCAATAATCCATTCTGAAGCTGCTGGTGCCGTACCCTTGGCACCGCGTGCCATGAAGCAGTAGGAAGGAGCGGAGTAGTCCTTGTCATTTGCATCGGTGTCGGTGATGAAGTCATTGTCTTCAGTGTTGAAGATGGACTTGGCAATGTATGCTGTAGCCAGACTCGCAACACCAGAATCGGACTCCTCCTCAGACTCCACCTCCGCCTCCTCAGAAGCAGACTCCTCAGAATCCATTTCCTTGCCAAAAAACGCATGTGCCTTGCCAGATGAGCTCTTCTTGTGTGATGAAGACTTTGAGGAAGACTTGGAAGAAAACTTTGATTATTTCTTCTTCTTCTTGTCATAAGAGTCATACTCCTTGCTCTTCTTCTTCTTGTTGTTCTCATTGTCCCACTGTGGACACTCAAAGATGTAGTGGCTAGGTTTCTTGCACTTGTGACATGTTTTCTTCTTGTAGTCATGAGCAGAAGCTTCATCATTCCTTGAGCTTGATCGTGAAGACTTTCTGAAGAATTTCTTCTTGGTGAATTTTTGGAACTTCTTCACAAGGATAGCAAGCTCCTTTCCAATGTCTTCAGGATCATCAGAACTGCTGTCAGATTCTTCTTCAGATGAGGAGACAGCTTTTGCCTTCAAGGCACGATTTCGCCCATAGTTGGGACCGTAGATGTCTTTTTTCTCAGAAAGCTGAAATTCGTGTGTGTTGAGCCTCTCAAGTATGTTAGACGGATCGAGTGTCTTGAAATTAGGACATTCTTGAATCATCGGGGCTAGGGTGTCAAACGAACTGTCAAGTGATCTCATGAGTGTCTTGACGACTTCATGCTTGGTGATCTCAGTGGCGCCGAGGGCTTGAAGCTCATTTGTGATGTTAGTGAGTCGATCAAACATGAGCTAGACATTCTCATTGTCATTTCTCTTGAAGCGGTTGAATAGGTTGCGAAGGACATTGATTCTTTGATCTCTCTGGGTTGTGACACCTTCGTTGACCTTGGAGAGCCAGTCCCAGACTAGCTTAGATGTTTCCAAAGCACTCACGTGGCCATATTGTCCTTTGGTCAGATGACCACAAATGATATTCTTGGCAGTAGAGTCCAGTTGAACGAACTTCTTGACATCAGCAGCAGTGACACCTTCTCCAGCCTTGGGAACACCGTTCTTGATGACATACCATAGGTCGACATCAATGGCTTCAAGATGCATGCACATCTTATTCTTCCAGTAGGGATATTCAGTTCCATCGAAGATGGGGCACGCAGTGGAGACTTTAATTATCCCTGCAGTCGACATAGCTAAAACTCCAGGTGGTTAAACCGAATCACACAGAACAAGGGAGTACCTTGCTCTGATACCAATTGAAAGTGCTAGTGATCGACTAGAGGGGGGGTGAATAGGCGATTTTTATGAAAGTCTTCAAAACATGTAAGTTTCGAAGACAAACGATAGAAATAAACCTATTACCATGCAGCGGAAGTTAGACTACACTAGGCAAACCATAGTCAAGTATTCAATGAAGTGAAAGCACAATGACTAATAGCAGCTAGTCAGTAAGGATGAGGTAGGAAGATATTGTGAAGCCAATCAGAACAAGTAATCACTCAGTGAAGCCAAATGGTGATGCAATCGTACAATGACTTCACAAGGACCAACAGTAAGTAAAGGGAAGGGAAGGATGAAACCAATGACTCGTTGAAGACAATGATTTGTTGGACCAGTTCCAGTTGCTGTGACAACTGTACGTCTGGTTAGGGAGGCTGAGATTTAACTCAAAAGACCTCGTCTTCACCTTATCCCCCTTGAGCTAAGGACACCCAATCCTCACCCAATCACTCTGGTAAGTCTTTAAGGTAGACTTCCAAACCTTCACAGACTTCGTTCACCGGCGATCCACAATGACTCTTGGATGCTCAGAACGCGATGCCTAACCGGCTGGAGGATTCACACTCCTCAAGTGTAATAAGTCTTCAGATCACACAGACAGGAAGACATAAGTGCCTAACACTCTTTGGCTCTGGATGTTTAGGGCTTTATCCTCGCAAGGAATTCTCTCTCAAAGGCTTCGAGGTGGGTTGCTCTCAAACGACAAAAGCTGTACTCTAACTCTGAGCAGCCAACCATTTATGGTTGTAGGGGGTGGGCTATTTATAGCCACTAGGAAACCCGACCTGATTTGTCCAAAATGACCCTGGGTCACTAAGGAACTGACACGTGTTCCAACAGTCAGATTTCAAACACACACGTCAACTTTACTTGGGCTACAAGCAAAGCTGACTTATCCAACTCTGGACAAGATTTGTTCTCATAGTCTTCACTCGAAGACATAGGATTTTGGTTAAGCACCACTTCAGTCATTCTGACTGGTTCTCTTGGATCCCACTTAGCAGTACGGTGGTTCCTATGACTCAACAAAGAAAAACACAGAACGACGAAACTGCTAAGTCTTCGCGCTCCATAGTCTTCACGCGATGTCTTCTCTTGTCATAGTCTTCAATGTGAATGTCTTCACATACCACCTTTGACTTCAATGTCTTCATACATTTTTAGGGGTCATCTCTGGTAGGAAAACTGAATCAATGAGGGACTTCAACCTGTGTTATCCTGCAATTCTCACAAACACATTAGTCCCTCAACTAGGTTTGTCGTCAATACTCCAAAACCAACTAGGGGTGGCACTAGATGCACTTACAGGTGCCCATATTGGACTCATACTCCGAGTCAAGCTACGACACCGCACATGAGACCTTATCTTTGATCTTCGAGGAGAGTGATGATGTGCCATCTTCGGCCTTCATCCACGGCTACGACCACGACATGCTTGATCATGGAGACATTTGCACCAACATCTCTCCGACAACGACATGTGACGAGATGCCCCAATTGCCATGTGAGGAGAGCCATCACCACATGAGTGATATGAGTGAATCCACCACACGTGACATTGAGAGCATTTCCTATGAGAGGATGAGTGTGAACACCACTAGCCCCACACTTGAGAGCATGCCACACATCATATGTGAGGTTGAGAGCCATTTGTGTGACTCCACCAACCATATGAGTGAGAGCATCCGAGAGGGAGTGAGTGAGCCACAACACTTAGTGAATGAGGTAGTTGACACGGCATGTGAGGCCACTTTGATTTCTAACGACTTAACCTCTACTCCTACTGTGTTTTCTTCTTTGGTGCTAGGTCTCCTACATGACGACACGCCTATCCTCGACAAGTCCATACCTCCAATGGAGACAACGATGGCCATGGTGGAAGAAGATGCACCACCCACATGGTTCCATCACGATGAAGATGACCACGACTTGGTCTTCGACACCTCACCTACAACACATGAGCGATGCTCCATAGGTAACATAGGTGATGGTGCTTCTCTTGTCCCACCAGTGGACTATCTCACCAATGATTGCTTGCATGATGTTGATCCACCTATTCCCATGCTTCATGCTAGTGCGACTTCTTCATGTCATGACTCACCTATTTATGATAAATATGATGATGAGCATGTAGATTTTCCTAGTTGTGATGCTATGCTCCATAGGATATCATGTGAAAATTCTATTGGTCACATCATGTTTGACAATCCATTAACCTTGTCATATGCTATGAGTGAGATATCCCATATTGCATCATTTCAATCTCAACATAGTGACTATGCATGCCCAGTTACAATAAATCCCATTTGCACTTATGGCATAGATGACGAGATGATGATCATTGGCTTTTGTTTTTCTTGTGATGATATTGACATGCTTCCTTTACATGATTTGCGCAATTCATCTACTATTCCATGCCATGATCACATTGTTCCAAATATGCATTGTTTTGGATGTTGTCAATATTCTCCGTGTGATCTTTCCACTAATGATCATGAGGAGACCCCCATAGTATCCTCATGCGTATTAGGCGATTTTGATGCATTACATACATTGCATGATTCCCATAATTTCTTGCACCATATGCATTCCATGAACAACAATTCTCTACATATTTCTTGTGATGCATTACACAATTTGAGTCTCCATTATGCTATACATAATAACAAACCTATCATGATGGATGACATGTTTCTATCACGCATCTCATTTATTTGAGCATTGGCCATTTTGTGCTAACCAACACAAGCACGTGCGCATCATGATGGATGATGTGTACATCTACCACGCACACACAATTTTCCCTTTGTCTTTGTTTTGTGTAGGTACTCACGTATAGTCGTCAACCTGTCAATCCCAAGAGTTGAAGAAACGAGCTCTTGAGAGCATATATGACTTGGGATCCCGTGAACTACCCTTCCCACCGCTCTCTTTGCACAACGTCTACGCGCATCTCTCTCACTTGGATCTCACATGGCTATGGGCTATATACTGCTTCTCGCTTCTTGCTCATTTTACCGTGTTCACTTTGCATGCTATGCTTGCTTCTATGCCTTTGCCATGCATTTGTGACCCTTGCTTGCATCTACCCATGATTCACCGTTATGCTACTTCTATGTTTATTTGCATGCTTGGTGGAGATCCTTGTTGCTATTGCCATGTTTATCATGTGCCTCATGCTATTGATGCTATTTTGCTCATATCTTGCCTTCATGCTTGTGATGTGTCTTGTGCATTATTCATGACTACCATTTGCACACATGACATACTTAACATGATTCCTTCTAGTACGTTGCATGTTCGCACTACTAGCTTGCTTGCCTTGATTCATATGATTGCTTGCTTTGTCGCATCACCCATGTTCCATTATTACTTGCTTTCTTGGGTTGATGATGTATATGTTGATGCCTCTCACATGATACATCTTGTGATGCATGCTTGCTTGCTTGCGCCTATTCTATTTGGTTGTTCACACATCATATGCCTCTGTACTATGAAATGCTCCATTGTCCTTTCTTATGATGAGCATGATGCATCCACTTGTTGGGTATTTTACCGCACGAATGATAGGTTTTCCGCTAACCTCATTTGTTTTTCCGAGTGTTTGTCATGTTCTTTCATGTTGAAGGATTCACAAGGTGATACCGTCATGACACAATTTGGTCATGTGAAGGCATACACGATGTGCAACACCAACATTTACGAGAATCTCCTAAAGGTCACCTTTGAGCCATCCTCAAATATGCATATTGGATGGGTCACCCTTTCATTGTTGTTTCCTTCTTCTTGTCTACATGTTACATCTATTGGATGGAGGACTGACATTGGAGATGGAACCCATGAACTTTCAAGTTGAGGAGCGCTCGGATTTATTGGATGCACCTTTGAACCTCCACTCATGCCACGACATTGAGCATTGGTATACCAACACCTCCATATTTGTTGATTGTGTTCACACCTGTCATGCTCGATGGACATATCATACACATGACAAATTTGCATCTTATGCATGCATTGACTCACATCATGATTGTCTTGTTGCATCTTGTATTCCCATGTCATCCATGATATTTGAGCTTGTGAATTTCACTACCAAATTTGTTGTGATACACCTTGATGGCATATTCATACATCATGATCTTATTGCCTACCATCAATTGCATGATCACATCTGATGTAGGGTAGAGACCCTAATCGCTCGATCTTTCACGAAAGGAGCAGATCCCGGGGAAACCACGAAGAACATGGGGAAGAACGGAAGGAAAACACAAGAGGAAATAACTAAACAGACATGAATAAGTCACACATGGGCTAGATCCTTGAGTATATAGAATGATACACGAATCCACAGACAACTAGGGACGATACACGGTAACCGGTTCTTCTCCGTGAGGAGGTCTTGAATCCACAAGGGGATCTTCCCGTAAAGGGGTCTTGAATCCAAGGTGGATCTTCTCCGTAGAGGGGTCGCGGTCTCTCTCGTGGAGTAGATCCGATATGGATGAGCAATGCTCTATCTCTAAAATGAGCTAAACCAATGCTAACCCTAGCTAGGATGAATGGGGGGTCTATTTATAGTCTAAGTGCAAATGGGGGCGAAGTGAAGGGGTACATGGGCCTCAGGCCCGAACACTGCGTAGACACGTACCGGACGTCCACTGGTGACCGGACGTCCGGAGTCTCAGGAGCGGCCGGTCGTCCGGTGTTCTCCGCACGTCCGCTGGTTCTGCTCTGTGATGGGGGTGCCGGACATCCGGAAACGTCGGACTTCCGCTGACTTTGGTTCAGGTGCAGGTGCGCCGGTCGTCTGGTCCGGACCGGACGTCCGCTTGTTTGCTTCGGGTGCCGGGGCACCGGTCATCCGGTCTGGACCGGACGTCCGCTCGCTGGGGCTTGGCTGATGCTTCAGGCGCCGGACGTCCGGTCCCAGCGGGTCGTCCGGTGGCTGGGACTTTTCCTTCAGCCCTCCTTCTTCTTCGTCTTCTCGTCCATCTTCCTCTTCTTCTTGTCCTTGCTCCTTAGCTTCTCCATGGTACCTGAGTATGCACAAAGTGTCCATATGAGGTTGTAGCCATGCTTCATGTGCATCGAAGTGGAATTGTAAGAGGAGAGATGTCACCTCGGTTTCAAGAGCTCTTGCACATGATCGAGTCATGGGTCCACTAGGCACTTGATGAGACGATGGTAGGTCCATGGGGATGACCTTGGGATGCTCCGCATCAACATCACATTGAGCATCCATTACCATATTCATGTTATTTATAAACCGTCTCACTATGACATCATTTTGCACCGTGGTTGCATTGATCACATCCACAATACATTTGTGTGCACAATGAATGAGATGTGTCACACGCGCACTTGCGTCCAAATTGATGCGCTCTTGGACTGGTAGAGGAAGAATGTCCAATGGTGACAACGGGTTGAATCCGTAAACGACCTCGAAAGGAGACTTGCCGGTTGTTGAGTGTCTTGCTCGGTTATAGGCGAACTCGGCGATAGGTAGGCACTCCTCCCACTCCTTGATGTTCTTCTTGATGAGTACTCGAAGTAGAGCGGAGAGTGTCCGGTTTGTCACCTCCGTTTGGCCGTCGGTTTGAGGATGGTACGCCGTGGAGAAGAGTAACTTGATTCCGAGCTTGGCGCATAGGGTCTTCCAAAAGTAGCTAAGGAACTTGACGTCGCGGTCCGAGAAAATTGTCTTTGATACACCATGGAGACGCAATATTTCCCTACAAAAGAGATTAGCAACATGTGAAGCATCGTCTATCTTGTTACAAGGAATAAAATGTGCCATTTTTGAGAAACGGTCCACAAAGACAAATATAGAATCTTTCCCATTGCGAGTCCTAGGCGAACCAAGTACGAAGTCCATGCTAATGTCTTCCGATGGTTGGTATGGAATCGGTAGAGGCATATAGAGACCATGAGATTGAGCTTTGGACTTAGCATTGCGGCATGTTGAACATCGATTGGTGAAGTGATTGACGTCCCGAAACATCTTTGGCCAAAAGTAGCTCTTCGAGAGCGTGGCGAACGTCTTGTTTCGTCCAAAATGTCCCATTAAGCCTCCTCCATGCGATTCCTACAAAAGCAACAAACGAAGGGACGACTTTGGGATGCAAAGTTTTTTAGCTCTCATAAGATAGCCGTCTTTGATGTAATAGCGTTCCCAAGATGTATTCGACAAAAACTTTGCATAAGGAGTGGCAAAAGTTTCGTCATGCTCATACAATTCTTTGATATGCTCGAAGCCAATGACATCTAACTCAAGTTGCGTGACTAGCATGCATATGCGGGAAAGAGCATCCGGTACGATGTCTTCTTTACCCTTGATGTACTAGATGACATAGGGAAAAGACTCAATGAATTCACTACATTTAGCATGATGCTTGTTCAACTTAGTTTGACCCTTAAGATACTTGAGAGTCTCATGATCGGTATGAATGATAAACTCATGGGGGCGAAGGTAATGTTCCCATTCATGTAAAACGCGGACTAAAGCATATAGCTCTTTGTCATAGATGGGATAGTTGAGTTGCGCACCGGAAATTTTCTCACTAAAGTAAGCTATGGGGCGCTTCTCTTGCGTTAACACACCTCCTATGCCATTATCGCTAGCATCACAATGAATCTCAAAAGGCTTGTCGAAGTTGGGTAAAGCAAGCACGGGAGCATGAGTAAGCAAATTCTTAAGCTCATTGAATGCGGTATCTTGGGATGGTCCCCAAACAAAAGGCGCATTCTTCTTGATCAAAGCATGTAAAGGCGAAGCAATAGTGCTAAAGTCCTTCACAAAGCGACGATAGAAACCCACCAGACCAAGGAAACTACACACTTGATGCAAGTTGGTTGGTTGCGGCCAAGTCTTAATTGCATTGATCTTGGACTTATCTACATGAACACCCTTAGAAGAAACCACAAAACCCAAGAAAACGAGCTTATCAACACCAAAAAGGCATTTCTCCATATTAGCATACATATGCTCTTTCCTAAGAGTTTGCAAAACGGTGCGGACATGGGTGACATGCTCTTTGATAGATTTGCTAAACACAAGAATGTCATCGAAGTAAACCACAACAAATATACCAATGTAAGGGCGAAAGACATGATTCATAAGGTGCATAAAAGTGCCCGGTGCTTCCGAGAGACCCATAGGCATGACTAACCACTCATACAAACCAAACTTGGTTTTCAAGGCGGTTTTCCATTCATCGCCCTCTTGTATGCGGATTTGATAGTAACCACTCTTAAGATCAATTTTGGAAAATATAGTGGCACCACTAAGCTCATCTAGGATATCATCTGGGCGTGGAATGGGGTACCTATAGCGAACGGTGATAGCATTGATAGGTCTACAATCGGAGCACATGCGAAAGCTACCATCACGTTTTCGCACAAGAATGACCGGTACGGCATAGGGCTCAAACTTTCATGCACATGACCATGGTCTATGAGATGCTTTACTTGCCCTTGAATTTCTTTGGTTTCTTCGGGCTTGACGCGGTGTGGAGCTTTGTTCGGAAGCGGTGCTCCGGGGATGAGGTCGATGCGGTGCTCAATGCCTCGTAGTGGAGGTAGTCCCGGAGGTAGCTCATTGATAGAGGCAAACGTGTCCCGATGTTTCGATGAGATGGTGGCTATCGTTTTCTGTGGGAGTCGACCTTGACGATCCGACTATGAACGTGCAAGACGTCGCGCCTTAGCAATCGCTAAACCAACTTCTGAGGGTTATTGACCACGCCGGAGCACGATCAACCTGACCACGAGGGTCTGTTTCCTGCAAGCAAATGAAGAACAAGCAAGAAACTGAGATTGCAATCTGGATATTGCGAATATAAGATGAAAGCTTTATTGATCAAGGTGGCGTTCTGTGACGTCTTGGTCTGGTCGTTGTTGGTTTCGGACCCCACCCTCAAGGGTCACGACATTCCCCCCTCTTCCTCCATATATAGAGCCCTTAGGGCGTCGCTTAGACTTTGGGTTTTGTTTAGATTAAAAGTTCGCCATAGCTGCAACTTCTCGTACTTCGTTTGTGTCCAACGACCAGACCAAGACGTCACAGAACGCCACCTTGATCAATAAAGCTTTTCATCTTATATTCGCAATATCCAGATTGCAATCTCAGTTTCTTGCTTGTTCTTCGTTTGCTTGCAGGAAACAGACACTCGTGGTCAGGTTGATCGTGCTCCGGCGTGGTCAATAACCCTCGGAAGTTGGTTTAGCGATTGCTAAGGCGCGACGTCTTGCACGTTAGTAGTCGGATCGTCAAGGTCGACTCCCACAGAAAACGATAGCCACCATCTCATCGAAACATCGGGACACCTTTGCCTCTGTCAAGTGGTATCAGATTTCCAGGTTGCTCGGTGAGATTTTACAGTTTTTCGTAGATTAGATCGAGTCTGTTCTTCATACCTACAGTCCACGAAAAAGCCACAAAAAAAATTAGGGTTAGTTCATCATATCCGAACCAATCTGAGCCTTTGCATAATCTTTTTAGGGTTTTTGCTTTGTTGAATTTGCGATTGCATCGTCGTGTCAAGTTGCTGGTCTTAGAGTCTAGTCTTTTAGAGTTTCGAGATCTGGTCATAAGTTGTCACGCCGCCGTCGCACCATCGCCAATCTACCACTTTTGCTTATCCGCCACCGCTCTGAATCCATATCCATATACCACCACCGCTACCATATACCACCACCGCTACCATATACCACCACCACTACCATATACCACAACCATATATCCACCACCAATCCGAGTTCTTCTCATATTAGGTTTGTTTTTGAGATCAATCTCAATTCCGATTCGTGTTTCCTAGCCTGCGTAGGTTTCGGAAAAAAATGAGTCTGGAGACCCCCGGGCAGTTTTTACGCCAAAATTTTCACGGGTAATTTTTTTTCCCTATCCTATTTTTAGGCTTTTCTGAGTCTTTTGAGCCACGTGCCATCATAGTGATTTTTTGTCGCACTTTTTCGTCGTCGCTGCCCTAATTTCCGAAAAAAAAAGTGAAAAATAAATTCCGTGCCCATCCTATCAGTTTGACGAGGGAAGAGTTTTGAGACACTCGCCATTATAGTGATTTTTCGCAAAAAAAAAGAGGAGCGCCAAAAAAAAAGAGGAGCGCAAAAAAAAGCGAAAAAAAGAAGAGAGTTCCAGAGTGTGCTTTTCCCTTATTTACGTGCAGCGCCGTGATTTTGTTAGTGTCTAGGCTCGCGTCTCTAGCACGGTCTAGCCTAGGACCAGCACAGTACCGTCGTTGAGCGTTTATTCAACTTTGCATCTCTGAATTGATTATTGCTGACCCTTTTTGCTACCATACTATAAGCCTTCCCAGCTCCACATACATCAACGTCGTGCGTTTGACTCTCCCTGGCAATCACTATATCCAAGCTTTTAAAAGTTTTGACTACAACGGTTGCCGATCACCGCCTGCTGCTGGGTAAGAACTCGTAAGAATTTGAGATTTGCTTGACGGATTTGTGACACCACCACCACCTCTTGTTAGTATTCTGTGGGATCATATTCTGGTGTGTTTCTATTGTTGCTAACCATGGCAGGATCACAAGCCGACAAGACTGACTGGGACAACATGACGAATAAGGAGTTGCATGATAAATTTCAGCAAATGATGAATGGACAGGTGCAAGATGTGCTAAACAGGTTTGAAGACGCCATGGAGAAGATAGATGACATGGAGAAGACGTTCGAAACAAAGCTCGATAACAGGTTTAATGAATTGCTCGCGCGTCTTCCACCACCACCACCGGCAGCACCTAACGCACCTCTACAACAACAACAACAACAACAACAACAACAACAACGACTACCTACACTTCGTGAAACAGCCCTCCGCCGAGCGAGCCGTCTTCCTCTTGCACCTGGCCAAACTGTTGGTGCTGCTGTTGCTACTTCTGTGGCTCCTGCTGCTGATGCGGAGGAGGATGATTTTGCTGGCGATTACGAGGATGAGGTTGATCAAAATCAGAACTATGTGCCACCACCAGCACAGCAACCACCAGGTCGTCCACATGCAAATAATGGCAATGGTAGGGCTCACCCTCAGGTACGAGATCATGACCATCTCCCTAAACTAAAATTGAATATTCCACCATTTGAGGGTAGATATGTTCCTGATATATATCTTACTTGGGAGTTAGAAACTGAACAACGATTTACATGTTTACAATATCCCGAGGAGAGACGTGTTCCTGCTGCTGTTTGTGCATTCACTAGTTTTGCATGTGTTTGGTGGTCTGAGCATTGTAGATTATATCCCATTCCTGCTACTTGGGCTGCTTTGAAAACTGCTACGCGTACTCGTTGGGTTCCACCATATTATCAACGTGAATTACTTCAAAAATTGCAGCGCTTAAGACAGGGAAAAAATTCTGTAGAAGAATATTATCAGGAATTACAAACTGGCATGATTAGATGTGGTATTGTTGAGGAGAATGAAGCTATGCTTGCACGTTTTATGGGTGGATTAAATAGAGAGATTCAGACGATTCTAGAGTATAAGGACTATACTAATATCACTCGTTTATTTCATCTTGCTTGTAAAGCTGAACGTGAAGTGCAGGATCGACAGGCATTGGCGCAGACTAACTTTTCTGCAGGTCGACCTTCATCATGGACACCACGTGCATCATCTAGTTCCACACGTTCTGCTACACCGGCGCCTCCGTCGGCTGCCACCTCCAACCGTGATAGAATAAAGCAGGCACAATCACCACTATCTGCCAAGAGCACACCTTCTGGCCCTGCAAAGAGCTCTTCTTCATCCATGGCATCCATAGGGCAAACACATGATATTATTTGTTGACGTTGCAAGGGTGGAGGTCATTATGCAAGAGAATGCCCATCTAAACGTGTGATGATTGTTAGTGAGGATGGTGGGTATGAGTCCGCTAGTGACTATGATGAGGAGACTTTGGCTCTTATTACACGTGACGAACACGGTGGAGACGATTCTGATCATGAGACACAATACATGGCTCCTGAAGATGCTGACAGGTATGAATGTTTAGTTGCTCAACGTGTTTTGAGTGTGCAGGTTACACAAGCTGAGCAAAATCAGAGGCATAATTTGTTCCATACAAAGGGAGTTGTGAAGGAACGTTCTGTTCGTGTGATCATAGATGGAGGGAGTTGCAACAACTTGGCTAGCATGGAGATGGTGGAGAAGCTCTCTCTCACCACAAGACCACATCCACATCCTTACTACATCCAATGGTTCAACAACAGCGGCAAGGTTAAGGTAACACGTACTGTTCGTGTGCATTTTAGTATCTCTACATATGCTGATTATGTTGATTGTGATGTGGTACCTATGCAAGCATGTTCCTTATTACTTGGTAGACCATGGCAATTTGATAAAAATTCTGTTCACCATGGTAGAAACAATCAGTATACTCTTGTTCATAAGGATAAGAATATTACTTTGCTTCCTATGACTCCTGATTCCATTTTGAAAGATGATATTAATAGAGCTAATAAAGCAAAACAGGAGAAAAATAAGAGTGAAAATCAGATTGTGGCAAAAGAATTTGAGCAACAAATGCAGCCTAATAATAATAAACAATCTAGTGTTGCTTCTGAAATTAAATTGAAAAGTGCATGTTTACTTGCCACCAAATCTGATATTGATGATCTAGATTTCAGCAAATCTGTTTGCTATGCTTTTGTGTGCAAAGAGGCATTATTTCCATTCGAGGACGTGCCTTCCTCTTTGCCTCCTGCTGTCACTAACATTTTGCAGGAGTTTGCTGACGTCTTTCCACAAGACGTGCCACCGGGATTACCACCTATTCGACGGATTGAGCATCAAATTGACTTAATTCCCGGTGCATCATTACCCAACCGTGCACCATACCGTACCAATCCAGAGGAGACGAAGGAGATTATGCGTCAAGTACAAGAACTGCTCGACAAAGGTTATATACGCGAATCCCTTAGTCCTTGTGCTGTTCCTATCATTTTAGTGCCGAAAAAGGATGGTACGTCGCGTATGTGCGTTGATTGTAGAGGCATTAATAACATTACTATTCGTTATCGTCATCCTATTCCTAGGCTAGATGATATGCTTGATGAATTGAGTGGCTCTACAATATTCTCCAAAATTGATTTGCGTAGTGGATACCATAAAATTCGTATGAAATTGGGAGATGAATGGAAAACAGCATTTAAAACTAAGTTTGGATTATATGAGTGGTTAGTCATGCCTTTTGGGTTAACTAATGCACCTAGTACTTTCATGAGGTTAATGAACGAAGTTTTACGTGCTTTCATTGGACGATTTGTGGTAGTTTACTTTGATGACATATTGATTTATAGCAAATCTTTGGAGGAACATTTGGAACATTTACGTGCTGTTTTTATTGCTCTACGTGATGCACGTTTGTTTGGTAACCTTGGAAAGTGCACCTTTTGCACCGACCGAGTATCTTTTCTTGGCTATGTTGTTACTCCACAGGGAATTGAAGTTGATAAAGCCAAGATTGAAGCTATTGAGAGTTGGCCGCAGCCCAAAAAGGTCACACAAGTGAGGAGTTTCCTTGGCCTCGCTGGTTTCTATAGGCGTTTTGTGAGAGATTTCAGCACCATTGCTGCACCTCTCAACGAGCTTACAAAGAAGGATGTGCCTTTTGTTTGGGGTACCGCACAGGAAGAAGCCTTCACGGTATTGAAAGATAAGTTGACACATGCTCCTTTACTCCAACTTCCTAATTTCAATAAGACTTTTGAGCTTGAATGTGATGCTAGTGGAATTGGATTAGGAGGTGTGTTATTACAAGATGGCAAACCTATTGCATACTTTTCTGAAAAATTGAGTGGGCCTAGTCTGAACTATTCTACTTATGATAAAGAATTATATGCTCTTGTTCGGACCTTAGAAACATGGCAACATTATTTATGGCCCAAGGAATTTGTTATACATTCTGATCATGAATCTTTGAAACACATTAAAAGTCAAGCAAAACTGAACCGTAGACATGCTAAATGGGTTGAATTCATTGAAACTTTCCCTTATGTCATTAAACACAAGAAGGGTAAGGAAAATGTTATTGCTGATGCATTGTCTCGTCGTTATACTATGCTTTCACAACTTGACTTTAAAATATTTGGTTTGGAGACCATCAAAGATCATTATGTTCATGATGCTGAATTTAAAGATGTATTGCAGAATTGTAAGGAAGGGAGAACTTGGAACAAGTTCGTTCTCAACGATGGCTTTGTGTTTCGTGCTAACAAGCTATGCATTCCAGCTAGCTCCGTTCGTCTTTTGTTGTTGCAGGAGGTGCATGGAGGAGGATTAATGGGACACTTTGGCGTCAAGAAGACGGAGGATATACTTGCTACACATTTCTTTTGGCCAAAGATGAGACGGGATGTTGAGCGTTTTGTTGCTCGCTGCACTACATGTCAAAGAGCTAAGTCACGACTAAATCCTCATGGTTTATATATGCCTTTGCCTGTACCTAGTGTTCCTTGGGAGGATATATCTATGGATTTTGTTTTAGGTTTACCTTGAACAAAGAAGGGGAGGGATAGCATATTTGTTGTCGTGGATAGGTTCTCAAAAATGGCACACTTTATACCATGTCATAAAAGCGATGATGCTGTTAATGTTGCTGATTTGTTCTTTCGTGAAATTATTCGCTTACATGGTGTGCCAAATACTATTGTTTCAGATCGTGATACTAAATTTCTTAGCCACTTTTGGAGATGTTTTATGGGCTAAGTTGGGGACTAAGCTACTTTTTAGTACTACTTGTCACCCCCAAACTGATGGACAAACTGAAGTAGTCAATAGAACATTGTCTACTATGCTTAGGGCTGTTTTGAAGAATAACAAGAAAATGTGGGAAGAATGCTTGCCTCATATTGAATTTGCTTATAATCATTCATTGCATTCTACTACTAAGATGTGCCCTTTTGAAATTGTGTATGGTTTCCTACCTCGTGCGCCTATTGATTTGTTGCCTCTTCCATCTTCGGAGAAGATTAATTTTGATGCTAAAGAACGTTCTGAATTGATTTTAAAAATGCATGAGTTAACTAAGGAAAACATTGAGCGTATGAATGCTAAATATAAACTTGCTGGAGATAAGGGTAGAAAACATATTGTGTTTGCACCTGGAGATCTTGTTTGGTTACATTTGCGTAAAGATAGATTTCCTAATTTGCGCAAATCAAAGCTAATGCCACGTGCTGATGGTCCTTTTAAGGTGTTAGAGAAAATAAATGATAATGCATATAAACTTGAGCTACCTGCAGATTTCGGGGTTAGTCCCACTTTTAACATTGCAGATTTGAAGCCTTATTTGGGTGAGGAAGATGAGCTTCCGTCGAGGACGACTTCATTTCAAGAAGGGGAGGATGATGAGGACATCAATACCATTGTTACACCCACAGCCCCTACTGTTACATATACTGGACCAATTACTAGAGCTCGCGCACGCCAATTAAATTACCAGGTACTTTTGTTTCTTGGTAATGATTCTAATGTTCATGAGATTATGATGCTGCCTAAATTGGATACATTTGTTTTGCTTACAAATGAAGGGCCTAGCTTGGAGAAGGATGAACATTGTAGCAAGAACACCCATGGAGTTGATGGCATGCACAAGGGGATCAAGAACGGAGTTACAAGTTGATGGCATGAAGCCTTGGACGAAATATACAAGATGCCACTTCATAATATTCGTCCATAGGCTATTCTAGGTGCTGCGTCACCTTATTAATGGGCCAGGCCCATGTAATTTCGAAATACTTAAGTATAGGCTATATTTAGAGTCCGTATGTAGGGGGAAACAAGAGTTAGGGTTGGTTTCGGACCCCACCCTCAAGGGCCACGAAATTCTCCCCTCTTCCTCCATATATACAGCCCTTAGGGCGTCGTTTAGACTTTGGGTTTTGTTTAGATTAAAAGTTCGCCATAGCTGCAACTTCTCGTACTTCGTTTGTGTCCAACGACCAGACCAAGACGTCACAGAACCCCACCTTGATCAATAAAGCTTTTCATCTTATATTCGCAATATCCAGATTGCAATCTCAGTTTCTTGCTTGTTCTTCGTTTGCTTGCAGGAAACAGACCCTCGTGGTCAGGTTGATCGTGCTCCGGCGTGGTCAATGACCCTCGGAATTTGGTTTAGCGATTGCTAAGGCGCGACGTCTTGCACGTTCGTAGTCGGATCGTCAAGGTCGACTCCCACAGAAAACGATAGCCACCATCTCATCGAAACATCGGGACACCTTTGCCTCTATCACAATGGTCGTAACACAAACTCCTTTCCTTGCATCTTGAAGCTATAGTGGTTTGTACGCCCATTGTGGATGACTCCTCTATCAAATTGCCATGGCTGTCCAAGGAGAAGATGACAAATGGTCATTGGGATGACGTCGCACTCCAAGGTGTCTTCGTAGGAGCCAATCTTGAAGGAGACTTGATAGAGGCAAAGGTGTCCCGATGTTTCGATGAGATGGTGGCTTTCGTTTTCTGTGGGAATCGACCTTGACGATCCGACTACGAACGTGCAAGACGTCGCGCCTTAGCAATCGCTAAACCAACTTCCGAGGGTTATTGACCACGCCGGAGCACGGTCAACCTGACCACGAGGGTCTGTTTCCTGCAAGCAAACGAAGAACAAGCAAGAAACTGAGGTTGCAATCTGGATATTGCGAATATAAGATGAAAGCTTTATTGATCAAGGTGGGGTTCTGTGACGTCTTGGTCTGGTCGTTGGACACAAACGAAGTACGAGAAGTTGCAGCTATGGCGAACTTTTAATCTAAACAAAACCCAAAGTCTAAACAATGCCCTAAGGGCTGTATATATGGAGGAAGAGGGGGAATTTCGTGGCCCTTGAGGGTGGGGTCCGAAACCAACCCTATCTCTTGTTTCCCCACACATACGGACTCTAAAAATAGCCTATACTTAAGTATTTCGAAATTACATGGGCCTGGCCCATTAATAAGGTGACGCAGCACCTAGAATAGCCTATGGACGAATATTATGAAGTGGCATCTCGTATATTTCGTCCAAGGCTTCATGCACTCCTTATGGCGGCTTCAAAGTCCTGAAATTGTCACTTGTAAATCCGTTCTTGATCCCCTTGCGCATGCCATCAACTCCATGCGTGTTCTTGCTCCAATGTTCATCCTTCTCCAAGCTAGGCCCTTCATTTGTAAGCAAAACAAATGTATCCAATTTAGGCAGCATCATAATCTCATGAACATTAGAATCATTACCAAGAAACGAAAGTACCTGGTAATTTAATTGGCGTGCGCGAGCTCTAGTAATTGGTCCAGTATATGTAACAGTAGGGGCTGTGGGTGTAACAATGGTACTGATGTCCTCATCAAGACTTGCACTCAGTGCTCGACTTGGATGGTACCGGAGTCACTAAGCCATTGCACTTTTATGGATGTGGATGCTTCGTCTTGGGCAATTGGAGCTTGGAGCAAAGTTCTTCACTTGCGAGATTGTGACAACTCCCTCCATCGATGATGACCTTGACGGATCGTCCATTGATGCCGGCCTTGGTGTGGAATATGTGGCATCATTGGTCTTCTTCTTGGTGATGTTGTAGAGTCAAGAATTTGGAGACAACAAGTGCGAGACTTGAGTCTTCATCACAAAAGACTTGTTCTTCTTCATTGTTCACTTGGCGGTGCATGGCGACTTGCTCAAGGGCTTCCATTTCTCTGTTGCTCATGGAATCATAAGTGCCATCATCATTGAAGATCATGGTGCGCTTGTTGGTGTACTCATAGGACTTGTGGCCTCGGCCGCCGCAAGTGAAACACTTGAGGGAACTCGTCTTGACGGTCTCATCGGTAGGGGTTGATGATGATGAAGCCCTCGGCTTGAAGTTGCTCGTATTAGGGTTGCTTGTAGTTGGCGAAGCTTTCTTGGAAGTCGACTTGTCGATGTTGGAAGTAGAGGGCCTTGTAGTCGGTGTTGGAGTCGTTGAAGCTTGGTTATTGGAGAAACTGTAGGACTTGGTAGAGAACTTGGCATACTTGAAATCATCTTGCACTTGGCGTTCCGCTTTGGTAGCTTGGTGCACGAGCTCGATGATATTTGACTATGGTTGGAAGTCGGCGATCTTCTTGATAGGATGATTGAGTCCATTCAAGAAACGTGCCGTTGTTTGCTCACCATCTTCCATGACATTGGCTCTTATCATTGCAATCCCCATCTCCTTGTAGTATTCTTCAACGCTCTTGGTTCCTTGCTTGAGCTGTTGGAGTTTCTTGAAGAGGTCGCGGTTGTAGTAGGTAGGCACGAAGCGTGCTCTCATGACATCCTTCATTTGTGCCCAAGTAGTGATGGATGGTTCACCTCTTGCCTCGCGACGCACTATGATTTGTTCCCACCAAATGAGGACATAGTCTTGGAACTCAAGGGATGCCATCGCGATCTTCTTCTCTTCTTCATAATTGTGCAAACGGAAGATCTTGTCAACTTTCAATGCCCATGAAAGGTATTCTTCGGGATCGTTGCTTCCGTTGAACTTGGGATGGTGAACTTGAGCTTGCCAAAGCGTTGTTCTTCATTGTGTTAGGGTCGGGGATGATGACTCCCATGTTGTAGATGATTGTTCAACTCGTGGTGTTCTTGACGCGGAGGGTTGTCAACCTCGTGTTGCTCTTGTCGTGGAGGATTCCCATTGTTTTCTTGCTCTTGATGAACTTGATGGTCTTGGCGAGCTTGTGGAGGAGCGCGTCGAGCTCGAGGAGGAACGAAACGCTGCATGCGAGATTGAAATCGTCGTTCATGAATTTCTTCACGAGCTTGTCGGCCTCTGTCGGCAACGGCTCGACTCACATCGCGTAGAGCTTGTTGCGCCTCAAGTGCTTGAGCGTCATTGAGTTGTTGTTCTTGACGTTGAGCCTCGGCATCTTGTGCATTTTGGTGTAGACGCGCACGTTCTTCCTCTTCATCTTGGCGTTGTTGTTGTCGTTCTCGAGCTAGCACAAAGGCTTCTTCGGCTTGACCTCGTCGGCGCTCTTGAGAGTCGGTGTCTCGAAGTGGATTAAGGTTGGTTGACGGTCGGTGCGCGCGGCTCGACGAAGAGTGTTCGATGTCGGTGTACTTGAGCCGGAGAGGGTAAAGTCGGAATGGCGACTTGAACGACTCCTTCTTGAAGTGGAAGAAGAGCGGTTGAGCAACAAAGCGCGAATCTCGTCCATCCTTGTGTCATTCTCTTGCTTATGATCGTCGAGCTTGTGGTCGAAGTAGTCCCTTGTACATTGCTCGGAAAGTCGCAAGTCGGCGGCAAGATTGTCGATGTGTTCACTCATAGCTTGTTGCTCTTGATGCAAAGCACGTTGTGCACCAAAGAGGTGACTCTTGGTGACGAAGGAGTTCATGTCGTCGTCTTGCTCCATGAAGAGTGGGTTGGTAGAAGTACTTGGCCTATCCATCATTTCAAGACAAATGTGAGTGGTAGAAAGAGAAGAACAAATACCAAATGTACCTTGACCGAAGTTGAAAGTGAATCAATGATCACTCCAATGTAGGACAAGGAAATAGCCCAATTGGTATTTCTCGTCGGTTTCTCACACCTACACAAGTAAAAGCTTATGGTGGAGCTTGGTTAGGATGGTGGCACAATTTTTAATGTGAATGTAAGCAAGATTCAATAATGTTGGAGAAGATTCGCAAGATGCAATGTAACAAGTAGACCAAGCATATACGGTACACGGAAACACACGCACAAATAGATAAGTGGGGTTGTGCAACCAAGGGTGAGCCAAAATGTGGAATCCAAAAAAATGCTCTTGTTGCACAACACTAGAGAGACGCTAGCATGATTGCACGATAGGCGGATACAAGAACTTGTGCACAACCTACTTAGCAAAAATGTAACGACTTCTATCCCAAATATGTTCTATGCAAGGTGTTGCTATGATATGATCCAAGAAGATCGAGTATGAGAATCTTAATGTTGTATGATGCTATGGTTCTTGCTTAAAAGCCCTTTGCTGATGCGGAGCATCCCACGATCATCCCCATGGACCTACAACCGTCTCATCAAGAGCCAAGAGGACCCATGACACGAGCACGAGCCAGAGCTCTCGAGAACGAGGTGACTTCCTTCCTTAGTGATATCACATATGATCCACTCGAGACATGGTTACTACCTAAGTCCGATATGCTATGCATGATCACGTGTCAAGAGGAGCCTCCCGAGGATGCATGTGAAGACGGACAAGCCGCCAAGTCCATGGATGAAGAGAACCAACGGAAGCGGACAAGTTCACCTTCCAGGCCCTGGACATCCGACCAAGACCCCGGACGTCCGGCCCCTGGAGCGCCCACCTTTGCAACAGCCAAGCTGGACAAGCCTACAGGGCCCGGACATCCGGCCTCCAGCCCGGACATCCGGCCTCCTGCGACGCCCCGGACATCCGGCCCCCTGCCCGAAAATCCAGACCCTCCTGTCCAGAGAGCAACCGAAGCCGCCCCGCCAGCCCGGACATCCGGCCACCAGCCCGGACATCCGGCGCCTCCGGAAGCCCCGGACATCCGGCCCGCCGCCCGGACATCCGACCTCACCTGCGCATGAACAGTAGCGGGCCGAAGCCCATGTACCCCTTCACCCCCGTAGACTATATATACTCTATCCCATACAACTTTCTAGGGTTAGCGTTGTGATAGCTCATACTTTGAGATAGAGCTTCGCTCATCCATACGGATCTCCTCCTCGAGAGAGACTGCGGCCCCTCTTCGGAGAAGATCATTGGATTCAAGACCCCCTCTTGGGTGGCCCCCTCAAGACCTCCTTCTAGGAGAAGAACCTCTTACTTGTATCGTCCTTTGTTGATCGTGGATCATCGTGTATCCCTTTGTGTTTCGAGGATCTAGCGCATGTGTAATCAAATCTTGTTGGTTAGAGTGATTCTCTCGTGTTTTCCCTCGTGATTTCCCTTGTGTTCTCTGTGTTTATCTTTGGGATCCGCTCCTTTCATGAAAGATCGGCCATCTAGGGTTCCACCCAACATCATCTTTTGGTAGCAGAGCCACGTTGATCACGATTTCGGAGCCCCTCTCTTTGTTTTCTAGCCTGATTTTGTTGTTTTTCGTCCTAATCCGAAAATTGCCCCACAAAAATAGCCCCCAAATTTTTTGTGATTTGTTGGTGTGATGCAGTTTTGTTGGATTTGATCCGCGGATTTCGTGTGTTGCAGGTAGATCTAGCATTCCCCCACCTTTTCCCCAATTCCCATCCACAAAATCGTCCCAATTTTGCTCGAATTTGACCTTGCCACGCCGTGTTCTTCCAAAAAATCCTCGGATCACGAGCCCGGACATCCGGCCCGCACAGCCCGGACATCCGGCACCCCGGACATCCGGCCATCACCCCCGGACATCCGGCCCCTGGCAGCAAAACACCCCATCCACCATAATTTTCCCGCCCAACTCTCGCCAAATTTTGTTCCGGTGCCACTTACACTTCCGCATAACTACACCACTTCCGCATAGCACACCATCGCCTTTCCCGCTACCACCTCCGACAATTTTGCCCAATTTTGTTTGAGAATTTGAGTTGTGGTTTCCGTGTCCTTTTGTGTTTCGGCTATCTAGGCACGGTTCACCATCAACATCACTTGGGTACCACCTTCACCTTGGATATCGACTTGATATCATGGTATCATCATACTCTTTTGCAATCGCATTGATAACCCGATGGCCTTACTTTTGCATCACTTACCCATCGAGACTAGCCATTGAGTATTGCCAGCAACGTGACTTGTGCGCATTAGTGTTCATACTTACCATAGCATACATACCATCATCGTGTTGCATATCTCGGTATCATCACTTTTGTCACAAAGTTGTTGTCGCATACGCATTTGCTATCTTGGTTCGTGAAGCATTGCATGAGAAAAGAGCTCAAACATCAAATAGCTAAACGAGCTTTTAAGCAAACGAGGAAAGATAAGCAAAGAGCTTATAAGCAAGAACCATAGCATCATACAACATTAAGATTGTCATATTCGATCATCTTGGATCAAAGCATAGGAGCATCATACATATAGCATACATGGGATAGAAGTCGTTGCATTTTTGCTTAGTAGGTTGTGCACAAGTTCGTATCCGCCTATTGTGCAATCGTGCTAGCGTCTCTCTAGTGTTGTGCAACAAGAGCATCTTGGTGAATTCCACATTTTGGCTCATCCTTGGTTGCATAACCCCATCTTATCTATTTGCGTGTGTGTTTCCGTGTACCATATCTTGCTTGGTCTACTTGTTACATTTGCAAATTTGTGAATCTTTTCCAACATTATTGAGTCTCACTTACAATTGCATTAAAATTTTGTGCCACCATCCTAACCGAGCCCCACCATAAACTTTTACTTGTGTAGGTGTGAGAACCGACAAGAATTGGTACCAATTGTGCTCTTTCCTTGTTACACATTGGAGTCATCTTTGATCCATTGTCAACATCGGTCAAGGTACATTTGATATTGGTTCTTCCCTTTCTTCCACTCACACTTGTCTTGGCATGATGGATAGGCCAAGTACTTCTACCAACCCACTCTTCATGGAGCAAGACGACGACATGAACTCCTTCGTCACCAAAGCCACCTCTTTGGTGCACAACGTGCTTTGCATCAAGAACAACAAGCATTGAGTGAACGCATCGACAACCTTGCCGCTAACTTGCGACTTTCCGAGCAACGTACAAGGGACTACTTCGACAACAAGCTCGACGATCACAAGCAAGAGAATGACGCAAGAATGGACGAGATTCGAGCTTTGTTGCTTCGTTCGTCTATATCGACTTCGTCAAGACGGAGCCATTCAAGTCGACACTCCGACGACATCAACTCGGGTTCAAGTACACCGACATCGAACACTCTTCGACGAGCCGCGCGCAACGAGCGTCAAGCAAACCTCAACCCACTTCGAGACACCGATTCGCACGAACATCAACGATGGCAAGCCGACGAAGCCTTTGCGCTAGCTCAAGAACGGCATCGCCAACGTCAACGTGAACAAGAGGAGCGAGTGCGACAACATCAAGATGCACAAGACGCCGAGGCGGAACGCCAACAACAACAACTACGTGAAGCTCAAGCACTTGAAGCGCAACGAGCCCTTAATGCATCAAGTCGTGCCGTAGCCGACCGTGGCCGACAAGCTCGACTACATCAAGAAGCACTTCACGATGAAGCTCAAGAAATAATTTACCAAAGACGTGTGCGTCAACAAGATCCTCGTCAAGATCGACAAGCTCCCCATCAAGTTCACCAAGCACATGCAAACAATGTGAATCCTCCGGGGCAAGAACAACATGAGGTTGACAACCCTCCGCGTCAAGAGTACCACGAGTTGGACAATCATCTACAACATGGGCGTCATCATCCCCGACCCCAACACAATGAAGAGCAACGCTATGGCAAGCTCAAGTTCACCATGCCCAAGTTCAATGGAAGCAACGATCCCGAAGAATACCTTTCATGGGCATTGAACGTTGACAAGATCTTTCGTTTGCACAATTATGAAGAAGAGAAGAAGATCGCGATGGCATCCCTTGAGTTCCAAGATTATGTCCTCATTTGGTGGGAACAAGTCATTGAGCGCCGCGAGGCAAGAGGAGAACCACCCATCACCACTTGGACTCAAATGAAGGATGTTATGAGAGCATGCTTTGTGCCTACCTACTACAACCGCGACCTCTTCAAGAAACTTCAACAACTCAAACAAGGAACCAAGAGCGTTGAAGAGTACTACAAGGAAATGGAGATCGCCATGATACGTGCCAACGTCAATGAAGATGATGAGCAAACTATGGCACGGTTCTTGAATGGACTAAATCATCTGATGAGGACATCAATACCATTGCTACACCCACAGCCCCTACTGTTACATATACTGGACCAATTACTAGAGCTCGCGCACGCCAATTAAATTACCAGGTACTTTCGTTTCTTGGTAATGATTCTAATGTTCATGAGATTATGATGCTGCCTAAATTGGATACATTTGTTTTCCTTACAAATGAAGGGCCTAGCTTGGAGAAGGATGAACATTGGAGCAAGAACACGCATGGAGTTGATGGCATGCGCAAGAGGATCAAGAACGGAGTTACAAGTGATGATTTCAGGACTTTGAAGCCGCCATAAGGAGTGCATGAAGCCTTGGACGAAATATACAAGATGCCACTTCATAATATTCGTCCATAGGCTATTCTAGGTGCTGCGTCACCTTATTAATGGGCCAGGCCCATGTAATTTCGAAATACTTAAGTATAGGCTATTTTTAGAGTCCGTATGTGTGGGGAAACAAGAGTTAGGGTTGGTTTCGGACCCCACCCTCAAGGGCCACGAAATCCCCCCCCCCCTCTTCCTCCATATATACAGCCCTTAGGGCGTCGTTTAGACTTTGGGTTTTGTTTAGATTAAAAGTCCGCCATAGCTGCAACTTCGCGTACTTCGTTTGTGTCCAACGACCAGACCAAGACGTCACAGAACCCCACCTTGATCAATAAAGCTTTCATCTTATATTCGCAATATCCAGATTGCAATCTCAGTTTCTTGCTTGTTCTTCGTTTGCTTGCAGGAAACAGACCCTCGTGGTCAGGTTGATCGTCCTCCGGCGTGGTCAATAACCCTCGGAAGTTGGTTTAGCGATTGCTAAGGCGCGACGTCTCGCACGTTCGTAGTCGGATCGTCAAGGTCGACTCCCACAGAAAATGATAGCCACCATCTCATCGAAACATCGGGACACCTTTGCCTCTATCATCATCCCATCAAGAAGATCGCCGACTTCCAACCATACTTGAACCTCATCGAGTTAGTGCATCAAGCTACCAAAGCGGAACGGCAAGTACAAGACGACTACAAGTACGCCAAGTTCTCATCCAAGTCCTATGGCCTCTCCAACAATCAAGCGTCGACAACTCCAACAACTTCTACTTCAACCAAGCCTTCTACAACCAACGGCGACAAGTCAAGCTACAAGAAAGCTTCGACAAGCTCAAGTCGTCCTCCTACTACGAGGAACTTCAAGAAAGCTCCATCATCATCTACTCCACCCGATGAGACCGTCAAGACGAGTTCTATCAAATGTTTCACATGCGGCGGCCGAGGCCATAAGTCCTTCGAGTGCACAAACAAGCGCACCATGATCCTCAACGACGACGGAACCTATGATTCCATGAGCGAAGGAGAAATGGAAGCCCTTGAGCAAGTGGCTATGCACCGACAAGTGAACAATGACGATGAAGATGACCAAGTCTTTTGTGATGAAGATTCAAGCCCCGCCCTTGTTGTCTCCAAGGTCTTGACTCTTCAACATCAACAAGACGAAGATCAAAGATGCCATATCTTCCACACAAAAGCGGGCATCAATGGACGCTCCGTCAAGGTCATCATCGATGGAGGTAGTTGCCACAACTTAGCAAGTGAAGAACTCTACTACAAGCTTCAATTGGTCAAGATGAAGCACCCGCACCCCTACAAGGTTCAATGGCTAAGCGACACCGGCACCGTACAAGTCGAGCATAGAGTACAAGTCTCTTTCAAGATTGGCGTCTATGAAGACACATTGGAATGTGACGTACTTCCGATGACCGTTTGCCACCTCCTCCTTGGACGGCCATGGCAATTTGACCGCGGTGTCATTCACAATGGGCGTACAAATCACTATAGCTTCAAGATGAAAGGGAAAGAGTTCGTGCTACGTCCTATGTCTCCAAGCCAAGTGCTCGCCGACAAGCAAGCCACCCATCGTGGAGAGAATAGTGAGAGAGTGAGCCACCAAAAAGAGAGTGAGCGCCACAAGCCCAAATTGAGTGCCTCCACGATGTGCGACAAGAAACACATAATTCTCTTTGCCACCAAACGTGAGATGAGAGAAGTGTGTGAGAACCCATCAAGTGTCCTACACTATGTCCTATTGTGCAAGGACGAGGTCACGAAAACTAACACCTCTCACGAGCTACCTTTGGTGTTATCTTCTCTATTGCAGGAATTCCAAGATGTTTTCCCCGATGAGCTACCTCCGGGTCTACCTCCACTACGAGGCATTGAGCACCGAATTGATCTCATCCCCGGAGCGCCGCTTCCCAACAAAGCACCATACCGCGTCAACCCCGGAGAAACCAAAGAAATACAAAGGCAAGTAAAGCATCTCATAGACCATGGACATGTGCGTGAAAGTTTGAGCCCTTGTGCCGCACCGGTCATTCTTGTGCCAAAACGTGACGGTAGTTTTCGCATGTGCTCCGATTGTAGACCTATCAATGCTATAACCGTTAGATATCGGTACCCCATTCCACGCCTTGATGATATGCTTGATGAACTTAGTGGTGCCACTATCTTTTCCAAAATTGATCTTAAGAGTGGTTACTATCAAATTCGCATACAAGAGGGTGATGAATGGAAAACTGCCTTCAAAACCAAGTTTGGTTTGTATGAGTGGTTAGTCATGCCTATGGGTCTCTCGGAAGCACCGGGCACTTTTATGCGCCTTATGAATCATGTCTTTCGCCCTTACATTGGTCTATTTGTTGTGGTTTACTTCAATGACATTCTTGTGTTTAGCAAATCTCTCAAAGAGCATGTCACCCATGTCCGCACCGTTTTGCAAACTCTTAGGAATGAGCGTCTTTATGCTAATATGGAGAAATGCCTATTTGGTCTTGATAAGCTCGTTTTCTTAGGATTTGTCGTATCTTCTAAGGGTGTTCATGATGATGAATCTAAGATCAATGCTTTAACACTTGGCCCCAACCAACTAATTTGCAACAAGTGCGTAGTTTTCTTGGTTTAGCCGGTTTCTACCGTAGATTTGTGAAGGATTTTAGCACCATTGCTTCACCTTTGCATGCTTTGAGTAAGAAAAATGAACCGTTTGTTTGGGGACCATCTCAAGATATTGCTTTCAATGAGCTTAAGAATTTGCTTACTCATGCTCCCGTGCTTGCTTTACCCAACTTCGACAAGCCTTTTGAGATTCATTGCGATGCTAGTGGTAACGGCATTAGAGGCGTGTTAACGCAAGATAAGCGCCCCATAGCTTACTTTAGCGAGAAACTTTCCGGAGCGCAACTCAATTACCCCATCTATGACAAAGAGCTTTATGCTTTAGTGCGAGTTTTGCATGAATGGGAACATTACCTTTGCCCACATGAGTTCATCATCCATACCGACCATGAAACACTTAAATACCTTAAGGGTCAAACTAAGTTGAACAAGCGTCATGCTAAATGGAGTGAATTCATTGAGTCATTTCCCTATGTCATCAAGTACATTAAGGGCAAGGAAAATGTTGTGGCGGATGCGCTTTCCCGTATATGCATGCTTGTCACTACTCTTGAGTTCAATGTCATTGGTTTCGAGCATATCAAAGAATTGTATGAACATGATCCTACATTTGCAATACCATATGCCAAGTGTTTGCTGCATACTTCTTGGGATCGATACTACATCAAAGATGGATATCTTATGAGAGCTAACAAACTTTGCATCCCCGAGTCCTCTTTGCGTTTGTTGCTTTTGCAGGAATCTCATGGCGGTGGACTCATGGGACACTTCGGACGCGACAAGACATTTGCTACGCTCTCCAAGAATTACTTTTGGTCCAAGATGCATCGCGATGTCAATTGCTTCACCAACCGGTGTTCTACATGTCGCAAAGCTAAGTCCAAAGCTCAATCTCATGGCCTCTACATACCACTTCCTATTCCATATCAACCATGGGAAGATATTAGCATGGACTTTGTGCTTGGTTTGCCTAGAACTAGAAATGGCAAAGATTTCGTTTTTGTTGTTGTGGACCGTTTCTCCAAAATGGCTCATTTCATTCCTTGCAACAAGATAGACGATGCTTCACATATTGCAAATTTGTTTTGTAGGGAAATCTTGCGCCTTCATGGAGTGCCAAAGACGATTGTCTCGGACCGCGACGTCAAGTTCTTAAGTTACTTTTGGAATACCTTGTGCGCCAAGCTTGGAATCAAGCTTCTCTTCTCTTCGGCGTACCATCCACAAACCGACGGCCAAACGGAGGTGACCAACCGTACGCTCTCCACCCTACTACGCGTGTTGATCAAGAAGAACATCAAGGAGTGGGAAGAGTGCCTACCAATCGCCGAGTACGCCTACAACCGAGCAAGACATTCGACTACCGGCAAGTCCCCCTTCGAGGTCGTCTATGGCTTCAACCCATTGTCCCCTTTGGACATCCTACCTCTACGGCTTCAAGAGCGCACCAACTTGGACGCGAGTGCCCGAGCCAACTTCCTCAAGAAGATGCATGAAGATACAGGGAACACCATCGAGCGCCAAGTACAACGACTCGCGACCAAGCTCAACGTCAACAAGCAACCCATGATGTTCCATGTTGGAGATCTTGTGTGGCTACACCTTCGCAAGGATCGTTTCCCCAAGGAACGCAAGTCCAAGCTACTACCTCGAGCGGATGGACCCTTCAAGGTGCTCGCGCGCTACAACAACAATGCATACAAGATCGACATCCCACGCGACAAGTACTCCGTGAGCGACATCTTCAACATCAAAGATCTCTCCCCGTACCATGGTGATGAGGATTTCGATCCGAGGTCGGATCTTTCCCAAGGGAGGGGAGATGATGCGGAGCATCCCACGATCATCCCCATGGACCTACAACCATCTCATCAAGAGCCAAGAATACCCATGACACGAGCACGATCCAGAGCTCTCGAGAACGAGGTGACTTCCTTCCTTAGTGATATCACATATGATCCACTCGAGACATGGTTACTACCTATGTCCGATATGCTATGCATGATCAGGTGTCAAGAGGAGCCTCCCGAGGATGCACGTGAAGACGGACAAGCCGCCAAGTCCATGGATGAAGAGAACCAACGGAAGCGGACAAGTTCACCTTCCAGGCCCCGGACATCCGGCCAAGACCCCGGACGTCCGGCCCCTAGAGCGCCCACCTCTGCAACAGCCAAGCTGGACAAGCCTACAGGGCCCGGACATCCGGCCTCCCGCGACGCCCCGGACATCCGGCCCCCTGCCCGGAAATCCGGACCCCCTGTCCAGAGAGCAACCGAAGCCGCCCGCCAGCCCGGACATCCGGCCACCAGCCCGGACATCCGGCCCGCCGCCCGGACATCCGGCCTCACCTGCGTGTGAACAGTAACGGGCCGAAGCCCATGTACCCCTTCACCCCCGTAGACTATATATACTCTATCCCGTACAACTTTCTAGGGTTAGCGTTGTGATAGCTCATACTTTGAGATAGAGCTTCGCTCATCCATACGGATCTCCTCCTCGAGAGAGACTGCGGCCCCTCTTCGGAGAAGATCATTGGATTCAAGACCCCCTCTTGGGTGGCCCCCTCAAGACCTCCTTCTAGGAGAAGAACCTGTTACTTGTATCGTCCTTTGTTGATCATGGATCATCGTGTATCCCTTTGTGTTTCGAGGATCTAGCGCATGTGTAATCGAATCTTGTTGGTTAGAGTGATTCTCTCGTGTTTTCCCTCGTGATTTCCCTCGTGTTCTCCGTGTTTATCTTTGGGATCCGCTCCTTTCGTGAAAGATCGGCCATCTAGGGTTCCACCCTACATCATTTGCTTATCTTTCCTCTTTGCTTAAAAGCTTGGTTGGCTCTTTGATGTTTGAGCTCTTTTCTCATGCGATGCTTGACGAACCAGGATATCAAGTGAGTATGCGATGACAACTTTGTGACACAAGAGATGATACCAATATAGGCAACAATGATGTATGTATGTATGCTATGGGAAGTATGATCACTAATGTGCACAAGTCTCGTTGCCGGCAATACTCAATGGCTAGTCTCGATGGGTAAGCAACACAAAGGAGTAAGGCTGTGATGGCTACTAATGTAATGGCAAGAGTGATATGTCCAATACCAAGATGAAGTTACCGGTCTTGCTTCCGATATGGTGTCAAAATGGTGGCATGAATACCAAGTCATAGTTGAGGTGGTCGTTGTTAATGATGCGTCCGTGGTGAAGATGAGCGGCGGTGATGTCGATGTCGAACCGTACCTAGATAGCCGAAACACAAAAGGATACGGTACCACAACTCAAATTCTCAAAACCAAGTGCGAGCAAAATCATCGGAGTAGTTGCGGGTAAGTGGTGGTGTGGGTTGGGATATTGGAAAAGGTTTGTGGAAAGTCGGTGGTGGTGTAGCGGATGATGTGGTGGAAGCCGAAACAAAATTTGAGCGAAACAGTTTCAGAGTAGCGGTCGTCCGGAAATGGACGGATGTCCGGTCGCCGGTCGTCCAGTAAGGTCGGACGTCCGGTGCTTCCTGGGTCGCCGGACGTCCGGTAAAGTGACGGTCGTCCGGTGGGTCTGGGTCAACGCGAAATTTCAGATCCGGGAGGCGGTTTTGGGCGGAATATGGGGATTTTGGGAGGGATTTCGAGGTGGAGATGGTGGGGGAAGGCTAGATCCACTTGCAACACAATAAATTCACGGATCAAAACCAACAAAACATCATCAAAACTCACAAAACACAAGAAAAATTTGGGGGCTATTTTTGTGGGGATTTTCGGATTAGGACGAAAAACAACAAAATCAAGTTAGAAAAAGAAGAGGGGGCTCCGAAATCATGATCAACCTTGCTCTAGATACGAAGATGATGTAGGGTAGAGACCCTAATCGCCCGATCTTTCACGAAAGGAGTAGATCCCGGGGAAATCACGAAGAACACGGGGAAGAACGGAAGGAAAACACAAGAGGAAATCACTAAACCGACATGAATAAGTCACACATGGGCTAGATCCTCGAGTACATAGATCGATACACGAATCCACGGCCAACTAGGGACGATACACGGTAACCGGTTCTTCTCCGTGAGGAGGTCTTGAATCCACAAGGGGATCTTCCCGTAAAGGGGTCTTGAATCCAAGGTGGATCTTCTCCGTGGAGGGGCCGCGGTCTCTCTCGTGGAGTAGATCCGATATGGATGAGCAATGCTCTATCTCTAAAATGAGCTAAACCAATGCTAACCCTAGCTAGGATGAATGGGGGGTCTATTTATAGTCTAAGTGCAAATGGGGGCGAAGTGAAGGGGTACATGGGCCTCGGGCCCGAACACTGTGCGCAGACAGGTACCGGCCGTCCAGAGTCTCAGGAGCGGCCGGTCGTCCGGTGTTCTCCGGACGTCCGCTGGTTCTGCTCTATGATGGGGGTGCCGGACGTCCGGAAACGTCGGACTTCCGCTGACTTTGGTTCGGGTGCAGGTGCGCCGGTCGTCCGGTCTAGACCGGACGTCTGCTTGTTTGCTTCGGGTGCCGGGGCACCGGTCGTCCGGTCTGGACCGGATGTCCGTTCGCTGGGGCTTGGCTGATGCTTCAGGCGCCGGACGTCCGGTCCCGGCCGGTCGTCCGGTGGCTGGTACTTTTCCTTCAGCCCTCCTTCTTCTCTGTCTTCTCGTCCATCTTCCTCTTCTTGTTGTCCTTGCTCCTTAGCTTCTCCATGGTACATGAGTATGCACAAAGTGTCCATATGAGGTAGTAGCCATGCTTCATGTGCATCGAAGTGGAATTGTGAGAGGAGAGATGTCACCTCGGTTTCAAGAGCTCTTGCACGTGATCGAGTCATGGGTCCACTAGGCACTTGATGAGACGATGGTAGGTCCATGGGGATGACCTTGGGATGCTTCGCATCAACATCACATTGAGCATCCATTACCATATTCATGCTATTGATAAACCGTCTCACTATGACATCATTTTGCACCGTGGTTGCATTGATCACATCCGTAATACATTTGTGTGCACAATGAATGATTTTGCTCCCATGAATGCTTTACATGTCATTTTACATCGGATAAGCATCTCATGCTTTTTCATGAACAATTCCTTTGGACGAACTCATGTTTATTTGATGGACACCTTGTGTGCATTAACCATTGTATTTCCGAGTGTCGTTTGTGTTTGGTCTTCTTGCATGTATACCACTCCGGCGACACCTTGGAGTACTCGGATTGCGCAATGTCTTCAACTCCGTCCAACTACAAGTCCATCCACGACTACTGTTTCCATGGTGATGAGGATCACGATCCAAGGTCAGATCTTTCCCAGGGGGGGGGGGGAAGATGATGCGGAGCATCCCACGTTCATCCCCATATACACTCCGACTACTCTCCAAGCCCTAAGAGAACATAAGAAGAGACCTCATCTATACACCACTGGACACAAGGTGAACTCGCTCCTCTTCGAACCATCACTTTCCATACGTGAGACATGGCTACTACCTCAAACATGTGTGCTATGCATGACCAGGAACCAAGAGGAAGACCATGGACAAGAAGGCGAGGACACCAAGCGCGAGGAACGAGAAGAAGAGCTACGGAAGAAGCTCCAGCCACCGGACGTCTGACGCCTGAAGACCCACCGGACGACCGGCAATGATGAGGACATGACTACCTTGGATACGACCAAAAATATTGCATACATGCATATTTGTCAGGTGATTTCTAATGCAAACTATTCAATAATCTATTTAGGTTATCCAGAACAAAAATACTTCACACACTTTTGTGTTTTGTTTAATTGCAGGTGTATGGGACATTTGTACAATCCACATATGAAGATAAGGGAAAAGGAGAAGTTTAGGTTGTGTTCAAAAAGTCCTCTCACGTCACTTTTGGGCCAAGAGAAGATAGAGTCCAAGTCTCTCACGTTTTGGATTCAGATTCGGACTGCACAGACATACCTGACTCAAAACGCCAACAACTTTTTCATACGGACTCCGAATTGGGTGATTCTTTTTTTGTTGGAAACTATATTTCGTGCTCTTTCCAACCCAATTGGATTCATCTTCAAATTCGTCCGGAGTGTTGAGTTATGGACGAAACAATCTGACGTTGCAGCAGAATCCGAGTCAAACTACAAGCCCAAAGGTGTTGCATCACCTCCACTTGGGCCCATGAGCCTTGTATGACCTAGGGTTAGTTTTAGGCTGTCTTGGGACGTCCTCCCACCTCCTTGGCCGCCACCCCTTGCTCCTATATAAGTAGATCCATCTAGTAGCTTTTTCCTTGGGATTTGTTTAGTTAAAAGTTAGCCATTGCAACTTCGTGTACTTCGTTTGTGTCCAACGACCAGACCAAGACCGCTTCCGGATCCCCACCATTATCAATACTTCATATATATTTGCAATATTCAGATTGCTTTATCATATTCTTGCTCGTTCTTTGATTGCTTGCAGGAATAGACCTTCGTGGTCAGGCTGACCGTGCTTCCAGCATCGTCAGTAACCTCAGGAGATTGGTTTAGCGATTGCTAAGGCGCAACATCGTGCACGTTTGTAGTCGGATCGTCAAAGTCGTCTCCACCAAATCGATAGTTATCATCTCATCGAAAGATCGGGACCCTCGCCTCTATCAAGTGGTATCAGTTTTCAGGTTGCTCGGTGAGAATTTCCAGTTTTCCTAGATTAGATTTATTTTCTTACCTATTGTCCAAGAAAAAGCCACAAAAAAGAGTTAGATCTATTCATCCTTGGTCCAAGCCAGTCTGAGCCTTTGCAATTTTCTTTTCATGGCTTGCATAGTTGAATTATCGGTTGCATCGTCGTGTCGAGCTGCTGGTCTTAGTGTCTAGTTCATTTAGAGTTTCGAGTTCTGTTCACATTAGTCACGCCACCGCTGCATCGTTATCCCTTCTGATAGAGGCAAAGGTGTCCCGATGTTTCGATGAGATGGTGGCTATCGTTTTCTGTGGGAGTCGACCTTGACGATCCGACTACGAACGTGCGAGACGTCGCGCCTTAGCAATCGCTAAACCAACTTCCAAGGGTTATTGACCACGCCGGAGCACGATCAACCTGACCACGAGGGTCTGTTTCCTGCAAGCAAATGAAGAACAAGCAAGAAACTGATATTGCAATCTGGATATTGCGAATATAAGATGAAAGCTTTATTGATCAAGATGGGGTTTTGTGACGTCTTGGTCTGGTCGTTGGACACAAACGAAGTACGCGAAGTTGCAGCTATGGCGAACTTTTAATCTAAACAAAACCCAAAGTCTAAATGACGCCCTAAGGGCTGTATATATGGAGGAAGAGGGGGGAATTTCGTGGCCCTTGAGGGTGGGGTCCGAAACCAACCCTAACTCTTGTTTCCCCACGCATACGGACTCTAAAAATAGCCTATACTTAAGTATCTCGAAATTACATGGGCCTGGCCCATTAATAAGGTGACGCGGCACCTAGAATAGCCTATGGACGAATATTATGAAGTGGCATCTCGTATATTTCGTCCAAGGCTTCATGCACTCCTTATGGCGGCTTCAAAGTCCTGAAATCATCACTTGTAACTCCGTTCTTGATCCCCTTGCGCATGCCATCAACTCCATGCGTGTTCTTGCTCCAATGTTCATCCTTCTCCAAGCTAGGCCCTTCATTTGTAAGCAAAACAAATGTATCCAATTTAGGCAGCATCATAATCTCATGAACATTAGAATCATTACTAAGAAACGAAAGTACCTGGTAATTTAATTGGCGTGCGCGAGCTCTAGTAATTGGTCCAGTATATGTAACAGTAGGGGCTGTGGGTTTAACAATGGTATTGATGTCCTCATCACCTTCCGCTGTCCACCACCCATCCATCAATCTCCTCCACGTGCTACCCACCGTTCATTGTCATAATAATAGTTGAGATCGTTCACATCTTCGCTTGATTCAATCTGCATCTTATCTAGTTTGTTTTGTAAAGAGGGAGAAAAAAAGAGAGAGAGAAAAAAGAGAAAAAAAGTCAGAGAAAAAAAGGAGAGAAAGAAAAAAAGTGTGAGCAAAAAAAAGAGAGAAGAAAAAAACAAAATTCGGATCTTGATAGAGGCGAGGGTGTCCCGATCTTTCAATGAGATGATAACTATCGATTTAGTGGAGACGACTTTGACGATCCGACTACAAACGTGCACGACATAAGGGAAAGTCTCAATGAATTCAACCCATTTAGCATGTCTACGGTTCAGTTTTGCTTGACTTTTAATGTGTTTCAGAGATTCATGATCAGAATGTATAACAAATTCCTTGGGCCATAAATAATGTTGCCATGTTTCTAAGGTCCGAACAAGAGCATATAATTCTTTATCATAAGTAGAATAGTTCAGACTAGGCCCACTCAATTTTTCAGAAAAGTATGCAACAGGTTTGCCATCTTGTAATAACACACCTCGTAATCCAATTCCACTAGCATCACATTCAAGCTCAAAAGTCTTATTGAAATTAGGAAGTTGGAGTAAAGGAGCATGTGTCAACTTATCTTTCAATACCGTGAAGGCTTCTTCCTGTGCGGTACCCCAAACAAAAGGCACATCCTTCTTTGTAAGCTCGTTGAGAGGTGCAGCAATGGTGCTGAAATCTCTCACAAAACGCCTATAGAAACCAGCGAGGCCAAGGAAACTCCGCACTTGTGTGACCGTTTTGGGCTGCGGCCAACTCTCAATAGCTTCAATCTTGGCTTTATCAACTTCAATTCCCTGTGGAGTAACAACATAGCCAAGAAAAGATACTCGGTCGGTGCAAAAGGTGCACTTTCCAAGGTTACCAAACAAACGTGCATCACGTAGAGCAATAAAAACAGCACGTAAATGTTCCAAATGTTCCTCCAAAGATTTGCTATAAATCAATATGTCATCAAAGTAAACTACCACAAATCGTCTAATGAAAGCACGTAAAACTTCGTTCATTAACCTCATGAAAGTACTAGGTGCATTAGTTAACCCAAAAGGCATGACTAACCACTCATATAATCCAAACTTAGTTTTAAATGCTGTTTTCCATTCATCTCCCAATTTCATACGAATTTGATGGTATCCACTACGCAAATCAATTTTGGAGAATATTGTAGAGCCACTCAATTCATCAAGCATAGCATCTAGCCTAGGAATAGGATGACGATAACGAATAGTAATGTTATTAATGCCTCTACAATCAACGCACATACGCGACGTACCATCCTTTTTCGGCACTAAAATGATAAGAACAGCACAAGGACTAAGGGATTCGCGTATATAACCTTTGTCGAGCAGTTCTTGTACTTGACGCATAATCTCCTTCGTCTCCTCTGGATTGGTACGGTATGGTGCACGGTTGGGTAATGATGCACCGGGAATTAAATCAATTTGATGTTCAATCCCTCGAATAGGTGGTAATCCCGGTGGCACGTCTTGTGGAAAGACGTCAGCGAACTCCTGCAAAATGTTAGTGACAGCAGGAGGCAAAGAGGAAGGCACGTCCTCCAATGAAAATAATGCCTCTTTACACACAAAAGCATAGCAAACAGATTTGCTAAAATCTAGATCATCAATATCAGATTTGGTGGCAAGTAAACATGCACTTTTCAATTTAATTTCAGAAGCAACACTAGATTGTTTATTATTATTAGGCTGCATTTGTTGCTCAAATTCTTTTGCGACAATCTGATTTTCACTCTTATTTTTCTCCTGTTTTGCTTTATTAGCTCTATTAATATCATCTTTCAAAATGGAATCAGGAGTCATAGGAAGCAAAGTAATATTTTTATCATTATGAACAAGAGTATACTGATTGTTTCTACCATGGTGAACAGAATTTTTATCAAATTGCCATGGTCTACCAAGTAATAAGGAACATGCTTGCATAGGTACCACATCACAATCAACATAATCAGCATATGTAGAGATACTAAAATGCACACGAACAGTATGTGTTACCTTAACCTTGCCGCTGTTGTTGAACCATTGGATGTAGTAAGCATGTGGATGTGGTCTTGTGGTGAGAGATAGCTTCTCCACCATCTCTATGCTAGCCAAGTTGTTGCAACTCCCTCCATCTATGATCATGCGAACAGAACGTTCCTTCACAACTCCCTTTGTATGGAACAAATTATGCCTCTGATTTTGCTCATCTTGTGTAACCTGCACACTCAAAACACGTTGAGCAACTAAACATTCATACCTGTCCGCATCTTCAGGAGCCATGTATTGCGTCTCATGATCAGAATCGTCTCCACCGTGTTCGTCACGCGTAATAAGAGCCAAAGTCTCCTCATCATAGTCAGTAGCGGACTCATACGCACCATCCTCTGTAACAATCATCACACGCTTGGATGGGCATTCTCTCGCATAATGACCTCCACCCTTGCAACGTCGACAAATGATATCATGTGTTTGCCCTGTGGATGCCATGGATGAAGAAGAGCTCTTTGCAGGCCCAGAAGGTGTGCTCTTGGCAGATAGTGGTGATTGTGCCTGCTTTATTGTATCACGGTTGGAGGTGACAGCCGACGGAGGCGCCGGTGTAGCAGAACATGTGGAAGTAGATGATGCACGTGGTGTCCATGATGAAGGTCGACCTGCAGAAAAGTTAGTCCGCGCCAATGTCTGTTGATCCTGCACTTCACGTTCAGCTTTACAAGCAAGATGGAATAAACGAGTGATATTAGTATAGTCCTTATACTCTAGAATCGTCTGAATCTCTCTATTTAATCCACCCATAAAACGTGCAAGCATAGCTTCATTCTCCTCAACAATACCACATCTAATCATGCCAGTTTGTAATTCCTGATAATATTCTTCTACAGAATTTTTTCCCTGTCTTAAGCGCTGCAATTTTTGAAGTAATTCACGTTGATAATATGGTGGAACCCAACGAGTACGCATAGCAGTTTTCAAAGCAGCCCAAGTAGCAGGAATGGGATATAATCTACAATGCTCAGACCACCAAACACATGCAAAACTAGTGAATGCACAAACAGCAGCAGGAACACGTCTCTCCTCGGGATATTGTAAACATGTAAATCATTGTTCAGTTTCTAACTCCCAAGTAAGATATATATCAGGAACATATCTACCCTCAAATGGTGGAATATTCAATTTTAGTTTAGGGAGATGGTCATGATCTCGTACCTGAGGGTGAGCCCTACCATTGCCATTATTTGCATGTGGACGACGTGGTGGTTGCTGTGCTGGTGGTGGCACGTAGTTCTGATTTTGATCAACCTCATCCTTGTAATCGCCAGCAAAATCATCCTCCTCCGCATCAGCAGCAGGAGCCATAGAAGTAGCAACAGCAGCACCAACAGTTTGGCCAGGTGCAAGAGGGAGACGGCTCGCTCGGCGGAGGGCAGTTTCACGATGTGTAGGTAGTCGTTGTTGTTGTTGTTGTTGTTGTAGAGGTGCGTTAGGTGCAGTCGGTGGTGGTGGTGGAAGACGCGCGAGCAATTCATTAAACCTGTTATCGAGCTTTGTTTCGAACGTCTTCTCCATGCCATCTATCTTCTCCATGGCCTCTTCAAATCTGTTTAGCACATCTTGCACCTGTCCATTCATCATTTGCTGAAATTTATCATGCAACTCCTGATTCGTCATGTTCTCCCAATCAGTCTCGTCGGCTTGTGATCCTGCCATGGTTAGCAACAATAGAAACACACAAGAATATGATCCTACAGAATACTAACAAGAGGTGGTGGTGGTGTCACAAATCCGTCAAGCCAATCTCAAATTCTTACCAGTTCTTACCCAGTAGTAGGCGGTGATCGGCAACCGTTGTAGTCAAGACTCTCAAAAGCGTGGATAGAGCGATTGCTAGGGGAGAGTCAAACGCACGACGTAGGTGTATGTGGAGCTGGGAAGGCTTATAGTATGGTAGCAAAAAGGGTCAGCGACGACGAAAAAGTGCGACAAAAAATCACTATGATGGCACGTGGCTCAAAAGACTCAGAAAAGCCTAAAAATAGGATAGGGAAAAAAATTTGCCCGTGAAAATTTTGGCCTAAAAACTGCCCGGGGGTCTCCAGACTCGTTTTGTTTCCGAGACCTACGCAGGCAAGGAAACACGAAACGGAATTTAGATTGGTCTCAAGAACAAACCTAATATGAGAAGAACTCGGATTGGTGGTGGATATATGGTTGTGGTATATGGTAGCGGTGGTGGATATATGGTTGTGGTATATGGCAGCGGTGGTGGTATATGGTAGCGGTGGTGGAATATGGATACGGATTGGTGGTGGTATATGGATACGGATTCAGAGTGGTGGCGGATCAGCAATGGAGGTAGATGGGCGATGATGATGGTGCGGTGGCGTGACAACTTATGACCAGAACTCGAAACTCTAAAAGACTAGACTCTAAGACCAGCAACTTGACACGACGATGCAACCGCAAATTCAACAAAGCAAAAACCCTAAAAAGATTATGCAAAGGCTCAGATTGGTTCGGATATGATGAACTAACCCTAATTTTTTGTGTGGCTTTTTCGTGGACTGTAGGTATGAAGAACAGGCTCGATCTAATCTACGAAAAACTGTAAAATCTCACCGAACAACCTGGAAATCTGATACCACTTGATAGAGGCAAAGGTGTCCCGATGTTTCGATGAGATGGTGGCTATCGTTTTCTGTGGGAGTCGACCTTGACGATCCGAATACGAACGTGCGAGACGTCGCGCCTTAGCAATCGCTAAACCAACTTCCGAGGGTTATTGACCACGCTGGAGCACGATCAACCTGACCACGAGGGTCTGTTTCCTGCAAGCAAACGAAGAACAAGCAAGAAACTGAGATTGCAATCTGGATATTGCGAATATAAGATGTATCCAATTTAGGCAGCATCATAATCTCATGAACATTAGAATCATTACCAAGAAACGAAAGTACCTGGTAATTTAATTGGCGTGCGCGAGCTCTAGTAATTGGTCCAGTATATGTAACAGTAGGGGCTGTGGGTGTAACAATGGTATTGATGTCCTCATCATCCTCCCCTTCTTGAAATGAAGTCCTCCTCGACGGAAGCTCATCTTCCTCACCCAAATAAGGCTTCAAATCTGCAATGTTAAAAGTGGGACTAACCCCAAAATCTGCAGGTAGCTCAAGTTTATATGCATTATCATTTATTTTCTCTAACACCTTAAAAGGACCATCAGCACGTGGCATTAGCTTTGATTTGCGTAGATTAGGAAATCTATCTTTACGCAAATGTAACCAAACAAGATCTCCAGGTGCAAACACAACATGTTTTCTACCCTTATCTCCAGCAAGTTTATATTTAGCATTCATATGCTCAATGTTTTCCTTTGTTAACTCATGCATTTTTAAAATCAATTCAGAACGTTCTTTAGCATCAAAATTAACCTTCTCCGAAGATGGAAGAGGCAACAAATCAATAGGTGCACGAGGTAGGAAACCATACACAATTTCAAAAGGGCACATCTTAGTAGTAGAATGCAATGAACGATTATAAGCAAATTCAATATGAGGCAAGCATTCTTCCCACATTTTCTTGTTGTTCTTCAAAACAGCCCTAAGCATAGTAGACAATGTTCTATTGACTACTTCACTTTGTCCATCAGTTTGGGGGTGACAAGTAGTACTAAAAAGCAGCTTAGTCCCCAACTTAGCCCATAAACATCTCCAAAAGTGGCTAAGAAATTTAGTATCACGATCTGAAACAATAGTATTTGGCACACCATGCAAGCGAATAATTTCACGAAAGAACAAATCAGCAACATTAACAGCATCATCGCTTTTATGACAAGGTATAAAGTGTGCCATTTTCGAGAACCTATCCACGACAACAAATATGCTATCCCTCCCCTTCTTTGTTCGAGGTAAACCTAAAACAAAATCCATAGATATATCCTCCCAAGGAACACTAGGTACAGGCAAAGGCATATATAAACCATGAGGATTTAGTCGTGACTTAGCTCTTTGACATGTAGTGCAGCGAGCAACAAAACGCTCAACATCCCGTCTCATCTTTGGCCAAAAGAAATGTGTAGCAAGTATATCCTCCGTATTCTTGACGCCAAAGTGTCCCATTAATCCTCCTCCATGCGCCTCCTGCAACAACAAAAGACGAACGGAGCTAGCTGGAATGCATAGCTTGTTAGCACGAAACACAAAGCCATCGTTGAGAACGAACTTGTTCCAAGTTCTCCCTTCCTTACAATTCTGCAATACATCTTTAAATTCAGCATCATGAACATATTGATCTTTGATGGTCTCCAAACCAAATATTTTAAAGTCAAGTTGTGAAAGCATAGTATAACGACGAGACAATGCATCAGCAATAACATTTTCTTTACCCTTCTTGTGTTTAATGACATAAGGGAAAGTCTCAATGAATTCAACCCATTTAGCATGTCTACGGTTCAGTTTTGCTTGACTTTTAATGTGTTTCAAAGATTCATGATCAGAATGTATAACAAATTCCTTGTGCCATAAATAATGTTGCCATGTTTCTAAGGTCCGAACAAGAGCATATGTAACGCCCCGAGACTGATGTGCCAGGTGTCTTCCAGTTATTCGCCGGCGTTGCCATGTCATTTGCTTGCGTGTTGCATCTTGTCATGTCATCATGTGCATTGCATCATCATGTTTTTCAAAACTTGCATCCGTCCCGGCCTCCTCGTTCTCTCCGTCGTCCGTTCTGAGCCCAGACACACTTGCACGCGCCCGCGGCATGTCCGAACTATTATTTTTATAAGTGGCCGGAAAATGTTCTCGGAATGGGATGAGATTTGACGTGTGGTCTTATTATAGTGTAGACAGACCGCATGTCAAGTTTCATCGCAACCGGAGTTCGTTTGACGCCCCAACGGATAAATATAGCGGCAATAGTAGCCGGTCTAACGTCGGACGTTTTCGGTCTCCGGAAACTGTTGTCGGTCCTCTCTCTCTTCTCTTCTCTCAGGCCGAGGACTTCTGCACAGCTCACTACCTACCGCCAGATCCAACCTAACCCCTCTCGTCAGCCCGCAGCCCCCCTCGCGCGCGCCCGAAAGTTGTCCCGAACCCGACCCGTACTGTCGTCACCGTTGGATCCGGATCATCCCCAAACGTCTACAAAACGTCACCGTTTTCTTATTGGACCTCCCTAGCTATTTTATTCGCGACCGTCCGATTACGATCGGAGGGTCATTTTAGCCCCTTACCAAAAATCCTTACTATATAAACGGGTCCAACCCTAACTTCTAGGGAGTCTATCCCATCCCGCCGCCACTCCACCCAGATCCTCTCGGGATCCTCCCCGATCCCCTTCTCCTCGATCCCAAACCAGCCAGACTCCATCCGAGCCTCCCCTCGATCCCTTGCTCATGCCCGAGCCAACTGCCCGTCGCCGCCGCTAGCGACCTCAACCGCCACCAGCCCCACAGGCCGTGCCCTGTTCCCTTCCTCCCCTGCGCCGTCTCTCTTCTTCCTTCCCTTCCCTTTCTCTCTCTCCCTCTCATCTCCTTGCTCCCTCTCTCTCTCGCAGGGAACATGGGAAACAGGAGCTCCGCCATGGCCGGCCTCGATCTCTCCTGGGACGCCAATCCGCGCCTCCCTCCATCCCCTGCTTCGGCCTTGTCGTCGAGCGCCGCCTCCTCCCGTTTCCCCGTCCCCGGTGACGTCTGCAGCTACGCCAAGCCACCGCCGCCCGAGGTTCCTCGACCCCGTCGTCAGCCACCCCGCGCCAAGTCCCGCGTCTTGCCGGAGTTCAAGCCGCGCCGCGCCGCCCCTCAGGGGATCACCTCCGTCGCCCTTGCCTCAGATCCGGCCGGATCCGTGGTCGCTCGCCCCGCCAAGTCCCTCTGCTGCTGCTCTGCTTCGCCCTGCTCCTTCTCCTGAGACGAGACGACGAGAAGACGAGTGCAGCCGCGCCCGCGTTGACCGGATCGGTCAGATCCAGCTCGGCCCAGTCCACGGCAAGCCTCACGCCGGCCGCGTGGGCCGCATCCAGCGCCGAGCCGGCCCACCGCTCCTCCGCCTTGGGCCAAAGCCCATGGTGAGGCCGCATCCAGCGCCTCCTTATTTTTTTTCCTGTTCTGTTGGACCTTTACTCAGTTTCGGCCCATGTAGTTTTTTTCCCTGCTGCGATTTGTCTATTTATCCAGGGAATTTACAGATTGCAGAAAACCCCCTATACTTCATGCATTTAATAACTAATTAACAGTGCATCATATTAAAACAAACTTAATATGAAAAGTGCTTAGAATTGCATCTAGTTTCATAATATGTCATTTTCATCCATGTTTAAAATGCTTAAAATGTTGTTTGATTAAATTTTGCTCTATGTCATGCTAAAATGATTTTATTCATAACTTAATAACCGTAACTCCGATTTTAATAATCTTTATATGTAATGGGGTAGAATTTCGCCTAGTTTATCATGGTGGCATCACTTTGCATGTTAAACAACTCTAAAATTGTGTTTAGGACAGATCAGGACCAAACCTAATATTTGCACATGAGGATTTTTCGGATTTGTTGTTTTGTTGTTCCGGCCTCATTTAAACATGCCTAGATTAGATAGTTTCATCATGTTTCACCTCTTGCCATGTTAATCAACATTTAATTTTGTTGGGGTACATAACCGAGAGAGAACTAAATAAGCCATGTGGTGTTTCGTCAATATGCAACTCGTTACATATTGATCTCCACTTAATTTGTAGGATTGTTTGTGCTCTTTGCCATGCCATGCATATTTAAACCGGACATGCATCATATTTGGTTGTGCATCATGCCATGATTTTGTGGTGGTTGTTTACTATGTTGTTTGCTCCTTTCCGGTGTTGCTTCTTCGGGTTGGTTCCGGTAACGCCGAGTTTGTGAGGACCCGTTCATCTACGTCCGTTTGTCTTCTTCATGGACTCGTTCTTCTTCCTTGCGGGATTTTAGGCAAGATGATCATACCCTCGAAATCAATACTATCTTTGCTATGCTAGTTTGCTCGCTCTTTGCTATGCCAATGCTATGCTGCCTACCATTTGCTTGTCAGCCTCCCATTTGCCATGTTGAGCCTCTAACCCACCATTGTCCTAGCAAACCGTTGATTGGCTATGTTACCGCTTTGCTCAGCCCCTCTTATAGCGTTGTTAGTTGTAGGTGAAGATTGAAGTTTGTTCCTTGTTGGAACATGGAGATGTTGTTCCTTGTTGGAACATGTTTACTTGTTGGGATATCACTATATGTCTTATTTAATTAATGCATCTATATACTTGGTAAAGGGTGGAAGGCTCGGCCTTATGCCTGGTGTTTTGTTCCACTCTTGCCGCCCTAGTTTCCGTCATATCGGTGTTATGTTCCCGGATTTTTGCGTCCCTTACGCGGTTGGGCTATAATGGGAACCCCTTGACAGTTCGCCTTAAGTAAAGCTTCTCCAGCAATGCCCAACATTGGTTTTACCATTTGCCACCTAGCCTTTTCTTTCCCTTCGGTTCTGCAGACTCAAGGGTCATCATTATTTTACCCCCCCCCCCCCCGGGCCAGTGCTCCTCTGAGTGTTGGTCCACCTGTCAGCTACCGGTGGCCACCAGGGGCAACTCTGGGCTGGCTTGCCCGTACCTAAGACAATCTGAGTGTGCCCTGAGAAAGAGATATGTGCAGCTCCTATCGGGATTTGTCGGCACATTCGGGCGGTGTTGCTGGTTTACTTTTACCCTGTCGGAATGTCTCGGGTGGAGGTCTATTCCTTCGTTGACCGTGAGAGCTTGTCATGGGCTAAGTTGGGACACCCCTGCAGGGATTTGAACTTTCGAAAGTCGTGCCCGCGGTTATGGGCAGATGGGAATTTGTTAACGTCCGGTTGTAGAAAACCTGAAGTTGACCTTAATTAAAATGAATCAACCGCGTGTGTAACCGTGATGGTCTCTTTCCGGCGGAGTCCTGGAAGTGAACACGGTTGTTGGAGTTATGCTTGACGTAGGTAGTCCAGGATCACTTCTTGATCATACTTTTATCGACCGTGCTTTGCCTTCTCTTCTCGCTCTCATTTGCGTATGTTAGCCACCATATATGCTAGTCGCTTGCTGCAGCTCCACCTCATACCTTTTACCTTACCCATAAGCTTAAATAGTCTTGATCGCGAGGGTGCGAGATTGCTGAATCCCCGTGGCTCACAGATACTTCCAAAACCAGCTTGCAGGTGCCGATGAGTCCGAGCAGATGACGCAACCCAGCTCAGGAGGAGCTCGTTGAAGACCGTGTTCATTTGTGTTGTTTCGTTCTAGTTGTTCAGTAGTGGAGCCCAGTTGAGGTCGATCGGGGACCTTTGTCGCATTTGGGGTTCTTCTTTTATTTTGGTTCCGTAGTCGGACCATGAGTGCATTTGATTGATGTAATGTTTATTCATGTAATTGTGTGAAGTGGCGATTGTAAGCCAACTATGTAACTTTTCCCCTATTGTATTACATGGGTTGTGTGAAGATTACCTCACTTGCGACATTACCTTCAATGCGATTATGCCTCTAAGTCATGCCTCGACACGTGGGAGATATAGTCGCATCGAGGGTGTTACAAGTTGGTAATCAGAGCCTTCCCCGACCTTAGGAGCCCCCACTGCTTGATCGTTTTTAGCAGCCGAGTTGTGTCTAGAAAAATGTTTTGAGTCATTAGGAATTATATATCGGAGAGTTTAGGAATTCTTTTTACTCCCCAGTCTCCTCATCGCTCTGGTAAGGCATCCTGACGTAGAGTTTTGACTCTTCTCTTCTCAAATTTCACTAAAAAAATTTTTTTTAGGATCATGCGAGTATCTTGGTTTTGTTCCGATGGCTTATGATGAGAATACTGTCTTGGTGCCTCCTGTCAGGGGTTTAGTGGAAGTGTCCCGAGGAGTTGAGCTCTGAGGTGTTGTCATCATAATTCTATCGTTGCAATTCTGGCATACTTGAGATATGTGCGCGACATCGAAAATCTCCTTTATGCAGTTCGTTGGTGAGATAACCTCGACGCCACCCAGTACTGGGGCGGGAGTTCGGGAGTATCGCTATAACTTGTATAACGGATGCTTTTCGAAGGTTGAGATAGATGGTTTCCGAAGGTTTCTTGGTTATGTGTTGAAGGATGGATGCAGCTGGATGTAGGATTTGCTAGCTTGGGTGAGATATTATGCTTCCCCTGTATCCTCAACACCCGATTGCATAACCGGAAAATTTCGGGAGTTTCATAGGTGGGAATTCAAGTAGCTCTTAGGATATCTTTCCGACAGATGTATGATATGACATTGGGGTTCGACGTCTAGTGGTTCGCCTATTCACGGTCGGTTTTACAGTGGTCTCGTTGTGTCTTAAAGAGTCCTTGGCTATGCTGACCCGGGGACGCTTCGTATGTCATGTGCACTGCCTTGTACATGATGGTGCTGTACGATCAAGCCCGTGTAGGTCCCACCACGAAAACTACGGACGAAATCTCTATCATATGTGTGTTCCGGCTTATTCTACAAGCCAACCCTTTGTTTTTGTTTTGAGTTGTGGTATTCGAGTTGCTTCAATGTCAAATGTTGATTCCATCCCTTGTCTAAATGGTGTTCTCATACTCCGATGTGAATACCAATCCTTCTTGATCATCAAGATTGTTTTTGTTAATTCTTTTCAACCGGTGTGTGTCTCCTCAAGTGGATCCGTTCACTTCAACTTTTACAAGATCAATTATCAGTTCTTCTCTACGGTGTTCGTTCCATCCATTCCAAATTTTCTTTGTTTTTCCCACCCTCCCTCCCTTTGTTTTTCTTCAAGGATTCAGATTTCTTTTTCACTCTTCATCTTATTGATGCGAAGTCTCTCCATTCTGTTTCCTTCATGTTTTTACCCGGTGATTCTCATGAAGATTCTAACGAAGCTTCAAGTTCGTCATTCTTTTCTTCTCCGGTGGTTTCAAGTCAGGCTTTGTGGATCATATCATTTTTCCTTGTTTCAAATACCTTTTCTTACCGGTGCAATTCTTAATCATTCACTTCTCGCTATTTAATTGTTCCGGAGTGCTCAAGATATCTCGAGGATTCGTGTTTTCCACTCTTCTTTCATTCAAGCCTTTTTATTCAACCGGTGCATTCCCTCTTTTAAATCATGTCAACGGTGTTTTCTTTCGAGTGGGCCCTAACCCACAGGTCTATTCCCAGGATCTTACCAGACTCTTCTTATTTTCCGGAGCTATCAAAATTCTTTTCGAAGTTTGACGTAAGAATGATTTATCGTCAGTCAAATGTTTTCTCCAAGATCTTTCAAATTCTTTTATCGTTGGCTCAACCTTTCCATTCTTCATTCCGGTGTGCCTCAATAATTCTTGGTGGTGTTTCCCGTAGTAATTCTCAGATTTTGGAGACCGAAGAAGATTTTCTCTCAATCTTGCTCCATTCTCTTCAAGTTTCGCGATTCTGTCTTGTTTCCATCCTCTCATAATTATTTGCGATGGTGAGATATTCTTTTCAACCATCCAGAGTAATTCAGGAGCCTTTTTCAGTTTGTTCATCCGGAGTCCATCATCTAAGATTTATTCATTCTCAGCTTTCAGCTCTCGTTCTTCAATTTTACCAGTGCTTCGTTCAAGTGAATTTTAATCAGCTCCTGTTCTCTTCGTTTCTCATGTATATAAATTCCCTCAAGTATCTTCTTTTGTTCTCTAATTCTTTCCGGCGTTTCTTTATCTTTACTTCGTTCATTTCCAATTCTTACGGTGGTTCGTTCAAGATTTCTATTCCTTCATCATCTTATCAATGTATTCATTGGTTAAATCTTACCGGTGGTCCATTGAGTTTATGTTATATCTCTCTTAATCCTTGATAGGAGAATAAGTAGTGTGCCAAATCCGTTGATTGTCATCAATTTAAATTGGTGAAGGATAAGCATAATGTAATTCTTACTCTTGTTCCGTCCAAGTGATTAATTCTTTATTCCGGAGGTGCATCATATCACATTCTTGGGTTCAAGTGCTCATCTTTCTTTCCCGGAGTTCCAACCTCTTTCAATTATATTATCACGGAGATCCCTATCTAAATCATTACGAGGCTTCAATCTTATTCTTTTCATCATTCAATTATTTTGGATCATTCTTTTATTACCGGAGTTTTTCATGGAGTTCTACATGTTGGCTCATCAAGGATTCAATTTCCTTCTCGAAGTGTTCATCAAGATTTTTTTCAGAGGAGCTCAAGCATTATTCATCTTGCAATCTGGAGTGCAATTCTTTCTACCATATTACCGGAGGTGGTATTGTGTCATTCTTGATAATTTGAGTTCATGTTTTCATGATTCACATGATGTCAAGATTGGGATATTTTAAATCCATCAACCTATTCGTTGGTATTGCCTTGGGTTATATTTCACCTAAAGCCTTTCATAAGGTTTGTTGCTATCTATGGTGTTTATAAAGGACCCAAGTTCTTCCTTATCCTCCCGGTGAAATAATTTCTCGTCTCCTTGTTCATTTAAACCCAATCAATTCTTCTTCCCGTGAGTGGCAGGCTGTCATCTCTTAATTTGAGAGGTATTCCATAAGACCATATCAAGCCTATTATTTTCGTTGTTGGTTTTTCAACAACTCCGTTCTAGCTTCTGTTGTAACCGTGCTCTCTCAAGATATTGTTTCCCTTCGTTCATCCCATTCCATTCTTACTTTTGTTCCAGAGACATTGTGATGTTGTTCTGTTCAACCTTCTTCTTGTTCTTGTCAGGGTCATGTTTTTTTTCATGCTTATCCATTTAACCGGAGTGTTGTGTCCTCTTTTCAAGTATCCTCTCATCTTGTCACGTTCAATTCCTTCCATTTACAGACGGAGTGCTGTCCAAATTATATCACTCTTATTCCTTCCCTATCTTGTTTAACCGGAGTATTGTGCCCCTTTGTTCAAGTTCTTTTCGCCTTATCAAGTCTTGCATCCCTTTCTCAACCGGAGTGTCATGTTTTCGTTTGAGCTCTCTCATCTTATCAAATTTTGACTCCATTCTCAACCGGAGTGCAGTCTGAGATCTTTCTTACCCCTTGTTCCATTCATTCAATAGTTCCGGTGGCAGGTGTTGTGATGTCATCAAGTATCTTCTCATCTTATCAAGACCTTATTCAATTCCTTTTCTTTTTAACCAGAGTGCTGCCCGAATTTGGTCTTTCTTGATCCACTTCTGTAACCAGAGTGTTCTCAATATATATCTTGCCCTTCAACCTCAAGGTTTCGCAATGTTCTTGTCCCTCTTTTCTAACGGAGTGTTTTCGACTTTGTTCTCCTTCGTTCTATTCTTTTCTCGTATTTGATCAACCTCGCAAGGTTCTTTGGTTTCACTCGTTTGTCAAAGGAGCAACTTAGTTTTACCTCTTCTCTTTCTCTTTCGTTGTTTCCCCGGTGCCATTCTAGATCTCGGGACGAGATCCTCTCGTAGTGGTGGAGTGTTGTAACGCCCCGAGACCGATGTGCCAGGTGTCTTCCAGTTATTTGCCGGCGTTGCCATGTCATTTGCTTGCGTGTTGCATCTTGTCATGTCATCATGTGCATTGCATCATCATGTTTTTCAAAACATGCATCCGTCCCGGCCTCCTCGTTCTCTCCGTCGTCCGTTCTGAGCCCAGACACACTTGCACGCACCCGCGGCATGTCCGAACTATTATTTTTATAACTGGCCGCAAAATGTTCTCGGAATGGGATGAGATTTGACGTGTGGTCTTATTATAGTGTAGACAGACCGCCTGTCAAGTTTCATCACAATCGGAGTTCGTTTGACGCCCCAACGGATAAATATAGTGGCAATAGTAGCCGGTCTAACGTCGGACGTTTTCGGTCTCCGGAAACTGTTGTCGGGCCTCTCTCTCTTCTCTTCTCTCAGCCCGAGGACTTCTGCACAGCTCACTACCTACCGCCAGATCCAACCTAACCCCTCTCGTCAGCCCGCAGCCCCCCTCGCGCGCGCCCGAAAGTTGTCCCGAACCCGACCCGGACTGTCGTCACCGTTGGATCCGGATCATCCCCAAACGTCTACAAAACGTCACCGTTTTCTTATTGGACCTCCCTAGCTATTTTATGCGCGACCATCCGATTACGATCGGAGGGTCATTTTAGCCCCTTACCAAAAATCCTTACTATATAAACGGGTCCAACCCTAACTTCTAGGGAGTCTGTCCCATCCCGCCGCCACTCCACCCAGATCCTCTCGGGATCCTCCCCGATCCCCTTCTCCTCGATCCCAAACCAGCCAGACTCCATCCGAGCCTCCCCTCGATCCCTTGCTCATGCCCGAGCCAACTGCCCGTCGCCGCCGCTAGCGACCTCAACCGCCACCAGCCCAACAGGCCGTGCCCTGTTCCCTTCCTCCCCTGCGCCGTCTCTCTTCTTCCTTCCCTTCCCTTTCTCTCTCTCTCCCTCTCATCTCCTTGCTCCCTCTCTCTCTCGCAGGGAACATGGGAAACAGGAGCTCCGCCATGGCCGGCCTCGGTCTCTCCTGGGACGCCGATCCGCGCCTCCCTCCATCCCCTGCTTCGGCCTTGTCGTCGAGCGCCGCCTCCGCCCGTTTCCCCGTCCCCGGCGACGTCTGCAGCTACGCCAAGCCACCGCCGCCCGAGGTTCCTCGACCCCGTTGTCAGCCACCCCGTGCCAAGTCCCGCGTCTTGCCGGAGTTCAAGCCGCGCCGCGCCGCCCCTCAGGGGATCACCTCCGTCGCCCTTGCCTCAGATCCGGCCGGATCCATGGTCGCTCGCCCCGCCAAGTCCCTCTGCTGCTGCTCCGCTTCGCCCTGCTCCTTCTCCTGAGACGAGACGACGAGAAGACGAGCGCAGCCGCGCCCGCGTTGACCGGATCGGTCAGATCCAGCTCGGCCCAGTCCACGGCAAGCCTCACGCCGGCCGCGTGGGCCGCATCCAGCGCCGAGCCGGCCCACCGCTCCTCCGCCTTGGGCCAAAGCCCATGGTGAGGCCGCATCCAGCGCCTCCTTATTTTTTTTCCTGTTCTGTTGGACCTTTACTCAGTTTCGGCCCATGTAGTTTTTTTCCCTGCTGCAATTTGTCTATTTATCTAGGGAATTTACAGATTGCAGAAAACCCCCTATACTTCATGCATTTAATAACTAATTAACAGTGCATCATATTAAAACAAACTTAATATGAAAAGTGCTTAGAATTGCATCTAGTTTCATAATATGTCATTTTCATCCATGTTTAAAATGCTTAAAATGTTGTTTGATTAAATTTTGCTCTATGTCATGCTAAAATGATTTTATTCATAACTTAATAACCGTAACTCCGATTTTAATAATCTTTATATGTAATGGGGTAGAATTTCGCCTAGTTTATCATGGTGGCATCACTTTGCATGTTAAACAACTCTAAAATTGTGTTTAGGACAGATCAGGACCAAACCTAATATTTGCACATGAGGATTTTCCGGACTTGTTGTTTTGTTGTTCCGGCCTCATTTAAACATGCCTAGATTAGATAGTTTCATCATGTTTCACCTCTTGCCATGTTAATCAACATTTAATTTTGTTGGGGTACATAACCGAGAGAGAACTAAATAAGCCATGTGGTGTTTCGTCAATATGCAACTCGTTGCATATTGATCTCCACTTAATTTGTAGGATTGTTTGTGCTCTTTGCCATGCCATGCATATTTAAACCGGACATGCATCATATTTGGTTGTGCATCATGCCATGATTTTGTGGTGGTTGTTTACTATGTTGTTTGCTCCTTTCCGGTGTTGCTTCTTCGGGTTGGTTCCGGTAACGTCGAGTTTGTGAGGACCCGTTCATCTACGTCCGTTTGTCTTCTTCATGGACTCGTTCTTCTTCCTTGCGGGATTTCAGGCAAGATGATCATACCCTCGAAATCACTATTATCTTTGCTATGATAGTTTGCTCGCTCTTTGCTATGCCAATGCTACGCTGCCTACCATTTGCTTGTCAGCCTCCCATTTACCATGTTGAGCCTCTAACCCACCATTGTCCTAGCAAACCGTTGATTGGCTATGTTACCGCTTTGCTCAGCCCCTCTTATAGCGTTGTTAGTTGCAGGTGAAGATTGAAGTTTGTTCCTTGTTGGAACATGGAGATGTTGTTCCTTGTTGGAACATGTTTACTTGTTGGGATATCACTATATGTCTTACTTAATTAATGCATCTATATACTTGGTAAAGGGTGGAAGGCTCGGCCTTATGCCTGGTGTTTTGTTCCACTCTTGCCGCCCTAGTTTCCGTCATATCGGTGTTATGTTCCCGGATTTTTGCGTCCCTTACGCTGTTGGGCTATAATGGGAACCCCTTGACAGTTTGCCTTAAGTAAAGCTTCTCCAGCAATGCCCAACATTGGTTTTACCATTTGCCACCTCGCCTTTTCTTTCCCTTCGGTTCTGCAGACTCAAGGGTCATCATTATTTTACCCCCCCCGGGCCAGTGCTCCTCTGAGTGTTGGTCCACCTGTCAGCTGCCGGTGGCCACCAGGGGCAACTCTGGGCTGGCTTGCCCGTACCTAAGACAATCTGAGTGTGCCCTGAGAAAGAGATATGTGCAGATCCTATTGGGATTTGTCGGCACATTCGGGCGGTGTTGCTAGTTTAGTTTTACCCTGTCGAAATTTCTTGTTGTACTGGGATACCGAGTCTGATCGGAATGTCTCGGGTGGAGGTCTATTCCTTCATTGACCGTGAGAGCTTGTCATGGGCTAAGTTGGGATACCCCTGCAGGGATTTGAACTTTCGAAAGCCGTGCCCGCGGTTATGGGCAGATGGGAATTTGTTAACGTCCGGTTGTAGAAAACCTGAAGTTGACCTTAATTAAAATGAATCAACCGCGTGTGTAACCGTGATGGTCTCTTTCCGGCGGAGTCCGGGAAGTGAACACGGTTGTTGGAGTTATGCTTGACGTAGGTAGTCCAGGATCACTTCTTGATCATACTTTTATCGACCGTGCTTTGCCTTCTCTTCTCGCTCTCATTTGCGTATGTTAGCCACCATATATGCTAGTCGCTTGCTGCAGCTCCACCTCATACCTTTTACCTTACCCATAAGCTTAAATAGTCTTGATCGCGAGGGTGCGAGATTGCTGAGTCCCCGTGGCTCACAGATACTTCCAAAACCAGCTTGCAGGTGCTGATGAGTCCGAGCAGATGACGCAACCCAGCTTAGGAGGAGCTCGTTGAAGACCTTGTTCATTTGTGTTCTTTCGTTCTAGTTGTTCAGTAGTGGAGCCCAGTTGAGGTCGATCGGGGACCTTTGTCGCATTTGGGGTTCTTCTTTTATTTTGGTTCCGTACTCGGACCATGAGTGCATTTGATTGATGTAATGTTTATTCATGTAATTGTGTGAAGTGGCGATTGTAAGCCAACTATCTAACTTTTCCCCTATTGTATTACATGGGTTGTGTGAAGATTACCTCACTTGCGACATTGCCTTCAATGCGATTATGCCTCTAAGTCGTGCCTCGACACGTGGGAGATATAGTCGCATCGAGGGTGTTACAGCATATAATTCTTTATCATAAGTAGAATAGTTCAGACTAGGCCCACTCAATTTTTCAGAAAAGTATGCAACAGGTTTGCCATCTTGTAATAACACACCTCCTAATCCAATTCCACTAGCATCACATTCAAGCTCAAAAGTCTTATTGAAATTAGGAAGTTGGAGTAAAGGAGCATGTGTCAACTTATCTTTCAATACCGTGAAGGCTTCTTCCTGTGCGGTACCCCAAACAAAAGGCACATCCTTCTTTGTAAGCTCGTTGAGAGGTGCAGCAATGGTGCTGAAATCTCTCACAAAACGCCTATAGAAACCAGCGAGGCCAAGGAAACTCCGCACTTGTGTGACCGTTTTGGGCTGCGGCCAACTCTCAATAGCTTCAATCTTGGCTTTATCAACTTCAATTCCCTGTGGAGTAACAACATAGCCAAGAAAAGATACTCGGTCGGTGCAAAAGGTGCACTTTCCAGGGTTACCAAACAAACGTGCATCATGTAGAGCAATAAAAACAACACGTAAATGTTCCAAATGTTCCTCCAAAGATTTGTTATAAATCAATATGTCATCAAAGTAAACTACCACAAATCGTCCAATGAAAGCACGTAAAACTTCGTTCATTAACCTCATGAAAGTACTAGGTGCATTAGTTAACCCAAAAGGCATGACTAACCACTCATATAATCCAAACTTAGTTTTAAATGCTGTTTTCCATTCATCTACCAATTTCATACGAATTTGATGGTATCCACTACGCAAATCAATTTTGGAGAATATTGTAGAGCCACTCAATTCATCAAGCATATCATCTAGCCTAGGAATAGGATGATGATAACGAATAGTAATGTTATTAATGCCTCTACAATCAACGCACATACACGACGTACCATCCTTTTTCGGCACTAAAATGATAGGAACAGCACAAGGACTAAGGGATTCGCGTATATAACCTTTGTCGAGCAGTTCTTGTACTTGACGCATAATCTCCTTCGTCTCCTCTGGATTGGTACGGTATGGTGCACGGTTGGGTAATGATGCACCGGGAATTAAGTCAATTTGATGCTCAATCCCTCGAATAGGTGGTAATCCCGGTGGCACGTCTTGTGGAAAGACGTCAGCGAACTCCTGCAAAATGTTAGTGACAGCAGGAGGCAAAGAGGAAGGCACGTCCTCGAATGAAAATAATGCCTCTTTGCACACAAAAGCATAGCAAACAGATTTGCTAAAATCTAGATCATCAATATCAGATTTGGTGGCAAGTAAACATGCACTTTTCAATTTAATTTCAGAAGCAACACTAGATTGTTTAGTATTATTAGGCTGCATTTGTTGCTCAAATTCTTTTGCCACAATCTGATTTTCACTCTTATTTGTCTCCTATTTTGCTTTATTAGCTCTATTAATATCATCTTTCAAAATGGAATCAGGAGTCATAGGAAGCAAAGTAATATTTTTATCCTTATGAACAAGAGTATACTGATTGTTTCTACCATGGTGAACAGAATTTTTATCAAATTGCCATGGTCTACCAAGTAATAAGGAACATGCTTGCATAGGTACCACATCACAATCAACATAATCAGCATCTGTAGAGATACTAAAATGCACACGAACAGTACATGTTACCTTAACCTTGCCGCTGTTGTTGAACCATTGGATGTAGTAAGGATGTGGATGTGGTCTTGTGATGAGAGATAGCTTCTCCACCATCTCCATGCTAGCCAAGTTGTTGCAACTCCCTCCATCTATGATCACGCGAACAGAAGGTTCCTTCACAAGTCCCTTTGTATGGAACAAATTATGCCTTTGATTTTGCTCAGCTTGTGTAACCTGCACACTCAAAACACGTTGAGCAACTAAACATTCATACCTTTCAGCATCTTCAGGAGCCATGTATTGCGTCTCATGATCAGAATCGTCTCCACCGTGTTCGTCACGTGTAATAAGAGCCAAAGTCTCCTCATCATAGTCACTAGCGGACTCATACCCACCATCCTCACTAACAATCATCACACGTTTAGATGGGCATTCTCTCGCATAATGACCTCCACCCTTGCAACATCGACAAATAATATCATGTGTTTGCCCTGTGGATGCCATGGATGAAGAAGAGCTCTTTGCAAGCCCAGAAGGTGTGCTCTTGGCAGATAGTGGTGATTGTTCCTGCTTTATTGTATCACGGTTGGAGGTGGCAGCCGACGGAGGCGCCTGTGTAGCAGAACGTGTGGAAGTAGATGATGCACGTGGTGTCCATGATGAAGATCGACCTGCAGAAAAGTTAGTCCGCGCCAATGCCTGTCGATCCTGCACTTCACGTTCAGCTTTACAAGCAAGATGGAATAAACGAGTGATATTAGTATAGTCCTTATACTCTAGAATCGTCTGAATCTCTCTATTTAATCCACCCATAAAACGTGCAAGCATAGTTTCATTCTCCTCAACAATACCACATCTAATCATGCCAGTTTGTAATTCTTGATAATATTCTTCTACAGAATTTTTTCCCTGTCTTAAGCGCTGCAATTTTTGAAGTAATTCACGTTGATAATATGGTGGAACCCCACGAGTAGGCATAGCAGTTTTCAAAGCAGCCCAAGTAGCCGGAATAGGATATAATCTACAATGCTTAGACCACCAAACACATGCAAAACTAGTGAACGCACAAACAGCAGCAGGAACACGTCTCTCCTCGGGATATTGTAAACATGTAAATCATTGTTCAGTTTCTAACTCCCAAGTAAGATATATATCAGGAACGTATCTACCCTCAAATGGTGGAATATTCAATTTTAGTTTAGGGAGATGGTCATGATCGCGTACCTGAGGGTGAGCCCTACCATTGCCATTATTTGCATGTGGATGACCTGGTGGTTGCTGTGCTGGTGGTGGCACGTAGTTCTGATTTTGATCAACCTCATCCTCGTAATTGCCGGCAAAATCATCCTCCTCCGCATCAGCAGCAGGAGCCACAGAAGTAGCAACAGCAGCACCAACAGTTTGGCCAGGTGCAAGAGGGAGACGGCTCGCTCGGCGGAGGGCTGTTTCACGATGTGTAGGTAGTCGTTGTTGTTGTTGTTGTTGTTGTAGAGGTGCGTTAGGTGCAGCCGGTGGTGGTGGTGGAAGACGCGCGAGCAATTCATTAAAACTGCTATCGAGCTTTATTTCGAACGTCTTCTCCATGTCATCTATCTTCTCCATGGCCTCTTCAAATCTGTTTAGCACATCTTGCACCTGTCCATTCATCATTTGCTGAAATTTATCATGCAACTCCTGATTCGTCATGTTCTCCCAGTCAGTCTCGTCAGCTTGTGATCCTGCCATGGTTAGCAACAATAGAAACACACAAGAATATGATCCTACAGAATACTAAAGAGAGGTGGTGGTGGTGTCACAAATCCGTCAAGCCAATCTCAAAATCTTACCAGTTCTTACCCAGCAGCAGGCGGTGATCGGCAACCGTGGTAGTCAAAACTCTCAAAAGCTTGGATAGAGCGATTGCCAGGGAGAGTCAAACGCACGATGTAGATGTATGTGGAGCTGGGAAGTCTTATAGTATGGTAGCAAAAAGGGTCAGCAATAATCAATTCAGAGATGCAAAGTTGAATAAACGCTCAACGACGGTACTGTGCTGGTCCTAGGCTAGACCATGCTAGAGACGCGAGCCTAGAACACTAACAAAATCACGGCGCTGCACGTAAATAAGGGAAAAGCACACTCTTTTTTTCGCTCTTTTTTTTGCGCTCTTTTTTTTGCGCTCCTCTTTTTTTTTTGCGAAAAATCACTATAATGGCGAGTGTCTCAAAACTCTTCCCTCGTCAAACTGGTAGGATGGCACGAAATTTTTTTTTTCACTTTTTTTTCGGAAATCAGGGCAGCGACGACGAAAAAGTGCGACAAAAAATCACTATGATGGCACGTGGCTCAAAAGACTCAGAAAAGCCTAAAAATTTTGGCCTAAAAACTGCCCGGGGGTCTCCAGACTCGTTTTTTTTCCGAGACCTACGCAGGCAAGGAAACACGAAACGGAATTTAGATTGGTCTCAAGAACAAACCTAATATGAGAAGAACTCGGATTGGTGGTGGATATATGGTTGTGGTATATGGCAGCGGTGGTGGTATATGGTAGCGGTGGTGGTATATGGATACGGATTGGTGGTGGTATATAGATATGGATTCAGAGCGGTGGCGGATAAGCAAAAGTGGTAGATGGGCGATGGTGCGGCGGCGGCGTGACAACTTATGTCCAGAACTCGAAACTCTAAAAGACTAGACTCTAAGACCAGCAACTTGACGCGACGATGCAACCGCAAATTCAACAAAGCAAAAACCATAAAAAGATTATGCAAAGGCTCAGATTGGTTCGGATATGAGGAACTAACCCTAAATTTTTTTGTGTGGCTTTTTCGTGGACTATAGGTATGAAGAATAGACTCGATCTAATCTACGAAAAACTGTAAAATCTCACCGAGCAACCTGGAAATCTGATACCACTTGATAGAGGCGAGGGTGTCCCAATCTTTCAATGAGATGATAACTATCGATTTAGTGGAGACGACTTTGACGATCCGACTACAAACGTGCACGACGTTGCGCCTTAGCAATCGCTAAACCAATCTCCTGAGGTTACTGACGATGCCGGAAGCACGGTCAGCCTGACCACGAAGGTCTATTCCTGCAAGCAATCGAAGAACGAGCAAGAATATGATAAAGCAATCTGAATATTGCAAATATATATATATGAAGTATTGATAATGGTGGGGATCCGGAAGCGGTCTTGGTCTGGTCGTTGGACACAAACGAAGTACACGAAGTTGCAATGGCTAACTTTTAACTAAACAAATCCCAAAGTCTAAACGACGCCCTAAGTGCTGTATATATGGAGGAAGAGGGGGGAATTTCGTGGCCCTTGAGGGTGGGGTCCGAAACCAACCCTAACTCTTGTTTCCCCACACATACGGACTCTAAAAATAGCCTATACTTAAGTATTTCGAAATTACATGGGCCTGGCCCATTAATAAGGTGACGCAACACCTAGAATAGCCTATGGACGAATATTATGAAGTGGCATCTCGTATATTTCGTCCAAGGCTTCATGCACTCCTTATGGCGGCTTCAAAGTCCTGAAATCATCACTTGTAACTCCGTTCTTGATCCCCTTGCACATGCCATCAACTCCATGCGTGTTCTTGCTCCAATGTACATCCTTCTCCAAGCTAGGCCCTTCATTTGTAAGCAAAACAAATGTATCCAATTTAGGCAGCATCATAATCTCATGAACATTAGAATTATTACCAAGAAACGAAAGTACCTGGTAATTTAATTGGCGTGCGCGAGCTCTAGTAATTGGTCCAGTATATGTAACAGTAGGGGCTGTGAGTGTAACAATGGTATTGATGTCCTCATCAGATCTTTTTAGACTCAATCTCGTAGTTGAATTCGGATTGGAATCTGTTTTGTGCACTGTTCAGTAAAACAGGCATAACTTCCTCATACAAGTCCGTTTTGCCTCCGCGAGTACTCAAACGAAAGCTAGCGACGAGCCACATCTAAATAGTTGAAGAAGCTAGTTCAATATTTGGCACCTGAAAATCGGCTTCTAAATAGGTCTTTTTGCCCTCCGAAGTTCATGAACACAGCTTATTCCAGTTTTCAGGCCAGTTTTCGAATTTTTTGACTCCTCATATCAACTCGGAATTGAGTGATTCCTTTTGTGTTTGAAAGCTTGAGTCAATACCATTCTTGAAAAAAAATCAAAAAAATTGGCATAAACTTTTTCAGAGGAAAGTTGGAGACAAAGTTGTTGATATATCCTGCTTGGCTGTTGTTTCACATCATTATCTTTACTGCCGTTGTGATCTTCACTTATATCTTGCTGTCTAGAGCTACTTAGTATCCTTCACTGATGCTAGTTATGCTACGATGTGACCTCATTAGTGTTCTAGGCTCGCGTCTCTAGTTCGGTCTAGCCTAGGACCAGCACAGTACCGTCGTTGAGCGTTTATTCAACTTTGCATCTCTGAATTGATTATTGCTGACCCTTTTTTGCTACCATATTATAAGCCTTCCCAGCTCCACATATTTCTACACCGTGTATACGCATGTTCCCCTGGCAATCGCTTTACACAATCTTCGGAGTTATTTGACACAGCTGGTTGCGTGTCACCACCTGCCGCATGGTAAGAACTTGCAAGATATTGATATTTGCTTTACTGTGAGCACTTTACAACCACATCCTAGTAGTTCATAGGAACATTATTCTCGAATTTTGGTTCTTGTTTCTACTAATCATGACAGGTTCCAGAGATCGAAGTTCTTGGACGACGGACACATCATCACCATCACGAGAGTTGAGACAACACACACAAGCATATGGTCAGGTTATCTCTTTACCATCATTTGAGGGTAGATTTAATCCTGCTATTTATCTAGCTTGGGAGCTTGAAGTAGAACAAGTTTTTAGTCACCATGATTTTTCTGAACTTGAGAGAGTACGAACTACCATTAGAGCATTTACTGGTTTTCCTTCTGTTTGGTGGAGTGTACATTGTAAGAAAAACATTGATAACCAACCCACAACTTGGAATGTTTTGAAAGCTGTAATGAGACAACAATTTTTTCCTCCTTACTATCGTCGTGAATTGCGTCGCAAATTGGAGCAATTAAAACAAGGCAGTAACACTGTTCATGCTTACTACCAAGAGTTCAAATCTTATATGCATCATTGTGACATAGAAGAATCTGAGGATGATACAATGAATAGATTTTTTGGTGGTTTGAACCATAATATTCAGGCAGGATTTCAGTATATTCCTCGTTGCATTACTGGTATGTATGTCCGTGCTTGTACCTTTGAGAGACAGATACAGGAGGATGCATTGGGTTACAACAACTACTATTCCAGTTCATGCTCACCACCGCCGGTTGGTTACTCCACTATTGCACCTACTAGAGCAGCCCCACCTCGGATTGTGAGCGCGATATCATCTCAAGAGTATGGTACATTGTCAACGTCCGTACCTACATCAGCTACATCTCTGCGAGGTAACAGTAAAGGTATTGATGATATAACTTCACATGAGAATGAAGCATGCCTAGTTAACTTGAATGCATCATGTGTTGAGTTACCTGTTGATTTGAGCACACCAACTATTTTAGAGACTCTTGTTACTGTCATGAATGTGTCATGTGATCAAACAATTGAAATATCAACAATTTTGAGTGCACCCATTGAACTAACTGTTGATGCAAAAGAACCAATGTTTAATCATTTTGATATGACCTCTAATCTTGATGATGATTCTGTGTCCAATGACTTATTGCATGTTTGCTTATTTAAGTATGTTGTAGCATGTAAATTTGATGCAAGTAAGGTTTATTCATCGAAGTTAGGATGGTTTAATGATGAACATTGCCAATCTTTTGAAGTGAATAAGAGCTTCACTTATATGTGCAAACTGAGTTGCAACATTTTCATGCCTTCTACTTCTTGTGATAATTTTTTGGCTTTAGATTTTATGAACAATGAAAGTTACTCATGTATACATGTGAAATATGTGCAAAAATCAAGGGAAGTTAAAATGGATGACATATACATATACAACATGTACACCTTGTCTCTTTTGTTAGCCACATTTCAGATTAAGCAATGCCGAGGACGGCTTTGTTTTCAAAAAGGGGAGGATGATGAGGACATGACTACCTTGGATACGACCAAAAATATTGCATACATGCATATTTGTTAGGTGATTTATAATGCAAACTATTCAATAATCTATTTAGGTTATCCAGAATAAAAATACTTCACACACTTTTGTCTTTTGTCTAATTGCAGATGTATGGGACATTTGTACAATCCACATATGAAGATAAGGGAAAAGGAGAAGTTTAGGTTGTGTTCAAAAAGTCCTCTCACGTCACTTTTGGGCCAAGAGAAGATAGAGTCCAAGTCTCTCACGTTCTGGATTCAGATTCGGACTGCACAGACATACCTGACTCAAAACGCCAACAACTTTTTCATACGGACTCCGAATTGGGTGATTATTTTTTTGTTGGAAACTAGATTTCGTGCTCTTTCCAACCCAATTGGATTCATCTTCAAATTCGTCCGGAGTGTTGACTTATGGACGAAACAATCTGACGTTGCAGCAAAATCCGAGTCAAACTACAAGCCCAAAGGTGTTGCATCACCTCCACTTGGGCCCATGAGCCTTGTATGACCTAGGGTTAGTTTTAGGCTGTTTTGGGACGTCCTCCCACCTCCTTGGCCGCCACCCCTTGCTCCTATATAAGTAGATCCATCTAGTAGCTTTTTCCTTGGGATTTGTTTAGTTAAAAGTTAGCCATTGCAACTTCGTGTACTTCGTTTGTGTCCAACGACCAGACCAAGACCGCTTCCGGATCCCCACCATTATCAATACTTCATATATATTTGCAATATTCAGATTGCTTTATCATATTCTTGCTCGTTCTTCGATTGCTTGCGGGAATAGACCTTCGTGGTCAGGCTGACCGTGCTTCCAGCATCGTTAGTAACCTCAGGAGATTGGTTTAGCGATTGCTAAGGCGCAACGTCGTGCACGTTTAGTCGGATCGTCAAAGTCGTCTCCACCAAATCGATAGTTATCATCTCATCGAAAGATTGGGACCCTCGCCTCTATCAGGCAATCCCACACCCGACCCAAACGAGCGGACGTCCCACAAGTCCCAGACGTTCGACACACTCAAGCGACCGGACGTCCGATCGTCTCCTGAAATCCGGCGCCACGTCAACCGAGCCAAAACGCCGGACGTCCGACAAGTACCGGATGACCGGACCCTCGTGAGCCACCGGATGTCCGGTACCTGTCGGACGTCCGACGCCTGTCTGTGCACAGTGTATCGGGCCGAGCCCGTGTATCCGTTTGCCCTCACTTACCCCTTCGTGGCCCTAGAATATATATACTACTCCACCTCCACCATTTGAGAGTTAGCATTGTGTTAGCTCATTTGTGAGATAGAGCTTCTGATGTAGGGTAGAACCCTAGTGGCCCGATCTTTCACGAAAGGAGCGGATCCCGCGAAGAACACAAGGAGGGAAACGAGGGGAAAATCATGAGGGGAACACAAGAGAACACTCAAACCAACAAGAATGATCACACATGCGCTAGATCCATGAACACAAAGGGAGATACAAGATCCAAAGTCAACAACGGACGATACAAGAGGTAGCCGGTTCTTCTCCGTGAGGAGGTCTTGAATCCACAAGGGGATCTTCCCTTAGAAAGGGGTCTTGAATCCAAAGGTGGATCTTCTCCGAAGAGGGGCCACGATCTCTCTCAAGGAGTAGATCCGATATGGATGAGCGTAGCTCTATCTCTCAAACGAGCTATCACAACGCTAACCCTAGAAAGGAGGAGGTGGAGATGTATATATAGTCTAGGTCCACGAAGGGGTAAGTGAGGGGCGAAAGGGTACATGGGCTTCAGCCCGAGTGTCTGCGCGCAGGCAGGGCCGGAAGTTCCGGGGACGACCGGAAGGTCCGGGCATCGGAGGTTCCGGGCGAAGGTCCGGCCAAGGTCCGGGCTATCCAGAGAGTTGGCACACTCTCAGACGGCTTCGATGCGTCGGGCCGGAAGTTTCGGGACGACCGGAGGTTCCGGGGGCCGGAAGTTCCTCTCAAAAGGTGTGTGCAGAAAGGATGATTGTGGAAAACTAAAAATCAAAGACTCAAATCGTACACGACGCTCCAAGCAAAACATATATCATGTGGTGAATAAAAATATAGCCTCAAGTAAAGTTACCAATAGACAAAGACAAAAGAGGGGAAAGGTATCCCCAAGCTTAGGTTCTTGGTTGTCCTTGAATATTACCTTGGGGTGCATTGGGCATCCCCAAGCTTAGGCTCTTGCCACTCCTTATTCCATAGTCCATCAAATCCTTACCCAAAACTTGAAAACTTCACAACACAAAGCTCAACATAAAATCTCATAAGCTTTGTTAGTATAAGAAAATAAATAACACTTTTGGTACTATTGTGAACTCATTCTTTATTTATATTGGTGTAATATCTTCTGTATTCCAACTTTTCCATGGTTCATACCCCGTGATACTACCCATACATTCATCAAAATAAGCAAACAACACATAGAAAACAGAATCTGTCAAAAACAGAACAATCTGTAGTAATCTGTGTTTCTCGAATACTTATGTAACTCCAAAAATTCTGAAAAAATAGGAAAAACTAATAATTTTGTTTGTTAATCTTATGACAAATGTATCAGTATTTTATCACGCTTCTGTTCAAAACGATAATTGTTTTCCTGAGGGCAAAAGTTTCTGTTTCCCAGCAAATCAACTATCACCGCAAGCCATCCCAAAGGTCTTACTTGGCACAAACACTAATTAAAACACAAAAAACCACATCTAACTAGATGCTAGATGAAATATTTATTGCAAAACATAACCTGAAAAGCAAAAAATAAAAATAAAATTGGGTTGCCTCCCAACAAGCGCTATTGTTTAACGCCCCTAGCTAGGCATAAAAACAAGAATAGATCTAGGTATTGTCATCTTCCCCCGTTTGGAAGTAAAGAGAGAATTTCTTATCCATAGCATTTATCTTTCTATTTTGTGAAAGCACATGGCCATTAATAGTAGAAGAAAGATTAAGCACATTACGAAATTTACATCTAAACTAGCCTTTATCTCTTTGATTATTTCTTTTTGATAAAAGCACATAAGAGTAGTTGATTCACCTTTGGAGTGCCCAAATATGGTTTTCATCTTTTAATAAGTATCAAAGGCATCTCCTCCAAGAAAGCCGTTTTCAAATATAGAATCCAAAACTTCTTTAAAAGAACGAGGCAAACCAACATAAAAGCTTCTCAAGTATATCTTAATATGGTGTTGAGGCACATGGCTAGCTTGAATCCCTAAGAGTCTATCCCAAGCATCTTTTAAAGGTTCATCGAGCAAATAATGAAATATTCCGGGATCATCTTTATCAAAATTGGTTAGACTTTCCTTAGCAATGTCGAAAGGTCTTTCCGTAGCATCATTATTTATGAGCTTAGAAAGGACAGAGGGGCTATCTAAAGCATTAAAACTCGGGAGAAAACCGAAAGAAAGACAGACTTAGGCAAACAAGAGAATGACAAAAAGGTAAATATTTTCAAAAATTGTTTTAGAAGTGGGGGAGGAGAAAACGAGAGGCGAATGGCGAATAATGTAATGCAAGAGATGAGAGTTTATGATGGGTACTTGGTATGTCTTGTCTTGGCGTAGATCTCCCTGTAAGTGCATCTAGTGCCACCCCTAGTTGGTTTTGGAGTATTGACGACAAACTTGGCTGAGGGACTAATGTGTTTGTGAGAAATTGCAGGATAACACAGGTAGTAGTCCCTCATTGATTTGGTTTATCTACCAAAGATGACCCCTAAAATGTGTGAAGATATTGAAGACAATGGTGGTCTGTGAAGAGATTCATATTGAAGACTATGACATGAGAAGACATCGCATGAAGACTATGGATTGCGAAGACATTGTTGTTTCGTAGTTTCCTTTTCTTCTTTGTTGAGTCATAGGAACCACCGTACTGTTAAGTGGGGTCCAAGTGAACAACGTGAGTGTGACTGAAGTGATGCTCAACCAAATCCTATGTCTTCGAGTGAAGACAATGAGAGCAAATCTTTTCCAGAGCTGGATGAGTCAGCTTTACTTGTAGCCCAAGTCAAGCTGCCGCGTGTGTTTGAAATCTGACTGTTGGTCACGTGTCAGTTCCTTAGTGACCCAGGGTCATTTCGGACAAATCAAGTCGGGTTGCCTCCTGGCTATAAATAGCCCACCCCCTACACCATAAATTGGTGGCTGCTCAGAGTTACTCCACGGCTTTTGTCGTTTGAGAGCAACCCACCTCCAAAGCTTTTGAGAGAAAAATCCTTGCGAGGACAAAGCCCTAAACACCCAGAGCCAAAGAGTGTTAGGCATCACTGAAGTCTTTATGTCTGCGTGACCTGAAGACTTGTTACACTTGAGGACTGTGAATCCTCCAGCCGGTTAGGCGTCGCGTTCTGAGCATCCAAGAGTCATTGTGGATCGCCGGTGAACGAAGTCTGTGAAGGTTTGGAAGTCTACCTTGAAGACTTACCAGAGTGATTGGGCGAGGACCGTGTGTCCTTAGCTCAAGGGGAATAATGTGAAGATGCGGTCTTCTGAGTTAAATCTCAGCCTCCCTAACCAGACGTACTGATAGAGGCAAAGGTGTCTCGATGTTTCGATGAGATGGTGGCTATCGTTTTCTGTGGGAGTCGACCTTGACGATCCGACTACGAACGTGCAAGACGTCGTGCCTTAGCAATCGCTAAACCAACTTCCGAGGGTTATTGACCACGCCGGAGCACGATCAACCTGACCACGAGGGTCTGTTTCCTGCAAGCAAACGAAGAACAAGCAAGAAACTGAGATTGCAATCTGGATATTGCGAATATAAGATGCAAAGCTTTATTGATCAAGGTGGGGTTCTGTGACGTCTTGGTCTGGTCGTTGGACACAAATGAAGTACGAGAAGTTGCAGCTATGGCGAACTTTTAATCTAAACAAAACCCCCAAAGTCTAAACGACGCCCTAAGGGTTGTATATATGGAGGAAGAGGGGGGGGGGATTTCGTGGCCCTTGAGGGTGGGGCCCGAAACCAACCCAAACTCTTGTTTTCCCACACATACGGACTCTAAAAATAGCCTATACTTAAGTATTTCGAAATTACATGGGCCTGGCCCATTAATAAGGTGACGCAGCACCTAGAATAGCCTATGGACGAATATTATGAAGTGGCATCTCGTATATTTCGTCCAAGGCTTCATGCACTCCTTATGGCGGCTTCAAAGTCCTGAAATCATCACTTGTAACTCCGTTCTTGATCCCCTTGCGCATGCCATCAACTCCATGCGTGTTCTTGCTCCAATGTTCATCCTTCTCCAAGCTAGGCCCTTCATTTGTAAGCAAAACAAATGTATCCAATTTAGGCAGCATCATAATCTCATGAACATTAGAATCATTACCAAGAAACGAAAGTACCTGGTAATTTAATTGGCGTGCGCGAGCTCTAGTAATTGGTCCAGTATATGTAACAGTAGGGGCTGTGGGTGTAACAATGGTATTGATGTCCTCATCATCCTCCCCTTCTTGAAATGAAGTCGTCCTCGATGGAAGCTCATCTTCCTCACCCAAATAAGGCTTCAAATCTGCAATGTTAAAAGTGGGACTAACCCCAAAATTTGCAGGTAGCTCAAGTTTATATGCATTATCATTTATTTTCTCTAACACCTTAAAAGGACCGTCAGCACGTGGCATTAGCTTTGATTTGCGCAGATTATGAAATCTATCTTTACGCAAATGTAACCAAACAAGATCTCCAGGTGCAAACACAACATGTTTTCTACCCTTATCTCCAGCAAGTTTATATTTAGCATTCATACGCTCAATGTTTTCCTTAGTTAACTCATGCATTTTTAAAATCAATTCAGGACGTTCTTTAGCATCAAAATTAACCTTCTCTGAAGTTGGAAGAGGCAACAAATCAATAGGTGCACGAGGTAGGAAACCATACACAATTTCAAAAGGGCACATCTTAGTAGTAGAATGCAATGAACGATTATAAGCAAATTCAATATGAGGCAAGCATTCTTCCCACATTTTCTTGTTATTCTTCAAAACAACCCTAAGCATAGTAGACAATGTTCTATTGACTACTTCAGTTTGTCCATCAGTTTGGGGGTGACAAGTAGTACTAAAAAGCAGCTTAGTCCCCAACTTAGCCCATAAACATCTCCAAAAGTGGCTAAGAAATTTAGTATCACGATCTGAAACAATAGTATTTGGCACACCATGTAAGCGAATAATTTCACGAAAGAACAAATCAGCAACATTAACAGCATCATCGCTTTTATGACATGGTATAAAGTGTGCCATTTTTGAGAACCTATCCATGACAACAAATATGCTATCCCTCCCCTTCTTTGTTCGAGGTAAACCTAAAACAAAATCCATAGATATATCCTCCCAAGGAACACTAGGTACAGGCAAAGGCATATATAAACCATGAGGATTTAGTCGTGACTTAGCTCTTTGACATGTAGTGCAGCGAGCAACAAAACGCTCAACATCTCGTCTCATCTTTGGCCAAAAGAAATGTGTAGCAAGTATATCCTCCGTCTTCTTGACGCCAAAGTGTCCCATTAATCCTCCTCCATGCGCCTCCTGCAACAACAAAAGACGAACGGAGCTAGCTGGAATGCATAGCTTGTTAGCACGAAACACAAAGCCATCGTTCAGAACGAACTTGTTCCAAGTTCTCCCTTCCTTACAATTCTGCAATACATCTTTAAATTCAGCATCATGAACATATTGATCTTTGATGGTCTCCAAACCAAATAATTTAAAGTCAAGTTGTGAAAGCATAGTATAACGACAAGACAATGCATCAGCAATAACATTTTCCTTACCCTTCTTGTGTTTAATGACATAAGGGAAAGTCTCAATGAATTCAACCCATTTAGCATGTCTACGGTTCAGTTTTGCTTGACTTTTAATGTGTTTCAAAGATTCATGATCAGAATGTATAACAAATTCCTTGGGCCATAAATAATGTTGCCATGTTTCTAAGGTCCGAACAAGAGCATATAAGTCTTTATCATAAGTAGAATAGTTCAGACTAGGCCCACTCAATTTTTCAGAAAAGTATGCAACAGGTTTGCCATCTTGTAATAACACACCTCCTAATCCAATTCCACTAGCATCACATTCAAGCTCAAAAGTCTTATTGAAATTAGGAAGTTGGAGTAAAGGAGCATGTGTCAACTTATCTTTCAATACCGTGAAGGCTTCTTCCTGTGCGGTACCCCAAACAAAAGGCACATCCTTCTTTGTAAGCTCGTTGAGAGGTGCAGCAATGGTGCTGAAATCTCTCACAAAACGCCTATAGAAACCAGCGAGGCCAAGGAAACTCCTCACTTGTGTGACCGTCTTGGGCTGCGGCCAACTCTCAATAGCTTCAATCTTGGCTTTATCAACTTCAATTCCCTGTGGAGTAACAACATAGCCAAGAAAAGATACTCGGTCGGTGCAAAAGGTGCACTTTCCAAGGTTACCAAACAAACGTGCATCACGTAGAGCAATAAAAACAGCACGTAAATGTTCCAAATGTTCCTCCAAAGATTTGCTATACATCAATATGTCATCAAAGTAAACTACCACAAATCGTCCAATGAAAGCACGTAAAACTTCGTTCATTAACCTCATGAAAGTACTAGGTGCATTAGTTAACCCAAAAAGCATGACTAACCACTCATATAATCCAAACTTAGTTTTAAATGCTGTTTTCCATTCATCTCCCAATTTCATACGAATTTGATGGTATCCACTACGCAAATCAATTTTGGAGAATATTGTAGAGCCACTCAATTCATCAAGCATATCATCTAGCCTAGGAATAGGATGACGATAACGAATAGTAATGTTATTAATGGCTCTACAATCAACGCACATACGCGACGTACCATCCTTTTTCGGCACTAAAATGATAGGAACAACACAAGGACTAAGGGATTCATGTATATAACCTTTGTCGAGCAGTTCTTGTACTTGACGCATAATCTCCTTCGTCTCCTCTGGATTGGTACGGTATGGTGCACGGTTGGGTAATGATGCATCGGGAATTAAGTCAATTTGATGCTCAATCCCTCGAATAGGTGCTAATCCCGGTGGCACGTCTTGTGGAAAGACGTCAGCGAACTCCTGCAAAATGTTAGTGACAGCAGGAGGCAAAGAGGAAGGCATGTCCTCGAATGAAAATAATGCCTCTTTGCACACAAAAGCATAGCAAACAGATTTGCTAAAATCTAGATCATCAATATCAGATTTGGTGGCAAGTAAACATACACTTTTCAATTTAATTTCAGAAGCAACACTAGATTGTTTATTATTATTAGGCTGCATTTGTTGCTCAAATTCTTTTGCCACAATCTGATTTTCACTCTTATGTTTCTCTTGTTTTGCTTTATTAGCTCTATTAATATCATCTTTCAAAATGGAATCAGGAGTCATAGGAAGCAAAGTAATATTCTTATCCTTATGAACAAGAGTATACTGATTGTTTCTACCATGGTGAACAGAATTTTTATCAAATTGCCATGGTCTACCAAGTAATAAGGAACATGCTTGCATAGGTACCACATCACAATCAACATAATCAGCATATGTAGAGATACTAAAATGCACACGAACAGTACGTGTTACCTTAACCTTGCCGCTGTTGTTGAACCATTGGATGTAGTAAGGATGTGGATGTGGTCTTGTGGTGAGAGAGAGCTTCTCCACCATCTCCATGCTAGCCAAGTTGTTGCAACTCCCTCCATCTATGATCACGCGAACAGAACGTTCCTTCACAACTCCCTTTGTATGGAACAAATTATGCCTCTGATTTTGCTCAGCTTGTGTAACCTGCACACTCAAAACACGTTGAGCAACTAAACATTCATACCTGTCAGCATCTTCAGGAGCCATGTATTGTGTCTCATGATCAGAATCGTCTCCACCGTGTTCGTCGCGTGTAATAAGAGCCAAAGTCTCCTCATCATAGTCACTAGCGGACTCATACCCACCATCCTCACTAACAATCATCACACGTTTAGATGGGCATTCTCTCGCATAATGACCTCCACCCTTGCAACGTCGACAAATAATATCATGTGTTTGCCCTGTGGATGCCATGGATGAAGACGAGCTCTTTGCAGGCCCAGAAGGTGTGCTCTTGGCAGATAGTGGTGATTGTGCCTGCTTTATTGTATCACGGTTGGAGGTGGCAGCCGACGGAGGCGCCGGTGTAGCAGAACGTGTGGAAGTAGATGATGCACGTGGTGTCCATGATGAAGGTCGACCTGCAGAAAAGTTAGTCCGCGCCAATGCCTGTCGATCCTGCACTTCACGTTCAGCTTTACAAGCAAGATGGAATAAACGAGTGATATTAGTATAGTCCTTATACTCTAGAATCGTCTGAATCTCTCTATTTAATCCACCCATAAAACGTGCAAGCATAGCTTCATTCTCCTCAACAATACCACATCTAATCATGCCAGTTTGTAATTCCTGATAATATTCTTCTACAGAATTTTTTCCCTGTCTTAAGCGCTGCAATTTTTGAAGTAATTCACGTTGATAATATGGTGGAACCCAACGAGTACGCATAGCAGTTTTTAAAGCAGCCCAAGTAGCAGGAATGGGATATAATCTACAATGCTTAGACCACCAAACACATGCAAAACTAGTGAATGCACAAACAGCAGTAGGAACACGTCTCTCCTCGGGATATTGTAAACATGTAAATCGTTGCTCAGTTTCTAACTCCCAAGTAAGATATATATCAGGAACATATCTACCCTCAAATGGTGGAATATTCAATTTTAGTTTAGGGAGATGGTCATGATCTCGCACCTGAGGGTGAGCTCTACCATTGCCATTATTTGCATGTGGACAACCTGGTGGTTGCTATGCTGGTGGTGGCACGCAGTTCTGATTTTGATCAACCTCATCCTCGTAATCGCCAGCAAAATCATCCTCCTCCACATCAGCAGCAGGAGCCACAGATGTAGCAACAGCAGCACCAACAGTTTGGCCAGGTGCAAGAGGAAGACGGCTCGCTCGGTGGAGGGCTGTTTCACGATGTGTAGGTAGTCGTTGTTGTTGTTGTTGTTGTTGTTGTTGTTGTTGTAGAGGTGCGTTAGGTGCCGCCGGTGGTGGTGGTGGAAGACGCGTGAGCAATTCATTAAACCTGTTATCGAGCTTTGTTTCCAACGTCTTCTCCATGTCATCTATCTTCTCCATGGCGTCTTCAAATCTGTTTAGCACATCGTGCACCTGTCCATTCATCATTTGCTGAAATTTATCATGCAACTCCTTATTCGTCATGTTGTCCCAGTCAGTCTCGTCGGCTTGTGATCCTGCCATGGTTAGCAACAATAGAAACACACAAGAATATGATCCTACAGAATACTAACAAGAGGTGGTGGTGGTGTCACAAATCCGTCAAGCAAATCTCAAATTCTTACGAGTTCTTACCCAGCAGCAGGCGGTGATCGGCAACCGTTGTAGTCAAAACTCTCAAAAGCTTGGATAGAGCGATTGCCAGGGAGAGTCAAACGCACGACGTTGATGTATGTGGAGCTGGGAAGGCCTATAGTATGGTAGCAAAAAGGGTCAGCAATAATCAATTCAGAGATGCAAAGTTGAATAAACGCTCAATGACGGTACTGTGCTGGTCCTAGGCTAGACCGTGCTAGAGACGCGAGCCTAGACACTAACAAAATCACGGCGCTGCACGTAAATAAGGGAAAAGCACACTCTGGAACTCTCTTTTTTCGCTTTTTTTGCGCTCCTCTTTTTTTTTGCGCTCCTCTTTTTTTTGCGCTCCTCTTTTTTTGCGAAAAATCACTATAATGGCGAGTGTCTCAAAACTCTTCCCTCGTCAAACTGATAGGATGGGCACGCAATTTTTTTCACTTTTTTCGGAAATTAGGGCAGCGACGACGAAAAAGTGCGACAAAAAATCACTATGATGGCACGTGGCTCAAAAGACTCAGAAAAGCTGATAGAGGCAAAGGTGTCCCGATGTTTCGATGAGATGGTGGCTATCGTTTTCTGTGGGACTCGACCTTGACAATCCGACTACGAACGTGCGAGACGTCGCGCCTTAGCAATCGCTAAACCAACTTCCGAGGGTTATTGACCACGCCGGAGCACGATCAACCTGACCACGAGGGTCTGTTTCCTGCAAGCAAACGAAGAACAAGCAAGAAACTGAGATTGCAATCTGGATATTGCGAATATAAGAGGAAAGCTTTATTGATCAATGTGGGGTTCTGGGACGTCTTGGTCTGGTCGTTGGACACAAACGAAGTACGAGAAGTTGCAGCTATGGCGAACTTTTAATCTAAACAAAACCCCAAAGTCTAAACTTCGCCCTAAGGGCTGTATATATGGAGGAAGAGGGGGGAATTTCGTGGCCCTTGAGGGTGGGGTCCGAAACCAACCCTAACTCTTGTTTCCCCACACATACGGACTCTAAAAATAGCCTATACTTAAGTATTTCGAAATTACATGGGCTTGGCCCATTAATAAGGTGACACAGCACCTAGAATATCCTATGGACGAATATTATGCACTCCTTATGGCGGCTTCAAAGTCCTAAAATCATCACTTGTAACTCCGTTCTTGATCCCCTTGCGCATGCCATCAACTCCATGCGTGTTCTTGCTCCAATGTTCATCCTTCTCCAAGCTAGGCCCTTCATTTGTAAGCAAAACAAATATATCCAATTTAGGCAGCATCATAATCTCATAAACATTAGAATCATTACCAAGAAACGAAAGTACCTGGTACCTTGGACGAAATATACGAGATGCCACTTCATAATATTCGTCCATAGGCTATTCTAGGTGCTGCATCACCTTATTAATGGGCCAGGCCCATGTAATTTCGAAATACTTAAGTATAGGCTATTTTTAGAGTCCGTATGTGTGGGGAAACAAGAGTTGGGGTTGGTTTCGGACCCCACCCTCAAGGGCCACGAAATTCCCCCCTCTTCCTCCATATATACAGCCCTTAGGGCATCGTTTAGACTTTGGGTTTTGTTTAGATTAAAAGTTCGCCATAGCTGCAACTTCTCGTACTTCGTTTGTGTCCAACGACTAGACCAAGACGTCACAGAACCCCACCTTGATCAATAAAGCTTTGATCTTTTTTTCGCAATATCCAGATTGCAATCTCAGTTTCTTGCTTGTTCTTCGTTTGCTTGCAGGAAACAGACCCTTGTGGTCAGGTTGATCGTGCTCCGGCGTGGTCAATAACCCTCGGAAGTTGGTTTAGCGATTGCTAAGGCGCGACGTCTCGCACGTTCGTAGTCGGATCGTCAAGGTCGACTCCCACAAAAAACGATAGCCACCATCTCATCAAAACATCGGGACACCTTTGCCTCTATCAAGTGGTATCAGATTTCCATGTTGCTCGGTGAGATTTTACAGTTTTCCGTAGATTAGATCGAGTCTGTTCTTCATACCTACAGTCCATGAAAAAGCCACAAAAAAATTAGGGTTAGTTCATCATATCCGAACCAATCTGAGCCTTTGCATAATCTTTTTAGGGTTTTTGCTTTGTTGAATTTGCGGTTGCATCGTCGTGTCAAGTTGCTGGTCTTAGAGTCTAGTCTTTTAGAGTTTTGAGTTCTGGACATAAGTTGTCACGCCGCCGCCGCACCATCGCCCATCTACCACTTTTGCTTATCCGCCACCGCTCTGAATCCATATCCATATACCACCACCAATCTGTATCCATATACCACCACCGCTACCATATACCACCACCGCTGCCATATACCACAACCATATATCCACCACCAATCCGAGTTCTTCTCATATTAGGTTTGTTTTTGAGATCAATCTCAATTCCGATTCGTGTTTCCTTGCCTGCGTAGGTCTCGGAAAAAAGAGTCTGGAGACCCCCGGGCAGTTTTTAGGCCAAAATTTTCACGGGATTTTTTTCCCTATCCTATTTTTAGGTTTTTCTGAGTCTTTTGAGCCACGTGCCATTATAGTGATTTTTTGTCGCACTTTTTCGTCGTCACTGCCCTGATTTCCGAAAAAAGTGAAAAAAAAATTCGTGCCATCCTACCAGTTTGACGAGGGAAGAGTTTTGAGACACTCGCCATTATAGTGATTTTTCGCAAAAAAAAGAGGAGCGAAAAAAATAAGTTCGAGAGTGTGCTTTTCCCTAATTTACGTGCAGTGCCATGATTTTGTTAGTGTTCTAGGCTCGCGTCTCTAGCACGGTCTAGCCTAGGACCAGCACAGTACCGTCGTTGAGCGTTTATTCAACTTTGCATCTCTAAATTGATTATTGCTGACCCTTTGTGCTACCATATTATAAGCCTTCCCAGCTCCACATACATCTACGTCGTGTGTTTGACTCTCCCTGGTAATCGCTCTATCCAAGCTTTGAGAGTTTTGACTACGACGGTTGCCGATCACCGCCTGCTGCTGGGTAAGAACTAGTAAGAATTTGAGATTGGCTTGACGGATTTGTGACACCACCACCACCTCTTGTTAGTATTCTGTAGGATCATATTCTTGTGTGTTTCTATTGTTGCTAACCATGGCAGGATCACAAGCCGACGAGACTGACTGGGAGAACATGACGAATCAGGAGTTGCATGATAAATTTCAGCAAATGATGAATGGACAGGTGCAAGATGTGCTAAACAGATTTGAAGAGGCCATGGAGAAGATAGATGGCATGGAAAAGACGTTCGAAACAAAGCTCGATAACAGGTTTAATGAATTGCTCGCGCGTCTTCCACCACCACCACCGGCTGCACCTAACGCACCTCTACAACAACAACAACAACGACTACCTACACATCGTGAAACAGCCCTCCGCCGAGCGAGCCGTCTCCCTCTTGCACCTGGCCAAACTGTTGGTGCTGCTGTTGCTACTTCTGTGGCTCCTGCTGCTGATGCGGAGGATGATGATTTTGCTGGCGATTACGAGGATGAGGTTGATCAAAATCATAACTACGTGCCACCACCAGCACAGCAACCACCAGGCCGTCCACATGCAAATAATGGCAATGGTAGGGCTCACCCTCAGGTACGAGATCATGACCATCTCCCTAAACTAAAATTGAGTATTCCACCATTTGAGGGTAGATATGTTCCTGATATTTATCTTACTTGGGAGTTACAAACTGAACAACGATTTACATGTTTACAATATCCCGAGGAGAGACGTGTTCCTGCTGCTGTTTGTGCATTCACTAGTTTTGCATGTGTTTGGTGGTCTGAGCATTGTAGATTATATCCCATTCCTGCTACTTGGGCTTCTTTGAAAACTGCTATGCGTACTCGTTGGGTTCCACCATATTATCAACGTGAATTACTTCAAAAATTGCAGCGCTTAAGATAGGGAAAAAATTCTGTAGAAGAATATTATCAGGAATTACAAACTGGCATGATTAGAAGTGGTATTGTTGAGGAGAATGAAGCTATGCTTGCACGTTTTATGGGTGGATTAAATAGAGAGATTCAGACGATTCTAGAGTATAAGGACTATACTAATATCACTCGTTTATTCCATCTTGCTTGTAAAGCTGAACGTGAAGTGCAGGATCGCCAGGCATTGGCGCGGACTAACTTTTCTGCAGGTCGACCTTCATCATGGACACCATGTGCATCATCTACTTCCACACGTTCTGCTACACCGGCGCCTCCGTCGGCTGCCACCTCCAACCGTGATACAATAAAGCAGGCACAATCACCACTATCTGCCAAGAGCACACCTTCTGGGCCTGCAAAGAGCTCTTCTTCATCCATGGCATCCATAGGGCAAACACATGATATTATTTGTCGACGTTGCAAGGGTGGAGGTCATTATGCGAGAGCATGCCCATCTAAACGTGTGATGATTGTTAGTGAGGATGGTGGGTATGAGTCCGCTAGTGACTATGATGAGGAGACTTTGGCTCTTATTACACGTGACGAACACGGTGGAGACGATTCTGATCATCAGACGCAATACACGGCTCCTGAAGATGCTCATAGGTATGAATGTTTATTTGCTCAACGTGTTTTGAGTGTGCAGGTAACACAAGGTGAGCAAAATCAGAGGCATAATTTGTTCCATACAAAGGGAGTTGTGAAGGAACGTTCTGTTCGCGTGATCATAGATGGAGGGAGTTGCAACAACTTGGCTAGCATGGAGATGGTGGAGAAGCTCTCTCCCACCACAAGACCACATCCACATCCTTACTACATCCAATGGTTCAACAACAGCGGCAAGGTTAAGGTAACACGTACTATTCGTGTGCATTTTAGTATCTCTACATATGCTGATTATGTTGATTGTGATGTGGTACCTATGCAAGCATGTTCCTTATTACTTGGTAGACCATGGCAATTTGATAAAAAAATCTGTTCACCATGGTAGAAACAATCAGTATACTCTTGTTCATAAGGATAAGAATATTACTTTGCTTCCTATGACTCCTGATTCCATTTTGAAAGATGATATTAATAGAGCTAATAAAGCAAAACAGGAGAAAAATAAGAGTGAAAATCAGATTGTGGCAAAAGAATTTGAGCAACAAATGTAGCCTAATAATAATAAACAATCTAGTGTTGCTTCTGAAATTAAATTGAAAAGTGCATGTTTACTTGCCACCAAATCTGATGTTGATGATCTCGATTTTAGCAAATCTGTTTGCTATGCTTTTGTGCGCAAAGAGGCATTATTTTCATTCGAGGATGTGCCTTCCTCTTTGCCTCCTGCTGTCACTAACATTTTGCAGGAGTTCGCTGACGTCTTTCCACAAGACGTGCCACCGGGATTACCACCTATTCGAGGGATTGAGCATCAAATTGACTTAATTCCCGGTGCATCATTACCCAACCGTGCACCATACCGTACCAATCCAGAGGAGACGAAGGAGATTATGCGTCAAGTACAAGAACTGCTCGACAAAGGTTATATACGCGAATCCCTTAGTCCTTGTGCTGTTCCTATCATTTTAGTGCCGAAAAAGGATGGTACGTCGCGTATGTGCATTGATTGTAGAGGCATTAATAATATTACTATTAGTTATCGTCATCCTATTCCTAGGCTAGATGATATGCTTGATGAATTGAGTGGCTCTACAATATTCTCCAAAGTTGATTTGCGTAGTGGATACCATCAAATTCGTATGAAATTGGGAGATGAATGGAAAACAACATTTAAAACTAAGTTTGGATTATATGAGTGGTTAGTCATGCCTTTTGGGTTAACTAATGCACCTAGTACATTCGTGAGGTTAATGAACGAAGTTTTACGTGCTTTCATTGGACGATTTGTGGTAGTTTACTTTGATGACTTATTGATTTATAGCAAATCTTTGGAGGAACATTTGGAACATTTACGTGCTGTTTTTATTCCTCTACGTGATGCACGTTTGTTTGGTAACCTTGGAAAGTGCACCTTTTGCACCGACCGAGTATCTTTTCTTGGCTATGTTGTTACTCCACAGGGAATTGAAGTTGATAAAGCCAAGATTGAAGCTATTGAGAGTTGGCCGCATCCCAAAACGGTCACACAAGTGCGGAGTTTTCTTGGCCTCGCTGGTTTCTATAGGCGTTTTGTGAGAGATTTCAGCACCATTGCTGCACCTCTCAACGAGCTTACAAAGAAGGATGTGCCTTTTGTTTGGGGTACCGCACAGGAAGAAGCCTTCACGGTATTGAAAGATAAGTTGACACATGCTCCTTTACTCCAACTTCCTAATTTCAATAAGACTTTTGAGCTTGAATGTGATGCTAGTGGAATTGGATTAGGAGGTGTGTTATTACAAGATAGAAAACCTGTTGCATACTTTTCTGAAAAATTGAGTGGGCCTAGTCTGAACTATTCTACTTATGATAAAGAATTATATGCTCTTGTTCGGACCTTAGAAACATGGCAACATTATTTATGGCCCAAGGAATTTGTTATACATTCTCATCATGAATCTTTGGAACACATTAAAAGTCAAGCAAAACTGAACCATAGGCATGCTAAATGGGTTGAATTCATTGAGACTTTACCTTATGTCATTAAACACAAGAAGGGTAAAGAAAATGTTATTGCTGATGCCTTGTCTCGTCGTTATACTATGCTTTCACAACTTGACTTTAAAATATTTGGTTCGGAGACCATCAAAGATCAATATGTTCATGATGCTGAATTTAAAGATGTATTGCAGAATTGTAAGGAAGGGAGAACTTGGAACAAGTTCGTTCTTAACGATGGATTTGTGTTTCGTGCTAACAAGCTATGCATTCCAGCTAGCTCCGTTCGTCTTTTGTTGTTGCAGGAGGCGCATGGAGGAGGATTAATGGGACACTTTGGCGTCAAGAAAACGGAGGATATACTTGCTACACATTTCTTTTGGCCAAAGATGAGACGGGATATTGAGCGTTTTGTTGCTCGCTGCACTACATGTCAAAGAGCTAAGTCACGACTCAATCCTCATGGTTTATATATGCCTTTGCCTGTACCTAGTGTTCCTTGGGAGGATATATCTATGGACTTTGTTTTAGGTTTACCTCGAACAAAGAAGGGGAGGGATAGCATATTTGTTGTCGTGGATAGGTTTTCGAAAATGGCACACTTTATACCATGTCATAAAAGCGATGATGCTGTTAATGTTGCTGATTTGTTCTTTCGTGAAATTATTCGCTTGCATGGTGTGCCAAATACTATTGTTTCAGATCGTGATACTAAATTTCTTAGCCACTTTTGGAGATGTTTATGGGCTAAGTTGGGGACTAAGCTGCTTTTTAGTACTACTTGTCACCCCCAAACTGATGGACAAACTGAAGTAGTCAATAAAACATTGTCTACTATGCTTAGGGCTGTTTTGAAGAATAACAAGAAAATGTGGGAAGAATGCTTGCCTCATATTGAATTTGCTTATAATCGTTCATTGCATTCTACTACTAAGATGTGCCCTTTTGAAATTGTGTATGGTTTCCTACCTCGTGCACCTATTGATTTGTTGCCTCTTCCATCTTCGGAGAAGGTTAATTTTGATGCTAAAGAACGTTCTGAATTGATTTTAAAAATGCATGAGTTAACTAAGGAAAACATTGAGTGTATGAATGCTAAATATAAACTTGCTGGAGATAAGGGTAGAAAACATGTTGTGTTTGCACCTGGAGATCTTGTTTGGTTACATTTGCGTAAAGATAGATTTCCTAATCTGCGCAAATCAAAGCTAATGCCACGTGCTGATGGTCCTTTTAAGGTGTTAGAGAAAATAAATGATAATGCATATAAACTTGAGCTACCTGCAGATTTTGGGGTTAGTCCCACTTTCAACATTGCAGATTTGAAGCCTTATTTGGGTGAGGAAGATGAGCTTCCGTCGAGGACGACTTCATTTCAAGAAGGGGAGGATGATGAGGACATCAATACCACTGTTACATATACTGGACCAATTACTAGAGCTCGCGCATGCCAATTAAATTACCAGATACTTTTGTTTCTTGGTAATGATTCTAATGTTCATGAGATTATGATGCTGCCTAAATTGGATACATTTGTTTTGCTTACAAATGAAGGGCCTAGCTTGGAGAAGGATGAACATTGGAGCAAGAACACGCATGGAGTTGATGGCATGCGCAAGGGGATCAAGAACGGATTTACAGGTGATGATTTCAGGACTTTGAAGCCGCCATAAGGAGTGTATGAAGCCTTGGACGAAATATACGAGATGCCACTTCATAATATTCGTCCATAGGCTATTCTAGGTGTTGCGTCACCTTGTTAATGGGCCAGGCCCATGTAATTTCGAAATACTTAAGTATAGGCTATTTTTAGAGTCCGTATGTGTGGGGAAACAAGAGTTAGGGTTGGTTTCGGACCCCACCCTCAAGGGCCACGAAATTCCCCCCTCTTCCTCCATATATACAGCCCTTAGGGCATCGTTTAGACTTTGGGTTTTGTTTAGATTAAAAGTTCGCCATAGCTGCAACTTCTCGTACTTCGTTTGTGTCCAACGACCAGACCAAGACGTCACAGAACCCCACCTTGATCAATAAAGCTTTTATCTTATTTTCGCAATATCCAGATTGCAATCTCAGTTTCTTGCTTGTTCTTCGTTTGCTTGCAGGAAACAGACCCTCGTGGTCAGGTTGATCGTGCTCCGGCGTGGTCAATAACCCTCGGAAGTTGGTTTAGCGATTGCTAAGGCGCGATGTCTCGCACGTTCGTAGTCGGATCGTCAAGGTCGACTCCCACAGAAAACGATAGCCACCATCTCATCGAAACATCAGGACACCTTTGCCTCTATCACCATGTACCCCTTCACTTTCCCCCCATTTGCACTAAGACTATAAATAAACCTCTCCCTCCTCCTTTCTAGGGTAGCGTTCTGTTAGCTCATTTGTGAGATAGAGCTTCGCTCATCCATATTAGATCTACTCCTTGAGAGAGACCGCGGCCCCTCTTCGGAGAAGATCCACCTTGGATTCAAGACCCCTTTACGGGAAGATCCCCTTGTGGATTCAAGACCTCCTCATGGAGAAGAACCGGCTACCCTTTGTATCGTCCGTTGTTGACTTTGGATCTTGTATATCCCTTTGTGTTCATGGATCTAGCGCATATGTGATCATTCTTGTTGGTTTGAGTGTTCTCTTGTGTTCCCCTCGTGATTTTCCCCTCGTTTCCCTCCTCGTGTTCTTCGCGTTCTTCGCGTGATCCGCTCCTTTCGTGAAAGATCGGGCCACTAGGGTTCTACCCTACACCATCTTGGTATTATGAGCCACGTTGATCACGATTTCGGAGCCTCCCCCACCGTTTTCTAGCCTTTTTTGCTTGATTTCATCCTAAATTCGAAAATCTCCACCAAAAATAGCCCCATATTTTTTTGTGATTTGTTGGTTTGAAGAAGTTTTGTTGGATTTGATCCATGGATTTTCTTGGTTTCAAGTGGATCAAGCATTTCCCCAAGTTTCCCCATCTTTCACCCATGAAATCTCATCAATTTTGACCCCAACATCCCAAATTCCACCCAAAATCGCGTCCCAAATCTCGGATCTGCAGTTGACACCGATACACCGGACGACCGGAGCCGCAGGAACCATCGGACGACCGGAACCCCCTAACCCGAGCAGAATCAGCGGATTCCCGACCCGACCGGACGTCCGGCGACCGGACGACCGTTTTTTCCGGACGTCCGCTATGTGTAGATATCAACTTCGGCTGATTTTTGTTTCGGCCATAACTAATTCATCCGAACTCCGATTTTCGCGTTCTTTAGCTCGTTGAAAAGCTCTTGACATCCCCCTTCCCAAAAAAATACTACCATCACCATTTGACTCCATAAAATTTTAAAAACTTTGGCATCTTTGCCTAGGGCTTCCACCACATTATCCGCTACACCACCACCTACTTCCGCAACCTAACCAATTTTGTTCCCCATCACATTAGTGGTTGCATGAGGTGTGATTTGAGTCTCCTAAGGTGTCTAGACTACTTAGGGACGGTTGCTTCTTCATCAACCACCACCAGCACCATAACTTCCGCATAGTGTTGCCCACCTCACACTCCCGCCACACCAACTTAACCCAATTTTGTTTGTATTGTGAGTTGTGTCTCCTAAGGTGTTTCGGCTACTTAGGGACCGTGCTTCCAACTCCGACACCGTGTATAGTACACCACCTTACCCTTCATTTCCGCATTGCCTACTCGCAAAACCCATCATTGCATTTCCGCAACCACCACCACATCCCGCTACCACCATTTGACATTTGAGATTTTGAGTTCGCGGTTTTTCCGCTTCCTAAGGTGTTTCGTCTACTTAGGGACGAGTCTCCATCATCTTGGTTTCTCCATCAAGATCACCGCCACTCATCATCGACACGGACGGTAACCTCCATATCATCTTGGTATCGTGGTACCCCTCCATTGTACATTCCCCTTGCAATTGCATTGTTAACCCCTAGCCCATTTTGCGTAACTTGCCTATCGAGACTAGCCATTTGAGTATTGTCGGCAACGTTACTTGTGCACATTAGTGGTCTACACCATACATCGCATACATACCTTACCATATCGGTATCCTCTTGGTATCGTATCATCTCGTGTGCCTCAAGTTTGTTCCCGCACATACACAATGATGAGGACATCAATACCATTGTTACACCCACAGCCCCTGCTGCTTTACATACTGGACCAATTACTAGAGCTCGCGCATGCCAATTGAATTACCAGGGCCTAGCTTGGACAAGAAAGATGAACCTTGGAACAAGTTCAAGCGTGAAGATGATGGCATGCGCAAGGGGATCCAGAACGGAGTTACAAGTGATGATTTCAGGACTTTGAAGCCACCATAAGGAGTGCATGAAGCCTTGGACGAAATATACAAGATGCCACTTCATAAATTTCGTCCAGAGGCTATTTTAGGTGCTGCATCGCCTTATTATTGGGCCAGGCCCATGTATTTTCAAAATACTTAAGTATAGGTTGTTTTTAGAGTCCGTATGTGTGGGGAAACAAGAGTTAGGGTTGGTTTCCGACCCCTCCTCCAAGGGCCATGAAATTCCCCCCTCTTCCTCCATATATAAAGCCCTTATCTTAGAGCATCGTTTAGACTTTGGGTTTTCTTTAGATTAAAAGTTCGCCGTAGCTGCAACTTCGCGTACTTCGTTTGTGTCCAACGACCAGACCAAGATGTCACAGAACCCCACCTTGATCAATAAAGCTTTCATCTTATATTCGCAATATCCAGATTGCAATCTTAGTTTCTTGCTTGTTCTTCATTTGCTCGCAGGAAACAGGCCCTCGTGGTCAGGTTGATCATGCTCCGGCGTGGTCAATAACCCCTCGGAGTTGGTTTAGCGATTGCTAAGGCGCGACGTCCTCGCATGTTCGTAGTCGGATCGTCAAAGTCGACTTCCTATAAAACGATAGCCACTATCTCATCGAAAGACGGGACACCTTAGCCCCTATCACACAATAGCTATCTTTGTTTGTGCATTTTGCAAAGTGGCCATATACAAAAAAAGAAGAAGCTTTTAAGCAAAAGAGAAAGAGCAAAGAAGCTTGTAAGCAATATCCATAGCAGCCACCACATTGCATAAGATTGTCATATCCGATCATCTTGGATCAAACACCGGGAACCATACATACATATCATACTTGGGATAGTAATTTATCCATTTTGCATCTTATAGGTTGTGCACAAGTGTCGTATCCGTGTAGTGAGCAATCGTGCTAGCGTCTCTCTTGAGTTGTGCAACACGAGCGTTTTCCGTGGATTCCACATTTTGTGCTCATCCTTGGTTGCACGACCCCATTTACCTATCCGTGTGTGTGTTTCCGTGTGCCACATATTGCTATTGGTCTACTTGTTACACTTGCGAATTTGTGAATCTCTTTCAACATTATTGACTCTTGCTAACATTTTGCATTAAATTTTTGTGCCACTATCCTCACCGAGCTCCACCATATGGCTTACTTGTGTGGGTGTGAGAAACCGACAAGAATTGGTACCAATTGTGCTATTTCCTTGTCCACATTGGAGTGATCATTGATCCACTTTCAACTTCGTCAAGGTACATTTGGTATTCGTTCTTCTCTTTCTCCACTCATATTGGCTCGAATCTTCTGATGGATAGGCAAGGCATTTCATCTCCGGTCTTCCACAACAACGACGGCGTGTACAACTACATCAACAACAAGCTTTCCGCACCAAAGGAGGAGCAAGATGCAAGGATGGAGGAGATTCGGACCTTGTTGATCAACCGTTCTTCCCCTTCATGATCCTCAAGGCGGCGACGTTCAAGTCACAAGTCTTCGGAGCACAAAAATGGTGCAAGCGCAAGTCGTCCTCGTCCACATCTCCATGGCAACCACCATCACGTTTGTGATCCACCTCATCATGAAGGGCAAGTCACCTCCAAGCAACATGTGCACGAAGACGACGAACGACATCTACATCAAGCTCAAGCACGATAACGACAACATCATCATGAAGATGCTCGAGATGCGCCTACCTACAAGTCGCAACAAGCCCTACTTCACGCCAAGTCCAAACTTCATGACCACAAGAGAAGACCGCGAGACAAGCACCACCAAGACGGAGCTACGGCTACACAAACCACTTTGGCATCTTCGCCAAGCGACTTCAATGCATTTTCACCTTCGGATATATGGCATCTTCGCCAACAAGCACCTCAAGAATACGCTCAAGAGAAGCTCCCCAAGCTCAATTCCGCGACTTCCATGAGCTAGTACGACCTCGACATTGACCACACGATTCCTTTCTATGGGACTCAAGAACCCGAGGAGTATCTCGAGTGGGAGCGTTTGATGGACGACTACCTCAAGCTACATCAAATCCCTCCCGAAGATCAAGTGAAGTGCGCCACAAGAAACTTACACGACTACGCGTCCACATGGTGGCTTCACACACCTTCAGAGAGCTACAACATGAGTTGGCCCAAGACGAAGAGATCTTTGTGGCGAGAGTTTGTGCCTCCAACCTACATGGAACAACTTCAACGCCAATTGGAGAACACCATCCAAGGATCCATGTCCATCGACGAGTACTTCAAGGAGACGAACCCATTTCGATGAAGTTCCACTTCAAGATGGGATTGAACAACAACATCTCCAATATGATCTTCCTCGAGAACTACAAGTCCCTCGACGACAACTACATTGGTGCTCCCAAGGCGGAAGAAGAACTCACGAAGGCCAAAGCTTCTCCACCCCAAGCACACTTCACGACAACCAAGCTCCATGAGAACGAGCATGAGGCTAGTACCACCATGATGTCCAAGCCCGACGAACTCCAAGACGATGCTCCCAAGTTCGACTTCACCGCCATCCCTCTTTGTGGCATTGACGATGCCGAGTCTACTTAGACTCTTTTTCAAGATGGTGCAGCGACGACTACGACTACGAACACCATCAAGGACCAAGCTTTGGAGGCGAGCGACATGGTGACGAGCAAGGATGATGCTTCCATCTTAGGAGGTGAGAGTGATGATGTGCCATCTTCGGTGATAGAGGCAAATGTGTACCTTCTTTCGATGTGATGGTGGCTATCGTTTTGGAGGAAATCAACTTTGACGATCCGACTACGAACGTGCGAGGACGTCGCGCCTTACCAATCGCTAAACCAACTCTGAGAGGTTATTGACCACACCGAAGCACGACCAACCTGACCACGAAGGTCTGTTTCCTGCAGGCAAACGAAGAACAAGCAAGAAACTAAGATTGCAATCTGGATATTGCAAATATAAGAGGAAAGCTTTATTGATCATGGTGGGGTTCTGTGGCGCCTTGGTCTGGTCATTGAACACAAACAAAGTGCGCGAAGTTGCAACTATGGCGAACTTTTGATCTAAACAAAACCCAAACTCTAAATGGTGCCCTAAGGGCTGTATATATGGAGGAAGAGGGGGGAATTTCGTGGCCCTTGGGGAAGGGGTCCGAAACCAACAACTATCTCTTGTTTCCCCACACATACGGACTCTAAAAACAGCCTATACTTATGTATTTCGAAATTACATGGGCCTGCCCAGTAATAAGGTGACGCAGCACCTAGAATAGCCTCTGGACGAAGTTTATGAAGTGGCATCTTGTATATTTCATCCAAGACTTCATGCACTCATTATGGTGGCTTCAATGTCCTGAAATCATCACTTGTAACTCCGTTCTTGTCCCCTTGCGCATGCCATCAACTCCATGCTTGTTCTTGCTCCAATGTTCATCACTCTTATCCATGCCAAACCCTTCATTTGTAATCAAAACAAATGTATCCAATTTAGGCAGCATCATATTCTCATGAACATTAGAATCATTACCAAGAAACGAAAGTACCTGATAATTTAATTGGCGTGCATCAGCTCTAGTAATTGGTCCGGTATAGGTAGTGGTAGGGGTTGTGGGTGTAACAATGGTATTGATGTCCTCATCATCCCCCCCTTCTTGAAATGAAGTCGTCCTCGACGGAAGCTCATCTTCCTCACCCAAATAAGGCTTCAAATCTGCCATGTTAAAAGTGGGACTAACCCCAAAATCTACAGGCAGCTCAAGTTTATATGCATTATCATTTATTTTCTCTAACACCTTAAAAGGCCATCAGCACGTGGCATTAGCTTTGATTTGCACAAATTAGGAAACCTATCCTTACGCAAATGTAACCAAACAAGATCTCTAGGTGCAAAGACAACATGTTTTCTACCCTTATCTCTAGCAAGTTTATATTTAGCATTCCTACGCTCAATGTTGTCCTTAGTTAACTCATGCATTTTTAAGATCAATTCAGCCCGTTGTTTAGCATCAAAATTAACCTTCTCCGAAGATGGAAGAGGCAACAAATCAATGGGTGCACAAGGTAGGAAACCATACACAATTTCAAAAGGGCACATCTTAGTAGTAGAATGCAACGAACGATTATAAGCAAATTCAATATAAGGCAAGCATTCTTCCCACATTTTCTTATTATTCTTCAAAATAGCCCTAAGCATAGTAGACAATGTTCTATTGACTACTTTAGTTTGACCATCCGTTTGGGGGTGACAAGTAGTACTAAAAAGCAGTTTAGTCCCCAACTTAGCCCATAAACATCTCCAAAAGTGGCTAAGAAATTTAGTATCACGATCTGAAACAATAGTATTTGGCACACCATGCAAGCGAATAATTTCACGAAAGAACAAATCAGCAACATTAATAGCATCATCGCTTTTATGACATGGTATAAAGTTTGCCATTTTCGAGAATCTATCCACGACAACAAATATGCTATCCCTCCCCTTCTTTGTTCGAGGTAATCCTAAAACAAAGTCCATAGATATATCCTCCCAAGGAACACTAGGCACAAGCAAAGGCATATATAACCCATGAGGATTGAGTCATGACTTAGCTTTTTGACATGTAGTGCAGCGAGCAACAAAACGGTCAACATCCCGTCTCATCTTTGGCCAAAAGAAATGATGTAGGGTGAAACCCTAGATGGCCGATCTTTCACGAAAGGAGCGGATCCCAAAGAGAAACACGAAGAACACGAGGGGATTCATGAGGGAAAACACGAGAGAATCACTCTAACCAACAAGATTCGATTACACATGCGCTAGATCCTATAACACAAAGAGATACATGATGATCCAAGGTTAACAAAGGACGATACAAAGTAACCGGTTCTTCTCCTAGAAGGAGGTCTCGATGGGGGGCCACCCAAGAGGGGGTCTTGAATCCAAGTCGATCTTCTCCGAAGAGGGGCCACAATCTCTCTCGAGGAGGAGATCTCTATGGATGAGCGAAGCTCTATCTCACATATGAGCTAAACCAACGCTAACCCTAGAAAGAGGAAGGGGATGAAGTATATATAGTCTAGCGGGGCAAGAGGGTACATGGGCTTCTGATAGAGGCAAAAGTGTCCCGATGTTTCGATGAGATGGTGGCTATCGTTTTCTGTGGGAGTCGACCTTGACGATCCGACTATGAACGTGCGAGACGTCGCGCCTTAGCAATCGCTAAACCAACTTCCGAGGGTTATTGACCACGCCGGAGCACGATCAACCTGACCACGAGGGTCTGTTTCCTGCAAACAAACGAAGAACAAGCAAGAAACTGAGATTGCAATCTGGATATTGCGAATATAAGATGAAAGATTTATTGATCAAGATGGGGTTCTGTGACGTCTTGGTCTGGTCGTTGGACACAAACGAAGTACGAGAAGTTGCAGCTATGGCGAACTTTTAATCTAAACAAAACCCAACGTCTAAACGATGCCCTAAGGGCTGTATATATGGAGGAAGAGGGGGGAATTTCGTGGCCCTTGAGGGTGGGGTCCGAAACCAACCCTAACTCTTGTTTCCCCACACATATGGACTCTAAAAATAGCCTATACTTAAGTATTTCGAAATTAGATGGGCCTGGCCCATTAATAAGGTGACGCAGCACCTAGAATAGCCTATGGACGAATATTATGAAGTGGCATCTCGTATATTTCGTCCAAGGCTTCATGCACTCCTTATGGCGGCTTCAAAGTCCTGAAATCATCACTTGTAACTCCGTTCTTGATCCCCTTGCGCATGCCATCAACTCCATGCGTGTTCTTGCTCCAATGTTCATCCTTCTCCAAGCTAGGCCCTTCATTTGTAAGCAAAACAAATGTATCCAATTTAGGCAGCATCATAATCTCATGAACATTAGAATCATTACCAAGAAACGAAAGTACCTGGTAATTTAATTGGCGTGCGCGAGCTCTCGTAATTGGTCCAGTATATGTAATAGTAGGGGTTGTGGGTGTAACAATGGTATTGATGTCCTCATCATCCTCCCCTTCTTGAAATGAAGTCGTCCTCGACGGAAGCTCACCTTCCTCACCCAAATAAGGCTTCAAATCTGCAATGTTAAAAGTGGGACTAACCCCAAAATCTGCAGGTAGCTCAAGTTTATATGCATTATCATTTATTTTTTCTAACACCTTAAAAGGACCATCAGCATGTGGCATTAGCTTTGATTTGCGCAGATTAGGAAATCTATCTTTACGCAAATGTAACCAAACAAGATCTCCAGGTGCAAACACAACATGTTTTCTACCCTTATCTCCAGCAAGTTTATATTTAGCATTCATACGCTCAATGTTTTCCTTAGTTAACTCATGCATTTTTAAAATCAATTCAGAACGTTCTTTAGCATCAAAATTAACCTTCTCCGAAGATGGAAGAGGCAACAAATCAATAGGTGCATGAGGTAGGAAACCATACACAATTTCAAAAGGGCACATCTTAGTAGTAGAATGCAATGAACGATTATAAGCAAATTCAATATGAGGCAAGCATTCTTCCCACATTTTCTTGTTATTCTTCAAAACAGCCCTAAGCATAGTAGACAATGTTCTATTGACTACTTCAGTTTGTCCATCAGTTTGGGGGTGACAAGTAGTACTAAAAAGCAGCTTAGCCCCCAACTTAGCCCATAAACATCTCCAAAAGTGGCTAAGAAATTTAGTATCACGATCTGAAACAATAGTATTTGGCACACCATGTAAGCGAATAATTTCACGAAAGAACAAATCAGCAACATTAACAGCATCATCGCTTTTATGACATGGTATAAAGTGTGCCATTTTTGAGAACCTATCCACGACAACAAATATGCTATCCCTCCCCTTCTTTGTTCGAGGTAAACCTAAAACAAAATCCATAGATATATCCTCCCAAGAAACGCTAGGTACAGGCAAAGGCATATATAAACCATGAGGATTTAGTCGTGACTTAGCTCTTTGACATGTAGTGCAGCGAGCAACAAAACGCTCAACATCCCGTCTCATCTTTGGCCAAAAGAAATGTGTAGCAAGTATATCCTCCGTGTTCTTGACGCCAAAGTGTCCCATTAATCCTCCTCCATGCTTCTCCTGCAACAACAAAAGACGAACGGAGCTAGCTGGAATGCATAGCTTGTTAGCACGAAACACAAAGCCATCATTGAGAACGAACTTGTTCCAAGTTCTCCCTTCCTTACAATTCTGCAATACATCTTTAAATTCAGCATCATGAACATATTAATCTTTGATGGTCTCCAAACCAAATATTTTAAAGTCAAGTTGTGAAAGCATAGTATAACGACGAGACAATGCATCAGCAATAACATTTTCCTTACCCTTCTTGTGTTTAATGACATAAGGGAAAGTCTCAATGAATTCAACCCATTTAGCATGTCTACGGTTCAGTTTTGCTTGACTTTTAATGTGTTTCAAAGATTCATGATCAGAATGTATAACAAATTCCTTGGTCCATAAATAATGTTGCCATGTTTCTAAGGTCCGAACAAGAGCATATAATTCTTTATCATAAGTAGAATAGTTCAGACTAGGCCCACTCAATTTTTCAGAAAAGTATGCAACATGTTTGCCATCTTGTAATAACACACCTCCTAATCCAATTCCACTAGCATCACATTCAAGCTCAAAAGTCTTATTGAAATTAGGAAGTTGGAGTAAAGGAGCATGTGAAGGCTTCTTCCTGTGCGGTACCCCAAACAAAAGGCACATCCTTCTTTGTAAGCTCGTTGAGAGGTGCAGCTATGGTGCTGAAATCTCTCACAAAACGCCTATAGAAACCGGCGAGGCCAAGGAAACTCCTCACTTGTGTGACCGTTTTGGGCGGCGGCCAACTCTCAATAGCTTCAATCTTGGCTTTATCAACTTCAATTCCTTGTGGAGTAACAACATAGCCAAGAAAAGATACTCGGTCGGTGCAAAAGGTGCACTTTCCAAGGTTACCAAACAAACGTGCATCACGTAGACTAATAAAAACAGCACGTAAATGTTCCAAATGTTCCTCCAAAGATTTGCTATAAATCAATATGTCATCAAAGTAAACTACCACAAGTCGTCCAATGAAAGCACGTAAAACTTCGTTCATTAACCTCATGAAAGTACTAGGTGCATTAGTTAACCCAAAAGGCATGACTAACCACTCATATAATTCAAACTTAGTTTTAAATGCTGTTTTCCATTCATCTCCCAATTTCATACGAATTTGATGGTATCCACTACGCAAATCAATTTTGGAGAATATTGTAGAGCCACTCAATTCATCAAGCATATCATCTAGCCTAGGAATAGGATGACGATAACGAATAGTAATGTTATTAATGCACTTTTTGATAGAGGCAAGGTGTCCCGATCTTTCGATGGGATGATAACTATCGATTTGGTGGAGACGACTTTGACGATCCGACTACAAACGTGCACGACGTTGCGCCTTAGCAATCGCTAAACCAATCTCCTGAGGTTACTGACGATGCCGGAAGCACGGTCAGCCTGACCACGAAGGTCTATTCCTGCAAGTAATCGAAGAACGAGCAAGAATATGATAAAGCAATCTGAATATTGCGAATATATATGAAGTATTGATAATGGTGGGGATCCGTAAGCGGTCTTGGTCTGGTCGTTGGACACAAACGAATTACACGAAGTTGCAATGGCTAACTTTTAACTAAACAAATCCCAAGGAAAAAGCTACTAGATGGATCTACTTATATAGGAGCAAGAGGTGGCGGCCAAGGAGGTGGGAGGACGTCCCAAGACAGCCTAAACCTAACCCTAGGTCGTACAAGGCTCATGGGCCCAAGTGGAGGTGATGCAACACCTTTGGGCTTGTAGTTTGACTCGGATTCTGCTGCAACGGCAGATTGTTTCGTCCATAACTCAACACTCCGGACGAATTTGAAGGTGAATCCAATTGGGTTGGAAAGAGCACGAAATCTAGTTTCCAACAAAAAAAGAATCACCCAATTCGGAGTCCGTATGAAAAAGTTGTTGGCGTTTTGAGTCAAGTATGTCTGTGCGGTCCGAATCTGAATCCAGAACGTGAGAGACTTGGACTCTATCTTCTCTTGGCCCAAAAGTGACGTGAGAGGACTTTTTGAACACAACCTAAACTTCTCCTTTTCCCTTATCTTCATATGTGGATCGTACAAATGTCCCATACACCTGCAATTAGACAAAACACAAAAGTGTGTGAAGTATTCTTGTTCTGGATAATATAAATAGATTATTAAATAGTTTGCATTAGAAATCACCTGACAAATATGCATATATGCAAGGTAGTCATGTCCTCATCATCCTCCCCTTTTTGAAAACAAAGCCGTCCTCGGCATTGCTTAATCTGAAATGTGGCTAACAAAAGAGACAAGGTGTACATGTTGTATATGTATATGTCATCCATTTTAACTTCCCTTAATTTTTGCACATATGTCACATGTATACATGAGTAACTTTCATTGTTCATAAAATCTAAAGCCAAACAATTATCACAAGAAGTAGAAGGCATGAAAATATTGCAACTCAGTTTGCACGTATAAGTGAAGCTCTTATTCACTTCAAAAGATTGGCAATGTTCATCATTAAACCATCCTAACTTCGATGAATAAACCTTACTTGCATCAAATTTACATACTACAATATGCTTAAATAAGCAAACATGCAATAAGTCATTGGACACAGAATCATCATCAAGATTAGAGGTCATATCAAAATGATTAAACATTGGTTCTTTTGCATCGACAGTTAATTCAATGGGTGCACTCAAAATTGTTGATATTTCAGTTGTTTGATCACATGACGCATTCATGACAGTAACAAGAGTCTCTAAAATAGGTGGTGTGCTCAAATCAATAGGTAACTCAACACATGATGCATTGAAGTTAACTAGGCATGCTTCATTCTCATGTGAAGTTATATCATCAATACCTTTACTGTTACCTCGCAGAGATGTAGCTGATGTAGGTACGGACGTTGACAATGTACCATACTCTTGAGATGATATCGTGCTCACAATCCGTTGTGGGGCTGCTCTAGTAGGTGCAATAGTGGAGTAACCAACCGGCGGTGGTGAGCATGAACTGGAATAGTAGTTGTTGTAGTCACCCAATGCATCCTCCTGCATCTGTCTCTCAAAGGTACAAGCATGGACATACATACCAGTAATGCAACGACGAATATACTGAAATCTTGCCTGAATATCATGGTTCAAACCACCAAAAAATCTATTCATTGTATTATCCTCAGATTCTTCTATGTCACAATGATGCATATAAGATTTGAACTCTTGGTAGTAAGCATGAACAGTGTTACTGCCTTGTTTTAATTGCTCCAATTTACGATGCAATTCACGATGATAGTAAGGAGGAAAAAATTGTTGTCTCATTACAGCTTTCAAAACTTTCCAAGTTGTGGGTTGGTTATCAATGTTTTTCTTACAATGTACACTCCACCAAACAGAAGCAAAATCAGTAAATGCTCTAGTGGCTACTCGCACTCGCTCAAGTTCAGAAAAATCATGGTGACTAAAAACTTGTTCTACTTCAAGCTCCCAAGCTAGATAAATAGCAGGATTAAATCTACCCTCAAATGATGGTAAAGAGATAACCTAACCATATGCTTGTGTGTGTTGTCCCAACTCTCGTGATGGTGAAGATGTGTCCGTCGTCCAAGAACTTCTATCTCTGGAACCTGTCATGATTAGTAGAAACAAGAACCAAAATTCGAGAATAATGTTCCTATGAACTACTGGGATGTGGTTGTAAAGTGCTCACAGTAAAGCAAATATCAATATCTTACAAGTTCTTACCATGCGGCAGGTGGTGATAGGCAACCAGCGGTGTCAAATAACTCCGAAGATTGTGTAAAGCGATTGCCAGGGGAACGTGCGTATACACGGTGTAGAAATATGTGGAGCTGGGTTGGCTATATATGGTAGCAAAAGATTAGCAATAATCAATTCAGAGATGCAATGTTGAATAAACGCTCAACGACGGTACTGTGCTGGTCCTAGGCTAGACCGTGCTAGAGACGTGAGCCTAGAACACTAACAAAATCACCGCGCTGCACGTAAATAAGGGAAAAGCACACTCTGGAACTTTTTTTTCGCTCTTTTTTTTGCTCCTCTTTTTTTTTGCGAAAAATCACTATAATGGCGAGTGTCTCAAAACTCTTCCCTCGTCAAACTGGTAGGATGGCACGAAATTTTTTTTTTCACTTTTTTTTTCAGAAATCAGGGCAGCGACGACGAAAAAGTGCGACAAAAAATCACTATGATGACACGTGGCTCAAAAGACTCAGAAAAGACTAAAAATAGGATAGGGAAAAAAAATTTGCCGTGAAAATTTTGGCCTAAAAACTGTCCGGGGGTCTCCAGACTCTTTTTATTTGAGACCTACGCAGGCAAGGAAACACGAATCGGAATTGAGATTGATCTCAAAACAAACCTAGTATGAGAAGAACTCGGATTGGTGGTGGATATATGGTTGTGGTATATGGCAGCGGTGGTGGTATATGGTAGCCATGGTGTATATGGATACGGATTGGTGGTGGTATATGGATACGGAGTCAGAGTGGTGGCGGATAAGCAATGGTGGTAGATGGGCGATGATGGTGCGGCGGCGGCATGACAACTTATGACCAGAACTCGAAACTCTAAAAGACTAGACTCTAAGACCAGCAACTTGACACGACGATGCAACCGCAAATTCAACAAAGCAAAAACCCTAAAAAGATTATGCAAAGGCTCAGATTGGTTCGGATATGATGAACTAACCCTAATTTTTTTTGTGGCTTTTTCGTGGACTGTAGGTATGAAGAACAGGCTCGATCTAATCTACGAAAAACTGTAAAATCTCACCGAGCAACCTGGAAATCTGATACCACTTGATAGAGGCAAAGGTGTCCCGATGTTTCGATGAGATGGTGGCTATCGTTTTCTGTGGGAGTCGACCATGACGATCCGACTACGAACGTGCAAGACGTCGCGCCTTAGCAATCGCTAAACCAACTTCCGAGGGTTATTGACCACGCCGGAGCACGATCAACCTGACCACGAGGGTCTGTTTCTTGCAAACAAACGAAGAACAAGCAAGAAACTGAGATTGCAATCTGGATATTGCGAATATAAGATGAAAGCTTTATTGATCAAGATGGGGTTCTGTGACGTCTTGGTCTGGTCGTTGGACACAAACGAAGTACGAGAAGTTGCAGCTATGGCGAACTTTTAATCTAAACAAAACCCAAAGTCTAAACGATGCCCTAAGGGCTGTATATATGGAGGAAGAGGGGGGAATTTCGTGGCCCTTGAGGGTGGGGTCCGAAACCAACCCTAACTCTTGTTTCCCCACACATACGGACTCTAAAAATAGCCTATACTTAAGTATTTCGAAATTACATGGGCCTGGTCCATTAATAAGGTGACGCAGCACCTAGAATAGCCTATGGACGAATATTATGAAGTGGCATCTCGTATATTTCGTCCAAGGCTTCATGCACTCCTTATGGCGGCTTCAAAGTCCTGAAATCATCACTTGTAACTCCGTTCTTGATCCCCTTGCGCATGCCATCAACTCCATGCGTGTTCTTGCTCCAATGTTCATCCTTCTCCAAGCTAGGCCCTTCATTTGTAAGCAAAACAAATGTATCCAATTTAGGCAGCATCATAATCTCATGAACATTAGAATCATTACCAAGAAACGAAAGTACCTGGTAATTTAATTGGCGTGCGCGAGCTCTAGTAATTGGTCCAGTATATGTAACAGTAGGGGTTGTGGGTGTAACAATGGTATTGATGTCCTCATCAGCTTCGGCCCTTCACTACTCACAGACAGGCGAGGCCGGATGTCCGGGCATCGGGCCGGATGTCCGGGGCTTCAGGAGCGGCCGGATGTCCGGGCTGGGGCGGCCGGATGTCCGGGCTGGCGGTGAAAACTTCTGTGGTCTCTGGATAGACGAGGCCGGATTTCCGGGCAAAGGGCCGGATTTCCGGGCCTTCGGGGGAGGCCGGATGTCCGGGGCGCGTGGCCGGATGTCCAGGCCCTGTAGCTTTTCTGGCTGGGCTGCGGCTGCTGTGGTGGCATCTCTAGGGGCTGGATGTCTGGGGTCTTGGCCGGATGTCCGGGGCCTGGAAGGAGAAGTTGCCCATTTCCGTTGGTTCTCTCCATCCGTGGACTTGGCGACTTGTCCGTCTTCACGTGCATCTTCGGGAGGCTCCTCTTGACACCTGATCATGCATAGCATATCGGACTTAGGTAGTAACCATGTCTCGAGTGGATCATATGTGATATCACTAAGGAAAGAAGTCACCTCATTCTCGAGAGCTCTGGCTTGTGCTCGTGTCGTGGGTCCTCTTGGCTCTTGATGCGAGGATGGTAGGTCCATGGGGATGATCATGGGATGCTCCGCATCATCTCCCCTCCCTTGGGAAGGATCCGACCTCGAATCGAAATCCTCATCACCATGGTACGGGGAGAGATCTTTGATGTTGAAGACGTCGCTCACGGAGTACTTGTCGCGTGGGATGTCGATCTTGCATGCATTGTTGTTGTAGCGTGCAAGCACCTTGAAGGGTCCATCCGCTCATGGTAGGAGCTTGGACTTGCGTTCATTGGGGAAGCAATCCTTGCGAAGGTGTAGCCACACGAGATCTCCAACATGGAACATCATGGGTTGCTTGTTGGTGTTAAGCTTGGTCACGAGTCGTTGTACTTGGCGCTCGATGGTGTTCCTTGTATCTTCATGCATCTTCTTGAGGAAGTTGGCTCGGGCACTCGCGTCCAAGTTTGTGCGCTCTTGAAGCGGTAGAGGTAGAATGTCCAATGGGGACAATGGGTTGAAACCATAGACGACTTCGAAGGGGGACTTGCCGGTAGTCGAATGTCTTGCTCGGTTGTTGGCGTACTCGGCGATGGGTAGGCACTCTTTCCACTCCTTGATGTTCTTCTTTATCAACACGCTAATAGGGTGGAGAGCATACGGTTGATGACCTCCTTTTGGCCGTCGGTTTGTGGATGGTATGCCGAAGAGAACAAAAGCTTGATTCCGAGCTTGGCGCATAAGGTCTTCCAAAAGTAACTCAAGAACTTGACGTCGCGGTCCGAGACAATCGTCTTTGGTACTCCATGAAGGCGCAAGATTTCCCTACAAAACAAACTTGCAATATGTGAAGCATCGTCTATCTTGTTGCAAGGAATGAAATGAGCCATTTTGGCGAAATGGTCCACAACAACAAAAACGGAATCCTTGCCATTTCGAGTTCTAGGCAAACCAAGCACAAAGTCCATGCTAATATCTTCCCATGGTTGATATGGAATTGGAAGTGGCATATAGAGGCCATGAGATCGGGCTTTAGACTTAGCTTTGCGACATGTAGAACAACGGTTGGTGAAGCGATTGACGTCGCGATGCATCTTGGGCCAAAAGTAGTTCTTGGAGAGCGTAGCAAATGTCTTGTCGCGTCCAAAGTGTCCCATGAGTCCGCTTCCATGAGATTCCTGCAAAAGCAACAAACGAAAAGGGGACTCGGGGATGCAAAGTTTGTTAACTCTCATAAGATATCCATCTTTGATGTAGTATCGATCCCAAGAAGTATGCATTAAACACTTGGCATAAGGTATGGTGAATGTAGGATCATATTCATACAAGTCTTTGATATGCTCAAAACCAATGACATTCAACTCAAGGTTAGTGACAAGCATGCATATATGGGAAAGCGCATCCGCCACAACACTTTCTTTACCCTTAATGTACTTGATGACATAGGGAAATGACTCAATAAATTCACTCCATTTAGCATGACGCTTGTTCAACTTAGTTTGACCCTTAAGGTATTTAAGTGTTTCATGGTCGGTATGGATGATGAACTCATGTGGACGAAGGTAATGTTCCCATTCATGCAAAACTCGCACTAAAGCATATAGCTCTTTGTCATAGATGGGGTAATTTAGTTGCGCTCCGGATAGTTTCTCACTAAAGTATGCACTGGGGCACTTCTCTTGCGTTAACACGCCTCCTATGCCATTACCACTAGCATCGCAATGAGTTTCGAAAGGTTTGTCAAAGTTGGGTAATGCAAGCACTAGAGCATGAGTAAACAAATTCTTAAGCTCATTGAAAGCAATATCTTGAGATGTTCCCCAAACAAACAGTGCATTTTTCTTACTCAAAGCATGCAAAGGTGAAGCAATGGTGCTAAAATCCTTCACAAATCTACGGTAGAAACCGGCTAAACCAAGAAAACTACGCACTTGTTGCAAATTGGTTGTTCGGGGCCAAGTTTTAATAGCATTGATCTTAGATTCATCAACATGAACACCCTTAGAAAAAACTACGAAACCCAAGAAAACAAGCTTGTCAATGCCAAATAGGCATTTTTCCATATTAGCATAAAGTTGCTCTTTTCGAAGAGTTTGTAGCACGGTTTGAAGGTGGGTGACATGCTCTTTGAGAGATTTGCTAAACACAAGGATATCATCAAAGTAGACAACAACAAATTCACCAATGTAAGGGCGAAACACGTAATGCATAAGACGCATGAAAGTACCGGGTGCTTCCGAAAAACCCATAAGCATGACTAACTACTCATATAGACCAAACTTTGTTTTTAAAGCGATTTTACATTCATCACCCTCTTGTATGCGGATTTGATAGTAACCACTTTTAAGATCAATTTTGGAAAAGATAGTGGCACCGCTAAGTTCATCAAGCATATCATCAAGGCGTGGAATGGGGTACCTATATCTAACGGTGATAGCATTGATAGGTCTACAATCGGAGCACATGCGAAAGCCACCGTCACGTTTTGGTACAAGAATGACCGGTACGGCACAAGGACTCAAACTTCCACGCACATGTCCATGGTCTATGAGATGCTTTACTTGCCTTTGTATTTCTTTGGTTTCTTCGGGGTTGACGCGGTATGGAGCTTTGTTGGGAAGCGGCGCTCCGGGGATTAGATCAATTCGGTGCTCAATGCATCATAGTGGAGGTAGACCCGGAGGTAGCTCATTGGGGAAAACATCTTGGAATGCCTGTAATAGAGAAGATAACACCAAAGGTAGATCGTGAGAGTTGTTAGTTTTTGTGACCTCGTCCTTGCACAATAGGACATAGTGTAGGACACTTGATGGGTTCTCACACACTTCTCTCATCTCACGTTTGGTGGCAAAGAGAACTAAGTTTTTCTTGTCGCTCATCGTGGAGGCACTCAATTTGGGCTTATGGCACTCACTCTCTTGTTGGTGGTTCGATCTCTCACTATTCTCTCCACGATGGGTGGCTTGCTTGTCGGCGAGCACTTGGCTTGGAGACATAGGACGTAGCACGAACTCTTTCCCTTTCATCTTGAAGCTATAGTGATTTGTACGCCCATTGTGAATGACACCTCGGTCAAATTCCCATGGCCGTCCAAGGAGGAGGTGGCAAACGGTCATCGGAAGGACATCCCATTCCAATGTGTCTTCATAGGTGCCGATCTTGAAAGAGACTTGTACTCTATGCTCGACTTGTATGGTGCCAGTGTCGCTTAGCCATTGAACCTTGTAGGGGTGAGGGTGCTTCATCTTGACCAATTGGAGCTTGGAGCATAGTTCTTCACTTGCTAAGTTGTGGCAACTACCTCCATCGATGATGACCTTGACGGAACGTCCATTGATGCCGGCCTTTGTGTGGAAGATATGGCATCTTTGATCTTCGTCTTGTTGATGTTGAAGAGTCAAGACCTTGGAGACAACAAGAGCGAGACTAGAATCTTCATCGCAAAAGACTTGGTCATCTTCATCTTCATTGTTCACTTGTCAGTGCATGACCACTTGCTCAAGAGCTTCCATTTCTCCTTCACTCATGGAGTCATAGGTTCCGTCGTCGTTGAGGATCATGGTGCGCTTGTTTGTGCACTCGAAGGACTTGTGGCCTCGGCCTCCGCATGTGAAGCATTTGATAGAACTTGTCTTGATGGTCTCATCGGGTGGAGTAGATGATGAAGAAGCTTTCTTTAAGTTGCTTGTAGGAGGACGACTTGAGCTTGTCGAAGCTTTCTTGTAACTTGACTTGTCGCCGTTGCTTCTAGGAGGCTTGGTTGAGGTAGAAGGTGTTGGAGTCGTCGAAGCTTGATTGTTGGAGAGGCCATAGGACTTGAATGAGAACTTGGCATACTTGAAGTCGTCTTGTACTTGCCGTTCCGCTTTTGTAGCTTGATGCACTAGCTCGATGAGGTTCGAGTATGGTTTGAAGTCGGCGATCTTCTTGATAGGATGATTGAGTCCATTCAAGAACCTTGCCCTAGTTTGCTCATCATCTTCTTTGACATTGGCTCGTATCATGGCAATCTCCATTTCCTTATAGTACTCTTCAACGCTCTTGGTTCCTTGCTTGAGTTGTTGAAGTTTCTTGAAGAGGTCGCGGTTGTAGTAGTTTGGCACGAATCGTGCTCTCATGACATCCTTCATTTGTGTCCAAGTGGTGATTGGTGGTTTACCTCTTGCCGCTCGGTGCTCAATGACTTATTCCCACCAAATGAGGACATAGTCTTGGAATTCAAGGGATGCCATTGCAATCTTCTTCTCTTCTTCGTAGTTGTGGAAGCGGAAGATTTTGTCAACCTTCAATGCCCATGAGATGTACTCATCGGGGTCATTGCTTCCATTGAACTTGGGCATGGTGAACTTTAGCTTTCCATAACGTTGCTCTTCATTGTGCTGGGGTCGGGGATGATGATGCCCATGTCGTTGAGGATTGACATTGTTATCGTGCTCTTGGCGAAGTTGGATGTCTTCCTCATGTTGCTCTTGGCGAGGATTGGGCCATTGTCTTCTTGCTCTCGATGGACTTGATGTTCTTGTCTCTCTTGAGGGGGAGCTTGTCTATCTTGATGAGGAGCTTGTCTATCTTTACGAGGAGCTTGTCGATGCACACGTCTTTGGTAAATTCTTTCTTTAGCTTCATCGCGAAGTGCTTCTTGATGTAGTCGAGCTTGTCGGCCTCGATCGGCTACGGCACGACTTGATTCATGAAGGGCACGTTGCGCTTCAAGTGCTAGAGCTTCACGTAGTTGTTGTTATTGGCATTCCGCCTCGGCGTCTTGTGCATCTTGATGTTGTCGCGCTCGCTCCTCTTGTTCTTGTTGACGTTTGCGTTCCCGTTTTGTGCTTGTGCGAAAGCGGCTTGGTTTTGGTGATGTTGATGCTCTTGAGAGTCGGTGTCATGTAGAGGATTGCGGTTTGCTTGACGATCTTGACGCGCGGCACAACGAAGAGTGTTCGATGTCGGTGTACTTGAACCGGAGATGGTGTCCTCGGAGTGTCGACTTGAACGGCTCCTTCTTGACGAAGACGAGGGAGAAGAACGGAGCATCAAGGCACGAATCTCGTCCATTCTTGCGTCATTCTCAAGTTTGTGTTCGTTGAGCTTGTTGTCGAAGTAATCCCTTGTACGATGCTTGGATTGTCGTAGGTCGGTGGCGAGATTGTCGATGCGGTCGCCCAAAGCAAGTTGTTCTTGATGCAAAGCCCGTTGTGCACCAAATAGTTGATTCTTGGTGACGAAGGAAGACATGTCGTCGTCTTGCTCCAAGAAGAGTGGGTTGGTAGAAGTACTTGGCCTATCCATCATTCCAAACAATGATATGTGAGTGGGAGAAAGGGAAGAGCCAATATCAAATGTACCTTGACCGATGTTGACAATGGATCAAAGATGACTCCAATGTGTAGCAAGGAAATAGCACAATTGGTACCAATTCTTTTCGGTTCTCACACCTACACAAATAAAAGCTTTTGGTGGAGCTCGGTTAGGATGGTGGCACAAAATTTGATGCAATTGTAAGTGAGACTCAATAATGTTGGAAAAGATTCACGAATTTGCAAATGCAACAAGTAGACCAATAGCAAGATATGGTACACGGAAACACACACGCAAATAGATAAGATGGGGTTATGCAACCAAGGATGAGCCAAAATGTGGAATTCACCAAGATGCTCTTGTTGCACAACACTAGAGAGACGCTAGCACGATTGCACAATAGGCGGATACGAAATTGTGCACGACCTACTAAGAAAAAATGCAACGACTTCTATCCCAAGTATGCTATATGTATGATGTTCCTATGCATTGATCCAAGATGATCGAGTATGACAATCTTAATGTTGTATGATGCTACGGTTCTTGCTCTTTGCTTGTCTTTCCTCTTTTTCTTAAAAGCTTGTTTGGCTCTTAGATGTTTGAGCTCTTTTCTCATGCAATGCTTCACGAAGCAAGATAGCAATTGTGTATGTGACAACAACTTTGTGACACAAGTGATGATACCAAGAGATGCAACACGATGATGGTATGTATGCTATGGGAAGTATGAACAGTAATGTGCACAAGTCACGTTGCCGGCAATACTCAAGGGCTAGTCTCGATGGGTAAGTGACGCAAAAGTAAGGCCATGTGGTTATCAATGCGATTGCAAAAGAGTATGATGATATCACGATACCAAGTTGATATCCAAGGTGAAGGTGATACCAAGGTAATGTAGCCGTTCGTAGTAGTCCTTGGCGAAGATGAGCAGTGGTGATGTTGATGCCGAACCGTACCTAGATAGCCGAAACACAAAAGGACACGGAAACCACAACTCAAATTCTCAAAGCAAAATTTGGCAAAATTGTCGGAGTTGGTAGCGGGAAAGGCTAGGGTGGTGCTATGCGGAAGTGGTGGAGGTATGCGGAAGTGTATGTGGGCACCGGAACGAAATTTGGCGAGAGTTAGGCGGAAAACGTATGGTGGATGGGTTGTTTTCCTGCCAGGGGCCGGATGTCCGGGGGTGATGGCCGGATGTCCGGGCTGGTCGGGCCGGATGTCCGGGTGCTGGATCCGTGGACGAATTCGAAGAACACCGCGTGGAGAGGTCAAATCCGGGACAAAATTCGGAAGATTTTGTGGATGGAAATTGGGGAAAAGGTGGGGGAATGCTAGATCTACCTGCAACACACGAAATGCGCGGATCAAATCCAACAAAACTTCATCACACCAACAAATCACAAAAAAAAAATTGGGGCTATTTTTGTGGGGCAATTTTCGGATTAGGACGAAAAACAATAAAATCAAGCTCGAAAACAAAAAGAGGGGGCTCGGAAATCGTGATCAACGTGGCTCATGATACCAAGATGATGTAGGGTGAAACCCTAGATGGCCGATCTTACACGAAACGAGCGGATCCCAAAGAGAAACACGAAGAACACGAGGGGATTCACGAGGGAAAACATGAGAGAATCACTCTAACCAACAAGATTCGATTACACATGCGCTAGATCCAATAACACAAATAGATACACGATGATCCAAGGTCAACAAAGGATGATACAAAGTAATCGGTTCTTCTCCTAGAAGGAGGTCTTGATGGGGGGCGACCCAAGAGGGGGTCTTGAATCCAAGTCGATCTTCTCCGAAGAGGGGCCGAAGTCTCTCTCGAGGAGGAGATCTGTATGGATGAGCGAAGCTCTATCTCACACATGAGCTAAACCAACGCTAACCCTAGAAAGTGGAACGGGATGAAGTATATATAGTCTAGGGGGGCGAGAGGGTACATGGGCTTCGGCCCTTCACTGTTCATAGACAGGCGAGGACGGATGTCCGGGCGTCGGGCTGGATGTCCGGGGCTTCAGGAGTGGCCGGATGTCTGGGATGGGGGCCGGATGTCCGGGCTGGTGGTGAAAACTTCTGTGGTTTGTGGATAGACGAGGCCGGATTTCCGGGCAAAGGGCTGGATTTCCGGGCCTTCGGGGGAGGCTGGATGTCCGGGGCGCGTGGCCGGATGTCCGGGCCCTGTAGCTTTTCTGGCTGGGCTGCGGCTGCTGTGGTGGCATCTCCAAGGGCCGGATGTCCGTGGTCTTGGCCGGATGTCCGGGGCCTGGAAGGAGAACTTGCCCGTTTCCGTTGGTTCTCTCCATCCGTGGACTTGGCGACTTGTCCGTCTTCACGTGCATCTTCAGGAGGCTCCTCTTGACACCTGATCATGCATAGCATATCAGACTTAGGTAGTAACCATGTCTCGAGTGGATCATATGTGATATCACTAAGGAATGAAGTCACCTCATTCTCGAGAGCTCTGGCTCGTGCTCGTGTCATGGGTCCTCTTGGCTCTTGATGCGACGATGGTAGGTCCATGGGGATGATCATGGGATGCTCCGCATCAAGAAATGTGTAGCAAGTACGTCCGCCGTCTTATTCACGCCAAAGTGTCGCATTAATCCTCCTCCATGCGCCTCCTGCTACAACAAAAGATGAACAGAGCTAGCAGGAATGCATAGCTTGTTACCACGGAACACAAAGCCATCCTTAATAAGGAACTTGTTCCATGTTCTTCCTTCTTTACAATTCTGCATTACATCTTTAAAATCAACATCATGCACATATTGATCTTTGATGGTCTCCAAACCAAAAATTTTGAAGTCAAGTTGTGAAAGCATAGTATAGCGACGAGACAAAGCATCAGCAATAACATTCTCTTTACCCTTCTTGCGTTTAATGACATAAGGGAAAGTCTCAATGAATTCAACCCATTTAGCATGTCTACGATTCAGTTTAGCTTGACTTTTAATATGTTTCAAAGATTCATGATCAGAATGTATAACAAATTCTTTGGGTCATAAATAATGTTGCCATGTCTCTAAAGTCCGAACAAGAGCATATCATTCTTTATCATAAGTAGAATAGTTCAGCCTAGGCCCACTCAATTTTCTAGAAAAGTATGCAACAAGTTTGCCATCTTGTAATAACACACCACCTAATCCAATTGCACTAGCATCACATTCAAGCTCAAAAGTCTTATTAAAGTCGGGAAGTTGGAGTAAAGGAGCATCTGTCAACGTATCTTTCAATACCATGAAGGCTTCTTCCTGTGCGGTACCCCAAACAAAAGGCACATCCTTCTTTGTAAGCTCATTGAGAGGTGCAGCAATGGTGCTAAAATCTCTCACAACACGCCTATAGAAACCAGCGAGTCCAATAAAAAACCTCACTTGTGTGACCGTTTTGGGCTGCGGCCAACTCTCAATAGCTTCAATCTTGGCTTTATCAACTTCAATTCCCTGTGGAGTAACAACATAGCCAAGAAAAGATACTCGGTCGGTGCAAAAGGTGCACTTCCCAAGGTTACCAAACAAACGTGCATCACGTAGAGCATTAAAAATAGCACGTAAATGTTCCAAATGTTCCTCCAAAGATTTGCTATACATCAATATGTCATCAAAGTAAACTACCACAAATCGTCCAATGAAAGCACGTAAAACTTCGTTCATTAACCTCATGAAAGTACTAGGTGCATTAGTTAACCCAAAAAGCATGACTAACCACTCATATAATCCAAACTTAGTTTTAAATGCTGTTTTCCATTCATCTCCCAATTTCATACGAATTTGATGGTATCCACTACGCAAATCAATTTTGGAGAATATTGTAGAGCCACTCAATTCATCAAGCATATCATCTAGCCTAGGAATAGGATGACGATAACGAATACTAATATTATTAATGCCTCTACAATCAACACACATACGCGACATACCATCCTTTTTAGGCACTAGTATAATAGGAACAACACAAGGACTAAGAGATTCGCGTATATAACCTTTGTCGAGCAGCTCCTATACTTGACGCATAATCTCCTTCGTCTCATCTGGATTGGTACGGTATGGTGCACGGTTGGGTAGCGATGCACCGGGAATTAAGTCAATTTGATGCTCAATCCCTCGAATAGGTGGTAATCCCGGTGGCACGTCTTATGGGAAGACGTCAGCGAAGTCCTGCAAAATGTTAGTGACAGCAGGGGGCAAAGAGGAAGGCACGTCCTCGAATGAAAATAATGCCTCTTTGCACACAAAAGCGTAGCAAATAGATTTGCTAGAATCTAGCTCATCAATATCAGATTTGGTGGCAAGTAAACATGCACTTTTCAATTTAATTTCTGAAGCAACAGTAGATGGTTTATTATTAGGCTTCATTTGTTGCTCAAATTCTTTTGCCACAATCTGATTTTCACTCTTATTTTTCTCCTGTTTTGCTTTATTAGCTCTATTAATATCGTCTTTCAAAATGGAATCAAGCATCATATGAAGCAAAGTAATATTTTTATCCTTATGAACAAGAGTATACTGATTCTACCATGGTGTATAGATTTTTTTTATCAAATTGCCATAGTCTACCAAGTAATAAGGAACATGCTTGCATAGGTACCACATCACAATCAACATAATCAGCATATGTAGAGATACTAAAATGCACACGAACGGTACGTGTTACCTTAACCTTGTCGCTGTTGTTGAACCATTGGATGTAGTAAGGATGTGGATGTGGTCTTGTGGTGAGAGATAGCTTCTCTACCATCTCCATGCTAGCCAAGTTGTTGCAGCTCCCTCCATCTATGATGACGCGAATAGAACGTTCCTTCACAACTCCCTTTGTATGGAACAAATTATGCCTCTGATTTTTCTCAACTTGTCTAACCTGCACACTCATAACACGTTGAGCAACTAAAAATTCATACCTGTCAGCATCTTCAGCAGCCATGTATTGCGTCTCATGATCAGAATCATCTCCACCGTGTTCTTCATGTGTAATAAGAGCCAAAGTCTCCTCATCATAGTCACTAGCGGACTCATACCCACCATCCTCAGTAACAATCATCACACGCTTAGATGGGCATTCTCTTGCATAATGACCTCCACCCTTGCAACATCGACAAATAATATCATGTGTTTGCCCTGTTGATGCCATGGATGAAGAAGAGCTCTTTGCAGGCCCAGAAGGTGTGTTCTTGGCAGATAGTGGTGATTGTGCCTGCTTTATTGTATCACGGTTGGAGGTGGCAGCCGACGGAGGTGCCGGTGTAGCAGAACGTGTGGAAGTAGATGATGCACGTGGTGTCCATGATGAAGGTCGACCTGCAGAAAATTTAGTCCGCGCCAATGCCTGTCGATCCTGCACTTCATGTTCAGCTTTACAAGCAAGATGGAATAAATGAGTGATATTATTATAATCCTTATAGTCTAGAATGGTCTGAATCTCTCTATTTAATCCACCCAGAAAACGTGCAAGCATAGCTTCATTCTCGTCAACAATACCACATCTAATCAAGCCAGTTTGTAATTCCCGATAATATTCTTCTACCGAATTTTTTCCTTGTCTTAAGCGCTGCAATTTTTGAAGTAATTCACATTGATAATATGGTGGAACCCAACGAGTACGCATAGAAGTTTTCAAAGCAGCCCAAGTAGCTGGAACAGGATATGATCGACAATGTTCATACCACGAAACACATGCAAAGCTAGTGAAAGCACAAACAACAACAGGAACGCGTCTCTCCTCAGGATATTGTAAACATCTAAATCGTTGTTTAGTTTCTAACTCCCAAGTAAGATATATATCAGGAACATATCTACCCTCAAATGGTGGAATATTCAATTTCAGTTTAGGGAGATGGTCATGATCTCGTACCTGAGGGGGAGCCCTAACATTGCCATTATTTGCATGTGGACGACCTGGTGGTTGTGGTGCTGGTGGTGGCACGTAGTTCTGATTTTGATCAACCTCATCCTCGTAATCTCCCACATAATAGTCCTCCTCCACATCAGCAGCAGGAGCCACAGAAGTATCAACAGCAACACCAGCAGTTTGGCCAGGCTGAAGAGGGACACGGCTCACTCGACGGAGGGTTGTTTCCCGACATGGAGGTAGTCGTTGTTGTTGTTGTTGCAGAGGTGCGGCAGGTGCAGCAGGTGGTGGTGTTGGAAAACGTGAAAGCAATTCAGCAACTTGTTATCGAGCTTTGTTTCAAACGTCTTCTCCATGCCATCTATCTTCTCCATGGCCTCGTCAAATCTATTTAGCACATCTTGCACCTGTCCACTCATCATTTGCTGAAACTTGTCATGAACCTCGTTGTTCGTCAAGTTCTCCTAGTCAGTCTCGTCGACTTGTTATCCTGGCATGGTTAGCAGCAACAGAAACACACAAGAATATGATCCTAAAGACTACTAACAAGTGGTGGTGGTGGCGGGTGTCACAAATCCGTCAAGCAAATCTCAAATTCTTACCAGTTCTTACCCAGCAACAGGCGGTGATCGGCAACCGATGTAGTCAAAACTCTCAAAGCTTGGATAGAGCGATTACCAGGGAGAGTCAAACGCACGATGTAGATGTATGTGGAGCTAGGAAGGCTTATAATATGGTAGCAAAAAGGGTCAGCAATAATAAATTCAGAGATGCAAAGTTGAATAAACGCTCAACGACTGTATTGTGCTAGTCCTAGGCGAGATCGTACTAGAGATGCGAGCCTAGAATGTTGGAAATATGCCCTAGAGGCAATAATAAAAGCATTATTATTATATTTCCTTGTTCATGATAATTGTCTTTATTCATGCTATAATTGTGTTATCCGGAAATTGTAATACATGTGTGAATAACAGACACCAACATGTACCTAGTAATGATAGAGGCAAAGGTGTCGCGATGTTTCGATGAGATGGTGGCTATCATTTTCTGAGGGAGTCGACCTTGACGATCCGACTACGAACGTGCAAGACGTCGCGCCTTAGCAATCGCTAAACCAACTTCCGAGGGTTATTGACCACGCCGGAGCACGATCAACCTGACCACGAGGGTCTGTTTCCTGCAAGCAAACGAAGAACAAGCAAGAAACTGAGATTGCAATCTGGATATTGCGAATATAATAGGAAAGCTTTATTGATAAATGTGGGGTTCTGTGACGTCTTGGTCTGGTCGCTGGACACAAACGAAGTATGAGAAGTTGCAGCTATGGCGAACTTTAAATCTAAACAAAACCCCAAAGTCTAAACGACGCCCTAAGGGCTGTATATATGGGGGAAGAGGGGGGAATTTCGTGGCCCTTGAGGGTGGGGTCCGAAACCAACCCTAACTCTTGTTTCCCCACACATACGGACTCTAAAAATAGCCTATACTTAAGTATTTTGAAATTACATGGGCCTGGCCCATTAATAAGGTGACGCAGCACCTAGAATAGCCTATGGACGAATATTATGAAGTGGCATCTCGTATATTTCGTCCAAGGCTTCATGCACTCCTTATGGCGGCTTCAAAGTCCTGAAATCATCACTGGTAACTCCGTTCTTGATCCCCTTGCACATGCCATCAACTCCATGCGTGTTCTTGCTCCAATGTTCATCCTTCTCCAAGCTAGGCCCTTCATTTGTAAGCAAAACAAATGTATCCAATTTAGGCAGCATCATAATCTCATGAACATTAGAATCATTACCAAGAAACGAAAGTACCTGGTAATCTAATTGGCGTGCGCGAGCTCTAGTAATTGGTCCAGTATATGTAACAGTAGGGGCTGTGGGTGTAACAATGGTATTGATGTCCTCATCATCCTCCCCTTCTTGAAATGAAGTCGTCCTCGACGGAAGCTCATCTTCCTCACCCAAATAAGGCTTCAAATCTACAATGTTAAAAGTGGGACTAACCCCAAAATCTGCAGGTACCTCAAGTTTATATGCATTATCATTTATTTTCTCTAACACCTTAAAAGGACCATCAGCACGTGGCATTAGCTTTGATTTGCGCAGATTAGGAAATCTATCTTTACGCAAATGTAACCAAACAAGATCTCCAGGTGCAAACACAACATCTTTTCTACCCTTATCTCCAGCAAGTTTATATTTAGCATTCATACGCTCAATGTTTTCCTTAGTTAACTCATGCATTTTTAAATTCAACTCAGAACGTTCGTTAGCATCAAAATTAACCTTCTCCGAAGATGGAAGAGGCAACAAATCAATAGGTGCACGAGGTAGGAAACCATACACAATTTCAAAAGGGCACATCTTAGTAGTAGAATGCAATGAACGATTATAAGCAAATTCAATATGAGGCAAGCATTCTTCCCACATTTTCTTGTTATTCTTCAAAACAGCCCTAAGCATAGTAGACAATATTCTATTGACTACTTTAGTTTGTCCATCAGTTTGGGGGTGACAAGTAGTACTAAAAAGCAGCTTAGTCCCCAACTTAGCCCATAAACATCTCCAAAAGTGGCTAAGAAATTTAGTATCACGATCTGAAACAATAGTATTTGGCACACCATGCAAGCGAATAATTTCACGATAGAACAAATCAGCAACATTAACAGCATCATCGCTTTTATGACAAGGTATAAAGTGTGCCATTTTCGAGAACCTATCCACGACAACAAATATGCTATCCCTCCCCTTCTTTGTTCGAGGTAAACCTAAAACAAAATCCATATATATATCCTCCCAAGGAACACTAGGTACAGGCAAAGGCATATATAAACCATGAGGATTTAGTCGTGACTTAGCTCTTTGACATGTAGTGCAGCGAGCAACAAAACGCTCAACATCCCGTCTCATCTTTGGCCAAAAGAAATGTGTAGCAAGTATATCCTCCGTCTTCTTGACGCCAAAGTGTCCCATTAATCCTCCTCCACGCGTCTCCTGCAACAACAAAAGACGAACGGAGCTAGCTAGAATGCATAGCTTGTTAGCACGAAACACAAAGCCATCGTTGAGAACGAACTTGTTCCAAGTTCTCCCTTCCTTACAATTCTGCAATACATCTTTAAATTCAGCATCATGAACATATTGATCTTTGATGGTCTCCAAACCAAATATTTTAAAGTCAAGTTGTGAAAGCATAGTATAACGACGAGACAATGCATCAGCAATAACATTTTCTTTACCCTTCTTGTGTTTAATGACATAAGGGAAAGTCTCAATGAATTCAACCCATTTAGCATGTCTACGGTTCAGTTTTGCTTGACTTTTAATGTGTTTCAAAGATTCATGATCAGAACGTATAACAAATTCCTTGGGCCATAAATAATGTTTCCATGTTTCTAAGGTCCGAACAAGAGCATATAATTCTTTATCATAAGTAGAATAGTTCAGACTAGGCCCACTCAATTTTTCAGAAAAGTATGCAACAGGTTTGCCATCTTGTAATAACACACCTCCTAATCCAATTCCACTAGCATCACATTCAAGCTCAAAAGTCTTATTGAAATTAGGAAGTTGGAGTAAAGGAGCATGTGTCAACTTATCTTTCAATACCGTGAAGGCTTCTTCCTGTGCGGTACCCCAAACAAAAGGCACATCCTTCTTTGTAAGCTCGTTGAGAGGTGCAGCAATGGTGCTGAAATCTCTCACAAAACGCCTATAGAAACCAACGAGGCCAAGGAAACTCCGCACTTGTGTGACCGTTTTGGGCTGCGGCCAACTCTCAATAGCTTCAATCTTGGCTCTATCAACTTCAATTCCCTGTGGAGTAACAACATAGCCAAGAAAAGATACTCGGTCGGTGCAAAAGGTGCACTTTCCAAGGTTACCAAACAAACGTGCATCAGGTAGAGCAATAAAAACAGCACGTAAATGTTCCAAATGTTCCTCCAAAGATTTGCTATAAATCAATATGTCATCAACGTAAACTACCACAAATCGTCCAATGAAAGCACGTAAAACTTTGTTCATTAACCTCATGAAAGTACTAGGTGCATTAGTTAACCCAAAAGGCATGACTAACCACTCATATAATCCAAACTTAGTTTTAAATGCTGTTTTCCATTCATCTCCCAATTTCATACGAATTTGATGGTATCCACTACGCAAATCAATTTTGGAGAATATTGTAGAGCCACTCAATTCATCAAGCATATCATCTAGCCTAGGAATAGGATGATGATAACGAATAGTAATGTTATTAATGCCTCTACAATCAACGCACATACGCGACGTACCATCCTTTTTCGACACTAAAATGATAGGAACAGCACAAGGACTAAGGGATTCGCGTGTATAACCTTTGTCGAGCAGTTCTTGTACTTGACGCATAATCTCCTTCGTCTCCTCTGGATTGGTACGGTATGGTGCACGGTTGGGTAATGATGCACCGGGAATTAAATCAATTTGATGTTCAATCCCTCGAATAGGTGGTAATCCCGGTGGCACGTCTTGTGGAAAGACGTCAGCGAACTCCTGCAAAATGTTAGTGACAGCAGGAGGCATAGAGGAAGGCACGTCCTCGAACGAAAATAATGCCTCTTTGCACACAAAAGCATAGCAAACAGATTTGCTAAAATCTAGATCATCAATATCAGATTTGGTGGCAAGTAAACATGCACTTTTCAATTTAATTTCAGAAGCAACACTAGATTGTTTATTATTATTAGGCTGCATTTGTTGCTCAAATTCTTTTGCCACAATCTGATTTTCGCTCTTATTTTTCTCCTGTTTTGCTTTATTAGCTCTATTAATATCATCTTTCAAAATGGAATCAGGAGTCATAGGAAGCAAAGTAATATTTTTATCCTTATGAACAAGAGTATACTGATTGTTTCTACCATGGTGAACAGAATTTTTATCAAATTGCCATGGTCTACCAAGTAATAAGGAACATGCTTGCATAGGTACCACATCACAATCAACATAATCAGCATATGTAGAGATACTAAAATGCACACGAACGGTACGTGTTACCTTAACCTTGTCGCTGTTGTTGAACCATTGGATGTAGTAAGGATGTGGATGTGGTCTTGTGGTGAGAGATAGCTTCTCTACCATCTCCATGCTAGCCAAGTTGTTGCAGCTCCCTCCATCTATGATGACGCGAATAGAACGTTCCTTCACAACTCCCTTTGTATGGAACAAATTATGCCTCTGATTTTGCTCAGTTTGTGTAACCTGCACACTCAAAACACGTTGAGCAACTAAAAATTCATACCTGTCAGCATCTTCAGGAGCCATGTATTGCGTCTCATGATCAGAATCGTCTCCACCGTGTTCGTCACGCGTAATAAGAGCCAAAGTCTCCTCATCATAGTCACTAGCGGACTCATACCCACCATCCTCAGTAACAATCATCACACGCTTAGATGGGCATTCTCTCGCATAATGACCTCCACCCTTGCAACGTCGACAAATAATATCATGTGTTTGCCCTGTGGATGCCATGGATGAAGAAGAGCTCTTTGCAGGCCCAGAAGGTGTGCTCTTGCCAGATAGTGGTGATTGTGCCTGCTTTATTGTATCACGGTTGGAGGTGACAGCCGACGGAGGCGCCGGTGTAGCAGAATGTGTGGAAGTAGATGATGCACGTGGTGTCCATGATGAAGGTCGGCCTGCAGAAAAGTTAGTCCGCGCCAATGCCTATCGATCCTGCACTTCACGTTCAGCTTTACAAGCAAGATGGAATAAACGAGTGATATTAGTATAGTCCTTATACTCTAGAATCGTCTGAATCTCTCTATTTAATCCACCCATAAAACGTGCAAGCATAGCTTCATTCTCCTCAACAATACCACATCTAATCATGCCAGTTTGTAATTCCTGATAATATTCTTCTACAGAATTTTTTCCTTTTCTAAGGGCTGCAATTTTTGAAGTAATTCACGTTGATAATATGGTGGAACCCAACGAGTACGCATAGCAGTTTTCAAAGCAGCCCAAGTAGCAGGAATGGGATATAATCTACAATGCTCAGACCAGCAAACACATGCAAAACTAGTGAATGCACAAACAGCAGCAGGAACACGTCTCTCCTCGGGATATTGTAAACATGTAAATCGTTGTTCAGTTTCTAACTCCCAAGTAAGATATATATCAGGAACATATCTACCCTCAAATGGTGGAATATTCAATTTTAGTTTAGGGAGATGGTCATGATCTCGTACCTGAGGGTGAGCCCTACCATTGCCATTATTTGCATGTGGACGACCTGGTGGTTGCTGTGCTGCTGGTGGCACGTTGTTCTGATTTTGATCAACCTCATCCTCGTAATCGCCAGCAAAATCATCCTCCTCCGCATCAGCAGCAGGACCCACAGAAGTAGCAACAGCAACACCAATAGTTTGGCCAGGTGCAAGAGGGAGACGGCTCGCTCGGCGGAGGGCTGTTTCACGATGTGTAGGTAGTCGTTGTTGTTGTTGTTGTTGTAGAGGTGCGTTAGGTGCAGCCGGTGGTGATGGTGGAAGACGCGCGAGCAATTCATTAAACCTGTTATCGAGCTTTGTTTCGAACGTCTTCTCCATGCCATCTATCTTCTCCATGGCCTCTTCAAATCTGTTTAGCACATCTTGCACCTGTCCATTCATCATTTGCTGAAATTTAACATGCAACTCCTGATTCGTCATGTTCTCCCAGTCAGTCTCGTCGGCTTGTGATCCTGCCATGGTTAGCAAGAATAGAAACACACAAGAATATGATCCTACAGAATACTAACAAGAGGTGGTGGTGGTGTCACAAATCCGTCAAGCCAATCTCAAATTCTTACCAGTTCTTACCCAGCAGCAGGCGGTGATCGGCAACCGTTGTAGTCAAAACTCTCAAAAGCGTGGATAGAGCGATTGCCAGGGAGAGTCAAATGCACGACGTAGATGTATGTGGAGCTGGGAAGGCTTATAGTATGGTAGCAAAAAGGGTCAGCAATAATCAATTTAGAGATGCAAAGTTGAATAAACGCTCAACGACGGTACTGTGCTGATCCTAGGCTAGACCGTGCTAGAGACGCGAGCCTAGAACACTAACAAAATCACGGCGCTGCATGTAAATAAGGGAAAAGCACACTCTGGAACTTTTTTTCGGTCTTTTTTTTGCGCTCTTTTTTTTGGCGCTCCTCTTTTTTTTTTTGCAAAAAATCACTATAATGGCGAGTGTCTCAAAACTCTTCCCTCGTCAAACTGGTAGGATGGCACGAAAAGTTTTTTGTCCACTTTTTTTTCGGAAATTAGGGCAGCGACGACGAAAAAGTGCGACAAAAAATCACTATGATGGCATGTGGCTCAAAAGACTCAGAAAAGCCTAAAAATAGGATCGGGAAAAAAATTTGCCCGTGAAAATTTTGGCCTAAAAACTGCCCGGGGGTCTCCAGACTCTTTTTTTTTCCGAGACCTACGCAAGCAAGGAAACACGAAACGGAATTTAGATTGGTCTCAAGACCAAACCTAATATGAGAAGAACTCGGATTGGTGGTGGATATATGGTTGTGGTATATGGCAGCGGTGGTGGTATATGGTAGCGGTGGTGTATATGGATACGGATTGGTGGTGGTATATGGATACGGAGTCAGAGCGGTGGCGGATAAGCAATGGTGGTAGATGGGCGATGATGATGGTGCGGCGGCGGCGTCACAACTTATGACCAGAACTCGAAACTCTAAAAGACTAGACTCTAAGACCAGCAACTTGACACGATGATGCAACCGCAAATTCAACAAAGCAAAAACTCTAAAAAGATTATGCAAAGGCTCAGATTGGTTCGGATATGATGAACTAACCCTAATTTTTTTGTGGCCTTTTCGTGGACTGTAGGTATGAAGAACAGACTCGATATAATCTACGAAAAACTGTAAAATCTCACCGAGCAACCTGGAAATCTTATACCACTTGATAGAGGCAAAGGTGTCCCGATGTTTCGATGAGATGGTGGCTATCGTTTTCTGAGGGAGTCGACCTTGACGATCCGACTACGAACATGCAAGACGTCGCGCCTTAGCAATCGCTAAACCAACTTCCGAGGGTTATTGACCACGCCGGAGCACGATCAACCTGACCACGAGGGTCTGTTTCCTGCAAGCAAACGAAGAACAAGCAAGAAGCTGAGATTGCAATCTGGATATTGCGAATATAAGAGGAAAGCTTTATTGATCAATGTGGGGTTCTATGACGTCTTGGTCTGGTCGTTGGACACAAACGAAGTACGAGAAGTTGCAGCTATGGCGAACTTTAAATCTAAACAAAACCCCAAAGTCTAAACGACGCCCTAAGGGCTGTATATATGGGGGAAGAGGGGGGAATTTCGTGGCCCTTGAGGGTGGGGTCCGAAACCAACCCGAACTCTTGTTTCCCCACACATACGGACTCTAAAAATAGCCTATACTTAAGTATTTCGAAATTACATGGGCCTGGCCCATTAATAAGGTGACGCAGCACCTAGAATAGCCTATGGACGAATATTATGAAGTGGCATCTCGTATATTTCGTCCAAGGCTTCATGCACTCCTTATGGCGGCTTCAAAGTCCTGAAATCATCACTTGTAACTCCGTTCTTGATCACCTTGCGATGCCATCAACTCCATGCGTGTTCTTGCTCCAATGTTCATCCTTCTCCAAGCTAGGCCCTTCATTTGTAAGCAAAACAAATGTATCCAATTTAGGCAGCATCATAATCTCATGAACATTAGAATCATTATCAAGAAACGAAAGTACCTGGTAATTTAATTGGCGTGCGCGAGCTCTAGTAATTGGTCCAGTATATGTAACAGTAGGGGCTGTGGGTGTAACAATGGTATTGATGTCCTCATCAAGTAAGCCTCTAGTTGACTAGCTCGTTGATCGACAGATAGTCATGGTTTCCTGACTATGGACATTGGATGTCATTGATAACGAGATCACATCATTAGGAGAATGATGTGATGGACAAGACCCAATCCTAAACATAGCATAAATATCGTATAGTTCGTTTGCTAGAGTTTTTCCAATGTCAAGTATCTTTTCCTTAGACCATGAGATCGTGTAACTCCAGGATACTGTAGGAGTGCTTTGGGTGTACCAAACGTCACAACGTAACTAGGTGACTATAAAGGTATACTACGGGTATCTCCGAAAGTATCTGTTGGGTTGACACGGATCTAGACTTTGATTTGTCACTCCGTATGACGGAGAGGTATCACTGGGCCCACTCGGTAATGCATCATCATAATGAGCTCAAAATGACCAAGTGTCTGGTCACGGGATCATGCATTACGGTAAGAGTAAAGTGACTTGCCGGTAACGAGATTAAACGAGGTATTGGGATACCGACGATCGAATCTCGGGCAAGTAACATACCGATTGACAAAGGGAATTGTATACGGGGTTGCTTCAATCCTCGACATCATGGTTCATCCGATGAGATCATCGTGGAGCATGTGGGAGCCAACATGGGTATCCAGATCCCGCTGTTGGTTATTGACCGGAGGGTCGTCTCGGTCATGTCTACATGTCTCCCGAACCCGTAGGGTCTACACACTTAAGGTTCGGTGACGCTAGGGTTGTAGGGATATGTATATGCAGTAACCTGAATCTTGTTCGGAGTCCCGGATGAGATCCCGGACGTCACGAGGAGTTCCGGAATGGTCCGAAGGTAAAGAATTATATATAGGAAGTGCTGTTTCGGCCATCGGGACAAGTTTCGGGGTCACCGGTATTGTACCGGGACCACCGGAAGGATCCCGGGGGTCCACCGGGTGGGGCCACCTGCCCCGGGGGACCACATGGGCTGTAGGGAGTGCGCCTTGGCCTACATGGGCCAAGGGCACCAGCCCCAATAGGCCCATGCGCCTAGGGTTTCAAAGGGGAAGAGTCCCACAAGGGGAAGGCACCCCCTAGGTGCCTTGGGGGGGAGGGAATCCTCCCTTGGCCGCCGCCCCCCTAGGAGATTGGATCTCCTAGGGCCGGCGCCCCCCTAGGCCCCCTATATATAGTGAGGGAAGGAGGGCCTCTTGGACCATGCCTTTGGTTGCCTTCTTCTCCCTCTCCAACACCTCCTCCTCATCCATAGTGCTTGGCGAAGCCCTGACGGAGTACTGCAGCTCCATCACCACCATGCCGTCGTGCTGCTGCTGGAGCCATCTTCCTCAACCTCTCCTCTCCCCTTGCTGGATCAAGAAGGAGGAGACTTCATCCGCTCCGTACGTGTGCTGAACGCGGAGGTGCCGTCCGTTCGGCGCTTGGTCATCGGTGATTTGGATCACGTCGTGTACGACTACCTCATCCCCGTTCTTTGAACGCTTCCGCTCGCGATCTACAAAGGTATGTAGATGCATCCGATCACTCGTTGCTAGATGAACTCATAGATGGATCTTGGTGAAACCGTAGGAAATTTTTGTTTTCTGCAACATTCCCCAACAGTGGCATCATGAGCTAGGTCTATGCGTAGTTCTTCTTGCGGGAGTAGAACACAATTTGTTGTGGGCGTAGATGTTGTCAACTTTCTTGCCGCTACTAGTCTTTCACGTTGGTAAGAAAAAGTTCTTGCTAGAACCCTAATTCAGCCACGTAAAACTTGCAACAACAATTAGAGGACGTCTAACTTGTTTTTGCAGCAAGTGCTTTGTGATATGATATGGCCAAAGTTGTGATGAATGATGAATGATACATATGTGATGTATGAGATGTTCGTGCTATTGTAATAGGCACGACTTGCATGTCGATGAGTATGACAACCGGCAAGAGCCATAGGAGTTGTCTTTATTTTTATATGACCTATGTGTCATTGAGAAACGCCATGTAAATTACTTTACTTTATTGCTAAACACGTTAGCCATAGTAGTAGAAGTAATAGTTGGCGAGCAACTTCATGGAGACACTATGATGGAGATCATGGTGTCATGCCGGTGACAAGATGATCATGGAGCCCCAAGATGGAGATCAAAGGAGCTATGTGATATTAGCCATCTCATGTCACTATTATTATTTGATTGCATGTGATGTTTATCATGTTTTGCATCTTGTTTACTTAGAGCGACGGTAGTAAATAAGATGATCCCTCATAATAATTTCAAGAAAGTGTTCCCCCTAACTGTGCACCGTTGTGACAGTTCGTTCATTTCTAAGCACCACGTGATGATCGAGTGTGATGGATTCCAACGTTCACATACAACGGGTGTAAGATAGATTTACACATGCAAACACTTAGGTTGACTTGACGAGCCTAGCATGTACAGACATGGCCTCGGAACACAGAAGACCGAAAGGTCGAGCATGAGTCGTATAGAAGATACGATCAACATAAAGATGTTCACCGATGTTGGCTAGTCTGTCTCACGTGATGATCGGACACGGCCTAGTTGACTCAGATCATGTTATACTTAGATGACTAGAATAGGGATGTCTATCTAAGTGGGAGTTCATTGAATAATTTGATTAGATAAACTTAATTATCATGAACTTAGTCTAAAATCTTTACAATATGTCTTGTAGATCAAATGGCCAACGTTGTCCTCAACTTCAACGCGTTCCTAGAGAAAACCAAGCTGAAAGACGATGGTAGCAACTATACGGACTGGGTCCGGAACCTGAGGATCATCCTCATAGCTGCCAAGAAAGATTATGTCCTACAAGCACCGCTAGGTGACCCGCCTGTCCCACAGAACCAAGACGTTATGAACGCTTGGCAGACACGTGCTGATGACTACTCCCTCGTTCAGTGCGGCATGCTTTACAGTTTAGAGCCGGGGCTCCAAAAGCGTTTTGAGAGACATGGAGCATATGAGATGTTCGAAGAGCTGAAAATGGTTTTTCAAGCTCATGCCCGGGTCGAGAGATATGAAGTCTCCGACAAATTCTTTAGCTGTAAGATGGAGGAAAATAGTTCTGTCAGTGAGCACATACTCACTATGTCTGGGTTACATAACCACTTGACTCAGCTGGGAGTTAATCTCCCGGATGATGCGGTCATTGACAGAATCCTCCAGTCGCTTCCACCAAGCTACAAGAGCTTTGTGATGAACTTCAATATGCAGGGGATGGAAAAGACCATCCCTAAGGTATTTGCTGAAATCAGCAGAGGTAGAAGTCAAGAAGGAACATCAAGTGTTGATGGTCAATAAAACCACTAAGTTCAAGAAGGGCAAGGGTAAAAAGAACTTCAAGAAGGACGGCAAGGGAGTTGCCGCGCCCGGTAAGCAAACTATCGGGAAGAAGCCAAAGAATGGACCCAAGCCCGAGACTGAGTGCTTTTTATTGCAAGGGAAGTGGTCACTGGAAGCGGAACTGCCCCAAATACTTAGCAGACAAGAAGGCCGGCAAAACAAAAGGTATATGTGATATACATGTAATTGATGTGTACCTTACCAGTACTCGTAGTAGCTCCTGGGTATTTGATACCGGTGCAGTTGCTCACATTTGTAACTCAAAGCAGGAGCTGCGGAATAAGCGGAGACTGACGAAGGATGAGGTGACGATGCGCGTCGGGAATGGTTCCAAGGTCAATGTGATCGCCATCGGCACGATACCTCTACATTTACCTACGGGATTAGTTTTAAACCTCAATAATTGTTATTTAGTGCCAGCTTTGAGCATGAACATTGTATCGGGATCTCGTTTAATTTGAGATGGCTACTCATTTAAATCCGAGAATAATGGTTGTTCCATTTATATGAGAGATATGTTTTATGGTCATGCTCCGATGGTGAATGGTTTATTCTTTCTCGAGCGTAATGCTACACATGTTCATAGTGTGAAAACCAAAAGATGTAAGGTTGATAATGATAGTCCCACATACTTGTGGCACTGCCGCCTTGGTCACATAGGTGTCAAGCGCATGAAGAAGCTCCATGCAGATGGACTTTTAGAGTCTCTTGATTATGAATCATTTGACACGTGCGAACCATGCCTCATGGGTAAAATGACCAAGACTCTGTTCTCAGGAACAATGGAGCGAGCAACCAACTTATTGGAAATCATACATATGGATGTGTGCGGTCCAATGAGTGTTGAGGCTCGCGGTGGCTATCGTTATGTTCTCACCCTCACTGATGACTTGAGTAGATATGGATATGTCTACTTAATGAAACACAAGTCTGAGACCTTTGAAAAGTTCAAGGAATTTCAGAGTGAGGTTGAGAATCAACGTGACAGAAAAATCAAGTTTTTGCGATCAGATCATGGAGGAGAATACTTGAGTCATGAATTTGGCACACACTTAAGAAAATGTGGAATAGTTTCACAACTCACGCCGCCTGGAACACCTCAGCGTAATGGTGTGTCCGAACGTCGTAATCGCACTCTATTAGATATGGTGCGATCTATGATGTCTCTTACCGATTTACCGCTATCCTTTTGGGGCTATGCTTTAGAGACTGCCGCATTCACTTTAAATAGGGCTCCGTCGAAATCCGTTGAGACGACACCGTATGAATTATGGTTTGGGAAGAAACCTAAGCTGTCATTTCTAAAAGTTTGGGGATGCGATGCTTATGTCAAGAAACTTCAACCTAAAAAGCTCGAACCCAAGTCGGAAAAATGCATCTTCATAGGATACCCTAAAGAAACTATTAGGTATACCTTCTACCTCAGATCCGAAGGCAAGGTCTTTGTTGCCAAGAATGGATCCTTTCTAGAGACGGAGTTTCTCTCGAAAGAAGTAAGTGGGAGGAAAGTAGAACTTGATGAAGTATTACCTCTTGAACCGGAAAATGGCGCAACTCAAGAAAATGTTCCTGAGGTGCCTGCACCGACTAGAGAGGAAGTTAATGATGATGATCATGAAACTTCGGATCAAGTTGCTACTGAACTTCGAAGGTCCACAAGGACACGTTCCGCACCAGAGTAGTACGGCAACCCTGTCTTGGAAATCATGTTGTTAGACAACGGTGAACCTTCGAACTATGAAGAAGCAATGGCGGGCCCGGATTCCGACAAATGGCTAGAAGCCATGAAATCCGAGATAGGATCCATGTATGAAAACGAAGTATGGACTTTGACTGACTTGCCCGATGATCGGCGAGCCATAGAAAATAAATGGATCTTTAAGAAGAAGACAAACGCGGATGGTAATGTGACCATCTATAAAGCTCGGCTTGTCGCTAAGGGTTATCGACAAGTTCAAGGGGTTGACTACGATGAGACTTTCTCACCAGTAGTGAAGCTGAAGTCCGTCTGAATTATGTTAGCAGTTGCCGCATACTATGATTATGAGATATGGCAAATGGACGTCAAAACGGCATTCCTTAATGGTTTCCTTAAGGAAGAATTGTATATGATGCAGCCGGAAGGTTTTGTCGATCCTAAGAATGCTGACAAGGTTTGCAAGCTCCAACGCTCGATTTATGGGCTGGTGCAAGCATCTCGGAGTTGGAACATTCGCTTTGATGAGATGATCAAAGCGTTTGGGTTTACGCAGACTTATGGAGAAGCCTGCGTTTACAAGAAAGTGAGTGGGAGCTCTGTAGCATTTCTCATATTATATGTAGATGACATACTTTTGATGGGAAATGATATAGAACTCTTGGACAGCATTAAGGCCTACTTGAATAAGAGTTTTTCAATGAAGGACCTTGGAGAAGCTGCTTATATATTAGGCATCAAGATCTATAGAGATAGATCAAGACGCCTCATAGGTCTTTCACAAAGCACATACCTTGATAAGATATTGAAGAAGTTCAATATGGATCAATCTAAGAAGGGGTTCTTGCCTGTGTTACAAGGTATGAAATTGAGCTCAGCTCAATGTCCGACCACGGCAGAAGATATAGAAGAGATGAGTGTCATCCCCTATGCCTCAGCCATAGGTTCTATTATGTATGCCATGCTGTGTACCAGACCTAATGTAAACCTTGCCGTAAGTTTGGTAGGAAGGTACCAAAGCAATCCCGGCAAGGAACACTGGACAGCGGTCAAGAATATCCTGAAGTACCTGAAAAGGACTAAGGAAATGTTTCTCGTTTATGGAGGTGACGAAGAGCTCGTCGTAAAGGGTTACGTCGATGCTAGCTTCAACACAGATCTGGATGACTCTAAGTCACAAACCGGATACGTGTATATTTTGAATGGTGGGGCAGTAAGCTGGTGCAGTTGCAAGCAGATCTACATGTGAAGCGGAGTACATGGCAGCCTCGGAGGCAGCACATGAAGCAATTTGGGTGAAGGAGTTCATCACCGACCTTGGAGTCATACCCAATGCGTCGGGGCCAATCAAACTCTTCTGTGACAACACTGGAGCTATTGCACTTGCCAAGGAGCCCAGGTTTCACAAGAAGACAAGGCACATCAAGCGTCGCTTCAACTCCATTCGTGAAAATGTTCAAGATGGAGACATAGATATTTGTAAAGTACATATGGACCTGAATGTAGCAGATCCGTTGACTAAACCTCTCCCTAGGGCAAAACATGATCAACACCAGAATTCCATGGGTGTTCGATTCATCATAATGTAACTAGATTATTGACTCTAGTGCAAGTGGGAGACTGTTGGAAATATGCCCTAGAGGAAATAATAAAAGCATTATTATTATGTTTCCTTGTTCATGATAATTGTCTTTATTCATGCTATAATTGTGTTATCCGGAAATCGTAATACATGTGTGAATAACAGACACCAACATGTCCCTAGTAAGCATCTAGTTGACTAGCTCGTCGATCGACAGATAGTCATGGTTTCCTGACTATGGACATTGGATGTCATTGATAACGAGATCACATCATTAGGAGAATGATGTGATGGACAAGACCCAATCCTAAACATAGCATAAAGATCGTATAGTTCGTTTGCTAGAGTTTTTCCAATGTCAAGTATCTTTTCCTTATACCATGAGATCGTGTAACTCACGGATACCGTAGGAGTGCTTTGGGTGTACCAAACGTCACAACGTAACTGGATGACTATAAAGGTATACTACGGGTATCTCCGGAAGTATCTGTTGGGTTGACACGGATCCAGACTGGGATTTGTCACTCCGTATGACGGAGAGGTATCACTGGGCCCACTCGGTAATGCATCATCATAATGAACTCAAAGTGACCAAGTGTTTGGTCACGGGATCATGCATTATGGTACGAGTAAAGTGACTTGCCGGTAACGAGATTGAACGAGGTATTGGGACACCGACGATCGAATCTCGGGCAAGTAACATACCAATTGACAAAGGGAATTGTATACGGGGTTGCTTGAATCCTCGACATCGTGGTTCATCCGATGAGATCATCGTGGAGCATGTGGGAGCCAACATGGGTATCCAGATCCCGCTGTTGGTTATTGACCGGAGGGTCGTCTCGGTCATGTCTACATGTCTCCCGAACCCGTAGGGTCTACACACTTAAGGTTCGGTGACGCTAGGGTTGTAGGGATATGTATATGCAGTAACCCGAATGTTGTTCGGAGTCCCGGATGAGATCCCGGACGTCACGAGGAGTTCCGGAATGGTCCGGAGGTAAAGAATTATATATAGGAAGTGCTGTTTCGGCCATCGGGACAAGTTTCGGGGTCATCGGTATTGTACCAGGACCACCGGAAGGGTCCCGGGGGTCCACCGGGTGGGGCCACCTGCCCCGGGGGGCCACATGGGCTGTAGGGAGTGCGCCTTGGCCTACATGGGCCAAGGCACCAGCCCCAATAGGCCCATGCGCCTAGGGTTTCTAAGGGGAAGAGTCCCACAAGGGGAAGGCACCCCCTAGGTGCCTTGGGGGGGAGGGAATCCTCCCTTGGCCGCCGCCCCCCCTAGGAGATTGGATCTCCTAGGGCCGGTGCCCCCCCTAGGCCCCCTATATATAGTGAGGGAAGGAGGGCCTCTTGGACCACGCCTTTGGTTGCCTCCTTCTCCCTCTCCAACACCTCCTCCTCCTCCATAGTGCTTGGCGAAGCTCTGATGGAGTACTGCAGCTCCATCACCACCACGCCGTCGTGCTGCTGCTGGAGCCATCTTCCTCAACCTCTCCTCTCCCCTTGCTGGATCAAGAAGGAGGAGACGTCATCCGCTCCGTACGTGTGTTGAACGCGGAGGTGACGTCCGTTCGGCGCTTGGTCATCGGTGATTTGGATCACGTCGTGTACGACTACCTCATCCCCGTTCTTTGAACGCTTGCGCTCGCGATCTACAAAGGTATGTAGATGCATCCAATCACTCGTTGCTAGATGAACTCATAGATGGATCTTGGTGAAACCGTAGGAAATTTTTTGTTTTCTGCAACGTTCCCCAACATAGAACTCTAACAAAATCACGGCGTTGCACGTAAACAAGGGAGGAGCACACTCTGAATTGTTTTCTTTTTTTTCACTTTTTTTCCTCTTTTTTTACTTTTCTTTCCTCTCTTTTTTTGCTCCGCAACAAATTGTTTTCGAAAAAGTCTACAAATGTCCTAAAAACTGCCTAGCCAGAATTTTCCAGACTTAGTTTTTTTTTTGAAACTGGAACTATTTTTCTTCTGCGGATGGCTCGGAAGTTGGGGAGTCCTTCTCTGTCACGACTCGGAGTATGGCATGATCTGGAAATCCAAATCAGAGTAACAAAATACTGGACTCGGAATAGGACTGGTGGTGGAGATGAATCTGGTGGAACTCGGACTGGTGGCGAAGATGAATCTGGTGGAACTCGGACTGGTGGCGGATATATGTTGCAGGTGGACTCAGATTGGTATGATGGCGGCGGATATGTGGTGGCGTATATGGACTCGGATTGGCGGTGAATATGTGGTATATGGCAGCAGCAATGATGATGATGCGGTGGTGATATATGCCAGCAGCGACGTGACAACCTGTGAACAGAACTTGAAACTCTAAAGCACTAGACGCTAAAACCAGCAACTTGACACGACGATGCAACCGCAAATTCAACAAAGCAAATACAGAAAATATTATGCAAAGGCTCAGATTGGTTCGGATGGGATGAACTAACCCTAATTTTTTTGGCTTTTTTGTGGACTATAGGTATGAAGAACAGACTCGATCTAAACTACGAAAAACTGTAAAATCTCACCGAGCAACCTGGAAATCTGATACCACTTGATAGAGGCAAAGGTGTCCCGTCTTTCAATGAGATGGTGGCTATCGTTTTGGAGGAAATCGACTTTGACGATCCGACTACGAACGTGTGAGGACGTCGCACCTTAGCAATCGCTAAACCAACTCCGAGAGGTTATTGACCAAACCGGAGCATGATCAACCTGACCACGAAGGTTTGTTTCCTGTAGGCAAACGAAGAACAAGCAAGAAACTAAGATTGCAATCTGGATATTGCGAATATAAGAGGAAATCTTTATTGATCAAGGTGGGGTTCTGTGACGCCTTGGTCTGCTCGTTGAACACAAACAAAGTACGCGAAGTTGCAACTATGGCGAACTTTTGATCTAAACAAAACCCAAAGTCTAAACGGTGCCCTAAGGGCTGTATATATGGAGGAAGAGGGGGGAATTTCGTGGCCCTTGGGGAAGGGGTCCGAAACCAACCCTATCTCTTGTTTCTCCACACATACGGACTCTAAAAACAGCCTATACTTATGTATTTCGAAATTACATGGGCCTGGCCCAATAATAAGGTGACGCATCACCTAGAATAGCCTCTGGACGAAGTTTATGAAGTGGCATCTTGTATATTTCGTCCAAGGCTTCATGCACTCATTATGGTGGCTTCAATGTCTTGAAATCATCACTTGTAACTCCGTTCTTGTTCCCCTTGCGCATGCCATCAACTCCTTGCTTGTTCTTGCTCCAATGTTCATCACTCTTATCCATGTGAGGCCCTTCATTTGTAAGCAAAACAAATGTATCCAATTTAGGCAGCATCGTATTCTCATGAACATTAGAATCATTACCAAGAAACGAAAGTACCTGATAATTTAATTGGCGTGCGCGAGCTCTAGTAATTGGTCCAGTATAGGTAGTACTAGGGGCTGTGGGTGTAACAATGGTATTGATGTCCTCATCATTCGGCCTTCATCCACGCGACAACAACGAGATGGTTGGGCATGAGATTTTCCCTTCGACCATGGCAACGTATGATGACTTGAGTGACTTGAGCCACCATATTGAGAGTGAGAGTGACTTCACCACTAGCCCCATAGATGTGTTACCCCAATTCCCATGTGATAGAGGCAAAGGTGTCCCGATGTTTCGATGAGATGGTGGCTATCGTTTTCTGTGGGAGTCGACCTTGACGATCCGACTACGAACGTGCGAGACGTCGCGCCTTAGCAATCGCTAAACCAACTTCCGAGGGATATTGACCATGCCGGAGCACGATCAACCTGACCACGAGGGTCTGTTTCCTGCAAGCAAACGAAGAACAAGCAAGAAACTGAGATTGCAATCTGGATATTGCGAATATAAGATGAAAGCTTTATTGATCAAGGTGGGGTTCTGTGACGTCTTGGTCTGGTCGTTGGACACAAACGAAGTACGAGAAGTTGCAGCTATGGCGAACTTTTAATCTAAACAAAACCCAAGGTCTAAACGACGCCCTAAGGGCTGTATATATGCAGGAAGAGGGGGGAATTTCGTGGCCCTTGAGGGTGGGGTCCGAAACCAACCCTAACTCTTGTTTCCCCACACATACAGACTCTAAAAATAGCCTATACTTAAGTATTTCGAAATTACATGGGCCTGGCCCATTAATAAGGTGACGCAGCACCTAGAATAGCCTATGGACGAATATTATGAAGTGGCATCTTGTATATTTCGTCCAAGGCTTCATGCACTCCTTATGGCGGCTTCAAAGTCCTGAAATCATCACCTGTAACTCCGTTCTTGATCCCCTTGCGCATGCCATCAACTCCATGCGTGTTCTTGCTCCAATGTTCATCCTTCTCCAAGCTAGGCCCTTCATTTGTAAGCAAAACAAATGTATCCAATTTAGGCAGCATCATAATCTGATGAACATTAGAATCATTACCAAGAAACGAAAGTACCTGGTAATTTAATTGGCGTGCGCGAGCTCTAGTAATTGGCCCAGTATATGTAACAGTAGGGGCTGTGGGTGTAACAATGGTATTGATGTCCTCATCACCATGTGAGGAGAGCCACAACCCCCACCACTTGAGTGAGATGAGTGACTCCACCATACGTGAGATTGAGTGCACCTATTTTGTGGGAGTGAGGGAACCACCACATAGAGAGAGTGAGATAGTTGATAGGTCATGTGAGGCCACTTTTAACACTAACGACTTGACCTCTACCTCTATAGTGTCTTCTCATTTGGTGCTAGGTCCCTTATATGATGACGCGCCGATTCTCGACGACTTCGTCCTACATTTGGACAAGAAGATGGCCATGGTGGAATATGATGCATCCCCACATGGTTCCATCACAATGATGATCTTGACCACCATTCGGTCTTTCCCACCTCACCTACACCACTTGAGTGGAATGAGTAAGGTAACATAGGTGAAGGTGATGCTCTTGTCCCACTAGTGGACTATCATGACATTGATTGCTTGCATGATGTTGATCAACCTATTTCCATGCTTCATGCTAGTGTGACTTCCCCATGCGATGATTTACCCATTTTATGATGAGTATGATGATTGCCATGTGGAGTCTATTAGTTGTGATGCCATGTTACATAGGATTTCTTGTGCTAATTCTCTCAGTCACATCATGTTTGCCAATCCGCTTGACTTGTCATATGCTATGCATGAGATCGACCACATGTCATATTTGCAATCTCTTCATAGTGACTATGCATATGCTATTAAAATGAACCCAGTTTGCACATATGGCATAGATGACAAGCCTATGGTTATTGGCATTTGTTTCTCTTGTGATGATATTGACATGCTACCTTTGCATCATTTATCTCATATGCCATGCCATAACCACCTAGCTTCGGATATGCATTGTTTTGGATATTGTCCATTTTCTCCATATGATGTTTCCAACATTGCTCATAAGGAGACCCCTATAGTTTCCTCATACATGTTCAGAGATTTTGATCACTCCCATCCATTGCATGATCCCAATACTTATGTGCACAATATGCTTCCCATGAATAAACATGCTATTGATGTGCCAAATACTTGTATGCTCAATTTGCATCCCCATCATGTTATGCACAATAACTATTCTTTCATGATGGATGACATGTTCTTATACCATGCATCAAACTTCTTTGAGCACCTCTTATCTTGTGCTAACTTTCATATGCACATACACATCATGATGGATGATGTGTACATTTACCACACACACAATTTCTTCCGTTTGTGTCTCTTTTGTGTAGGTACCCATGAATTGTTGTCAACCTCGCAATCCCACGAGTTGACAAAACGAGCTCTAGAGAGCAATGATGACTTGGGATCCCATGGATTGTCTTTCCCACCGCTCTCTTCGTGCAAAGAGTTCGCGCAATTCTTCTACATGACCCTCTCTTGGCTATGGGTTATTGTCCACTACATATTCTATGCCCATCTTTCCATGTTCACTTTGCATGATGTGCTCATTATTATGCTTTTATCATGCATTCGTGACCCATGCTTTGCATTACATATGATGATTGATTCTCCTACTTGTATGTGTATTTGCAAGCTTGGTGGAGACATTGCTTGTTATTGCCATGTTTGCTTTGTGCCCCATGCCTATGATGATACTATGATCTTGCTTTGTGTTCGTGCTTGCGATATGTCATGTACATTGCCTATGACTATTATGTTTCCACATGACATGATTGCCATGCTTTCGTCTAGTATGTTGCATCTTTACACTACTAGCTTGCACGACTTGATTCCTATGATTGCTTGCCTTGTTGCATCACCAATGATTCATACTTGCTCACTTCATGCGGTTGATGTCATCCATTTACATGCTTGTCCCCATGATATCTTTGCTTATGCTCAATTTATGCGCTTATATGCCATCTCACAATCCTTTGTCACACCATATGCTTTGCATGATGACGACACTTGTTTGGTGAATCGCCTCTTGAATGCTTGGTTTTGCACTAACGCTAACCAAATTCATTTTTCCAAGTGTTTGTTGTCCTTGCTCATTTTGAAGGAATACAAAGATGGTGCGACATTGGAGAGTGCCCACTTCAAGCGTGAAGATGACGACTACTTGGTGAACGTCCACTCCTACACGGCGAAGCCATCTCTTTCCCATGGTGATTTGGTTTTCGATCCAAGGTCGAATCTTTCCCAAGGGAGGAGAGATGATGCGGAGCATCCTACGGACATCACCATGTCAAGAGTCCGTTTGGCAAGTGACACGTGCGACCTCTACTTCACATACACAAAGGTGAATCATATCCTTTACACGTGCTCACTTGACCCCTTCGAGGATGGTATAATACTTGACACTTCTTAGGTATTGTCGAAACGCTGCAGACAACGTGGAGGAGTGCAAGCGCCAAGGAACACCGACACCATCCGCGAGGGAAGCGTGGAAACGAAGATGCAAGAAGAAGAGCCGTCGAAGAAGCTCCAGCCACCGGACGACCGGTCGGGTCCGGACGTCCGGCGCCTGAAGATCCACCGGATGACCGGTCCAGACCGGACGACTAGTGTCCCTGCACCTGAGCCAAATGAGCAGACGTCCGATGCGACCGGACGACCGGTCCAGACCGGAAATCTGCTAGTGTAGGGTAGAGACCCTATAGCCCAATCTTTTACGAAAGGAGGGCTCCCGGGAAAAACACGAAGAACACGAGGATGAATGGGAGGAAACCACAAGAGGAAATCACTAAACCGTCACGAATAAGTCACACATGGGCTAGATCCTCGAGTACATAGAGCGATACACGAATCCACGGACAACTAGGGACGCTACACGGTAACCGGTTCTTCTCCGTGAGGAGGTCTTGAATCCACAAGGGGATCTTCTCCGCAAGGAGGTCTTGAATCCAAGGTGGATCTTCTCCGAAGAGGGGCCACGGTCTCTCTCGAGGAGTAGATCCGATATGGATGAGCAATGCTCTATCTCTCAAATGAGCTAAACCAATGCTAACCTAACTAGGATGAATGGGGGGTATATTTATAGTCTAAGTGCAAAAGGGGGGCGAAGTGAAAGCGTACATGGGCCTCGGGCCCAAAACTGGACGCAGCCAGGTTCCGGACGTCCGTTGGGGACCGGACGTCCGGTGTCTCAGGAGCTGTCGGACATCCGGTATCCTCCGGTCATCCGCTGGTTCTGCTCTGTGATGGGGGTGCCGGACGTCCGGAGGCTCCGGACTTCCGTTGATGTTGGCTCGGGTGCTGGTGCGCTGGTCGTCCGGTCCAGACCGGACATCCGGTGGCTGGGGCTCGGCTGACGCTTCAGGCGCCGGACGTCCGGTCCCGGCCGGTCATCCGGTGGCTGGGAATTTTCCTGCAGCTCTTCTTCTTCTCCGTCTTCTCATCCATATTCCTCTTCTTCTTGTCCTTGCTCCTTAGATTCTCCATTGTACCTGAGTATGCACAAGGTATCCATATGAGGTAGTAGCCATGCTTCATGTGCATCAGAGTGGAATTGTGAGAGGAGAGATGTCACCTCGGTTTCAAGGGCTCTTGCACGTGATCGAGTCATGGGCCCGGTAGGCACTAGGTGAGACGATGGTAGGTCCATGGGGATGACCTTGGGATGCTCCGCATCATCTCCCCTTCCTTGGGGAAGATCCGTCCTCGGATCAAAATCTTCATCACCATGGAAGGGAGAGAGATCTTTGACATTGAAGATGTCGCTAGTACTTGTCGCGCGGGAGGTTGATCTTGTAAGCGTTGTCGTTGTAGCGTGCAAGCACCTTGAAGGGTCCATCTGCTCGTGGTCGAAGCTTGGATTTGCGTTCTTGTGGGAAGCGGTCCTTGCGAAGGTGTAGCCACACTCGATCACCAATGTTGAAGACCATAGGTTGCTTGTTGAAGTTGAGCTTGGTCGCAAGGCGTTGAACTTGGCGCTCGATGGTGTTTCTTGTATCTTCATGCATCTTCTTGAGACGTGTCTCACGCGCACTTGCATCCAAATTGATGCGCTCTTGGAGTGGTAGAGGAAGAATGTGCAATGGTGACAATGGGTTGAATCCGTAAATGACCTCGAAAGGCGACTTGCCGGTTGTTGAGTGTCTTGCTCGGTTGTAGGCGAACTCGGTGATAGGTAGGCACTCCTCCCACTCCTTGATGTTCTTCTTGATGAGTACTCGAAGTAGAGCGGAGAGTGTGCGGTTTGTCACCTCCGTTTGGCCGTCGGTTTGAGGATGGTACGCCGTGGAGAAGAGTAGCTTGATTCCGAGCTTGGCGCATAGGGTCTTCCAAAAGTAGCTAAGGAACTTGACGTCGCGGTCCGAGACAATTGTCTTTGGCACACCATGGAGACGCAATATTTCCCTACAAAAGAGATTAGCAACATGTGAAGCATCGTCTATCTTGTGACAAGGAATAAAATGTGCCATTTTGGAGAAACAGTCCACAACGACAAATATGAAATCTTTCCCATTGGGAGTTTTTGGCAAGCCAAGTACAAAGTCCATGCTTATGTCCTCCCAAGGTTTGTATGGAATTGGTAAAGGCATATAGAGACCATGAGATTGAGCTTTGGACTTAGCTTTGCGACATGTCGAACATCGGTTGGTGAAGCGATTGACGTCGCGAAACATATTAGCAAAGAGACGCTCTTTCCTAAGAAAACGAGCTTGTCAACACCAAAAAGGCATTTCTCCATATTAGCAAAGAGACGCTCTTTCCTAAGAGTTTGCAAAACGGTGCGGACATGGGTGACATGCTCTTGGATAGATTTGCTAAACACAAGAATGTCATCGAAGTAAACCACAACAAATATACCAATGTAAGGGCGAAAGACATGATTCATAAGGCGCATAAAAGTGCCCGGTGCTTCCGAGAGACCCATAGGCATGACTAACCACTCATACAAACCAAACTTGGTTTTGAAGGCGGTTTTCCATTCATCACCCTCTTGTATGTGGATTTGATAGTAACCACTCTTAAGATCAATTTTGGAAAATATAGTGGCACCGCTAAGTTCATCAAGCATATCATCAAGGCGTGGAATGGGATACCTATATCTAATGGTGATAGCATTGATAGGTCTACAATCGGAGCACATGCGAAAGCTACCGTCACGTTTTGGCACAAGAATGACCGGTACGGCACAAGGGCTCAAACTTTCACGCACATGACCATGGTCTATGAGATGCTTTACTTGCCTTTGTATTTCTTTGGTTTCTTCGGGGTTGATGCGGTATGGAGCTTTGTTTGGAAGCGGCGCTCCGGGGATGAGATCAATTCGATGTTCAATGCTTCGTAGTGGAGGTAGACCCGAAGGTAGCTCGTCAGGGAAAACATCTTGGAATTCCTGCAATAGAGAAGATAACACCAAAGGCAGATCATGAGAGTTGTTAGTATTTGTGACCTCGTCCTTGCACAATAGGACATAGTGTAGGACACTTGATGGGTTCTCACACACTTCTCTCATGTCACGTTTGGTGGCAAATAGGACGAAGTTCTTGTTTTCGCTCATCGTGGAGGCACTCAATTTGGGCTTGTGGCGCTCACTCTCTTTTTGGTGGCTCACTCTCTCACCATTCTCTCCACGATGGGTGGCTTTCTTATCGGCGATCACTTGGCTTGGAGACATGGGTCGTAACACAAACTCCTTTCCTTGCATCTTGAAGCTATAGTGGTTTGTACGCCCATTGTGGACGACTCCTCTATTGAATTGCCATGGCCGTCGAAGGAGAAGATGGCAAACGGTCATAGGGATGACGTCGCATTCCAAGGTGTCTTCGTAAGCACCGATTTTGAAGGATACTTGTACTCGGTGCTCGACTTGGATAGTGCCGGGGTCACTAAGCCATTGCACTTTGTATGGATGTGGATGTTTCGTCTTGGGCAATTGGAGCTTGGAGCAAAGTTCTTCACTTGCGAGATTGTGACAACTCCCTCCATCGATGATGACCTTGATGGATCATCCATTGATGCCGGCTTTGGTGTGGAATATGGTGCATCTTTGGTCTTCTTCTTGGTGATGTTGGAGTGTCAAGACTTTTGAGACAACAAGTGCGGGACTTGAGTCTTCATCACAAAAGACTTGTTCTTCTTCATTGTTCACTTGGTGGTGCATGGCCACTTGCTCAAGGGCTTCCATTTCTCCTTCGCTCATGGAGTCATAAGTTCCATCGTCGTTGAAGATCATTGTGCGCTTGTTGGTGCACTCATAGGACTTGTGGCCTCGGCCTCCGCAAGTGAAACACTTGAGGGAACTCGTCTTGACATTCTCATCGGTTGGGGTAGATGAAGATGAAGCTCTCGGCTTGAAGTTGCTCGTAGGAGGATGACTTGTAGTTGACGAAGCTTTCTTGGAAGTCGGCTTGTCGATGTTGGAAGTAGATGCTCTTGTAGTCGGTGTTGGAGTCATTGAAGCTTGGTTATTGGAGAAGCCGTAGGACTTGGATAAGAACTTGGCGTCCTTGAAGTCATCTTGCACTTGGCATTCCGCTTTGGTAGCTTGGTGCACGAGCTCGATGAGATTTGTGTATGGTTGGAAGTCGGCGATCTTCTTGATGGGATGATTGAGTCCATTCAAGAAACGTGCCATAGTTTTCTCATCATCTTCCGTCACATTGGCTCTTATCATTGCAATCTCCTTCTCCTTGTAGTATTCTTCAACGCTCTTGGTTCCTTGCTTGAGTTGTTGGAGTTTCTTGAAGAGGTCGCGGTTGTAGTAGGTAGGCACGAAGCATGCTCTCATGACATCCTTCATTTGTGCCCAAGTAGTGATGGGTGGATCACCTCTTGCCTCACGGCACTCAATGACTTGTTCCCACCAAATGAGGACATAGTCTTGGAACTCAAGGGATGCCATCGCGACCTTCTTCTCTTCTTCATAATTGTGCAAACGGAAGATCTTGTCAACTTTCAATGCCCATGAAAGGTATTCTTCGGGATCGTTGCTTCCGTTGAACTTGGGCATGGTGAACTTGAGCTTGCCGTAGCGTTGCTCTTCATTGTGTTGGGGTCGGGGTTGATGACGCCGATGTTGTAGATGATTGTCCAACTCATGCTACTCTCGACACGGAGGGATGTCAACCTCGTGTTGCTCTTGCCGCGGAGGATTCCCATTGTTTTCATGCTCTTGATGAACTTGATGGTCTTGGCGAGCTTGTGGAGGAACGCGTCGAGCTCGAGGGGGAACTAGATGATGCATGCGAGCTTGAAATCGGCGTTCATGAAGTTCTTCGCGAAGTGCTTCCTCTTCCTCACGGGCTTTTTGGCCTCGGTCGGCAACGGCTCGACTTGCATCATGTAGAGCTTGTTGCGCCTCAAGTGCTTGAGCGTCATGGAGTTGTTGTTCTTGACGTTGAGCCTCAGCATTTTGTGCATTTTGGTGTAGACGCACGCGTTCTTCCTCTTCATTTTGGCGTTGTTGTTGTCGTTCTCAAGCTAGTGCAAAAGCTTCTTTGGCTTGACGTCGTCGGCGCTCTTGAGAGTCGGTATCCCGAAGCGGATTGAGGTTTGCTTGATGGTCGGTGCGTGCGGCTCGACGAAGAGTGTTCGATGTCGGTGTACTTGAGTCGGAATGGTGACTTGAACGGCTCCTTCTTGAAGTGGAAGAAGAGTGGTTGAGCAACAAAGCGCGAATCTCGTCCATCCTTGCGTCATTCTCTTGCTTGTGATCATCAAGCTTGTGGTAGAAGTAGTCCCTTGTACGTTGCTCGGAAAGTCTCAAGTCGGCGGCAAGGTTGTCGATGCATTCACTCATAGCTTGTTGCTCTTGATGCAAAGCACGTTGTGCACCAAAGAGGTGACTCTTGGTGACGAAGGAGTTCATGTCGTCTTCTTGCTCCATGAAGAGTGGGTTGGTAGAAGTACTCGGCCTATCCATCATTCCAAGTCAAGTGTGAGTGGTAGAAAGAGAAGAACAAATACCAAATGTACCTTGACCGAAGTTGAAAGTGAGTCGATGATCACTCCAATGTAGGACAAGGAAATAGCCCAATTGGTACGAATTCTCGTCGGTTTCTCACACCTACACAAGTAAAAGCTTATGGTGGAGCTTGGTTAGGATGGTGGCACAATTTTTAATGTGAATGTAAGCACGATTCAATAATGTTGGAGAAGATTTGCAAGATGCAATGTAACAAGTAGACCAAGCATATACGATACACGGAAACACACACGCAAAAAGATAAGTGGGGTTGTGCAACCAAGGGTGAGCCAAAATGTGGAATCCACAAAAATGCTCTTGTTGCACAATACTAGAGAGACGCTAGCACGATTGCACGATAGGCGGATACAAGAACTTGTGCACAACCTACTTAGCAAAAATGCAACGACTTCTATCCCAAATATGTTTTATGCAAGGTGTTGCTATGATATGATCCAAGATGATCGAGTATGACAATCTTAATGTTGTATGATGCTATGGTTCTTGCTTAAAAGCTCTTTGCTTATCTTTCCTCTTTGCTTAAAAGCTTGGTTGGATCTTTGATGTTGGAGCTCTTTTCTTATGCGATGCTTGATGAACCAAGATAGCAAGTGAGTATGCGATGACAACTTAGTGACATAAGAGATGATACCAATATAGGCAACAATGATGTATGTATGTATGCTATGGGATGTATGATCACTAAAGTGCACAAGTCTCGTTGCCGGCAATACTCAATGGCTAGCCTCGATGGGTAAGCAACGCAAAGGAGTGAGGAGATGATGGCTATCAATGTAATGGCAAGAATGATATGTCCAATACCAAGATGAGGTTACCGGTCTTGCTTCCGGTATGGTGTCAAAATGGTGGCACGAATACCAAGTCGTAGTCGAGGTGGTCGTTGTTGATGACCGGTGTTGATGATGCGTCCGTGGCGAAAATGAGCGGCGGTGGTGTCGTTGTCGAACCGTACCTTGATAGCCGAAACACAAAAGGATATTGTACCGCAACTCAAATTCTCAAAACCAAAGGCGACCAAAATCGTCAGAGTAGGTGGCGGTTAGGTGGTGGTGTGGGTAGGGATATTGGGATGGTTTTTCGAAAGTTGGAGGTGGTGTGGCGGATGATGTTGTGGAAGTAGCGGTCGTCCGGGCGCGGACGAATGTCCGGTCGCCGGTCGTCCAGTAACGTCGGACGTCCGGTGCTTCCTGGGTCGCCGGACGTCGGTGATATGACGGTCGTCCGATGGTCGGGGTCAACGCGGGATTTTAGATTCGGGAGGTGATTTTTGGGGGGAATATGGGGAATTTGGGAGGGATTAGGAGGTGGAGATGGTGGGGGAAGGTTAGATCTACTTGCAACGCAACAGATTCGCGGATCAAAACCAACAAAGCATCAACACAACTCACAAAACACAAGAAACATTTTGGGGCTATTTTTGGTGGGGATTTTCGGATTAGGACGAAAAACAACATAATAAAGCTAGAAAAACGAAGAGGGGGGCTCCGAAATCGTGATCAACCTTGCTCATGATACCAAGATGATGTAGGTAGAGACCCTATAGCCCGATCTTTCACGAAAGGAGCGGATCCCGGGGAAAAACACGAAGAACACGAGGATGAATGGGAGGAAAACACAATAGGAAATCACTAAACCGACATGAATAAGTCACACATGGGCTAGATCCTCAAGTACATAGAGCAATACACGAATCCACGGACAACTAGGGATGATACACGGTAACCGTTTCTTCTCCGTGAGGAGGTCTTGAATCCACAAGGGGATCTTCTCCGCAACGAGGTCTCGAATCCAAGCTGGATCTTCTCCGAAGAGGGGCCACGGTCTCTCTCGAGGAGTAGATCCGATATGGATGAGCAATGCTCTATCTCTCAAATGAGCTAAACCAATGCTAACCTAGCTAGGATGAATGGGGGGTCTATTTACAGTCTAAGTGCAAAAGGGGGGGGCGAAGTGAAAGGGTACATGGGCCTCGGGCCCGAAACTGGACGCAGCCAGGTTCGGGACGTCCGCTGGGGACCGGATGTCTGGTGTCTCAGGAGCTGTCGGATGTCCGGTGTCCTCCGGTCGTCCGCTGGTTCTGCTCTGTGATGGCGGTGCCGGACGTACGGAGGCTCCGGACTTCCGTTGATGTTGGCTCGGGTGCTGGTGCGCCGGTCGTCCGGTCCGGACCGGATGTCCGCTGGCTGGGGCTCGACTGATGCTTCAGGCGCCGGACGTCCGGTCCCGGCCGATCGTTCGGTGGCTGGGAATTTTCCTGCAGCTCTTCTTCTTCTCTGTCTTCTCGTCCATCTTCCTCTTCTTCTTGTCCTTGCTCCTTAGATTCTCCATTGTACCTGAGTATGCACAAGGTATCCATATGAGGTAGTAGCCATGCTTCATGTGCATCAGAGTGGAATTGTGAGAGGAGAGATGTCACCTCGGTTTCAAGGGCTCTTGCACGTGATCGAGTCATGGGCCCGGTAGGCACTAGGTGAGACGATGGTAGGTCCATGGGGATGACCATGGGATGCTCCGCATCATCCGCTCACCAGCATCCGAGCCAGATCGAGCGGGCAAACGGCCCCTACCGGACGTCCGGCCGCCCACAAGCCACCGGACGACCAGTCCCCAGCGGACGTCCGGTACCTGGCTGTGTCCAGTTGCGGGCTGAGGCCCATGTACCCCTTCACTTTCCCCCCATTTGCACTAAGACTATAAATAGACCTCTTCCTCCTCCTTTCTAGGGTAGCGTTGTGTTAGCTCATTCAGAGAAGATCCACCTTGGATTCAAGACCCCTTTACGGGAAGATCCCCTTGTGGATTCAAGAGCTCCTCACGGAGAAGAACCGGCTACCCTTTATACCGTCCGTTGTTGACTTTGGATCTTGAATCTCCCTTTGTGTTCATGGATCTAGCGCATGTGTGATCATTCTTGTTGGTTTGAGTGTTCTCTTGTGTTCCCCTCGTGATTTTCCCCTTGTGTTCTTCGCGTTCTTCGCGGGATCCGCTCCTTTCGTGAAAGATCGGGCCACTAGGTTTCTGCCCTACATCACAAGGAGATGGATTCAGAGGAGGAGTCTGCATCTGAGGAGGTGGAGATGGAGTCTGAAGAGAAATCTGATTCAGGCGTGGCAAGCCTGGCTCTAGCTTCAGCATATGTCGCCATGTCCATCTTCAACACTGAAGACAATGGCCTCGTCACCAACGCTGATGCTAATGATGAGGATGACTCTGCACCCACATACTGCTTCATGGCACGTGGTGCCAAGGTAAACTCACATGATGCTTACTATCAAACATCAAGTGAAGATGACTCTAAATGTGAATCTAAACCTAGCTACAAAACACTTGCTAAAATTGCAACATAGGAACAGAATGCTATGGAACATATTCAAAAATTGCTGGACAAAAGCGATAACCTATTGGACGCGGAAATGACCCTATCTCAGTCCTTAATTGAAGACATTCAAAATCTTCATGTTAAGTACGAAGAACTTGAAAGTCGTCATGAAATGCTCTCAACTACTCATGAAAAGCTCTCCTATGATTATCTTCAAAGGAAGCAAGAGCTTGAGAACTTGAGATCGGCTCATGAAGATCTTTAAAAGGAGAACGAGTCACTCCGTGCTCAACAGACCAGTTCCGCTCAGGAAGGATTGGAACCACCATGTATAAAATGTCTTGAGCGTGACAATGTTGCTTCTGTTGCTGCATGTTCTACTGCTACTACTATTGCAATATCTTCAACTGCTGATGTGGTAACTAACCCCTCTGCTGAGCATACCACTACTATTGCTGATGAGAATGCCAGGTTGAAGACATTGCTTGAGACAGGAATGTACAAAAGTCTCAAAGGGCATCAGACACTATGTGATGTCCTCAAGAAATAGATTTTGAACTGAAACCCTAGGAAAGAGGGTGTTGGGTTCGAGAGGAAAATGAATGTGGATGGTTCTTACTGGAAGCCCGAGTAGTACCCCAAAATCACATGGGTTGCTGCAAAGGGTCGTTCAGTGGATCCATCTACCTTATCTATCTTCACTTGTGCTAACCCGATTATCATTGATGAATCCTTTGTTGCAAACTATAAACTGTTTAAGAATCAGAATGGTGAAGTGTTTGCGAGGTATATTGGTACTAACTGCAGGAATGGACCCCCCTTGAAGAATATCTGGGTTCCCAAGAGTTGTCTTGAAAATCTTCAGGTGAATCTCATCATGACACCACATGGGAAGAAGACAAACCCCAGACCAAAGGCTTCATATGGTCCAAAGGCTTAATACAGACAGAGGACTCACCAGAGTCACCCTAACACAAATGTTTTGCATGGAAACCATACTCGGGCCTATGAATATGAGCGTGTTTCATCAAACCGCCATGTTCATAAGACCAAGAACTACTCTGCTTATTCTTATGAGTATTATTCACCTCCTGCAAGACTATTTGCTAGGGCTCCAAAGCCAGAGTTCTCAGATGTTGCACTTAGACTCATTGCATCGAAGCCACCCCTGAAAATGTCGGTGGTTAAGAAAACTTAACTCTCTTTTGCAGGGAAGGGTCTCCAGCTGGAAATCAAAGGCGTCTGATGCTATTGCTGGGGACCTAAAACATCTTGTGGGTGCAAGATAAAATGCCAAAATGGTCTTACTATGTATTTTGCTCCTGAATCGCTTGGCAATCATCCTATCAGTCCTAACCTGGATCTGAGCTTTCATAATCCACTCGTTCATCAAATGTTTATGCTTCACAATACCCTTGGTGAAGCCTATCCCCCTAAGTGCACTATAGGGTATGACACCAAAGGCTTCAGAATGGATTATGGACAGTGGATGCACTAACCACATGACTGGTGATCGAAGTCTTCTCATGGACTCAAACTTATGTCCATCTGACAAGAGTCACATCACATTTGCTGACACTAGTAAAAGGAAGGTATTGGGTCTAGGTAGAATTGCAACCTCAAAGGATCAGCACATGGATAAAGTGATGCTTGTTGAATCCCTTGGTTTTAACTTAATATCTATCTCAATGCTTTCTGATTTAAACATGATTGTGATATTTGGAAAATATCGTTGCCTTGTGCCTATGGAGTCTGACAAATCTCTAGTCTTTGAAGGATATCAAAAGGACGATTTGTACATGGTAGATTTCTCAGCAGGACCATGGTTGGTCGTATGTCTACTAGCAAAAGCTTTAGAGTGCTAGCTCTGGCATCGGAGGGCTAGGGCATGCTGGCATGAAGAACTTGTACACTCTCGCGAACAAGAAACACGTCGTAGGCATCGAGGGCATCAAGTTCAAGAAGGATCATCTATGTGGTGCCTGCGAAGCTGGAAAGATGAAAAGGGCCAAACATCCCTCGAAGACAATCATGACGACATCTCAACCCTTCGAGCTGCTTCACATGGACTTATTTGGCCCTACTCACTATTCTACTCTCACTACCACTGCTTGCCTATATGGCTTCGTCATTGTTGATGATTATTCAAGATACACCTGGGTGCACATAATCCTTTACAAGACTGAAGTGCAGGATGTCTTCAAACGATTCACAATCGTGCCATGACGAACTATGGCATCAAGATCAAGCACATCAGAAGTGACAATGGCACAGAGTTCAAGAACACCAGCCTCGACACTTATCTTGATACATTGGGCATCACTCATGTATTCTCAGCTCCATACACACCTCAGTAGAATGGCAAAGTGGAGCGCAAGAATAGAACACTCATTGAGATGGCTCGGATGATGCTTGATGAGTACAAGACTCCAAGGAAGTTCTGGCTTGAAGCTATTGATACTGCATGCCATGTCATCAACCGTGTTTATCTTCACAAGCTTCTAAAGAAGACATCGTATTAGCTACTGACTAGTAAGAAGCCAAACTTAAGCTACTTCAGAGTATTTGGTGCTAGGTGCTGGATCAAGGATCCGCATCACACTTCAAAATTTGCACCGAAAGCACATGAAGGTTTTGTGCTTGGTTACGGAAATGATTCACACTCCTACGGAGTCTTCAACCTCTTTCACTATAAAGTGGTTGAAATTGTGGATGTTCGGTTCGATGAAACTAACGGCTCACAAAGAGAGCACCTACCAAATGTGCTAGATGAAGTCTCACCAAGTGAATCCATCAAGCTTATGGGTACTGGAGAAATCATACCTTCAGAGGCACGTGCCGAAGAAGAACTTATCATTTCTGTACCAAGTCAACCTGAAGACGCTGCTCAGCCTAAAGCCAATGATGAAGACGAAGACAATGATCAGCAAGGGCAAAATCTTCGTCCAGTTCATCCTCGTGTTGCAAATGAAGTACAGATTGAGAAGATAATTGATAGCATCAATGCACCTGGTCCACTCACTCGTTCAAGAGCAACACAGCTAGCAAATTTCTATGGGCACTTTGCATTTGTCTCTATATATGAACCCAAGAAAGTTGTTGAAGCCTTCATGGAACCTGAATGGATTCAAGCTATGCAAGAAGAGCTTCAACAGTTCGAGCTGAACAATGTACGAGAATTGGTCAAGCGTCCTGATCCTCGCAAGCACAATATCATAGGCAAAAAATGGATCTATCGCAACAAACAAGATGAACATGGTCAAGTTGTCAGAAACAAAGCTCATGACGTTGCTCAAGGATACACTCAAGTTGAAGGGATTGTCTTCGATGAAACATTTGCTCGGTGGCTAGGCTTGAAGCCATTAGCATACTGCTAGCCTATGCCAACCATCATAATATCCTCCTGTACCAAGTGGATGTGAAGAGTGCCTGATGAGGACATCAATACCATTGTTACACCCACAGCCCCTACTGTTACATATACTGGACCAATTACTAGAGCTCGCGCACGCCAATTAAATTACCAGGTACTTTCGTTTCTTGGTAATGATTCTAATGTTCATGAGATTATGATGCTGCCTAAATTGGATACATTTGTTTTGCTTACAAATGAACGGCCTAGCTTGGAGAAGCATGAACATTGGAGCAAGGACACGCATGGAGTTGATGGCATGCGCAAGGGGATCAAGAACGGAGTTACAAGTGATGATTTCAGGACTTTGAAGCCGCCATAAGGAGTGCATGAAGCCTTGGACGAAATATACAAGATGCCACTTCATAATATTCGTCCATAGGCTATTCTAGGTGCTGCGTCACCTTATTAATGGGCCAGGCCCATGTAATTTCGAAATACTTAAGTATAGGCTATTTTTAGAGTCCGTATGTGTGGGGAAACAACAGTTAGGGTTGGTTTCGGACCCCACCCTCAAGGGCCACGAAATTACCCCCTCTTCCTCCATATATACAAACCTTAGGGTGTCGTTTAGACTTTGGGTTTTGTTTAGATTAAAAGTTCGCCATAGCTGCAACTTCTCGTACTTCGTTTGTGTCCAACGACCAGACCAAGACGTCACAGAACCCCACCTTGATCAATAAAGCTTTCATCTTATATTCGCAATATCCAGATTGCAATCTCAGTTTCTTGCTTGTTCTTCGTTTGCTTGCAGGAAACAGACCCTCGTGGTCAGGTTGATCATGCTCCGGCGTGGTCAATAACCCTCAGAAGTTGGTTTAGCGATTGCTAAGGCGCGACGTCTTGCACGTTCGTAGTCGGATCGTCAAGGTCAACTCCCACAGAAAACGATAGCCACCATCTCATCGAAACATCGGGACACCTTTGCCTCTATCAAGAGGTATCAGATTTCCAGGTTGCTCGGTGAGATTTTACAGTTTTTCGTAGATTAGATCGAGTCTGTTCTTCATACCTACAGTCCACGAAAAAGCCAAAAAAAATTAGGGTTAGTTCATCATATCCGAACCAATCTGAGCCTTTGCATAATCTTTTTAGTGCTTTGTTGAATTTGCGGTTGCATCGTCGTGTCAAGTTGCTGGTCTTAGAGTCTAGTCTTTTAGAGTTTCGAGTTCTGGTCATAAGTTGTCACGCCGCCGCCGCACCATCATCATCGCCCATCTACCACCGCTGCTTATCCGCCACCGCTCTGACTCCGTATCCATATACCACCACCAATCCGTATCCATATACACCACTGCTACCATATGCCACCACCGCTGCCATATACCACAACCATATATCCACCACCAATCCGAGTTCTTCTCATATTAGGTTTGTTCTTGAGACCAATCTAAATTCCGTTTCGTGTTTCCTTGCCTGTGTAGGTCTCGAAAAAAAAAGAGTCTGGAGACCCCCGGGCAGTTTTTAGGCCAAAATTTTCATGGGCAAATTTTTTTCCCTATCCTATTTTTAGGCTTTTCTGAGTCTTTTGAGCCACGTGCCATCATAGTGATTTTTTGTCGCACTTTTTCGTCGTCGCTGCCCTGATTTCCGAAAAAAAAGTGAAAAAAAAAATTTCGTGCCATCCTACCAGTTTGAGGAGGGAAGAGTTTTGAGACACTCGCCATTATAGTGATTTTTCGCAAAAAAAAGAGCGAAAAAAAGTTCCAGAGTGTGCTTTTCCCTTATTTACGTGCAGCGCCGTGATTTTGTTAGTGTTCTAGGCTCGCGTCTCTAGCACGGTCTAGCCTAGGACCAGCACAGTACCGTCGTTGAGCGTTTATTCAACTTTGCATCTCTGAATTGATTATTGCTGACCCTTTTTGCTACCATACTATAAGCCTTCCCAGCTCCACATACATCTACGTCGTGCGTTTGACTCTCCCTGGCAATCGCTCTATCCAAGCTTTTGAGAGTTTTGGCTACAACGATTGCCGATCACCGCCTGCTGCTGGGTAAGAACTGGTAAGAATTTGAGATTTGCTTGACGGATTTGTGACACCACCACCACCTCTTGTTAGTATTCTGTAGGATCATATTCTTGTGTGTTTCTATTATTGCTAACCATGGTAGGATCACAAGCCGACGAGACTGACTGGGACAACATGACGAATAAGGAGTTGCATGATAAATTTCAGCAAATGATGAATGGACAGGTGCAAGATGTGCTAAACAGATTTGAAGAGGCCATGGAGAAGACGTTCGAAACAAAGCTCGATAACAGGTTTAATGAATTGCTCGCGCGTCTTCCACCACCACCACCGGCTGCACCTAACGCATCTCTACAACAACAACAACAACAACAACAACGACTACCTACACATCGTGAAACAGCCCTCCGCGAGCGAGCCGTCTCCCTCTTGCACCTGGCCAAACTGTTGGTGCTGCTGTTGCTACTTCTGTGGCTCCTGCTGCTGATGCGGAGGAGGATGATTTTGCTGGCGATTACGAGGATGAGGTTGATCAAAATCAGAACTACGTGCCACCACCAGCACAGCAACCACCAGGTCGTCCACATGCAAATAATGGCAATGGTAGGGCTCATCCTCGGGTACGAGATCATGACCATCTCCCTAAACTAAAATTGAATATTCCACCATTTGAGGGTAGATATGTTCCTGATATATATCTTACTTGGGAGTTAGAAACTGAACAACGATTTACATATTTACAATATCCCGAGGAGAGACGTGTTCCTGCTGCTGTTTGTGCATTCACTAGTTTTGCATGTGTTTGGTGGTATGAGCATTGTAGATTATATCCCATTCCTGCTACTTGGGCTGCTGTGAAAACTGCTATGCGTACTCGTTGGGTTCTACCATATTATCAACGTGAATTACTTCAAAAATTGCAGCGCTTAAGACAGGGAAAAAATTCTGTCGAAGAATATTATCAGGAATTACAAACTGGCATGATTAGATGTGGTATTGTTGAGGAGAATGAAGCTATGCTTGCACGTTTTATGGGTGGATTAAATAGAGAGATTCGGACGATTCTAGAGTATAAGGACTATACTAATATCACTCGTTTATTCCATCTTGCTTGTAAAGCTGAACGTGAAGTGCAGGATCGACAGGCATTGGCGCGGACTAACTTTTCTGCAGGTCGACCTTCATCATGGACACCACGTGCATCATCTACTTCCACACATTCTGCTACACCGGCGCCTCCGTCGGCTGCCACCTCCAACCGTGATACAATAAAGCAGGCACAATCACCACTATCTGCCAAGAGCACACCTTCTGGGCCTGCAAAGGGCTCTTCTTCATCCATGGCATCCACAGGGCAAACACATGATATTATTTGTCGACATTGGAAGGGTGGAGGTCATTATGCGAGAGAATGCCCATCTAAACGTGTGATGATTGTTAGTGAGGATGGTGGGTATGAGTCCGCTAGTGACTATGATGAGGAGACTTTGGCTCTTATTACACGTGACGAACACGGTGGAGACGATTCTGATCATGAAACGCAATACATGGCTCCTGAAGATGCTGACAGGTATGAATGTTTAGTTGCTCAACGTGTTTTGAGTGTGCAGGTTACACAAGCTGAGCAAAATCAGAGGCATAATTTGTTCCATACAAAGGGAGTTGTGAAGGAACGTTCTGTTCGCGTGATCATAGATGGAGGGAGTTGCAACAACTTGGCTAGCATGGAGATGGTGGAGAAGCTCTCTCTCACCACAAGACCACATCCACATCCTTACTACATCCAATGGTTCAACAACAGTGGCAAGGTTAAGGTAACACGTACTGTTCGTGTGCATTTTAGTATCTCTACATATGCTGATTATGTTGATTGTGATGTGGTACCTATGCAAGCATGTTCCTTATTACTTGGTAGACCATGGCAATTTGATAAAAATTCTGTTCACCATGGTAGAAACAATCAGTATACTCTTGTTCATAAGGATAAGAATATTACTTTGCTTCCTATGACTCCTGATTCCATTTTGAAAGATGATATTAATAGAGCTAATAAAGCAAAACAGGAGAAAAATAAGAGTGAAAATCAGATTGTGGCAAAAGAATTTGAGCAACAAATGCAGCCTAATAATAATAAACAATCTAGTGTTGCTTCTGAAATTAAATTGAAAAGTGCATGTTTACTTGCCACCAAATCTGATATTGATGATCTAGATTTTAGCAAATTTGTTTGCTATGCTTTTGTGTGCAAAGAGGCATTATTTTCATTCGAGGACGTGCCTTCCTCTTTGCCTCCTGCTGTCACTAACATTTTGCAGGAGTTCGCTGACGTCTTTCACAAGACGTGCCACCGGGATTACCACCTATTCGAGGGATTAAGCATCAAATTGACTTAATTCCCAGTGCATCATTACCCAACCGTGCACCATACCGTACCAATCCAGAGGAGACGAAGGAGATTATGCGTCAAGTACAAGAACTGCTCGACAAAGGTTATATACGCGAATCCCTTAGTCATTGTGCTGTGCCTATCATTTTAGTGCCGAAAAAGGATGGTACGTCGCGTATGTGCGTTGATTGTAGAGGCATTAATAATATTACTATTCGTTATCGTCATCCTATTCCTAGGCTAGATGATATGCTTGATGAATTGAGTGGCTCTACAATATTCTCCAAAGTTGATTTGCGTAGTGGATACCATCAAATTCGTACGAATTTGGGAGATGAATGGAAAACAGCATTTAAAACTAAGTTTGGATTATATGAGTGGTTAGTCATGCCTTTTGGGTTAACTAATTCACCTAGTACTTTCATGAGGTTAATGAACGAAGTTTTACGTGCTTTCATTGGACGTTTTGTGGTAGTTTACTTTGATGACATATTGATTTATAGCAAATCTTTGGAGGAACATTTGGAACATTTACGTGCTGTTTTTATTGCTCTACGTGATGCAGGTTTGTTTGGTAACCTTGGAAAGTGCACCTTTTGCACCGACCGAGTATCTTTTCTTGGCTATGTTGTTACTCCACAGGGAATTGAAGTTGATAAAGCCAAGATTGAAGCTATTGAGAGTTGGCCGCATCCCAAAACGGTCACACAAGTGCGGAGTTTCATTGGCCTCGCTGGTTTCTATAGGCGTTTTGTGAGAGATTTCAGCACCATTGCTGCACCTCTCAACGAGCTTACAAAGAGGGATGTGCCTTTTGTTTGGGGTACCGCACAGGAAGAAGCCTTCACGGTATTGAAAGATAAGTTGACACATGCTCCTTTACTCCAACTTCCTAATTTCAATAAGACTTTTGAGCTTGAATGTGATGCTAGTGGAATTGGATTAGGAGGTGTGTTATTACAAGATGGAAAACCTGTTGCATACTTTTCTGAAAAATTGAGTGGGCCTAGTCTGAACTATTCTACTTATGATAAAGAATTATATGCTCTTGTTCGGACCTTAGAAACATGGCAACATTATTTATGGCCCAAGGAATTTGTTATACATTCTGATCATGAATCTTTGAAACACATTAAAAGTCAAGCAAAACTAAACCGTAGACATGCTAAATGGGTTGAATTCATTGAGACTTTCCCTTATGTCATTAAACACAAGAAGGGTAAAGAAAATGTTATGCTGATGCCTTGTCTCGTCGTTATACTATGCTTTCACAACTTGACTTTAAAATATTAGGTTTGGAGACCATCAAAGATCAATATGTTCATGATGCTGAATTTAAAGATGTATTGCAGAATTGTAAGGAAGGGAGAACTTGGAACAAGTTCGTTCTTAACGATGGATTTGTGTTTCGTGCTAACAAGCTATGCATTCCAGCTAGCTCCGTTCGTCTTTTGTTGTTGCAGGAGGCGCATGGAGGAGGATTAATGGGACACTTTGGCGTCAAGAAAACGGAGGATATACTTGCTACACATTTCTTTTGGCCAAAGATGAGACGGGATGTTGAGCGTTTTGTTGCTCGTTGCACTACATGTCAAAGAGCTAAGTCACGCCTCAATCCTCATGGTTTATATATGCCTTTGCCTGTACCTAGTGTTCCTTGGGAGGATATATCTATGGACTTTGTATTAGGTTTACCTCGAACAAAGAAGGGGAGGGATAGCATATTTGTTGTCGTGGATAGGTTTTCGAAAATGGCACACTTTATAACATGTCATAAAAGTGATGATGCTGTTAATGTTGCTGATTTGTTCTTTCGTGAAATTATTCGCTTGCATGGTGTGCCAAATACTATTGTTTCATATCGTGATACTAAATTTCTTAGCCACTTTTGGAGATGTTTATGGGCTAAGTTCGGGACTAAGCTGCTTTTTAGTACTACTTGTCACCCCCAAACTGATGGACAAACTGAAGTAGTCAATAGAACATTGTCTACTATGCTTAGGGCTGTTTTGAAGAATAACAAGAAAATGTGGGAAGAATGCTTGCCTCATATTGAATTTGCTTATAATCGTTCATTGCATTCTACTACTAAGATGTGCCCTTTTGAAATTGTGTATGGTTTCCTACCTCGTGCACCTATTGATTTGTTGCCTCTTCCATCTTCGGAGAAGGTTAATTTTGATGCTAAACAACGTTCTGAATTGATTTTAAAAATGCATGAGTTAACTAAGGAAAACATTGAGCGTATGAATGCTAAATATAAACTTGCTGGAGATAAGGGTAGAAAACATGTTGTGTTTGCACCTGGAGATCTTGTTTGGTTACATTTGCGTAAAGATAGATTTCCTAATCTGCGCAAATCAAAGCTAATGCCACATGCTGATGGTCCTTTTAAGGTGTTAGAGAAAATAAATGATAACGCATATAAACTTGAGCTACCTGCAGATTTTGGGGTTAGTCCCACTTTCAACATTGCAGATTTGAAGCCTTATTTGGGTGAGGAAGATGAGCTTCTGTCGAGGAGACTTCATTTCAAGAAGGGGAGGATGATGAGGACATCAATACCATTGTTACACCCACAGCCCCTACTGTTACATATACTGGACCAATTACTAGAGCTCGCGCACACCAATTAAATTACCAGGTACTTTCGTTTCTTGGTAATGATTCTAATGTTCATGAGATTATGATGCTGCCTAAATTGGATACATTTGTTTTGCTTACAAATGAAGGGCCTAGCTTGGAGAAGCATGAACATTGGAGCAAGGACAGGCATGGAGTTGATGGCATGCGCAAGGGGATCAAGAACGGTTTTTACAAGTGATGATTTCAGGACTTTGAAGCCGCCATAAGGAGTGCATGAAGCCTTGGACGAAATATACAAGATGCCACTTCATAATATTCGTCCATAGGCTATTCTAGGTGCTGCGTCACCTTATTAATGGGCCAGGCCCATGTAATTTCGAAATACTTAAGTATAGGCTATTTTTAGAGTCCGTATGTGTGGGGAAACAACAGTTAGGGTTGGTTTCGGACCCCACCCTCAAGGGCCACGAAATTACCCCCTCTTCCTCCATATATACAGCCCTTAGGGTGTCGTTTAGACTTTGGGTTTGGTTTAGATTAAAAGTTCGCCATAGCTGCAACTTCTCGTACTTCGTTTGTGTCCAACGACCAGACCAAGACGTCACAGAACCCCACCTTGATCAATAAAGCTTTCATCTTATATTCGCAATATCCAGATTGCAATCTCAGTTTCTTGCTTGTTCTTCGTTTGCTTGCAGGAAACAGACCCTCGTGGTCAGGTTGATCGTGCTCCGGCGTGGTGAATAACCCTCGGAAGTTGGTTTAGCGATTGCTAAGGCGCGACGTCTTGCACGTTCGTAGTCGGATCGTCAAGGTCGACTCCCACAGAAAACGATAGCCACCATCTCATCGAAACATCGGGACACCTTTGCCTCTATCAGTGCCTTTCTCAATGGCAAGATTGAAGAAGTGTATGTTGCACAATCACCTGGCTTTGAAGATCCAAAACATTCTGATATGGTATACAAGCTCAACAAGGCACTATATGGCCTCAAACAAGCCCCTCGTGCTTGGTATTACACACTCAATGACTTCCTAAAGAGCAAAGGCTTCGAACCTAGTTCCCTGGATCCCACTCTCTTCATGAAGACATACGATGGTGAACTGTTTGTGTGCCAGATCTATGTGGATGACATTATCTTTGGCTGCACTGACAAAAGATACAGTGATGAGTTTGGGCACATGATGCAAGAGCAATATCATATGTCCATGATGGGTGAGCTGAAGTTCTTCCTTAGTCTTCAAATCCATCAGCAAAGCAACATCATCTTCCTATCTCAAGAGAAATACCTCAAAGATTGCTTGAAGAAGTTTGGAATGCAAGACTGCAAGGGATACACGACGCCAATGCCAACCAAAAGTCATCTGGGCCCCGATGACAATGGTAAAGAGTTCGATCAAAAGGTATACTGATAGCAGCTAAGGTGTCCCGATGTTTCGATGAGATGGTGGCTATCGTTTTCTCTGGGAGTCGACCTTGACGATCTGACTACGAACGTGCGAGATGTCGCGCCTTAGCAATCGCTAAACCAACTTCCGAGGGTTATTGACCACGCCGGAGCACGATCAACCTGACCACGAGGGTCTATTTCCTGCAAGAAAACGAAGAACAAGCAAGAAACTGAGATTGCAATCTGGATATTGCGAATATAAGATGAAAGCTTTATTGATCAAGGTGGGGTTCTGTGACGCCTTGGTCTGGTCGTTGAACACAAACGAAGTACGCGAAGTTGCAGCTATAGCGAACTTTTAATCTAAACAAAAGTCTAAACGATGCCCTAAGGGCTGTATATATGGAGGAGAGAGGGGGAATTTCGTGGCCCTTGGTGGAGGGGTCCGAAACCAAGCCTAACTCTTGTTTCCCCACACATACGGACTCTAAAAACAGCCTATACTTAAGTACTTCGAAAATACATGGGCCTGGCCAAATAATAAGGTAAAGCAGCACCTAAAATAGCCTCTGGACGAAATTTATGAAGTCGCATCTTGTATATTTCGTCCCATGCTTCATGCACTTATTATGGTGGCTTCAAAGTCCTGGAATCATCACTTGTAACTCCGTTCTTGTTCCCCTTGCGCATGCCATCATCTCCATGCTTGAACTTGCTCCAAGGTTCATCTTTCTTGTCCAAGCTAGGCCCTTCATTTGTAAGAAAAACAAATGTATCCAATTTAGGCAGCATCATATTCTCATGAAAATTAGAATCGTTACCAAGAAACGAAAGTACCTGATAATTCAATTGGCGTGCGCGAGCTCTAGTAATCGGTCTAATATGTATAGCAGCAGGGGCTCTGGGTGTAACAATGGTATTGATGTCCTCATCATCCTCCCCTTCTTGAAATGTAGTCGTCCTCGACGAAAGTTCATCATCCTCACACAAATAAGGCTTCAAATCTGCAATGTTAAAAATGGGACTAACCCCAAAATCTGCAGGCAGCTCAAGTTTATATGCATTATCATTTATTTTCTCTAACACCTTAAAAGGACCGTCAGCACGTGGCATTAGCTTTGGTTTGCGCAAATTAGGAAATCTATCCTTACGCAAATGTAACCAAACAAGATCTCCAGGTGCAAACACAACATTTTTTCTACCCTTATCTCCAGCAAGTTTATATTTAGCATTCATACGCTCAATGTTTTCCTTAGTTAACTCATGCATTTTTAAAATCAATTCAGCACGTTGTTTAGCATCAAAATTAACCTTCTCTGAAGATGGAAGAGGCAACACATCAATAGGTGCACGAGGTAGGAAACCATACACAATTTCAAAAGGGCACATCTTAGTAGTAGAATGCAATGAACGATTATAAGCAAATTCAATATGAGGCAAGCATTCTTCCCACATTTTCTTGTTATTCTTGAAAACAACCCTAAGCATAGTAGACAATGTTCTATTGACTACTTCAGTTTGTCCATCAGTTTGGGGGTGACAAGTAGTACTAAAAAGCAGCTTAGTCCCCAACTTAGCCCATAAACATCTCCAAAAGTGGCTAAGAAATTTAGTATCACGATCTGAAACAATAGTATTTGGCACACCATGCAAGCGAATAATTTCACGAAAGAACAAATCAGCAACATTAACAGCATCATCGCTTTTATGACATGGTATAAAGTGTGCCATTTTCAAGAACCTATCCACGACAACAAATATGCTATCCCTCCCCTTCTTTGTTCGAGGTAAACCTAAAACAAAGTCCATAGATATATCCTCCCAAGGAACACTAGGTACAGGCAAAGGCATATATAAATCATGAGGATTGAGTCGTGACTTAGCTTTTTGACATGTAGTGCAGCGAGCAACAAAACGCTCAACATCCCGTCTCATCTTTGGCCAAAAGAAATGTGTAGTAAGTATATCCTCCGTCTTCTTGACGCCAAAGTGTACCATTAATCCTCCTCCATGCGCCTCCTGCAACAACAAAAGACGAACGGAGCTAGCTGGAATGCATAGCTTGTTAGCACGAAACACAAATCCATCGTTAAGAACAAACTTGTTCCAAGTTCTCCCTTCCTTACAATTCTGAAATACATCTTTAAATTCGGCATCATGAACATATTGATCTTTGATGGTCTCCAAACCAAATATTTTAAATTCAAGTTGGGAAGGCATAGTATAACGACGAGACAATGCATCAGCAATAACATTTTCTTTACCCTTCTTGTGTTTAATGACATAAGGGAAAGTCTCAATGAATTCAACCCATTTAGTATGTCTACGGTTCAGTTTTGCTTGACTTTTAATGTGTTTCAAAGATTCATGATCAGAATGTATAACAAATTCCTTGGGCCATAAATAATGTTGCCATGTTTCTAAGGTCCGAACAAGAGCATATAATTCTTTATCATAAGTAGAAATAGTTCAGACTAGGCCCACTCAATTTTTTAGAAAAGTATGCAACAGGTTTGCCATCTTGTAATAACACACCTTCTAATCCAATTCCACTAGCATCACATTCAAGCTCAAAAGTCTTATTGAAATTAGGAATTTGGAGTAAAGGAGCATGTGTCAACTTGATAGAGGCGAGGGTGTCCTGATCTTTCGATGAGATGATAACTATCGATTTGGTGGAGACGACTTTGACGATCCGACTACAAATGTGGACGAGGTTGCGCCTTAGCAATCACTAAACCAATCTTCTGAGGTTACTGACGATGCTAGAAGCATGGTCAGCCTGACCACGAAGGTCTATTCCTGCAAGCAATCGAAGAACGAGCAAGAATATGATAAAGCAATCTGAATATTGCAAATATATATGAAGTATTGATAATGGTGGGGATCCGAAAGCGGTCTTGGTCTGGTCGTTGGACACAAACGAAGTACACGAATTTGCAATGGCTAACTTTTAACTAAACAAATCCCAAGGAAAAAGCTACTAGATGGATCTACTTATATAGGAGCAAGGGGTGGCGGCCAAGGAGGTGGGAGGACGTCCCAAGGCAGCCTAAAACTAACCCTAGGTCGTACAAGGCTCATGGGCCCAAGTGGAGGTGATGCAACACCTTTGGGTTTGTAGTTTGACTCGGATTCTGCTGCAACGTCAGATTGTTTCGTCCGTAACTCAACGCTCCGGACGAATTTGAAGGTGAATCCGATTGGGTTGGAAAGAGCACGAAATCTAGTTTCCAACAAAAAAAGAATCACCCAATTCGGAGTCCGTATGAAAAAGTTGTTGGCGTTTTGAGTCAGGTATGTCTGTGCAGTCCGAATCTGAATCCAGAACGTGAGAGACTTGGACTCTATCTTCTCTTGGCCCGAAAGTGACGTGAGAGAACTTTTTGAACACAACCTAAACTTCTCCTTTTCCCTTATCTTCATATGTGGATTGTACAAATGTCCCATACACCTGCAATTAGACAAAACACAAAAGTGTGTGAAGTATTTTTGTTCTGGATAACATAAATAGACTATTGAATAGTTTGCATTAGAAATCACCTCACAAATATGCATGTATGCAATATTTTTGTTTGTATCCAAGATAGTCATGTCCTCATCATCCTCCCCTTTTTGAAAACAAAGCCATCCTCGGCATTGCTTAATCTGAAATGTGGCTAACAAAAGAGACAAGGTGTACATGTTGTATATGTATATGTCATCCATTTTAACTTCCCTTGATTTTTGCACATATGTCACATGTATACATGAGTAACTTTCATTGTTCATAAAATCTAAAGCCAAAAAATTATCACAAGAAATAGAAGGCATGAAAATATTGCAACTCAGTTTGCACATATAAGTGAAGCTCTTATTCACTTCAAAAGATTGGCAATGTTCATCATTAAACCATCCTAACTTTGATGAATAAACCTTACTTGCATCAAATTTACATGCTACAACATGCTTAAATAAGCAAACATGCAATAAGTCATTGGACACAGAATCATCATCAAGATTAGAGGTCATATCAAAATGATTAAACATTGGTTCTTTTGCATCAACAGTTAATTCAATGGGTGCACTCAAAATTGTTGATATTTCAGTTGTTTAATCACATGACGCATTCATGACAGTAACAAGAGTCTCTAAAATAGGTGGTGTGCTCAAATCAATAGGTAACTCAACACATGATGCATTCAAGTTAACTAGGCATGCTTCATTCTCATGTGAAGTTATATCATCAATACCTTTACTGTTACCTCGCAGAGATGTAGCTGATGTAGGTATGGACGTTGACAATGTACCATACTCTTGAGATGATATCGCGCTCACAATCCGAGGTGGGGCTGCTCTAGTAGGTGCAATAGTGGAGTAACCAACCGGCAGTGGTGAGCATGAAATGGAATAGTAGTTGTTGTAGTCACCCAATGCATCCTCCTGCATCTGTCTCTCAAAGGTACAAGCACGGACATACATACCAGTAATGCAACGAGGAATATACTGAAATCTTGCCTGAATATCATGGTTTAAACCACCAAAAAATCTATTCATTGTATCATCCTCAGATTCTTCTATGTCACAATGATGCATATAAGATTTGAACTCTTGGTAGTAAGCATGAACAGTGTTACTGCCTTGTTTTAATTGCTCCAATTTACGATGCAATTCACGACGATAGTAAGGAGGAAAAAATTGTTGTCTCATTACAGCTTTCAAAACTTTCCAAGTTGTGGGTTGGTTATCAATGTTTTTCTTACAATGTACACTCCACCAAACAGAAGCAAAATCAGTAAATGCTCTAGTGGCTGCTCACACTCGCTCAAGTTCAGAAAAGTCATGGTGACTAAAAACTTGTTCTACTTCAAGCTCCCAAGCTAGATAAGTAGTAGGATTAAATCTACCCTCAAATGACGGTAAAAAGATAACCTGACCATGTGCTTGTGTGTGTTGTCCCAACTCTCGTGATGGTGAAGATGTGTCCGTCGTCCAAGAACTTCTATCTTCGGAACCTGTCATGATTAGTAGAAACAAGAAACAAAATTCAAGAATAATGTTCCTATGAACTACTAGGGTGTGGTGGTAAAGCGCTCACAGTAAAGCAAATATCAATATCTTACAAGTTCTTACCAAGCAGCAGGTGGTGACAGGCAACCAGCGGTGTCAAATAACTCTGAAGATTGTGTAAAGCGATTGCCAGGGGAACGTACATATACACGGTGTAGAAATATGTGGAGCTGGGTTGGCTATATATGGTAGCAAAAGATTAGCAATAATCAATTCAGAGATGCAATGTTGAATAAATGTTCAACGACGGTACTGTGCTGGTCCTAGGCTAGACCGAACTAGAGACGCGAGCCTAGAACACTAACGAGGTCACGTCGTAGCACAAATGGCATCAATGAAGGATACTAAGTAGCTCTGGACAGCAAGATATAAGTGAAGATCACAACGGCAGTAAAGATAATGATGTGAAACAACAGCCAAGCAGAAATATCAACAACTTTGTCTCCAACTTTCCTCTGAAAAAGTTTGTGCCGATTTTTTGATTTTTTTTTCAAGAATGGTATTGACTCAAGCTTTCAAACACAAAAGGAATCACTCAATTCCGAGTTGATATGAGGAGTCAAAAAATTCGAAAACTGGCCTGAAAAACTGGAATAAGCTGTGTTCATGAACTTCGGAGGGCAAAAAGACCTATTTAGAAGCCGATTTTGAGGTGCCAAATATTGAACAAGCTTCTTCAACTATTTAGATGCGGCTCGTCGCTAGTTTTCGTTTGAGTACTCGCGGAGGCAAAACGGACTTGTATGAGGAAGTTATGCCTGTTTTACTGAACAGTGCACAAAACAGATTCCAATCCGAATTCAACTACGAGATTGAGTCTAAAAAGATCCGAATTTTGTTTTTTTCTTCTCTCTTTTTTTCCCCACACTTTTTTTCTTTCTCTCCTTTTTTTCTTTGACTTTTTTTCTCTTGTTTTTTTTCTCTCTTTTTTTCTCCCTCTTTCCAAAACAAACTAGATAAGATGCATATTGGATCAAGCGAAGATGTGAACGATCTCAACTATTATTATGACAATGAATGGTGGGTAGCACGTGGTGGAAATTAATGGATGGGTGGTGGACAGCGGAAGAGATAATGATGCAGCGGTGGCGTGACTAATGTGAACAGAACTCGAAACTCTAAACGAACTAGACACTAAGACCAGCAACTCGACACGACGATGCAACCGATAATTCAACTATGCAAGCAATGAAAAGAAAATTGCAAAGGCTCAGACTGGCTTGGACTAAGGATGAATAGATCTAACTCTTTTTTGTGGCTTTTTCTTGGACAATAGGTAAGAAAATAAATCTAATCTAGGAAAACTGGAAATTCTCACCGAGCAACCTGAAAACTGATACCACTTGATAGAGGCGAGGGTGTCCTGATCTTTCGATGAGATGATAACTATCGATTTGGTGGAGACGACTTTGACGATCCGACTACAAATGTGCACGACGTTGCGCCTTAGCAATCACTAAACCAATCTCCTGAGGTTACTGACGATGCTAGAAGCACGGTCAGCCTGACCACGAAAGTCTATTCCTGCAAGCAATCGAAGAACGAGCAAGAATATGATAAAGCAATCTGAATATTGCAAATATATATGAAGTATTGATAATGGTGGGGATCCGAAAGCGGTCTTGGTCTGGTCGTTGGACACAAACGAAGTACACGAAGTTGCAATGGATTGTACAAATGTCCCATACACCTGCAATTAGACAAAACACAAAAGTGTGTGAAGTATTTTTGTTCTGGATAACATAAATAGACTATTGAATAGTTTGCATTAGAAATCACCTCACAAATATGCATGTATGCAATATTTTTGGTCGTATCCAAGGTAGTCATGTCCTCATCACAACTTATCTTTCAATACCGTGAAGGCTTCTTCCTGTGCGGTACCCCAAACAAAAGGCACATCCTTCTTTGTAAGCTCGTTGAGAGGTGCAGCAATGGTGCTGAAATCTCTCACAAAACGCTTATAGAAACTAGCGAGGCCAAGGAAACTCCTCACTTGTGTGACCGTTTTGGGCTGCCGCCAACTCTCAATAGCTTCAATCTTGGCTTTATCAACTTCAATTCCCTGTGGAGTAACAACATAGCCAAGAAAAGATACTCGATCGATGCAAAAGGTGCACTTTCCATGGTTACCAAACAAACGTGCATCACGTAGAGAAATAAAAACAGCATGTAAATGTTCCAAATGTTCCTCCAAAGATTTGCTATAAATCAATATGTCATCAAAGTAAACTACCACAAATCGTCCAATGAAAGCACGTAAAACTTCGTTCATTAACCTCATGAAAGTACTGGGTGCATTAGTTAACCCAAAAGGCATGACTAACCACTCATATAATCCAAACTTAGTTTTAAATGCTGTTTTCCATTCATCTCGCAAGTTCATACGAATTTGATGGTATCCACTACGCAACTCAAGTTTGGAGAATATTGTAGAGCCACTCCATTCATCAAGCATATCATCTAGCCTAGGAATAGGATGACGATAACGAATAGTAATATTATTAATGCCTCTACAATCAACGCACATACGCGACGTACCATCCTTTTTCGGCACTAAATGGTAGGAACAACACAAGGACTAAGGGATTCACGTACATAACCTTTGTCGAGCAGTTATTGTACTTGACGCGTAATCTCCTTCGTCTCCTCTGGATTGGTACAGTATGGTGCACGGTTGGGTAATGCTGCATCGGGAATTAAGTCAATTTGATGCTCAATCCCTCGAATAGGTGGTAATCTCGGTGGCACGTCTTGTGGAAAGACGTCATCGAACTCCTGCAAAATGTTAGTGACAACAGGAGGCAAAGAGGAAGGCACGTCCTCGAATGAAAATAATGCCTCTTTGCACACAAAAGCATAGCAAACAGATTTGCTAAAATCTAGATCATCAATATCAGATTTGGTGGCAAGTAAACATGCACTTTTCAATTTAATTTCAGAAGCAACACTAGATTGTTTATTATTAGGCTGCATTTGATGCTCAAATGCTTTTGCCACAATCTGATTTTCACTCTTATTTTTCTCTTGTTTTGCTATATTAGCTCTATTAATATCATCTTTTAAAATGGAATCAGGAGTCATAGGAAGCAAAGTAATGTTTTTATCCATATGAACAAGAGTATACTGATTGTTTCTACCATGGTGTACAGAATTTTTATCAAATTGCCATGGTCGACCAAGTAATAAGGAACATGCTTGCATAGGTACCACATCACAATCAACATAATCATCATATGTAGAGATACTAAAATGCACACGAACAATACGTGTTACCTTAACCTTGCCGCTGTTGTCGAACCATTGGATGTAGTAAGGATGTGGATGTGGTCGTGTGGTGAGAGATAGCTTCTCCACCATCTCCATGCTAGCCAAGTTATTGCAACTCCCTCCATCTATGATCACGCGAACAGAATGTTCCTTCACAACTCCCTTTGTATGGAACAAATTATGCCTCTGATTTTGCTCAGCTTATGTAACCTACACACTCAAAACACGTTGAGCAACTAAACATTCATACCTGTCAGCATCTTCAGGAGCCATGTATTGCGTCTCATGATCAGAATCGTCTCCACTGTGTTCGTCACGTGTAACAAGAGCCAAAGTGTCCTCATCATAGTCACTAGCGGACTCATACCCACCATCCTCAGTAACAATCATCAGACGATTAGATGGGCATTCTCTCGCATAATGACCTCCACCCTTGCAACGTCGACAAATAATATCATGTGTTTGCCCTGTTGATACCATGGATGAAGAAGAGCTCTTTGCAGGCCCAGAAGGTGTTCTCTTGGCAGATAGTGGTGATTGTGCCTGCTTTATTGTATCACGGTTGGAGGTGGCAGCCGACGGAGGTGCCGGTGTAGCAGAACATGTGGAAGTAGATGATGGACGTGGTGTCCATGATGAAGGTCGACCTGTAGAAAAGTTAGTCCGCGCCAATGCCTGTCGATCCTGCACTTCACGTTCAGCTTTACAAGCAAGATGGAATAAACGAGTGATATTAGTATACTCCTTATACTCTAGAATGGTCTAAATCTCTCTATTTAATCCACCCATAAAACGTGCAAGCATAGCTTCATTCTCCTCAACAATACCACATCTGTGACGCCCCCGATTCGACCGTACACTAATCATGCACGCAAATGTGTACGATCAAGATCAAGGACTCACGGGTAGATATCACAACACAACTCTACAAATAAAATACGTCATACAAGCATCATATTACAAGCCAGGGGCCTCGAGGGCTCGAATACAAGAGCTCGGTCATAGACGAGTCAGCGGAAGCAACAATATCTGAGTACAGACATAAGATAAACAAGTTTGCCTTAAGAAGGCTAGCACAAACTGGGATACAGATCGAAAGAGGCGCAGGTCTCCTGCCTGGGATCCTCCTAACTACTCCTGGTCCTCGTGAGCGGGCAGCACGTAGTAGTAGGCACCTCCGGTGCAGTAGGAGTCGTCGTCGACGGTGGCGTCTGGCTCCTGGACTCCAACATCTGGTTGCGACAACCAGGTAACAGGAATAGGGGGAAAAGAGGGAGAAAGCAACCGTGAGTACTCATCCAAAGTACTTGCAAGCAAGGAGCTACACTACATATGCATGGGTAAATGTGTAAAGGGCCATATCGGTGGACTAAACTGCAGAATGCCAGAATAAGAGGGGGATAACTAATCCTGTCGAAGACTACGCTTCTGGAAGCCTCCGTCTTGCAGCATGTAGAAGAGAGTAGCTTGAAGTCCTCCAAGTAGCATCGTACAGCATAATCCTAACCGATGATCCTCCCCTCGTCGCCCTGTGAGAGAGCGATCACCGGTTGTATCTGGCACTTGGAAGGGTGTGTTTTATTAAGTATCCGGTTCTAGTTATCATAAGGTCAAGGTACAACTCCAGGTCATCCTTTTACCGAGGGACACGGCTATTCGAATAGATAAACTTCCCTGCAGGGGTGCACCACATACCCCAACACGCTCGATCCCATTTGGCCGGACACACTTTCCTGGGTCATGCCCGGCCTCGGAAGATCAACACGTCGCAGCCCTACCTAGGCACAACAGAGAGGTCAGCACGCCGGTCTAAATCCTATGGCGCAGGGGTCTGGGCCCATCGCCCTTTGCACACCTGCACGTTGCGAACGCGGCCGGAAGCAGAACTAGCCCCCTTAATACAAGAGCAGGCTTACGGTCCAATCCGGCACGCGCCACTCTGGGTATGATTAGATGTGGTATTGTTGAGGAGAATGAAGCTATGCTTGCACGTTTTATGGGTGGATTAAATAGAGAGATTCAGACGATTCTAGAGTATAAGGACTATACTAATATCACTCGTTTATTCCATCTTGCTTGTAAAGCTGAACGTGAAGTGCGGGATCGACAGGCATTGGCATGGACTAACTTTTCTGCAGGTCGACCTTCATCATGGACACCGCGTGCATCATCTACTTCCACACGTTCTGCTACACCGGCGCCTCCGTCGGCTGTCACCTCCAACCGTGATACAATAAAGCAGGCACAATCACCACTATCTGCCAAGAGCACACCTTCTGGGCCTGCAAAGAGCTCTTCTTCATCCATGGCATCCATAGGGCAAACACATGATATTATTTGTCGACGTTGCAAGGGTGGAGGTCATTATGCGAGAGAATTCCCATCTAAGCGTGTGATGATTGTTACTGAGGATGGTGGGTATGAGTCCGCTAGTGACTATGATGAGGAGACTTTGGCTCTTATTATGCGTGACGAACACGGTGGAGACGATTCTGATCATGAGACGCAATACATGGCTCCTGAAGATGCTGACAGGTATGAATGTTTAGTTGCTCAACGTGTTTTGAGTGTGCAGGTTACACAAGCCGAGAAAAATCAGAGGCATAATTTGTTCCATACAAAGGGAGTTGTGAAGGAACGTTCTGTTCGCGTGATCATAGATGGAGGGAGTTGCAACCACTTGGCTAGCATGGAGATGGTGGAGAAGCTCTCTCTCACCACAAGACCACATCCACATCCTTACTACATCCAATGGTTCAACAACAGCGGCAAGGTTAAGGTAACACGTACTGTTCGTGTGCATTTTAGTATCTCTACATATGCTGATTATGTTGATTGTGATGTGGTACCTATGCAAGCATGTTCCTTATTACTTGGTAGACCATGGCAATTTGATGAAAATTTTGTTCACCATGGTAGAAACAATCAGTATACACTTGTTCATAAGGATAAGAATATTACTTTGCTTCCTATGACTCCTGATTCCATTTTGAAAGATGATATTAATAGAGCTAATAAAGCAAAACAGGAGAAAAATAAGAGTGAAAATCAGATTGTGGCAAAAGAATTTGAGCAACAAATGCAGCCTAATAATAATAAACAATCTAGTGTTGCTTCTGAAATTAAATTGAAAAGTGCATGTTTACTTGCCACCAAATCTGATATTGATGATCTAGATTTTAGCAAATCTGTTTGCTATGCTTTTGTGTGCAAAGAGGCATTATTTTCATTCGAGGACGTGCCTTCCTCTTTGCCTCCTGCTGTCACTAACATTTTGCAGGAGTTCGCTGACGTCTTTCCATAAGACGTGCCACCGGGATAACCACCTATTCGAGGGATTGAGCATCAAATTGACTTAATTCCCGGTGCATCATTACCCAACCGTGCACCATACCGTACCAATCCAGAGGAGACGAAGGAGATTATGCGTCAAGTACAAGAACTGCTCAACAAAGGTTATATACGCAAATCCCTTAGTCCTTGTGCTGTTCCTATCATTTTAGTGCTGAAAAAGGATGGTACGTCACGTATGTGCGTTGATTGTAGAGGCATTAATAACATTACTATTCGTTATCGTCATCCTATTCCTAGGCTAGATGATATGCTTGATGAATTGAGTGGCTCTACAATATTCTCCAAAATTGATTTGCGTAGTGGATACCATCAAATTCGTATGAAATTGGGAGATGAATGGAAAACAGCATTTGAAACTAAGTTTGGATTATATGAGTGGTTAGTCATGCCTTTTGGGTTAACTAATGCACCTAGTACTTTCATGAGGTTAATGAACGAAGTTTTACGTGCTTTCATTGGACGATTTGTGGTAGTTTACTTTGATGACATATTGATTTATAGCAAATCTTTGGAGGAACATTTGGAACATTTACGTGCTGTTTTTATTGCTCTACGTGATGCACGTTTGTCTGGTAACCTTGGAAAGTGCACCTTTTGCACCGACCGAGTATCTTTTCTTGGCTATGTTGTTACTCCACAGGGAATTGAAGTTGATAAAGCCAAGATTGAAGCTATTGACAGTTGGCCGCAGCCCAAAACGGTCACACAAGTGCGGAGTTTCCTTGGCCTCGCTGGTTTCTATAGGCGTTTTGTGAGAGATTTCAGCACCACTGCTGCACCTCTCAACGAGCTTACAAAGAAGGATGTGCCTTTTGTTTGGGGTACCGCATAGGAAGAAGCCTTCATGGTATTGAAAGATAAGTTGACACATGCTCCTTTACTCCAACTTCCTAATTTCAATAAGACTTTTGAGCTTGAATGTGATGCTAGTGGAATTGGATTAGGAGGTGTGTTATTACAAGATGGCAAACCTGTTGCATACTTTTCTGAAAAATTGAGTGGGCCTAGTCTGAACTATTCTACTTATGATAAAGAATTATATGCTCTTGTTCGGACCTTAGAAACATGGCAACATTATTTATGGCCCAAGGAATTTGTTATACATTCTGATCATGAATCTTTGAAACACATTAAAAGTCAAGCAAAACTGAACCGTAGACATGCTAAATGGGTTGAATTCATTGAGACTTTCCCTTATGTCATTAAACACAAGAAGGGTAAAGAAAATGTTATTGCTGATGCATTGTCTCGTCGTTATACTATGCTTTCACAACTTGACTTTAAAATATTTGGTTTGGAGACCATCAAAGATCAATATGTTCATGATGCTGAATTTAAAGATGTATTGCAGAATTGTAAGGAAGGGAGAACTTGGAACAAGTTCGTTCTCAACGATGGCTTTGTGTTTCGTGCTAACAAGCTATGCATTCCAGCTAGCTCCGTTCGTCTTTTGTTGTTGCAGGAGGCGCATGGAGGAGGATTAATGGGACACTTTGGCGTCAAGAAGACAGAGGATATACTTGCTACACATTTCTTTTGGCCAAAGATGAGACGGGATGTTGAGCGTTTTGTTGCTCATTGCACTACATGTCAAAGAGCTAAGTCACGACTAAATCCTCATGGTTTATATATGCCTTTGCCTGTACCTAGTGTTCCTTGGGAGGATATATCTATGGATTTTGTTTTAGGTTTACCTCGAACAAAGAAGGGGAAGGATAGCATATTTGTTGTCGTGGATAGGTTCTCGAAAATGGCACACTTTATACCTTGTCATAAAAGGGATGATGCTGCTAATGTTGCTGATTTGTTCTTTCGTGAAATTATTCGCTTGCATGGTGTGCCAAATACTATTGTTTCAGATCGTGATACTAAATTTCTTAGCCACTTTTGGAGATGTTTATGGGCTAAGTTGGGGACTAAGCTGCTTTTTAGTACTACTTGTCACCCCCAAACTGATGGACAAACTGAAGTAGTCAATAGAACATTGTCTACTATGCTTAGGGCTATTTTGAAGAATAACAAGAAAATGTGGGAAGAATGCTTGCCTCATATTGAATTTGCTTATAATCGTTCATTGCATTCTACTACTAAGATGTGCCCTTTTGAAATTGTGTATGGTTTCCTACCTCGTGCACCTATTGATTTGTTGCCTCTTCCATCTTCGGAGAAGGCTAATTTTGATGCTAAAGAACGTTCTGAATTGATTTTAAAAATGCATGAGTTAACTAAGGAAAACATTGAGCGTATGAATGCTAAATATAAACTTGCTGGAGATAAGGGTAGAAAACATGTTGTGTTTGCACCTGGAGATCTTGTTTGGTTACATTTGCGTAAAGATAGATTTCCTAATCTGCGCAAATCAAAGCTAATGCCACGTGCTGATGGTCCTTTTAAGGTGTTAGAGAAAATAAATGATAATGCATATAAACTTGAGCTACCTGCAGATTTTGGGGTTAGTCCCACTTTTAACATTGCAGATTTGAAGCCTTATTTGGGTGAGGAAGATGAGCTTCCGTCGAGGACGACTTCATTTCAAGAAGGGGAGGATGATGAGGACATCAATACCATTGTTACACCCACAACCCCTACTGTTACATATACTGGACCAATTACTAGAGCTCGCGCACGCCAATTAAATTACCAGGTACTTTCGTTTCTTGGTAATGATTCTAATGTTCATGAGATTATGATGCTGCCTAAATTGGATACATTTGTTTTGCTTACAAATGAAGGGCCTAGCTTGGAGAAGGATGAACATTGGAGCAAGAACACGCATGGAGTTGATGGCATGCGCAAGGGGATCAAGAACGGAGTTACAATTGATGATTTCAGGACTTTGAAGCCGCCATAAGGAGTGCATAAAGCCTTGGACGAAATATACGAGATGCCACTTCATAATATTCGTCCATAGGCTATTCTAGGTGCTGCATCACCTTATTAATGGGCCAGGACCATGTAATTTCGAAATACTTAAGTATAGGCTATTTTTAGAGTCCGTATGTGTGGGGAAACAAGAGTTAGGATTGGTTTTGGACCCCACCCTCAAGGGCCACGAAATTCCCCCCTCTTCCTCCATATATACAGCCCTTAGGGCGTCGTTTAGACTTTGGGTCTTGTTTAGATTAAAAGTTCGCCATAGCTGCAACTTCGCGTACTTCGTTTGTGTCCAACGACCAGACCAAGACGTCACAGAACCCCACCTTGATCAATAAAGCTTTCATCTTATATTCGCAATATCTAGATTGCAATCTTAGTTTCTTGCTTGTTCTTCATTTGCTTGCAGGAAACAGACCCTCGTGGTCAGGTTGATCGTGCTCCGGCGTGGTCAATAACCCTCGGAAGTTGGTTTAGCGATTGCTAAGGCGCGACGTCTCGCACGTTCATAGTCGGATCGTCAAGGTCGACTCCCACAGAAAGCGATAGCCACCATCTCATCGAAACATCGGGACACCTTTGCCTCTATCACATCACGAAGGCTTCGGCTGATACCACGACGCCGGGATACCCATAACTAGTCCCGCGTAGATGGTTAGTGCGTATAGACCAAATGGCCAGACTCAGATCAAATACCCAGATCTCGTTAAGCGTGTTAAGTATCCGCGAACGCCGGCCAGGGCCAGGCCCACCTCTCTCCTAGGTGGTCTGAACCTGCCCTGTCGCTCCGCCACAAAGTAACAGTCGGGGGCCGTCGGGAACCCAGGCCCACCACTACCTGGATGGAACCACCTGCCCCTTCAGCCCCCATCTCCGAACAGTATCATAAGTAATGTAACTGTGTAAAGTATATAGTATATGCCCGTGATCACCTCCCGAAGTGATCACGACCCAGTAGTATAGCAGGGCAGATGGACAAGAGTGTAGGGCCACTGATGGAACACTAGCATCCTATACTAAGCAGTAGGATAGCAGGTAAAGGTAACAACAATAGTAGCAAGGACAGGCTATGCAGCAGTATAGGATTTACGGAAAGCAGTAACATGCTACACTACTCTAATGCAAGCAGTATAGAGAAGAGTATGCGATATCTGGTGATCAAAGGGGGGGCTTGCCTGGTTGCTCTGGCAAGAGAGAGGGGTCGTCAACACCGTAGTCGAACTGGGGTCACCGGCAGTCTCGGGGTCTACCGGAAAGAAGTAACGGAGGGGGAATACAATAAATAATAGAGCAATCAAGGTATCACAAAGCATAACCAGACAATACGCGGTGCTAGAGGTGACCTAACGCGGTACTAAGTGACACCGACAAAGGGGGGGGGGACATCCGGGAAAAGATCCCTAGTGTTTCGCATTTTCGGACAGATGAATCGGAGGGGGAAAGTTGCGTGTTTGCTATGCTAGGGATGCGTGGCGGACGAACGGGTTGCGTATCCGGATTTGTCTCGTCGTTCTAAGCAACTTTCATGTACAGAGTTTTTTTTCATCCAAGTTACGGATTATTTTCTATGATTTTTCAAAGATTTAAACCATATTCTAAAATTGTTTTAATTTGAAATTAAATAAAAAATTGCTACGTGTAGCCAGCTCTGTGTACACAGAGGCTGACAGTGGGCCAGGGAGGGTCCAGTTAGCAGAGTAAAGGTGGATAGTAAAGGTGGGTCCCGGTTGTCATAGACTTAGGCACTTTTAATTTAATCTATCATTTTAATGTACAGCAGGGCCACATGTCAGCGAAATTAACTAAGAGTTAATCAGTTTTATTAAATTCCTAAGTAGATTTATCTAATCTAAATAGGGCCCCCTCTTTTCATTGACTAGCAATTAAACTAACTAGAAATTATCCCCTAAGCTAATTTGTACGGGCCCGGCAGTGGTGGCTGTATACACACACAATGCTAGGTGTAAGAGAAGATGGCATTTTGTGAGTTTGTATGATTTAATCCATTCATCGAAAGGATTTGGTCCAGTGGGATAAAATGAAGTTTGTCAAGTATACTTGCTACTCATATTTTTCTTAACCCTATTAACAATTGTTTAGTCTATGTTTAGGGGCTGTCAAAAGGGTTAGTTAGTGTAGGATTTGCAAAGCTAGCTAGCAGCACCTACAGACTACAGTAAAAGCATCAATACAGCAAGTAGCGGCGGGAGCAAGCGGGCTGGGGCGCTGCAGCAGGGGAGGCAAAGCCGTGCGCGAGGCGGACGGACACACGTATGCGCGGCGCGGCCGGAGTGCTTCGGCGGGCGCGCGCAGGGAGCGTCGGCGGCAGCAGCAGAGTTGCAGGCGAACACAAGTGGCAGAGAACGGCGGCGAGAGCAGCAGCCATGAGTAGCAGAAGCAACTAGCGGCAGCAGCGCAGGTGGGCACGGACAGGCCGCGGCAGTTACACGAGCGCGGACGCGATGCTTCGATGGCGGCCATGGAGAACTCAAGGCGGCGATGTAGGACACGAGGACGGGGTTGGGTGCTACGGGTTCCTGAGAACTCCAGGAACGCGAAGCGGAGCTCGTCGTGAGCTTCGCGAGCAGTGGCCACGGTGGCGACATGAACTGTGATGATGAGCTTCGTATGCGACGTCTAGCTAGGCAACGGGCACAGATTAGATGGGGAAAAGTAGGGGAATCGATAGAGAAGCTCATGGGGAGGCTCGTGGACATGGTCAAGGAAGCCGGGGTGGTCCATTGGGGTGGCAAACGATGGCGCGATGCGGCGACCGTGGGCGAAGATGAGGACGATGTTGAGGCTACGGGCCATCCTAGCTCGAGCCCTTCGGCGTGGTGATGGAGCCGACCACGACGGAGCTCCCAGTCATCTTCGCGCGACGAGGGGAGGCCGGTGGCTGCCGGATCGATGTGGCGCGGCCATGGATGCAGATGGTCGAGATCGGGATCGAGCGTGGGGGACGATGTAGAAGAGGGGAAGTGGCTAGGGTTCGGCAGGGGGTCGTGGGTGTCCTCCTTATCCTCTCTAGGGCACTCGAGAGGAGCAGGTGTCGGTCATCCGGCCGTGGCGCCGTGGGACGGCCGCCACGCCATGGCCTCTGCCTTCTCCTCTGTACAGGAGAAAGAGGAAAGGCCTGTGGTACAGGACAAAGAGGAAAGGCCTGTGGTGGGCTGGGCCGTGCACTATAGCCCTGGGCCTGTAGTGTATAGTGTGCACTTAGCCCCTGTTCCTTCTTCTAATTTTCTGTTTTGTATTTTCTCCACCGTTTTGTATTTTAATTTAATCCAAATAAGTTTTGTTGAACACAAAACTTGTCACATAAATAATAGGCAATGTTTTGACCTAGCACACACGATTTCAAGTGGTTTGTAAATACATAAACATTCATTTATTTTGAAATGGCTAATTTATTTGCTGTTGGACCACTTATTAATTTCCTAGGGATTTATCTGTGAGTCAAATGAAGTTGGTACCATCATGGCAATGATTAGGGGAATTTATAGAATAGTGTGAACATATTAGTTTTATTGTTTGAAAACTTTTGTTGTTTGCCAATAATTCAAATTAGAATTTTAATTGTTTTGAACTAATGCGTGATTAGCAACAGCAACCGAGGTGACGTGCCATCATTAGCAGGGGATTACTGTAGCTTAATTATCCGGTCGTCACAATTCTCCTCCACTATAAGAAATCTCGTCCCGAGATTTAAGAGGTAGTGAATGGGGGGAGGTTTGGTAACGAATCTAGCGGGTCTTCTCATCTTGGCTTGCTCTTCTCGAAGAGGCCAGTCCAATATATTGATGTCTTCATTTCTCTACTTTAGGTCATCATGATGAAGTTGGCGTCCTTTCTTCAGGAACTCCATCGTACTTACGAAAGAATAAAGGGTGGGCATTCCAGGAGAACAGACCTCTGCAAGGTCGACTATCTGGTTGATAACATCGAGGGAGGTGGCGGAGGTAACTCTTGAATTGAAACTTACGAAAATATCGAGAGCAAAGTAAGGAGGTATCATGGGAAGTATCGAGCGGGCAGGCAATCGTTCGATGCCTGAAACAGGGCGTGAAAGGGGTTCAAAGCAATGGGAATAAGTATTGTGTCTGATACCATAATTGATGATCTCTCGGAAGGTGGCTCGTGAATCACATATGAGGCTAAGTGCGAGGAATTAACTTTGGAAACTAGGGGGTGTACAGGAGAGTCAGGTTTCGATCCTGTGGAACTGTGGGTTATGGGCCCACCATGTGGGTTTTTTTGGAGTAGTGACATCTTGCACGGTCATGATAGCAAGGCATGTCAGGGAGTACCATGTCAGCTATGTCAGCAACCACGTTGGTACCAAGGGCGAGGGACGAAGAGAACCATTTTCCTGCTCGTTGCAACGAGGCGGACCAATAGGCAAAGTTCTCATCCATCGATGGTTACCCGAATGTCATCAACACAAGTAACAGGGTCTTACTGACATAATTGTATACGAGGGGTCTACATAAGCAGGGGAATATTACTGCTTAGATCATATAGATCACAAGCAATATTAAACCAATCAATGGAAAGGAAAATATGATCATCAGATTAAACAGAACAAAGGAAAGGGAAATGTGTTTAAACACCTATTTCAAGGTATATCCTTCCCAAGGACAAGTAGAGCATGATATCCATGACAGGATATAATGTAGAAAACTCTTTAGGTAGGGGAGACAAATTTCATGACATTATCCATATAGCGGTGTTTGGATAATTGAGCAGGAAACATTTAGCATTGGGCTTCAAATGTTCTTGTTGAAAATCGGAGTACCACAAACATGCTTCGAGACAGCATTGACAAGGTCTTCAAGCAAAGATCAGACCTTGGATACACAAAGGATCCATTAGGAAAAACTTATTAAACAAGTCATTCAATTTCCTCATGGAAGAATGGTTGACCTAGTTAAAAAGGAAACTATAACACTAGGTCCTCCGGCCAGGTGTGCTAGGCATGACATCACCTTCCCGGGTCATAAGAGGACCAATGTTATAACTCTTCAAAATATGTTCCAACCATCATATCTGACCGAGATTCAGATCTGATTGGTGTGAGGATACCTCAGGCTCAGGATGCCTGAGAAGACAAGGTGCGACAAAATGATGAGAAGACATTATAAGATTCTCGGGAAATGAACTATGGAACCGAGTTCCGAAACAAGAGTTCATCAGTAAACCAAGGAGAGAATGAGGAGGTGGCTGATGGACTAATCGACAATTCATCGAGATTTCCAAAGGATGGATTTCCACAATTAGGTGAACAAGGGGATGACAATTGCCAGTTAAAATGATACAATGAGGTATGCTCAAGGAAACATACCCATTCAAACATTGGTTGAAAGGTGCACCCGAAATATGGGCTGGGTCGCACGAACAACGTTAAAATGGTGACTTAATGAACAAAAGAATTAGAATGAAACTATCGATCATTCACTTCAAGCAATAGGGTTGCTAGAAGTTTTGAATTTACACCTCAAAGTTCAATTGCCGGTATTCCGATTAGAATCGACACGGGGACCAAGAATTAATGGCGATGGCGAGAAGTATTACTATACCAAGAATTCTTAAGAGGTGATGAAATTCTCACAACCTTCTTGATATATAAGATGGTATTACTTCAAGGTAGGACATAAGACAAGCTGGATAGCCAAGAACTCAAGGTACAGCCACAACACGAACAAGTTTGTGTTGGAAAGAAGGCAAGGAAGTAGTCGATGACAACACAAATCATCGAGGGGCAAGGATGGTAATTCTCATCATGAATTTGATTGATATTCCGGAAGAGCTCAGGATGTTGATGATGACCATGACACATTTGTCGAGAGGTTTTCTTGAAGTTGTAATCAATCAGCGACGACAACAAGTCAAAGGAATGATGAAGCGGAAGGTTATTGGAACATGGGTACAACACAAACTCGAAATCAAGCTTTCTGTTCAAGGTGAAATGATATGATGAGGAAAATTGATGTAAGCTTTGCTTATCATCGAAAATTGTGCTACAGGAAGAAGGACCAAGTAGCACAGTTAAAAGTTGCACGATAATGATATAGCCGATAAGGCTTGGAAATGACTTGAAGGGTTATTAAACTCGTAAGCAACGAGAATTACTTAGAGTTACTGAATCAGAGTGTAGAATCAATTCACTTATCAATGTTGTCGGTTGACGACAACCCAGAACTCGTGGAGTGACTCTGATAGGGAAAGGTATTACTCCAGCACGAATTCATAGATGTAGTGCAATGGCATGATATCCTCGAGATACCAGGGGGATAATACTCGAAGGCATATCAAATGAAAGGTTGAAGTGGGGTGTATTGATATATAGAAGACAAGCGCTTTAACTTGTCTGGGAAGTGGAATCAAAGGAAGAAATTATGGTCGGAACCCCAATCATAAATGATCGAACCACGGGTACAAGATGGACTTCTAACCAGGGGGTAATTATTTTTACGAGCAGCTTCCATGATAAGTTCTACATCGTGTCCATGGGCATGAACACAAAGTTCAAGGTCGACTCCCACTTCTCCAATGCATAACCTTTCATTCACTTCTCGTTTCTTTTCGAAATGGCATTAGTTGTTGAAAGTTTTACCCGGTGTAATACCAGATATGTAGGACCTGTGAAATCTTTCGAGTTTGCACAGATTAGGGAAGGCATTGGTCCAACCCATCGGGGCTTCTTAGGAACAATATACCACAAGCTTTTGAGTAAATAATACAAGCTCGAAAGTAGAGCATGGTTCGCAAGGCAGAGGATACAAGTTACCAAAGGCATTATATACCCAAGGAAAGGCTCACAAGGTTATTCAATATGAAGGACACTATCGGATAAAATCCAACAAAGGAACTGGTGGCCCATAAGGGATCTGATGTGAGCATCGGTACTCAATCAGAAGAAGAAAGCATGCAAGGAGATCAGATGATAGAAACAACTGACTACTTCAAAGCTCAATTGCAAAGGAATTATGAATTCCATGTCAAGGGATCGGAAGCAAACGCTTTGATCAAGGATGGATAAGTTGAGTAGGCTTAGGGGTACAATCGATGGCAAGTTGATTCGTCGAGATCCAGCTCATGTTTAAAAATGATGTCTGAGCAGGAAAGATAATTTAGATGGGTTGATAGATGATTGTGTGCATTCGCACACATGTTGAATCAATAGGATCAAAATGACGGTGTCAAAAGATACTAGTGAATATTGCCAGATATATGGGAAGCATCCATAATGCAAGTAGACAAGTATTTGCAGAGCAATAAAGCTGCTAAGGATTTTCGGAGGATTGAATAGTATTTCAAAGACTTTTGTGAAACACCTGAACAACTGGGGATGAGAGGATACTCGGAAAGTGCAAGAAATTATTCTTAGGGGTATTCAGGTGGAAAGGAACTGCAAGGCAGTAGGCACAAAATATTCTCGGGGTATCTGGTATTAACAAGATCAACTTGGAATAAAATTAAGAACGACGAGTTTAAGTATTTATCCACATGGATAATCAGTGGTACGGAATTGCAAAAGCAACGAGCACAAAGCCTCAAGAACATTGGGGAGTATCTTCGAAATCCTTCGGTGCACCAAGCAATCATCTGGAGTGAGGGGCTCTCCGGGGAGAAAGTATTTTCGAGAACCTAAAGTTAGATTTTAGTAAATTCATTTAACTCGAATAGAAGAGAAATTAGAATCCCAGAGTATAGACAAGGAATAAAAGATCCTAATACCACCCATTGGCGACGTGTGCCCGTAAGACACACAGCCATGTTAATAAAAGTTTTGCAATGTCTAGACTCGACTTCGGCCAAGGAGTTGGAAGGGGGATTCCTACAGGCAGTCGGCTCTGATACCAACTTGTGACGCCCCTGATTCGACCGTACACTAATCATGCACGCAAATGTGTACGATCAAGATCAAGGACTCACGGGTAGATATCACAACACAACTCTACAAATAAAATACGTCATACAAGCATCATATTACAAGCCAGGGGCCTCGAGGGCTCGAATACAAGAGCTCGATCATAGACGAGTCAGCGGAAGCAACAATATCTGAGTACAGACATAAGATAAACAAGTTTGCCTTAAGAAGGCTAGCACAAACTGGGATACAGATTGAAAGAGGCGCAGGTCTCCTGCCTGGGATCCTCCTAACTACTCCTGGTCCTTGTCAGCGGGCAGCACGTAGTAGTAGGCACCTCCGGTGCAGTAGGAGTCGTCGTCGACGGTGGCGTCTGGCTCCTGGACTCCAACATCTGGTTGCGACAACCAGGTAATAGGGATAGGGGGAAAAGAGGGAGAAAGCAACCGTGAGTACTCATCCAAAGTACTCGCAAGCAAGGAGCTACACTACATATGCATGGGTAAATGTGTAAAGGGCCGTATCGGTGGACTGAACTGCAGAATGCCAGAATAAGAGGGGGATAACTAATCCCGTCGAAGACTACGCTTCTGGAAGCCTCCGTCTTGCAGCATGTAGAAGAGAGTAGGTTGAAGTCCTCCAAGTAGCATCGTACAACATAATCCTAACCGATGATCCTCCCCTCGTCGCCCTGTGAGAGAGCGATCACCGGTTGTATCTGGCACTTGGAAGGGTGTGTTTTATTAAGTATCCGGTTCTAGTTGTCATAAGGTCAAGGTACAACTCCTGGTCGTCCTTGTACCGAGGGACACGGGTATTCGAATAGATAAACTTCCCTGCAGGGGTGCACCACATACCCCAACACGCTCGATCCCATTTGGCTGAACACACTTTCCTGGGTCATGCCCGGCCTCGGAAGATCAACACGTCGTAGCCCTACCTAGGCACAACAGAGAGGTCAGCACGCCGGTCTAAATCCTATGGCGCAGGAATCTGGGCCCATCGCCCTTTGCACACCTGCACGTTGCGAACGCGGCCGGAAGCAGAACTAGCCCCCTTAATACAAGAACAGGCTTACGGTCCAATCCGGCGCGCGCCACTCAGTCGCTGACGTCACGAAGGCTTCGGCTGATACCACGACGCCGGGATACCCATAACTACTCCCGCGTAGATGGTTAGTGCGTATAGACCAAATGGTCAGACTCAGATCAAATACCCAGATCTCGTTAAGCATGTTAAGTATCCGCGAACGCCGACCAGGGCCAGGCCCACCTCTCTCCTAGGTGGTCTGAACCTGCCCTGTCACTCCGCCACAAAGTAACAGTCGGGGGCCGTCGGGAACCCAGGCCCACCACTACCTGGATGGAACCACCTGCCCCTTCAGCCCCCATCTCCGAACAGTATCATAAGTAATGTAACTGTGTAAAGTATATGGTATATGCCCGTGATCACCTCCCGAAGTGATCACGGCCCAGTAGTATAGCAGGGCAGACGGACAAGAATGTAGGGCCACTGATGGAACACTAGCATCCTATACTAAGCAGTAGGATAGCAGGTAAAGGTAACAACAATAGTAGCAAGGACAGGCTATGCAGCAGTATAGGATTTACGGAAAGCAGTAACATGCTACACTACTCTAATGCAAGAAGTATAGAGAAGAGTATGCGATATCTGGTGATCAAAGGGGGGGCTTGCCTGGTTGCTCTGGCAAGAGAGAGGGGTCGTCAACACCGTAGTCGAACTGGGGTCGCCGGCAGTCTCGGGGTCTACCGGAAAGAAGTAACGGAGGGGGAATACAATAAATAATAGAGCAATCAAGGTATCACAAAGCATAACAAGACAATACGCGGTGCTAGAGGTGACCTAACGCGGTACTAAGTGACACCGACAAAGGGGGGGGGGACATCCGGGAAAAGATCCCTAGTGTTTCGCGTTTTCGGACAGATGAATCGGAGGGGGAAAGTTGCGTGTTTGCTATGCTAGGGATGCGTGGCGGACGAACGGGTTGCGTATCCGGATTTGTCTCGTCGTTCTAAGCAACTTTCATTTACAGAGTTTTTTCATCCGAGTTACGGATTATTTTCTATGATTTTTCAAAGATTTAAACCATATTCTAAAATTGTTTTAATTTGAAATTAAATAACAAATTGCTACGTGTAGCCAGCTCTGTGTACACAGAGTGTACACAGAGGCTGACAGTGGGCCAGGGAGGGTCCAGTTAGCAGAGTAAAGGTGGATAGTAAAGGTGGGTCCCGGCTGTCATAGACTTAGGCACTTTTAATTTAATCTATCATTTTGATGTACAGCAGGGCCACATGTCAGCGAAATTAACTAAGAGTTAATCAGTTTTATTAAATTCCTAAGTAGATTTATCTAATCTAAATAGGGGCCCCTCTTTTCATTGGCTAGCAATTAAACTAACTAGAAATTATCCCCTAAGGTAATTTGTACGGGCCCGGCAGTGGTGGCTGTATACACACACAATGCTAGGTGTAAGAGAAGATGGCATTTTGTGATTTTTGTAGGATTTAATCCATGCATCGAAAGGATTTGGTCCAGTGGGATAAAATGAAGTTTGTCAAGTATACTTTCTACTCATATTTTTCTTAACCCTGTTAACAATTGTTTAGTCTATGTTTAGGGGCTGTCAAAAGGGTTAGTTAGTGTAGGATTTGCAAAGCTAGCTAGCAGCACCTACAGACTACAGTACAAGCATCAATACAGCAAGTAGCGGCGGGAGCAAGCGGGCTGGGGCGCTACAGCAGGGGAGGCAAAGCCGTGCGCGAGGCGGACGAACGCGCGTATGCGCGGCGCGGCCGGAGTGCTTCGGCGGGCGCGCGCAGGGAGCGCCGGCGACAGCAGCAGAGTTGCAGGCGGACACAAGTGGCAGAGAACGGCGGCGAGAGCAGCAGCCATGAGTAGCAGAAGCAACTAGCGGCAGCAGCGCAGGTGGGCACGGACAGGCCGAGGCAGTTACACGAGCGCGGACGCGATGCTTCGATGGCGGCCATGGAGAACTCAAGGCGGCGATGTAGGACACGGGGAAGGGGTTGGGTGCTACGGTTTCCTGAGAACTCCAGGAACGCGAAGCGGAGCTCGTCGTGAGCTTCGCGAGCAGTGGCCGCGGTGGCGACATGAACTGCGATGATGACCTTCGTATGCGACGTCTAGCTAGGCAACGGGCACGGGTTAGATGGGGAAAAGTAGGGGAATCGACAGAGAAGCTCACGGGAAGGCTCGTGGACATGGTCAAGGAAGCCGGGGTGGTCCGTTGGGGTGGCAAACGATGGCGCGATGCGGCGACCGTGGGCGAAGATGAGGACGATGTCGAGGCTACGGGCCATCCTAGCTCGAGCCCTTCGGCGTGGTGATGGAGCCGACCACGACGGAGCTCCCAGTCATCTTCGCGCGACGAGGGGAGGCCGGTGGCTGCCGGATCGACGCGGCGCGGCCATGGATGCAGACGGTCGAGATCGGGATCGAGCGTGGGGGACGATGTAGAAGAGGGGAAGTGGCTAGGGTTCGGCAGGGGGTCGTGGGTGTCCTCCTTATCCTCTCTAGGGCACTCGAGAGGAGCAGGTGTCGGTCATCCAGCCGTGGCACCGTGGGATGGCCGCCACGCCATGGCCTCTGCCTTCTCCTCTGTACAGGAGAAAGAGGAAAGGCCTGTGGTACAGGACAAAGAGGAAAGGCCTGTGGTGGGCTGGGCCGTGCACTATAGCACTAGGCCTGTAGTGTATAGTGTGCACTTAGCCCCTGTTCCTTCTTCTAATTTTCTGTTTTGTATTTTCTCCACCGTTTTGTATTTTAATTTAATCCAAATAAGTTTTGTTGAACACAAAACTTGTCACATAAATAATACACAATGTTTTGACCTAGCACACACGATTTCAAGTGGTTTGTAAATACATAAACATTCATTTATTTTGAAATGGCTAATTTATTTGCTGTTGGACCACTTATTAATTTCCTAGGGATTTATCTGTGAGTCAAATGAAGTTGGAACCATCATGGCAATGATTAGGGGAATTTATAGAATAGTGTGAACATATTAGTTTTATTGTTTGAAAACTTTTGTTGTTTGCCAATAATTCGAATTAGAATTTTAATTGTTTTGAACTAATGCGTGATTAGCAACAGCAACCGAGGTGACGTGCCATCATTAGCAGGGGATTACTGTAGCTTAATTATCCGGTCGTCACAACATCTAATCATGCCAGTTTGCAATTCCTGATAATATTCTCCTACAGAATTTTTTCCTTGTCTTAATCGCTGCAATTTTTGAAGTAATTCACGTGGATAATATGGTGGAACCCAACGATTATGCATAGCAGTTTTCAAAGCAGCCCAAGTAGCTGGAATAGGATATAATCTACAATGTTCAGACCACCAAACACATGCAAAGCTAGTGAAAGCACAAACAGCAGCAGGAACACGTCTCTCCTCAGGATATTGTAAACATGTAAATTGTTGTTCAGTTTCTAACTCCCAAGTAAGATATATATCAGGAACATATCTACCCTCAAATGGTGGAATATTCAATTTCAGTTTAGGGAGATGGTCATCATCTCGTACCTAAGGGGGAGCCCTAACATTGCCGTTATTTGCATGTGGATGACCTGGTGGTTGTGGTGCTGGTGGTTGCACGTAGTTCTGATTTTGATCAACCTCATCCTCGTAATCTCCCACATAATCATCCTCCTCCACATCAGCAGCAGGAGCCACAGAAGTATCAACAGCAGCACCAGCAGTTTGGCCAGGCTGAAGAGGGACACGGCTTGCTCGGCGGAGGGTTGTTTCCCGACGTGGAGGTAGTCGGTGTTGTTGCTGTTGGTGCAGAGGTGCGGCAGGAGCAGCCGGTGGTGGAAAACGCGAAAGCAATTCAGCAAACTTGTTATCGAGCTTTGTTTCAAACGTCTTCTCCATGCCATCTATCTTCTCCATGGCCTCTTCAAATCTGTTTAGCACATCTACCACCTGTCCACTCATCATTTGCTGAAACTTATCATGTAACTCTTTGTTTGTCATGTTCTCCCAGTCAACCGCATCGGGTTGTGATCCTGCCATGGTTAGCAGCAATAGAAACACACAAGAATATGAACCTACAGACTACTAGAAAACGGCGGTGGTTGAGTGTCACAAATCCGTCAAGCAAATCTCAAATTCTTACCAGTTCTTACCCAGCAGCAGGCGGTGATCGGCAACCGTCGTAGTCAAAACTCTCGAAGCTTGGATAGAGCGATTACCAGGGAGAGTCAAACGCACGATGTAGATATATGTGGAGCTCGGAAGGCTTATAATATCGTAGCAAAAGGGGTCAGCAATAATCAATTCAGAGATGGAAAGTTGAATAAACGCTCAACAACGGTATTGTGCTGGTCCTAGGCTAGACCGTGCTAGAGACGCGAGCGTAGAACACTAACAAAATCACGGCGCTGCACGTAAACAAGGGAAAAGCACACTCTAGAACTTTTTTTCGCTCTTTTTTTTGCGCTCGTCTTTTTTTTTTGCAAAAAATCACTATAATGGCGAGTGTCTCAAAACTCTTCCCTCGTCAAACTGATAGGATGGGCACGAAATTTTTTTTCACTTTTTTTTGAAAATCAGGGCAGCGACGACGAAAAAGTGCGACAAAAAATCACTATGATGGCACGTGGCTCAAAAGACTCAGAAAAGCCTAAAAATAGGATACGGAAAAAATATTTTTGGTCGCCGATTTTTTTTTCATTCGGACCTACGCAGGCAAGGAAACACGAATCAGAATTTAGATTGATCTCAAAAACAAACCTAATATGAGAAGAACTCGGATTGGTGGTGGATATATGGTGGTGGATATATGGTTGTGGTATATGGCAGCGGTGGTGGTATATGGTAGCGGTGGTGGTATATGGATACAGATTCAGAGTGGTGGCGGATAAGCTATGTTGGTAGATGGCAAGGCGATGATGATGGTGCGGCGGCGGCGTGACAACTTATGACCAGAACTCGAAACTCTAAAAGACTAGACTCTAAGACCAGCAACTTGACACGACGATGCAACCGCAAATTCAACAAAGCAAAAACCCTAAAAATATTATGCAAAGGCTCAGATTGGTTAGGATATGATGAACTAACCCTAATTTTTTTTGTGGCTTTTTCGTGGACTGTAGTTATGAAGAACAGACTCGATCTAATCTACAAAAAACTGTAAAATCTCACCGAGCAACCTGGAAATCTGATACCACTTGATAGCAGCTAAGGTGTCCAGATGTTTCAATGAGATGGTGGCTATCATTTTCTGTGGGAGTCGACCTTGACGATCCAACTACGAACGTGCGAGACGTCGTGCCTTAGCAATCACTAAACCAACTTTCGAGGGTTATTGACCACGCCAGAGCACGATCAACCTGACCACGAGGGTCTGTTTCCTGCAAGCAAACAAAGAACAAGCAAGAAACTAAGATTGCAATCTGGATATTGCGAATATAAGATGAAAGCTTTATTGATCAAGATGGGGTTCTGTGACGCCTTGGTCTGGTCGTTGAACACAAACAAAGTACGCGAAGTTGCAGCTATGGCGAACTTTTAATCTAAACAAAACCCAAAGCCTAAACGATGCCCTAAGGGCTGTATATATGGAGGAGAGGGGGGAATTTCGTGGCCTTTGGTGGAGGGGTCCGAAACCAACCCTAACTCTTGTTTCCCCACACATACGGACTCTAAAAACAGTCTATACTTAAGTACTTCGAAAATACATGGGCCTGGCCCAATAATAAGGTGACGCAGCACCTAAAATAGCCTCTGGACGAAATTTATGAAGTGGCATCTTGGATATTTCGTCCCATGCTTCATCCACTCATTATGGTGGCTTCAGAGTTCTGGAATCATCACTTGTAACTCTTTTCTTGTTCCACTTGCGCATGCCATCATCTCCATGCTTGAACTTGCTCCAAGGTTCATCTTTCTTTTCCAAGGTAGGCCTTTCATTGGTAAGCAAAACAAATGTATCCAATTTAGGCAACATCATATTCTCATGAACATTAGAATCGTTACCAAGAAACGAAAGTACCTGATAATTCAATTGGCGTGCGCGAGCTCTAGTAATCAGTCCAGTGTGTATAGCAGCAGGGGCTGTGGGTGTAACAATGGTATTGATGTCCTCATCATCCTCCCCTTCTTGAAATGAAGTCGTCCTCGATGAAAGTTCATCGTCCTCACCCAAATAAGGCTTCAAATCTGCAATGTTAAAAGTGGGACTAACCCCAAAATCTGCAGGCAGCTCAAGTTTATATGCATTATTATTTATTTTCTCCAACACCTTAAAAGGACCATCAGCACATGGCATTATCTTTGATGTGCGCAAATTAGGAAATCTATCCTTACGCAAATGTAACCAAACAAGATCTCTAGGTGCAAACACAACATGTTTGATAGAGGCAAAGGTGTCCCGTTGTTTCGATGAGATGGTGGCTATCGTTTTCTATGGGAGTCGACCATGACGATCCGACTACGAACGTGCGAGACGTCGCGCCTTAGCAATCGCTAAACCAACTTCCGAGGGTTATTGACCATGCCGGAGCACGATCAACCTGACCACGAAGGTCTGTTTCCTGCAAGCAAACGAAGAACAAGCAAGAAACTGAGATTGCAATCTGGATATTGCGAATATAAGATGAAAGCTTTATTGATCAAGGTGGGGTTCTGTGACGTCTTGGTCTAGTCGTTGGACACAAACGAAGTACGCGAAGTTGCAACTATGGCGAACTTTTAATCTAAACAAAACCCAAAGTCCAAACGATGCCCTAAGGGCTGTATATATGGAGGAAGAGGGGGGAATTTCGTGGCCCTTGAGGGTGGGGTCCGAAACCAACCCTAACTCTTGTTTCCCCACACACACGGACTCTGAAAATTGCCTATACTTAAGTATTTCGAAATTACATGGGCCTGGCCCATTAATAAGGTGACGCAGCACCTAGAATAGCCCATGGACGAATATTATGAAGTGGCATCTCGTATATTTCGTCCAAGGCTTCATGCACTCCTTATGGCGGCTTCAAAGTCCTGAAATCATCACTTGTAACTCCGTTCTTGATCCCCTTGCGCATGCCATCAACTCCATGCGTGTTCTTGCTCCAATGTTCATGCTTCTCCAAGCTAGGCCCTTCATTTGTAAGAAAAACAAATGTATCCAATTTAGGCAGCATCATATCTCATGAACATTAGAATCGTTACCAAGAAACGAAAGTACCTGGTAATTTAATTGGCGTGCGCGAGCTCTAGTAATTGGTGCAGTATATGTAACAGTAGGGGCTGTGGGTGTAACAATGGTATTGATGTCCTCATCATCCTCCCCTTCTTGAAATGAAGTCGTCCTCGACAGAAGCTCATCTTCCTCACCCAAATATGGCTTCAAATCTGCAATGTTAAAAGTGGGACTAACCCCAAAATCTGCAGGTAGCTCAAGTTTATATGCATTATCATTTATTTTCTCTAACACCTTAAAAGGACCATCAGCACGTGGCACTAGCTTTGATTTGCGCAGATTAGGAAATCTATCTTTACGCAAATGTAACCAAACAAGATCTCCAGGTGCAAACACAACATGTTTTCTACCCTTATCTCCAGCAAGTTTATATTTAGCATTCATACGCTCAATGTTTTCCTTAGTTAACTCATGCATTTTTAAAATCAATTCAGAACGTTCTTTAGCATCAAAATTAACCTTCTCCGAAGTTGGAAGAGGCAACAAATCAATAGGTGCATGAGGTAGGAAACCATACACAATTTCAAAAGGGCACATCTTAGTAGTAGAATGCAATGAACGATTATAAGCAAATTCAATATGAGGCAAGCATTCTTCCCACATTTTCTTGTTATTCTTCAAAATAGCCCTAAGCATAGTAGACAATGTTCTATTGACTACTTCAGTTTGTCCATCAGTTTGGGGGTGACAAGTAGTACTAAAAAGCAGCTTAGTCCCCAACTTAGCCCATAAACATCTCCAAAAGTGGCTAAGAAATTTAGTATCACGACCTGAAACAATAGTATTTGGCACACCATGTAAGCGAATAATTTCACGAAAGAACAAATCAGCAACATTAACAGCATCATCGCTTTTATGACATGGTATAAAGTGTGCCATTTTGAGAACCTATCCACGACAACAAATATGCTATACCTCCCCTTCTTTGTTCGAGGTAAACCTAAAACAAAATCCATAGTTATATCCTCCCAAGGACACTAGGTACAGGCAAAGGCATATATAAACCATGAGGATTTAGTCGTGACTTAGCTCTTTGACATGTAGTGCAGCGAGCAACAAAACGCTCGACATCCCGTCTCATCTTTGGCCAAAAGAAATGTGTAGCAAGTATATCCTCCGTCTTCTTGACGCCAAAGTGTCCCATTAATCCTCCTCCATGCGCCTCCTGCAACAACAAAAGACGAACGGAGCTAGCTGGAATGCATAGCTTGTTAGCACGAAACACAAAGCCATCGTTGAGAACGAACTTGTTCCAAGTTCTCCCTTCCTTACAATTCTGCAATACATCTTTAAATTCAGCATCATGAACATATTGATCTTTGATGGTCTCCAAACCAAATATTTTAAAGTCAAGTTGTGAAAGCATAGTATAACGACGAGACAATGCATCAGCAATAAAATTTTCCTTACCCTTCTTGTGTTTAATGACATAAGGGAAAGTCTCAATGAATTCAACCCATTTAGCATGTCTACGGTTCAGTTTTGCTTGACTTTTAATGTGTTTCAAAGATTTATGATCAGAATGTATAACAAATTCCTTGGGCCATAAATAATGTTGCCATGTTTCTAAGGTCCGAACAAGAGCATATAATTCTTTATCATAAGTAGAATAGTTCAGACTAGGCCCACTCAATTTTTCAGAAAAGTATGCAACAGGTTTGCCATCTTGTAATAACACACCTCCTAATCCAATTCCACTAGCATCACATTCAAGCTCAAAAGTCTTATTGAAATTAGGAAGTTGGAGTAAAGGAGCATGTGTCAACTTATCTTTCAATACCGTGAAGGCTTCTTCCTGTGCGGTACCCCAAACAAAAGGCACATCCTTCTTTGTAAGCTTGTTTAGAGGTGCAGCAATGGTGCTGAAATCTCTCACAAAACACCTATAGAAACCAGCGAGGCCAAGGAAACTCCTCACTTGTGTGACCGTTTTGGGCTGCGGCCAACTCTCAATAGCTTCAATCTTGGCTTTATCAACTTCAATTCCCTGTGGAGTAACAACATAGCAAGATGGAATAAACGATGATATTAGTATAGTCCTTATACTCTAGAATCGTCTGAATCTCTCTATTTAATCCACCCATAAAACGTGCAAGCATAGCTTCATTCTCCTCAACAATACCACATCTAATCATGCCAGTTTGTAATTCTTGATAATATTCTTCTATAGAATTTTTTCCCTGTCTTAAGCGCTGCAATTTTTGAAGTAATTCACGTTGATAATATGGTGGAACCCAACGAGTACGCATAGCAGTTTTCAAAGCAGCCCATGTAGCAGGAATGGGATATAATCTACAATGCTCAGACCACCAAACACATGCAAAACTAGTGAATGCACAAACAGCAGCAGGAGCACGTCTCTCCTCGGGATATTGTAAACATGTAAATCATTGTTCAGTTTCTAACTCCCAAGTAAGATATATATCAGGAACATATCTACCCTCAAATGGTGGAATATTCAATTTTAGTTTAGGGAGATGGTCATGATCTCGTACCTGAGGGTGAGCCCGACCATTGCCATTATTTGCAGGTGGACGACCTGGTGGTTGCTGTGCTGGTGGTGGCACGTAGTTCTGATTTTGATCAACCTCATCCTCGTCCAGCAAAATCATCCTCCTCCGCATCAGCAGCAGGAGCCACAGAAGTAGCAACAGCAGCACCAACAGTTTGGCCAGGTGCAAGACGAAGACGGCTCGCTCGGCGGAGGGCTGTTTCACGATGTGTAGGTAGTCGTTGTTGTTGTTGTTGTTGTTGTTGTTGTTGTAGAGGTGCGTTAGGTGCCGCCGGTGGTGGTGGTGGAAGATGCGCGAGCAATTCATTAAACCTGTTATCGAGCTTTGTTTCGAACGTCTTCTCCATGTCATCTATCTTCTCCATGGCGTCTTCAAATCTATTTAGCACATCTCGCACCTGTCCATTCACCATTTGCTAAAATTTATCAGGCAACTCCTTATTCGTCATGTTGTCCCAGTCAGTCTCGTCGACTTGTGATCCTGCCATGGTTAGCAACAATAGAAACACACAAGAATATGATCCGACAGAATACTAACAAGAGGTGGTGGTGGTGTCACAAATCCGTCAAGCAAATCTCAAATTCTTACCAGTTCTTACCCCACAGCAGGCGCTGATCGGCAACCGTTGTAGTCAAAACTCTCAAAAGCTTGGATAGAGCGATTGCCAGGGAGAGTCAAACGCACGACGTAGATGTATGTGGAGCTGGGAAGGCTTATAGTATGATAGCAAAAAGGGTCAGCAATAATCAATTCAGAGATGCAAAGTTGAATAAACGCTCAACGACGGTACTGTGCTGGTCCTAGGCTAGACCGTGCTAGAGACGCGAGCCTAGACACTAACAAAATCACGGCACTGCACGAAAATAAGGGAAAAGCACACTCTGGAACTCTCTTTTTTTCTGCTTTTTTTGCGCTCGTCTTTTTTTTGCGCTCCTCATTTTTTTGCGCTCCTCTTTTTTTTGCGAAAAATCACTATAATGGCGAGTGTCTCAAAACTCTTCCCTCGTCAAACTGATAGGATGGGCACGAAATTGTTTTTTCACTTTTTTTCGGAAATTAGGGCAGCGACGATGAAAAAGTGCGACAAAAAATCACTATGATGGCACGTGGCTCAAAAGACTCAGAAAAGCCTAAAAATAGGATAGGGAAAAAAATTTGCCCGTGAAAATTTTGGCCTAAAAACTGCCCGGGGGTCTCCAGACTCTTTTTTTTCGAGACCTACGCAGGCAAGGAAACACGAATCGGAATTGAGATTGATCTCAAAAACAAACCTAATATGAGAAGAACTCGGATTGGTGGTGGATATATGGTTGTGGTATATGGCAGCGGTGGTGGTATATGGTAGCGGTGGTGGTATATGGATACAGATTGGTGGTGGTATATGGATACGGATTGGTGGTGGTATATGGATATGGATTCAGAGCGGTGGCGGATAAGCAAAAGTGGTAGATGGGCGATGGTGCGGCGGCGGCGTGACAACTTATGACCAGAACTCGAAACTCTAAAAGACTAGACTCTAAGACCAGCAACTTGACACGACGATGCAACCGCAAATTCAACAAAGCAAAAACCCTAAAAAGATTATGCAAAGGCTCAGATTGGTTCGGATATGATGAACTAACCCTAATTTTTTTGTGGCTTTTTCGTGGACTGTAGGTATGAAGAACAGACTCGATATAATCTACGAAAAACTGTAAAATCTCACCGAGCAACCTGGAAATCTGATACCACTTGATAGAGGCAAAGGTGTCCCGATGTTTCGATGAGATGGTGGCTATCGTTTTCTGTGGGAGTCGACCTTGACGATCCGACTACGAACGTGCGAGACGTCGTGCCTTAGCAATCGCTAAACCAACTTCCGAGGGTTATTGACCACGCCGGAGCACGATCAACCTGACCATGAAGGTCTGTTTCCTGCAAGCAAACGAAGAACAAGCAAGAAACTGAGATTGCAATCTGGATATTGCGAATATAAGATGAAAGCTTTATTGATCAAGGTGGGGTTCTGTGACGTCTTGGTCTGGTCGTTGGACACAAACGAAGTACGCGAAGTTGCAGCTATGGCGAACTTTTAATCTAAACAAAACCCAAAGTCTAAACGATGCCCTAAGGGCTGTATATATGGAGGAAGAGGGGGGAATTTCGTGGCCCTTGAGGGTGGGGTCCGAAACCAACCCTAACTCTTGTTTCCCCACACATACGGACTCTAAAAATAGCCTATACTTAAGTATTTCAAAATTAAATGGGCCTGGCCCATTAATAAGGTGACGCAACACCTAGAATAGCCTATGGACGAATATTATGAAGTGGCATCTCGTATATTTCGTCCAAGGCTTCATGCACTCCTTATGGCGGCTTCAAAGTCCTGAAATCATCACTTGTAACTCCGTTCTTGATCCCCTTGCGCGTGTTCGTGCTCCAATGTTCATCCTTCTCCAAGCTAGGCCCTTCATTTGTAAGCAAAACAAATGTATCCAATTTAGGCAGCATCATAATCTCATGAACATTAGAATCATTACCAAGAAACGAAAGTACCTGGTAATTTAATTGGCGTGCGCGAGCTCTAGTAATTGGTCCAGTATATGTAACAGTAGGGGCTGTGGGTGTAACAATGGTATTGATGTCCTCATCAATGTTTTCTACCTTTATCTCCAGCAAGTTTATATTTAGCATTCATATGCTCAATGTTTTCCTTAGTTAAATCAAGCATTTTTAAAATCAATTCAGCACATTCTTTAGCATCAAAATTAACCTTCTCCGAAGATGGAAGAGGGCACAAATCAATAGTTGTACGAGGTAGCAAACCATACACAATTTCAAAAGGGCACATCTTAGTAGTAGAATGCAATGAACGATTATAAGCAAATTCAATATGAGGCAAGCATTCTTCCCACATTTTCTTGTTATTCTTCAAAACAGCCCTAAGCATAGTAGACAACGTTCTATTGACTACTTCAGTTTGTCCATCAGTTTGGGGGTGACAAGTAGTACTAAAAAGCAGCTGAGTCCCCAACTTAGCCCATAAACATCTCCAAAAGTGGCTAAGAAATTTAGTATCACGATCTGAAACAATAGTATTTGGCACACCATGCAAGCGAATAATTTCACGAAAGAACAAATCAGCAACATTAACAGCATCATCGCTTATATGACATGGTATAAAGTGTGCCATTTTCGAGAACCAATCCACGACAACAAATATGCTATCCCTCCCCATCTTTGTTTGAGGTAAACCTAAAACAAAGTCCATAGTTATATCCTCCCAAGGAGCACTAGGTACAGGCAAAGGCATATATAAACCATGAGGATTGAGTCGTGACTTAGCTCTTTGACATGTAGTGGAGAGAGCAACAAAACACTCAACATCCCGTCTCATCTTTCGCCAAAAAAATGTGTAGCAAGTATATCCTCCGTCTTCTTGACGCCAAAGTGTCCCATTAATCCTCCTCCATGCGCCTCCTGCAACAACAAATGACGAACGGAGCTAGCTGGAATGCATAGCTTGTTAGCACGAAACACAAATCCATCGTTAAGAACGAACTTGTTCCAAGTTCTCCCGTCCTTACAATTCTGCAATACATCTTTAAATTTAGCATCATGAACATATTGATCTTTTGTGGTCTAAAAGACCAGACTCTAAGACCAGAACTCGAAACTCTAAAAGACTAGACTCTAAGACCAGCAACTTGACACGACGATGCAACAGCAAATTCAACAAAGCAAAAACCCTAAAAAGATTATGCAAAGGCTCAGATTGGTTCGGATATGATGAACTAACCCTAATTTTTTTGTGGCTTTTTCATGGACTGTAGGTATGAAGAACAGACTCGATCTAATCTACGAAAAACTGTAAAATCTCACCGAGCAACCTGGAAATCTGATACCACTTGATAGCAGCTAAGGTGTCCTGATGTTTCGATGAGATGGTGGCTATCATTTTCTGTGGGAGTTGACCTTGACGATCCGACTACGAACGTGCGAGACGTCGCGCCTTAGCAATCGCGAAACCAACTTCCGAGGGTTATTGATCATGCCGGAGCACGATCAACCTGACCACGAGGGTATGTTTCTGCAAGCAAACGAAGAACAAGCAAGACACTGAGATTGCAATCTGGATATTGCGAATATAAGATGAAAGCTTTATTGATCAAGGTGGGGTTCTGTGACGCCTTGGTCTGGTCGTTGAACACAAACGAAGTACGCGAAGTTGCAGCTATGGCGAACTTTTAATCTAAACAAAACCCAAAGTTTAAACGATGCCCTAAGGGCTGTATATATGGAGGAGAGAGGGGGAATTTCGTGGCCCTTGGTGGAGGGGTCCGAAACCAACCCTAACTCTTGTTTCCCCACACATAGGGACTCTAAAAACAACCTATACTAAGTACTTCGAAAATACATGGGCCTGGCCCAATAATAAGGTGACCCGGCACCTAAAATAGCCTCTGGACGAAATTTATGAAGTGGCATCTTGTATATTTTGTCCCATGCTTCATGCACTCATTATGGTGGCTTCAACATCTCATTAGCAAGACTAGAATCATTAGCAAGACAAGAAGCTGTGGGGGCAATCTCATTAGCAAGACTAGAATCATTCTTGCACTCAATACATGGCAAACCGTCTAACATGAGAGAGGCAACACATGGAAATATACGACAAGAAGCAATAACAATCATGTGCAAAGTATGTAGATGGTTGTCATCAACCGCATGAAATTAGCAAGTATGAATCATTGGTGATGCAACATAAGCAAGCATATCAATCATGTCGTGCAAACTAGTGGAGCGAAGATGCAACACACTAGAGGAAATCCTGGCAATCAAGTCATGTGAGAAAATAATAGGCATAGGCAATATACATGACATATCGCAAGAACAAACACAAAGTAATATCATAGTATAATCATAGGCATGGGTCATAAGTGGAACATGACAATAACAAGCAATATCTCCACTAAGCTTCCAAATACACATACAAGTAGTAAAATCAATCATCATGTGTAATGCAAAGCATGGGTCACAAAATGCATGGCAAAGGCATAGGAATGTGAATATCATGCAAAGTGAACATGGCAAGATGGGCATAGAATATGTATTGGACAATAACCCATAACCATGTGAGGGCCATGTAGAAGAAATGCACGAAGTCTTTGCATGAAGGGAACGGTGGTAAGGACAATTCACGGGATCCCAAATCATCATTGCTCTCTAGAGCTTGTTTTGTCAACTCATGGGATTGTGAGGTTAACAAGTATTCATGGGTACATACACCAAAGAGACACAAACCAAAGAAATTGTGTGGGTGGTAAATGTACACATCATCCATCGTGATGTGTAGGTTCACGTGAGAGTTAACACAAGATAAGAATCGCTCAAAGAAATTTGATGTGTGGTATAAGAACATGTCATCCATCATCAAAGAATAGTTGTTATGTATAACACGATGAGGACACTAATTGAGCATACAATTATATGGCACATCAATAGCATTATCATTCGTGGGGAGCATATTGTGCACATAATTATAGGGATTATGCAATGGATAGGATGAATCAAAATCTCCTAACATGTATGAGGAAACTATGGGGGCCTCCTCATGAGCAATATCGTAAACATCATATGGAGAAAATGGACAACATCCAAAACCATGCATATCCGAAGCGGAGGCGGACCCGGCTGGGATTCAGCACCTCCCTAGGATCAGGATGGTGCCGCTTCCCAGCAAGGAGGAGGAAACTGTAGGGCAGGTGCGGATGGTGACATTGCCAGAGGACCAGATGGGAGATGGGGAGTCACCAGAAAATACGACTCGTCGGAACGGTCGTCCCCATTCTTTACACGTCGTGGGTTGCTGCCGCCTTCAGTATCACTACCACCCGAAGATGATATGGGGCTAACCCTGTGTAGGCCTATCTTTCATGATTGGAGTGGATTCCCTCGAAGAACACGAAGAACACAGGGAAGAACGGGGAGAAATCACAAGGGTAAACACTCAAGAACAAGTCCAATCACACATCCACTAGACAATTAAACACACAAGATCCACAAGGTACACGAATAACAAAGGGAAAGATACAAGGTAGAGTTCATCCCAAATCCAAGGGAGATGGGGGCTTGATGATCTAGATAGATCCTTCGCCGAAGGGGTCTTGATATCCCTCGGGATCTTCTCCGAGGAGGTCTTGGCCTCCAATGGAGTAGTCTCTCTCTCTCAAGAGGAGAAGGCAGGAGCAAAGCTCACATACAAATGAGCTATCACTTTGCTAACCTTAACTAGTAGGAGGAGGGTGTCTATATAAAGTCTAATACATGAAGAGGTAAGTGAGGAGGGGATACATGGGCGTCTGGCCCAACTCTGCGCAAAGGCAGGCACCGGATGTCCGGCTGTTTGTAGGAGGCCGGATGTCAGGGGCATGGGCCAGATGTCTGACCTGGAACACGCCATTCCAGTCTCCTCTGGATAGTCGTTGCCGGATTTCTGGGGTTGGCCACTGGATGCCCGGGTGCCGCCGAGGCGCCGGATGTATGGCCACTGAAGCTCTTGGCCGTCTCTTGGTGTAGCTCCTGGGCGGCTGCATAGGCGCCGGATGTCCGGCCGCTGTAGCTTCAGCAGCTTCGTCTTCTTCCGTCGTCGCTTCTAGGCTTCCCTCACGGATGGTGTAGCTGTTCCTTGGCGCTTGCACTCCTCCTGTACATCCGTGAAGCTCTGACAATACCTATGCATGCACATGGGAGAAGTGTCAAGTAGTATACTATCCTCGAAGGGGTCAAGTGAGCATGTGCAAAGGATATGATTCACCTTTGTGTGTGTGAAGTAGATGTCGCACGTGTCACTCCCCGAACGGACTCTTGACATGGTGATGTCCGTAGGATACTCCGCATCATCTCCCCCTCTTGGGAAAGATCCGACCTCGGATCTAAGACCAAATCACCATGGGAAAGAGATGGTGATGTAGGGTAGAGACCCTAATCGCCCGATCTTTGACGAAAAGAGCGGATCCTGGGGAAATCACGAAGAACACGGGGAAGAATGGAGAGAAAACACAAGAAGAAACACGAGAGGAAACACTAAACCGACATGAATATGTCACACATGGGCTAGATCCTCGAGTACATAGGTAGAGATACACAAATCCACGGACAACTAAGTACAATACACGGTAACCGGTCTTCTCCGTGAGCAGGTCTTGATGGGGCCGCCCAAGAGGGGGTCTTGATGTTCTTCTCCACAAGGAGGTCTTGTATTCGCTTGGGGGATCTTCTCCGGTGGAGGCTCGAATCTCTGAGGTGAAGGTATCCAAGTGGATGAGCAAAGCTCTCTCACAAATATGAGCTAAACATTTGCTAACCCTAGCTAGAAGGAATAGGAGGTCTATATATAGTCTAAGTGCAAATGGGGGCAAAAGTAGGGGTACATGGGCCTCGGGCCCGAATCTGGACGCAGCCAGGTACCGGACGTCCGCTGGTGGCCGGTTGTCCGGTGTCTCAGGAGCGGTCGGTCGTCCGGTGTTCTCCGGACGTCCGCTGGTTCTGCTCTGTGCTAGGGGTGCCGGACGTCCGGAAACGTCGGACTTCTGCTGATGTTGGTTCAGATGCAGGTGCGCCGGTCGTCCGGTCCGCACCGGAAGTTCGCTCGTTTGCTTCGAGTGCCAGGGCAATGGTTGTCCGGTTTGGACTGGACGTCCACTCGCTGGGGCTCGGCTGATGCTTCAGGCGCCGGACGTCCGGTCCCGGCCGGTCGTCCGGTGGCTAGGACTTTTCCTTCAGCCCTCCTTCTTCTCCGTCTTCTCGTCCATCTTCCTCTTCTTCTTGTCCTTGCTCCTTAGCTTCTCCATGGTACCTGAGTATGCACAAAGTGTCCATATGAGGTAGTAGCCATGCTTCATGTTGATGAGGACATCAATACCATTGTTACACCCACAGCCCCTGCTGCTATACATACTGGACAAATTACTAGAGCTCGCGCACGCCAATTGAATTATAAGGTACTTTCGTTTCTTGGTAACGATTCTAATGTTCATGAGAATATGATGCTGCCTAAATTGGATACATTTGTGTTGCTTACACATGAAGGGCCTAGCTTGGACAAGAAACATTAACCTTGGAGCATGTTCAAGCATGGAGATGATGGCATGCGCAAGGGGAACAAGAACGAAGTTACAAGTGATGATTCCAGGACTCTGAAGCCACCATAATGAGTGCATGAAGCATGGGACGAAATATACAAGATGCCACTTCATAAATTTCGTCCAGAGGCTATTCTAGGTGCTGCGTCACCTTATTATTGGGCCAGGCCCATATATTTTTTAAGTACTTAAGTATAGGCTATTTTTAGAGTCCGTATGTGTGGGGAAACAAGAGTTAGGGTTGGTTTCGGACCTGATGAGCACATCAATACCATTTTTACACCCACAGCCCCTGCTGCTATACATAGTGGACCAATTACTAGAGCTCGCGCACGCCAATTGAATTGTCAGGTACTTCCGTTTCTTGGAAACGATTCTAATGTTCATGAGAATATGATGCTGCCTAAATTGGATACATTTGTCTTGCTTACAAATGAAGGGCCTAGCTTGGACAAGAAAGATGAACCTTGGAACAAGTTCAAGCGTGGAGATGATGCCATCCGCAAGGGGATCTAGAACGGAGTTACAAGTGATGATTGTAGGACTTTGAAGCCACCATAAGGAGTGCATGAAGCCTTAGACGAAATATACAAGATGCCATTTCATAAATTTACTCCAGAGGCTATTTTAGTTGCTGCGTCACCTTATTATTGGGCCAAGCCCATGTATTTTCGAAATACTTAAGTATGGGATGTTTTTAGAGTCCGTATGTGTGGGGAACAAGAGTTAGGGTTGGTTTCGGACCCCTCCTCCAAGGGCCACGAAATTCCCCCCTCTTCCTCCATATATACAGCCCTTAGGGCGTCGTTTAGACTTTGGGTTTTGTTTAGATTAAAAGTTTGCCATAGCTGCAACTTCGCATACTTCGTTTGTGTCCAACGTCCAGACCAAGACGTCACAGAACCCCACCTTGATCAATAAAGCTTTCATCTTATATTCGCAATATCCAGATTGCAATCTCAGTTTCTTGCTTGTTCTTCGTTTGCTCACAGGAAACAGACCCTTGTGGTCAGGTTGATCGTTCTCCGGCGTGGTCAATAACCCTCAGAAGTTGGTTTAGCGATAGCTAAGGCGTGACGTCTCGCACGTTCGTAGTCTGATATGCAAGGTCGACTCCCACAGAAAACGATAGCCACCATCTCATCGAAACATCGGGACACCTTTGCCTCTATCAAGTGGCATCAACAGGGCAAACACATGATATTATTTATCGACGTTGCAAGGGTGGAGGTCATTATGCGAGAGAATTCCCATCTAAGCGTGTGATGATTGTTACTGAGGATGGTGGGTATGAGTCCGCTAGTGACTATGATGAGGAGACTTTGGCTCTTATTACACGTGACGAACACGGTGGAGACGATTCTGATCATGAGACACAATACATGTGATGTAGGGTAGAACCCTAGTGGCCCGATTTTTCAGGAGAGGAGCGGATCCCATGAAGAACACGATGAACGCGAAGAGGGGAACGAGGGAAAATGGGGGGAAACACAAAGGGGAACACAAGAGGAACACTCAAACTAACAAGAACAAGTCACACATGTGCTAGATCCTTGAGTACATAAAATGATACACGAATCCACGGACAACTAAGGATGATACAAAAGGTAGCCCGGTTCTTCTCCGTGAGGAGGTCTTGAATCCACAAGGGGATCTTCCCGTAAAGGGGTCTTGAATCCAAGGTGGATCTTCTCCGTAGAGGGGCCACGGTCACTCTCGGGGAGATGATCCGTATGGATGAGCAAAAGCTATCCTCACATATGAGCTACAACTTTGCTAACCCTAGAAAGTGTACGGGATAGAGTATATATAGTCTAGGTAACGAAAGGGGTGCACGGGCCTTGCCCAAGTGGCTGCGCGCAGGCAGGGCCGGAAGTACCGGGCGCCGGAGGTTCCAGGAAGGGTGGGCCTAACCAGAGAGTTAGCGCGGCGGAGAGGTGCTGGCGTCCGGGGGCGGAAGGTCCGGGCAGGCCGGAAGTTCCGGGCGCCGGAAGGTCCGGGCCGGGGTCCGGGCTAACCCGAGAGTTGGCACGCCTTGGCTGGTCGAGGTCATCGGCGGCTGGAAGCTCCGGGTCGGCCGGAAGGTCCGCGGGCCGGAAGTTCCGGGCTCTGGCCGGAAGCTGCGGGCTTTCCAGAGTGTTGACGCGTGTCTCTTCTTCTCCAGTCCTCAGCTCCGAGTCTTGAGTGTTGTACCTGGTGACAGATAGTACCTCGGACTTAGGTAGTAGCCATGTCTCACTTGAAGAGGGGGAAAACTCAAGTAGGAGTGATGTCACCTCGGATTGAATAGCACGTGCCCTAGCCCTTGTCATTGGTCCACTTGGAGCTTGGATAGTTGAGGTTGCGTCCATGTGGATGGTCGTGGGATGCTCCTCATCATCTCCCCTCCCTTGGGGAAGATCCGTCCTCGGATCGAGTTCTTCATCACCATGGAAGGGAGAGAGATCTTTGATGTTGAAGATGTCGCTCACGTTGTATTTTTCCCGTGGGAGGTCGATCTTGTAAGCGTTGTCGTTGTAGCGTGCGAGCACCTTGAAGGGTCCATCGGCTCGAGGTTGAAGCTTAGACTTGCGTTCCAGTGGAAAGCGCTCCTTGCGAAGGTGTAGCCACACGAGATCACCTATGTTGAAGACCATAGGTTGCTTGTTGACGTTGAGCTTGGTCGCAAGGTGTTGTACTTGGCGCTCGATGGTGTTTCTTGTATCTTCATGCACCTTCTTGATATGGGTCGCTTGTGCACTTGCGTCCAAATTGATTCGCTCTTGGAGTGGTAGAGGTAGAATATCCAATGGTGACAAAGGGTTGTATTCGTAGACGACCTCGAAAGGGGACTTGCCGATTGTTGAGTGTCTTGCTCAGTTGTAGGCGAACTCGACGATGGGTAGACACTCCTCCCACTCCTTGATGTTCTTCTTGATGAGTACTCGAAGTAGAGCGGAGAGTGTGCGGTTTGTCACCTCCGTTTGGCCATCGGTTTGAGGATGGTATGCCGTGGAGAAGAGTAGCTTGATTCCGAGCTTGGCGCATAGGGTCTTCCAAAAGTATCTAAGGAACTTGACGTCGCGGTCCGAGACGATAGTCTTTGGCACACCATGTAGACGCAATATTTCCCTACAAAAGAGATTAGCCACATATGAAGCATCGTCTATCTTGTTACAAGGAATAAAGTGTGCCATTTTTGAGAAACGGTCCACAATGACGAATATGGAATCTTTCCCATTGCGAGTCCTAGGCAAACCAAGTAGAAAGTCCATGCTAATGTCTTCCTAAGGTTGGTATGGAATCGGTAAAGGCATATAGAGACCATGAGATTGAGCTTTGGACTTAGCTTTGCGACATGTAGAACACCGGTTGGTGAAGCGATTGACGTCCCGAAACATCTTTGGCCAAAAGTAGCTCTTCGAGAGCGTGGCGAACGTCTTGTCGCGTCCGAAGTGTCTCATTAAGCCTCCTCCATGAGATTCCTGCAAAAGCAACAAACGAAGCGAGGACTCCCGGAATGCAAAGTTTGTTAGCTCTCACAAGGTAGCCATCTTTGATGTAATAGCGTACCCAAGATGTATTCAACAAACACTTGGCATAAGGAATGGCAAAAGTTGTGTTTTGCTCATATAAGTCTTTGATATGCTCGAAGCCAATGACATCTAACTCAAGTTGCGTGACAAGCATGCAAATGCGGGAAAGAGCATCCGCTACTATGTTTTCTTTACCTTTGATGTACTTGATGACATATGGAAAAGACTCAATAAATTCACTCCATTTAGCATGACGCTTGTTCAACTTAGTTTTTCCCTTAAGATACTTGAGAGTCTCAGGATCGGTATGAATGATAAACTCATGGGGACGAAGGTAGTGTTCCCATTCATGCAAAACGTGGACTAAAGCATATAGCTCTTTGCCATAGATGGGGTAGTTGAGTTGCGCTCCGGAAAGTTTCTCACTAAATTAACCTATGGGGCGCTTCTCTTGCGTTAACACACCTCCTATGCCATTACCACTAGCATCGCAATGAATTTCAAAAGGTTTTCGAAGTTGGTTAAAGCAAGCACTGGAGCATGAGTAAGCAAATTCTTAAGCTCATTGAATGCGGTATCTTGGGATGGTCCCCAAACAAAAGGCACATTCTTCTTGCTCAAAGCTTGCAAAGGCGAAGCAATGGTGCTAAAATACTTTACAAAGCGACAATAGAAACCCGCAAGGCCAAGGAAACTACGCACTTGATGCAAGTTGGTTGGTTGCGGCCAAGTCTTCATAGCATTGATCTTGGACTCATCTACATGAACACCCTTAGAAGAGACAACAAATCCTAAGAAAACGAGCTTATCAACACCAAAAAGGCATTTCTCCATATTAGCATAGAGACGCTCTTTCCTAAGAGTTTGCAAAACAGGGCGGACATGGGTGACATGCTCTTGGATAGATTTGTTAAACACAAGAATATCATCAAAGTAGACCACAAGAAATATACCAATGTAAGGGCGAAAGACATGATTCATGAGGCGCATAAAAGTGCCCAGTGCTTCCGAAAGACCCATAGGCATGACTAACCACTCATACAAACCAAACTTGGTTTTGAAGGCGGTTTTCCATTCATCACCCTCTTGTATGCGGATTTGATAGTAACCACTCTTAAGATCAATTTTGGAAAATATAGTGGCACCGCTAAGCTCATCAAACATATCATCTAGGCGTGGAATGGGATACCTATAATGAACGGTGATAGCATTGATAGGTCTACAATCGGAGCACATGCGAAAACTACCGTCACGTTTTGGCACAAGAATGACCGGAACGACACAAGGGCTCAAACTTTCACGCACATGTCCATGGTCTATGAGATGTTTTACTTGCCTTTGAATTTCTTTGGTTTCTTCGGGGTTGACGCGGTAGGGAGCTTTGTTTGGAAGTGGTGCTCCGGGATGAGGTCTCTTCGGTGCTCAATGCCTCGTAGAGGAGGTAGTCCCGGAGGTAGCTCATCGGGAAAAACATCTTGAAATTCCGGCAAAAGAGAAGACAACACAAAAGGAAGAGTGTGAGAGGTATTAGTTTGTGGTGCATTGTCCTTGCACACGATGACGTAGTGTAGGACACTAGATGGGTTCTCACACACTTCTCTCATCTCACGTTTGGTGGCAAATAGAACTAAGTTCTTGTTTTCGCTCATCGTGGAGGCACTCAATTTGGGCTTGTGGCGCTCACTCTCTTTTTGGTGGCTCACTCTCTCGCCATTCTCTCCATGATGGGTGGTATCCTTGTCGGCGATCACTTGACTTGGCGACATAGGATGGAGGACGTACTCCTTGCCCTTCATCTTGAAGATGTAGTGGTTCGTTCGACCGTTGTGGATGACTCCTCTATCGAATAGCCATGGCCGTCCAAGGAGAAGATGACAAACGGTCATTGGAACAACGTCGCACTCCAAGGTATCTTCGTAGGCGCCGATCTTGAAGGATACTTGTACTCGGTGCTCGACTTGGATGGTGCCAGAGTCACTAAGCCATTGCACTTTGTATGGATGTGGATGCTTCGTCTTGGGCAATTGGAGCTTGGAGCAAAGTTCTTCACTTGCGAGATTGTGACAACTCCCTCCATCGATGATGACCTTGACGGATCGTCCATTGATGCCGGCCTTGGTATGGAATATGTGGCATCGTTGGTCTTCTTCTTGGTGATGTTGGAGAGTCAAGACTCTTGAGACAACAAGTGCGGGACTTGAGTCTTCATCACAAAAGACTTGTTCTTCTTCATTGTTCACTTGGCGGTGCATGGCTACTTGCTCAAGTGCTTCCATTTCACCTTCACTCATGGAGTCATAGGTGCCATCGTCGTTGAAGACCATGGTCCGCTTGTTGGTGCACTCGTAGGACTTGTGGCCTCGGCCTCCGCAAGTGAAACACTTGAATGAACTCGTCTTGATGGTCTCATCGGTTGGGGTTGATGATGACGAAGCTCTCGGCTTGAAGTTGCCCATAGTAGGGTTGCTTGTAGCTGGCGAAGCTTTCTTGGAAGTCGACTTGTCGATGTTGGAAGTAGTAGGTCTTGTAGTTGGTGTTGGAGTCGTTGAAACTTGGATATTCGAGAAGCCGTAGGTGATGAGGACATCAATACCATTGTTACACCCACAGCCCCTACTGTTACATATACCGGACCAATTACTAGAGCTCGCGCACGCCAATTAAATTACCAGGTACTTTCGTTTCTTGGTAATGATTCTAATGTTCATGAGATTATGATGCTGCCTAAATTGGATACATTTGTTTTGCTTACAAATGAAGGGCCTAGCTTGGAGAAGGATGAACATTGGAGCAAGAACACACATGGAGTTGATGGCATGCACAAGGGGATCAAGAACGGAGTTACAAGTGATGATTTCAGGACTTTGAAGCCGCCATAAGGAGTGCATGAAGCCTTGGATGAAATATACAAGATGTCAGTTCATAATATTCGTCCATAGGCTATTCTAGGTGCTGCGTCACCTTATTAATGTGCCAGGCCCATGTAATTTCGAAATACTTAAGTATAGGCTATTTTTAGAGTCTGTATGTGTGGGGAAACAAGAGTTAGGGTTGGTTTCGGACCCCACCCTCAAGGGCCACGACATTCCCCCTCTTCCTCCATATATACAGCCATTAGGGCGTCATTTAGACTTTGGGTTTTGTTTAGATTAAAAGTTCGCCATAGCTGCAACTTCGCGTACTTCGTTTGTGTCCAACGACCAGACCAAGACGTCACAGAACCCCATCTTGATCAATAAAGCTTTCATCTTATATTCGCAATATCCAGATTGCAATCTCAGTTTCTTGCTTGTTCTTCGTTTGCTTGCAGGAAACAGACCCTCGTGGTCAGGTTGATCGTGCTCCGGCGTGGTCAATAACCCTCGGAAGTTGGTTTAGCGATTGCTAAGGCGCGACGTCTCGCACGTTCGTAGTCGGATCGTCAAGGTCGACTCCCACAGAAAACGATAGCCACCATCTCATCGAAACATCGGGACACCTTTGCCTCTATCAGTAGGACTTGGATGAGAACTTGGCGTACTTGAAATCATTTTGCACTTGCCGTTCCGCTTTGGTAGCTTGGTGCACGACCTCGATGAGATTTGAGTATGGTTGAAAGTCGGCGATCTTCTTGATAGGATGATTGGGTCCATTCAAGAAACGTGCCATTGTTTTCTCATCATCTTCCGTGACATTGGCTCGTATCATGGCAATCTCCATCTCCTTGTAGTACTCTTCAACGCTCTTGGTTCCTTGCTTGAGTTGTTGGAGTCTCTTGAAGAGGTCGCGGTTGTAGTAGGTAGGCACGAAGCGTGCTCTTATGACATCCTTCATTTGTGCCCAAGTAGTGATGGGTGGTTCACCTCTTGCCTCACGGTGCTCTATGATTTGTTCCAACCAAATGAAGACATAGTCTTGGAACTCAAGGGATGCCATCGCGATCTTCTTCTCTTCTTCATAATTGTGCAAACGGAAGATCTTGTCAACTTTCAATGCCCATGAAGGGTATTCTTCGGGATCGTTGCTTCCGTTGAACTTGGGCATGGTGAACTTGAGCTTGCCGTAGCATTGCTCTTCATTGTGTTGGGGTCGGGGATGATGACGCCCATGTTGTAGATGATTGTTCAACTCTTGGTGCTCTTGTCGTGGAGGGTTTTCAACCACGTGCTGCTCTTGTCGTGGAGGATTGTCAACCTCGTGTTGCTCTTGTCGCGGAGGATTCCCATTGTCTTCATGTTCTTGATGAACTTGATGGTCTTGGCGAGCTTGTGGAGGAGCGCGTCGAGCTCGAGGAGGAAATAGACGATGCATGCGAGCTTGAAGTCGTCGTTCGTGAATTTCTTCGCGAAGTGCTTCCTCTTCTTCACGGGCTTGACAGCCTCGGTCGGCAACGGCTCGACTCGCATCGCGTAGAGCTTGTTGCGCCTCAAGTGCTTGAGCGGCACGGAGTTGTTGTTCATTACGTTGAGCCTCGGCATGTTGTGCATTTTGGTGTAGACGCGCGTGTTCTTCCTCTTCGTGTTGGCTTTGTTGTTGTCGTTCTCGAGCTAGCGCAAATGCTTCTTCGGCTTGACGTCGTCGGCGCTCTTGAGAGTCGGTGTCTCGAAGTGGATGGAGGTTTGCTTGACGGTCGATGCACGCGGCTCGACGAAGAGTGTTCGATGTCGGTGTACTTGAGCCGGAGAGGGTAAAGTCGGAATGGCGACTTGAAGGGCTCCTTCTTGAAGTGGAGGAAGAGCGGTTGAGCAACAAAGCGCGAATCTCGTCCATCCTAGCGTCATTCTCTTGCTTGTGATCGTCGAGCTTGTGGTCAAAGTAGTCCCTAGTACGTCGCTCGGAAAGTCGTAAGTCGGCAGCAAGGTTGTCAATGCGTTCACTCATAGCTTGTTGCTCTTGATGCAAAGCACATTGTGCACCAAAGAGGTGACTCTTGGTGACGAAGGAGTTCATGTTGTCGTCTTTCTCCATGAAGGGTGGGTTGGTAGAAGTACTTGGCCTATCCATCATTCCAAGACAAATGTGAGTAGTAGAAAGAGAAGAACGAGTACCAAATGTACCTTGACCGAAGTTGAAAGTGGATCAAGGATCACTCCAATGTAGGACAAGGAAATAGCACAATTGGTACGAGTTCTTGTCGGTTTCTCACACCTACACAAGTAAAAGCTTTTGGTGGAGCTTGGTTAGGATGGTGGCACAAAATTTGATGTAATTGTAAGTGAGCTTCAATAATGTTGGAAAAGATTTGCAAGATGCAATGTAACAAGTAGACCAAGCATATAAGGTACACGGAAACACACACGCAAAAAGATAAGTGGGGTTGTGGAACCAAGGGTGAGCCAAAATGTGGAATCCATGAAAATGCTCTTGTTGCACAACACTAGAGAGACGCTAGCACGATTGCACGATAGGCGGATACAAGAACTTGTGCACAACCTACTTAGCAAAAATGTAACGACTACTATCCCAAATACTTTGTATGCAAGGTGTTGTTATGATATGATCCAAGATGATCGAGTATGACAATCTTATTGTTGTATGATGATATGGTTCTTGCTTAAAAGCTCTTTGCTTATCCTTCCTCTTTGCTTAAAAGCTTGTTTGGCTCTTTGATGTTTGAGCTCTTTTCTCATGCAATGCTTGACGAACCAAGATAGCAAGTGAGTATGCGATGACAACTTTGTGACACAAGAGATGATACCAATATAGGCAACAATGATGTATGTATGCTATGGGAAGTATGATCACTAATGTGCACAAGTCATGTTGCCGGCAATACTCAAAGGCTAGTCTCGATGGGTAAGCAACGCAAAGGAGTAAGGCTATGATGGCTATCAATGTAATGGCAAGAGTGATATGTCCAATACCAAGATGAGGTTACCGGTCTTGCTTCCGGTATGGTGTCAAAATGGTGGCACGAATACCAAGTCGTAGTCGAGGTGGTCATTGTTGATGACGCGTCCGTGGCGAAAATGAGCAGCGGTGATGTCGATGTTGAACCGTACCTAGATAGCCGAAACACAAAAGGATACGGTATCGCAACTCAAATTCTCAAACCTCAAAGTAGCAATTGTGTCGGAGAGCGTCCAAAAATAGTTTGGTTATGCGGAAATGGTGTAGGTATGCGGAAGTATATATGTGGTATATGGTGAGCACCGGAACAAAATTTGGTGGAAATTTGGGCGGAGATGTGGAAGTAGTGCAAACTTTCAGTCGAGGACGGAAGTTCCGGGCAAGACGGAGGGTCCGGGGTCCGGAGGTTCCGGGGAGGCCGAAAGGTCCGGGCTGGACAGGAAGGTCCGGGGGTCGGGATTCTGCTAAGAACAGAGACTTGGGGATCGTGGATTTGGGCGGAAAAACTTGTGGAAAAGCCCAAATCCGAAGGGGAAAAAGAAGAAATTGGAGGAAAAGAAAGGTTGGGAGGCTAGATCTACGAGCCACGCACAAACTTCACGGATCAAAGCCAACAAAATTTCAACACACGAACCAATCACAAAAAAAAATTGGGGCTATTTTTGGTGGGGATTTTCGGATTAGGATGAAAAACAACAAAATTAGGCTAGCAAACAAAGAGGGGAGGCTCCGAAATCGTGATCAACCCTGCTCTAGATACTAAGATGATGTAGGGTAGAACCCTAGTGGCCCGATTTTTCACGAGAGGAGCGGATCCTGCGAAGAACACGATGAACGCGAAGAGGGGAACGAGGGAAAACGGGGGAAAACACAAAGGGGAACACAAGAGGAACACTCAAACTAACAAGAACAAGTCACACATGTGCTAGATCCTCGAGTACATAGAACGATGCACGAGTCCAAGGACAACTAAGGACGATACAAAAGGTAGCCGGGTTCTTCTCCGTGAGGAGGTCTTGAATCCACAAGGGGATCTTCCCGTAAAGGGGTCTTGAATCCAAGGTGGATCTTCTCCGTAGAGGGGCCGCGGTCACTCTCGGGGAGATGGTCCGTATGGATGAGCAAAAGCTATCCTCACATATGAGCTACAACTTTGCTAACCCTAGAAAGTGTACGGGAATAGAGTATATATAGTCTAGGTAGCGAAAGGGGTACACGGGCCTTGGCCCAAGTGGCTGCGCGCAGGCAGGGCCGGAAGTTTCGGGCTAGGCCGAAAGTTCCGGGCGCCGGAGGTTTCGGGGAGGGTCCGGCCTAACCAGAGAGTTGGCGCGGTGGAGAGGTGCTGGCGTCCGGGGCCGGAAGGTCCGGGCAGGCCGAAAGTTCTGGGCGCCGGAAGGTCCGGGCCGGGGTCCGGGCTAACCCGAGAGTTGGCACGCCTTGGCTGGTCGAGGTCATCGGCGGCCGGAAGCTCCGGGTCGGCCGGAAGGTCTGGGGGCCAGAAGTTCCGGGCTCTGGCTGGATGTTCCGGGCTGTCGAGAGTGTTGACGCCTGTCCCTTCTTCTCCAGTCCTCAGCTCCGAGTCTTGAGTGTTGTTGATGTAGGGTGGAACCCTAGATGGCCGATCTTTCACGAAAGGAGCGGATCCCTACGAGAAACACGAAGAACACGAGGGGGAAACGAGGGGAAACACAAGAGAAACACTCAACCAACAAGAACTAGATCACACATGTGCTAGATCCTCGAAACACAAAGAGAGATACAAGATCCAAAGTCAACAACGGACGATACACGGTAACCGGTTCTTCTCCATGAGGAGGTCTTGATGGGGCCACCCAAGAGGGGGTCTTGAATCCAAGGGGATCTTCTCCGTAGAGGGGCCGCGGTCTCTCTCGTGGAGTAGATCCGTAATGGATGAGCGTTGCTCTATCTATCAAATGATCTATGACAACGCTAACCCTAACTAGGAGGAGATGGAGGACTATATATTGTCTAGGCGAATGAAAGGGTAAGTGGGTTCGGCCCAACACACGGGCGGACGCACAGGCGTCGGACGTCCGGTGGCTCGCGAGGGTCCGGTCGTCCGGTGCATGTCGGACGTCCGGCGTTTTGGCTCTGGACAGGTGGTGTCGGACGTCCGGTCGACGTCGGTCGTCTGGGCGCTGGAGAGTGTCGGACGTCCGGTGTCTGGCGGTCGTCCGGGCGCTGGGAGTCGTCGGACGTCTGGTGGCTCCGGTCGTCCGTAGATTCGGCTCGGGTCCTTAGGGGCCGGACGTCCGGGCTAGGCCGGTCGTCCGGTGACTGTAGCTTCGCGCAGCTTCTTCTCTTGGTCATTGTACTTGGCGTCCTCGCTAGATGTTCTGTTGGATGTGGTGACTTTGTGGCTTTCCTCCAAGTACCGTGTGTCCAATGGCGTATGTTCGAGGTCTCATCATATGTCCACTTGGGGTTTGGAGAGTAGTCGGAGTGTACATGGGGATGAATGTGGGATGCTCCGCATCATCTCCCCTCCCTTGGGAAAGATCCGACCTCGGATCGTGACCCTCATCACCATGGAAACGGTAGTCGTGGACAGACATGTAGTTGGACGGAGTGGATGACGTTGCGCAATCCAAGTACTCCAAGGTGTCGCCGGAGTGGTATACATGCAAAAAGAGAAAACACAAACGACACTCGGAAATACAATGGTTAGAGCACACAAAGTGTCCATCATGTAAGAATGAGTCCGTGCAACAAGATTGATCATGACAAGGTGCATGAAGCTTATCCAAAAGATATGGAAATGTATGCACAACATTCATGATAGCAAAAGCAAGAATATGATGAATGCAACCACGGTGCAAAATGATGTCATAGTGAGACGGTTTATAAAAAGCATGAATATGGCAATGGATGCTCAATATGATGTGATCATGCAATTGATGGTAGGCAATAAGATCGTGATGTATGAATATGCCATCAAGGTATATCACAACAAATTTGCTAATGAAATGCGCAAGCTCATATATCATGGATGACATGGGAATACAAGATGCAACAAGGCAATCGTAATGGGAGTCAAACCATGCATGAGATGCAAATTTGTCATGTGTGTAAGATGTCCAATGAGCATGACAAGTGTGAGCAAAATCAACAAATATGGAGGTGTTGGTGTACCAATGCTCGATGTCGTGGCATGAGTGGAGGTTCGAAAGTGCATCCAATAAGTCCGAGCACTCCTCAACTTTAAGGTCCATGGGTTCCATCTCCAATGTCTGTCCTCCGTCCAATAGATGTAACATGTAGACAAGAAGAAGGAAACAACAATGAAATAGTGACCCATCCAATACGCATATTTGAGGATGGCTTAAAGGGAAGGAGTTCACCTTTAGTAGATTCTCGCAAATGTTGGTGTTGCACATCGTGTATGCCTTCACATGACCAAATTGTGTCATGACGGTATCGCCTTGTGAATCCTTCAACATGAAAGAACATGACAAACACTCAGAAAAATAAATGAGGTTAGCGGAAAACCTATCATTCGTGCGGTAAAATACCCAACAAGTGGATGCATCATGCTCATCATAAGAAAGGACAATGATGAGGACATCAATACCATTGTTACACCCACAACCCCTACTGTTACATATACTGGACCAATTACTAGAGCTCGCGCACGCCAATTAAATTACCAGGTACTTTCGTTTCTTGGTAATGATTCTAATGTTCATGAGATTATGATGCTGCCTAAATTGGATACATTTGTTTTGCTTACAAATGAAGGGCCTAGCTTGGAGAAGGATGGACATTGGAGCAAGAACACGCATGGAGTTGATGGCATGTGCAAGGGGATCAAAAACGGAGTTACAAGTGATGATTTCAGGACATTGAAGCCGCCATAAGGAGTGCATGAAGCCTTGGACGAAATATACGAGATGCCACTTCATAATATTCGTCCATAGGCTATTCTAGGTGCTGCGTCACCTTATTAATGGGCCAGGCCCATGTAATTTCGAAATACTTAAGTATAGGCTATTTTTAGAGTCCGTATGTGTGGGGAAACAAGAGTTAGGGTTGGTTTCGTACCCCACCCTCAAGGGCCACGAAATTCCCCCCTCTACCTCCATATATACAGCCCTTAGGGCATCGTTTAGACTTTGGGTTTTGTTTAGATTAAAAGTTCGCCATAGCTGCAACTTCTGATACTTCGTTTGTGACCAACGACCAGACCAAGACGTCACAGGACCCCATCTTGATCAATAAAGCTTTCCTCTTATATTCGCAATATCCAGATTGCAATCTCAGTTTCTTGCTTGTTCTTCTTTTGCTTGCAGGAAACAGACCCTCGTGGTCAGGTTGATCGTCTCCGGCGTGGTCAATAACCCTTGGAAGTTGGTTTAGCGATTGCTAAGGCGCGACGTCTTGCACGTTCGTAGTCGGATCGTCAAGGTCGACTCCCACAGAAAACGATAGCCACCATCTCATCGAAACATCGGGACACCTTTGCCTCTATCAAGTGGTATCAGATTTCCAGGTTGCTCGGTGAGATTTTACCGTTTTTCGTAGATTAGATCGAGTCTGTTCTTCATACCTACAGTCCATGAAAAAGCCACAAAAAAATTAGGGTTAGTTCATCATATCCGAACCAATCTGAGCCTTTGCATAATCTTTTTAGGGTTTTTGCTTTGTTGAATTTGCGGTTGCATCGTCGTGTCAAGTTGCTGGTCTTAGAGTCTAGTCTTTTAGAGTTTCGAGTTCTGGTCATAAGTTGTCACGTCGCCGCCGCACCATCATCATCGCCCATCTACCACCATTGCTTATCCGCCACCGCTCTGACTCCGTATCCATATACCACCACCAATCCGTATCCATATACACCACTGCTACCATATATCACCAGCACTGCCATATACCACAACCATATATCCACCACCAATCCGAGTTCTTCTCATATTAGGTTTGTTCTTGAGATCAATCTCAAATCCGATTCGTGTTTCCTTGCCTGCGTAGGTCTCGGAAAAAAAAATTCTTGGGCAAATTTTTTTTCCCTATCCTATTTTTAGGCTTTTCTGAGTCTTTTGGGCCACGTGCCATCATAGTGATTTTTTGTCGCACTTTTTCGTCGTCGCTGCCCTGATTTCCGAAAAAGAAGTGAAAAAAAAATTTCGTGCCATCCTACCAGTTTGACGAGGGAAGAGTTTTGAGACACTCGCCATTATAGTGATTTTTCGCAAAAAAAAAAGAGGAGCGCAAAAAAAAGAGCGAAAAAAGTTCCAGAGTGTGCTTTTCCCTTATTTACGTGCAGCGCCGTGATTTTGTTAGTGTTCTAGGCTCGCGTCTCTAGCACGGTCTAGTCTAGGACCAGCACAGTACCGTCGTTGAGCGTTTATTCAACTTTGCATCTCTGAATTGATTATTGCTGACCTTTTTTGCTACGATACTATAAGCCTTCCCAGCTCCACATACATCTACGTCGTGCGTTTGACTCTCCCTGGCAATCGCTCTCTCCAAGCTTTTGAGAGTTTTGACTACAATGGTTGCCGATCACCGCCTGCTGTTGGGTAAGAACTGGTAAGAATTTGAGATTTGCTTGACGGATTTGTGACACCCGCCACCACCATCACTTGTTAGTAGTCTGTAGGATCATATTCTTGTGTGTTTCTATTGCTGCTAACCATGGCAGGATCACAAGCCGACGAGACTGACTGGGAGAACATGACGAATAAGGAGTTGCATGATAAATTTCAGCAAATGATGAATGGACAGGTGCAAGATGTGCTAAACAGATTTGAAGACGCCATGGAGAAGATAGATGAGATGGAGAAGACGTTCAAAACAAAGCTCGATAACAGGTTTAATGAATTGCTCGCGCGTCTTCCACCACCACCACCGGCTGCATCTAACGCACCCCTACAACAACAACAACAACAACGACTACCTACACATCGTGAAACAGCCCTCCACCGAGCGAGCCGTCTCCCTCTTGCACCTGGCCAAACTGTTGGTGCTGCTGTTCATACTTCTATGGTTGCTGCTGCTGATGCGGAGGAGGATGATTTTGCCGGCGATTACGAGGATGAGGTTGATCAAACTCAGAACTACGTGCCACCACCAGCACAGCAACCACCAGGTCGTCCACATGCAAATAATGGCAATGGTAGGGCTCACCCTCAGGTACAAGATCATGACCATCTCCCTAAACTAAAATTGAATATTCCACCATTTGAGGGTAGATATGTTCCTGATATATATCTTACTTGGGAGTTAGAAACTGAACAACAATTTACATGTTTACAATATCCCGAGGAGAGACGTGTTCCTGCTGCTGTTTGTGCATTCACTAGTTTTGCATGTGTTTGGTGGTCTGAGCAGTGTAGATTATATCCTATTCCTGCTACTTGGGCTGCTTTGAAAACTGCTATGCGTACTTGTTGGGTTCCACCATATTATCAACGTGAATTACTTCAAAAATTGCAGCGCTTAAGACAGGGAAAAAATTCTGTAGAAGAATATTATCAGGAATTACAAACTGGCATGATTAGATGCGGTATTGTTGAAGAGAATGAAGCTATGCTTGCACGTTTTATGGGTGGATTAAATAGAGAGATTCAGACGATTCTAGAGTATAAGGACTATACTAATATCACTCGTTTATTCCATCTTGCTTGTAAAGCTGAACGTGAAGTGCAGGATCGACAGGCATTGGCGCGGACTAACTTTTCTGCAGGTCGACCTTCATCATGGACACCACGTGCATCATCTACTTCCACACGTTCTGCTACACCGGCGCCTCCGTCGGCTGCCACCTCCAACCGTGATACAATAAAGCAGGCACAATCACCACTATCTGCCAAGAGCACACCTTCTGGGCCTGCAAAGAGCTCTTCTTCATCCATGGCATCAACAGGGCAAACACATGATATTATTTGTCGATGTTGCAAGGGTGGAGGTCATTATGCGAGAGAATGCCCATCTAAGCATGTGATGATTGTTACTGAGGATGGTGGGTATGAGTCCACTAGTGACTATGATGAGGAGACTTTGGCTCTTATTACACGTGACTAACACGGTGGAGACGATTTTGATCATGAGACGCAATACATGGCTCTTGAAGATGCTGACAGGTATGAATGTTTAGTTGCTCAACGTGTTTTGAGTGTGTAGGTTACACAAGCTGAGCAAAATCAGAGGCATAATTTGTTCCATACAAAGGGAGTTGTGAAGGAACATTCTGTTCGCGTGATCATAGATGGAGGGAGTTCCAACAACTTGGCTAGCATAGAGATGGTGGAGAAGCTATCTCTCACCACAAGACCACATCCACATCCTTACTACATCCAATGGTTCAACAACAGCGGCAAGGTTAAGGTAACACGTACTGTTCGTGTGCATTTTAGTATCTCTACATATGCTGATTATGTTGATTGTGATGTGGTACCTATGCAAGCATGTTCCTTATTACTTGGTAGACCATGGCAATTTGATAAAAATTCTGTTCATCATGGTAGAAACAATCAGTATACTCTTGTTCACAAGGATAAGAATATTACTTTGCTTCCTATGACTCCTGAGTCCATTTTGAAAGATGATATTAATAGAGCTAATAAAGCAAAACAGGAGAAAAATAAGAGTGAAAATCAGATTGTGGCAAAAGAATTTGAGCAACAAATGCAGTCTAATAATAATAAACAATCTAGTGTTGCTTCTGAAATTAAATTGAAAAGCGCATGTTTACTTGCCACCAAATCTGATATTGATGATCTAGATTTTAGCAAATCTGTTTGCTATGCTTTTGTGTGCAAAGAGGCATTATTTTCATTCGGGGACGTGCCTTCCTCTTTGCCTCCTGCTGTCACTAACATTTTGCAGGAGTTCGCTGACGTCTTTCCACAAGATGTGCCACCGGGATTACCACCTATTCGAGGGATTGAGCATCAAATTGACTTAATTCCCGGTGCATCATTACCCAACCGTGCACCATACCGTACCAATCCAGAGGAGACGAAGGAGATTATGCGTCAAGTACAAGAACTGCTCGACAAAGGTTATATACGTGAATCCCTTAGTCCTTGTGCTGTTCCTATCATTTTAGTGCCGAAAAAGGATGGTACGTCGCGTATGTGTGTTGATTGTAGAGGCATTAATAACATTACTATTCGTTATCGTCATCCTATTCCTAGGCTAGATGATATGCTTGATGAATTGAGTGGCTCTACAATATTCTCCAAAATTGATTTGCGTAGTGGATACCATCAAATTCGTATGAAATTGGGGGATGAATGGAAAACAACATTTAAAACTAAGTTTGGATTATATGAGTGGTTAGTCATGCCTTTTGGGTTAACTAATGCGCCTAGTACTTTCATGAGGTTAATGAACGAAGTTTTACGTGCTTTCATTGGACGATTTGTGGTAGTTTACTTTGATGACATATTGATTTATAGCAAATCTTTGGAGGAACATTTGGAACATTTACGTGCTGTTTTTATTGCTCTACGTGATGCACGTTTGTTTGGTAACCTTGGAAAGTGCACCTTTTGCACCGACCGAGTATCTTTTCTTGGCTATGTTGTTACTCCACAGGGAATTGAAGTTGATAAAGCCAAGATTGAAGCTATTGAGAGTTGGCCGCAGCCCAAAACGGTCACACAAGTGAGGAGTTTCCTTGGCCTCGCTGGTTTCTATAGGCGTTTTGTGAGAGATTTCAGCACCATTGCTGCACCTCTCAACGAGCTTACAAAGAAGGATGTGCCTTTTGTTTGGGGTACCGCACAGGAAGAAGCCTTCACAGTATTGAAAGATAAGTTGACACATGCTCCTTTACTCCAACTTCCTAATTTCAATAAGACTTTTGAGCTTGAATGTGATGCTAGTGGAATTGGATTAGGAGGTGTGTTATTACAAGATGGCAAACATGTTGCATACTTTTCTGAAAAATTGAGTGGGCCTAGTCTGAACTATTCTACTTATGATAAAGAATTATATGCTCTTGTTCGGACCTTAGAAACATGGCAACATTATTTATGGCCCAAGGAATTTGTTATACATTCTGATCATGAATCTTTGAAACACATTAAAAGTCAAGCAAAACTGAACCGTAGACATGCTAAATGGGTTGAATTCATTGAGACTTTCCCTTATGTCATTAAACACAAGAAGGGTAAAGAAAATGTTATTGCTGATGCATTGTCTCGTCGTTATACTATGCTTTCACAACTTGACTTTAAAATATTTGGTTTGGAGACCATCAAAGATCAATATGTTCATGATGCTGAATTTAAAGATGTATTGCAGAATTGTAAGGAAGGGAGAACTTGGAACAAGTTCATTCTCCATGATGGCTTTGTGTTTCGTGCTAACAAGCTATGCATTCCAGCTAGCTCCGTTCGTCTTTTGTTGTTGCAGGAGGCGCATGGAGGAGGATTAATGGGACACTTTGGCGTCAAGAAGACGGAGGATATACTTGCAACACATTTCTTTTGGCCAAAGATGAGACGGGATGTTGAGCGTTTTGTTGCTCGCTGCACTACATGTCAAAGAGCTAAGTCACGACTAAATCCTCATGGTTTATATATGCCTTTGCCTGTACCTAGTGTTCCTTGGGAGGATATATCTATGGATTTTGTTTTAGGTTTATTTCGAACAAAGAAGGGGAGGGATAGCATATTTGTTGTCGTCGATAGGTTCTCGAAAATGGCACACTTTATACCATGTCATAAAAGCGATGATGCTGTTAATGTTGCTGATTTATTCTTTCGTGAAATTATTCGCTTGCATGGTGTGCCAAATACTATTGTTTCAGATCATGATACTAAATTTCTTAGCCACTTTTGGAGATGTTTATGGGCTAAGTTGGGGACTAAGCTGCTTTTTAGTACTACTTGTCACCCCCAAACTGATGGACAAACTGAAGTAGTCAATAGAACATTGTCTACTATGCTTAGGGCTGTTTTGAAGAATAATAAGAAAATGTGGGAAGAATGCTTGCCTCATATTGAATTTGCTTATAATCGTTCATTGCATTCTACTACTAAGATGTGCCCTTTTGAAATTGTGTATGGTTTCCTACCTCGTGCACCTATTGATTTGTTGCCTCTTCCATCTTCGGAGAAGGTTAATTTTGATGCTAAAGAACGTTCTGAATTGATTTTAAAAATGCATGAGTTAACTAAGGAAAACATTGAGCGTATGAATGCTAAATATAAACTTGCTGGAGATAAGGGTAGAAAACATGTTGTGTTTGCACCTGGAGATCTTGTTTGGTTACATTTGCGTAAAGATAGATTTCCTAATCTACGCAAATCAAAGCTAATGCCACGTGTTGATGGTCCTTTTAAGGTGTTAGAGAAAATAAATGATAATGCATATAAACTTGAGCTACCTGCAGATTTTGGGGTTAGTCCCACTTTTAACATTGCAGATTTGAAGCCTTATTTGGGTGAGGAAGATGAGCTTCCGTCGAGGACGACATCATTTCAAGAAGGGGAGTATGATGAGGACATCAATACCATTGTTACACCCACAACCCCTACTGTTACATATACTGGACCAATTACTAGAGCTCGCGCACGCCAATTAAATTACCAGGTACTTTCGTTTCTTGGTAATGATTCTAATGTTCATGAGATTATGATGCTGCCTAAATTGGATACATTTGTTTTGCTTACAAATGAAGGGCCTAGCTTGGAGAAGGATGGACATTGGAGCAAGAACACGCATGGAGTTGATGGCATGCGCAAGGGGATCAAGAACGGAGTTACAAGTGATGATTTCAGGACTTTGAAGCCGCCATAAGGAGTGCATGAAGCCTTGGACAAAATATACGAGATGCCACTTCATAATATTCGTCCATAGGCTATTCTAGGTGCCACGTCACCTTATTAATGGGCCAAGCCCATGTAATTTCGAAATACTTAAGTATAGGCTAGTTTTACAGTCCGTATGTGTGGGGAAACAAGAGTTAGGGTTGGTTTCGGACCCCACCCTCAAGGGCCACGAAATTGCCCCCTCTTCCTCCATATATACAGCCCTTAGGGCATCGTTTAGACTTTGGGTTTTGTTTAGATTAAAAGTTCGCCATAGCTGCAACTTCTCGTACTTCGTTTGTGTCCAACGACCAGACCAAGACGTCACAGAACCCCATCTTGATCAATAAAGCTTTCCTCTTATATTCGCAATATCCAGATTGCAATCTCAGTTTCTTGCTTGTTCTTCGTGTGCTTGCAGGAAACAGACCCTCGTGGTTAGGTTGATCATGCTCCGGCGTGGTCAATAACCCTCGGAAGTTGGTTTAGCGATTGCTAAGGCGCGACGCCTTGCACGTTCGTAGTCAGATCGTCAAGGTCGACTCCCACATAAAACGATAGCCACCATCTCATCGAAACATCGGGACACCTTTGCCTCTATCAGACAAGGGAGCATTTCATAGTATGGAGGCATATGACGCGAGAACAACCTAATACAATAGGCGTAATCAAGCAAGCATGCATCACAAGTAAGGTGTCCAAGTCTCCAAGATCAATAAGCATAATTGGAGGCAAGCGACAATGAAGAAGATGTATCAAGTGAGAGGCACGAGCATATATGTCATCAACCCAAGAAAGCGAGTAAGAGTTGAACATGGGTGATGCGACAAAGCAAGCAATCATGGTGATCAATTCAAGCAAGCTAGTAGGGTGAAGATGCAACATACTAGAAGAAATCATGGCAAGCATATCATGGGTGCAAATAGTGTGCATGAATAATTCACATGACATAGCACAAGCATGAAAGCAAGATATGAGCAAAATAGCATCAATAGCATGGGGCACATGATAAACATGGCAATAGCAACAAGGATCTCCACCAAGCATGCAAATACACATAGGAGTAACATAATTGTGAATCATGGGTAGATGCAAGCAAGGGTCACAATTGCATGGCAAAGGCATAGAAGCAAGCATAGCATGCAAAGTGAACACGGTAAAATGAGCAAGAAGCGAGAAGCGGTATATAGTCCATAGCCGTGTGAGAGCCAAGTGAAAGAGATGCGCGTAGTCGTTGCCCGAAGAGAGTGGTGGAAAGGTTAGTTCATGGGATCTGCTCACAAGAGCTCGTTTCGTCAACTCTTGGGATCGAGAGGTTGACGGGTGTACCGGAGTACCTACACAAAACAAAGACAAAGGGAAAATTGTGTGTGCGTGGTAGATGTACACATCATCCATCATGATGCGCATGTGCTTGTGTTGGTTAGCACAAAATAGCCAATGCTCAAATAAATGAGATGCGTGATATAGAAACATGTCATCCATCATGAGAGGTTTGTTGTTATGTATAGCATAATGGAGACTCAAATTGTGTAATGCATCACAAGAAATATGTAGAGCATTGTTATTCATGGAATGCATACGGTGCAAACAATTACGAGAACATCCAAAACAAAGCATATTTGGTACAATGTGATCATGGCATGGCATAGTAGATGAATTGCGCAAATCATGTAAAGGAAGCATGGCAATATCATCACATGAAAAACAAAAGCCAATGACCGTCATCTCGTCATCTATGCCATAAGTGCAAATGGGATTTATTGTAATGGGGCATGCATAGTCACTATGTTGAGATTGGAATAATGCAATATGGGATATCTCACTCATAGCATATGACAAGGTTAATGGATTGTCAAACATGATGTGACCAATAGAATTTTCACATGATATCCTATGGAGCATAGCATCACAACTAGGCAAATCAACATGCTCATCATCATATTTATCATAAATAGGTGAGTCATGACATGCAGAAGTCGCACTAGCATGAAGCATGGGAATAGGTGTGTCAACATCATGCAAGCAATCATTCGCAAAATAGTCCACTAGTGGGACAAGAGAAGTACCATCACCTATGTTACCTTTGGAGCGTCGCTCATGTGTTGTAGGTGAGGTGTTGAAAATCGTCTCGTTGTCATCTTCATCTTGATGGAACCATGTGGGGGGTGCATCATCATCCACCATGGCCATCATTGTCTCCATTGGAGGTATGGACTCGTCGAGGGTAGGCATGTCGTCAAGTAGGAGACCTAGCACCAAAGAAGAAAACACACTAGGAGTAGAGGTTAAGTCGTTAGAAATCAAAGTGGCCTCACATGCTGTGTCAACTACCTCGCTCACTAAGTGTTGTGGCTCACTCACTCCCTCTCGGATGCTCTCACTCATATGGTTGGTGGAGTCACTCAAATGGCTCTCAACCTCACATAGGATGTGTGGCATGCTCTCAAGTGTGGGGCTAGTGGTGGTCACACTCATCCTCTCATAGGAAATGCTCTCAATGTCACGTGTGCTGGAGTCACTCATGTCACTCATGTGGTGGTGGCTCTCCTCACATGGCAATTGGGGCATCTCGTCACATGTCGTTGTCGGAGAGATGTTGGTGCAAATGTCTCCATGCTCAATCATGTTGTGGTCGTAGTCGTGGATGAAGGCCGAAGATGGCACATCATCACTCTCCTCGAAGACCAAAGAGAAGGTCTCATGAGCGGTCTCGTAGCTTGACTCGGAGTATGAGTCCAATATGGGCGCCGTCTTCATGTTGTTGAAGAGGTTCGTGCTCGTCGTCGTGGTCGAAGGGAATGGCCCTTGCTCGACCTTCTTTCGCCGTCTTGTTGTTGGAGGCCCAAATGATGTGGCACCTCGTAGCTCGTCTCCATGACCGAAGGGAAGTTCCCATGCTCGGCCATCTTCCTTGGGGGGCTTCCGAAGATGGAAGTGTCGCCCTTGCTCGTAGGTAGTCGCCTTGGACTTGATGAAGTCGATGTAGGCGTACATGTGGGAAGTAGGCGAAGATGCCGTACGTCCAAAGGCAAAGATTCCTTGAGAACACTTGGCGAATATGCCGAAGTGGTTGATGTAGCCGTAGCGCCGTCTTTGTGGTGGCCGTCTCACGGTCTTCTTTTGTGCTCATGAAGCTTCGACTTGGCGTGAGGTAGTGCTTGTTGGGACTTGTGCACTTGCGCTTGTGGAGCATCTTCATGATGATGATGTCGTTGTCGTGCTTGAGCTCGTAGTAGATGTCGTTCGTCGTCGTCGTGCACATGATGCTTGGAGGTGACTTTCCCTTCATGTCGATGTGGATCACGAACGTGATGGTGGTCTCCATGGAGATGTGTACGTGGACGAATTGCGCTTGCATCGCTTGGGTGCTCCGAAGACTTGTGGCGTGAATGTCGCTGCCTTGAGGATGACGAAGGGGAAGAAGACTTGATCAAGGCTCTAATCTCCTCCATCCTTGCATCTTGCTCCTCTTTATGTGCGGAAAGCTTCTTGTCGATGTAGTCCCTTTTGCTTGCTTTGGAGTGACGAATGTCGATGGAGATGTTCTCGATGCGCTCTCGCAATCTTGATTGTGCGTCTTGCATTTGTCGTTGTAGATCGAAGATTGACGCTTTGGTGATGTAGTTGTTCACACTGTCGTTGTTGTGGAAGACCGGAGATGAAATGCCCTGCCTATCCATCACAAGATTCGAGCCAATCTGAATGGAGAAAGAGAAGAACGAATACCAAATGTACCTTGACCAAAGTTCAAAGTGGATCAATGATCACTCCAATGTGGACTAGGAAATAGCACAATTGGTACCAATTCTTGTCGGTTTCTCACACCTACACAAGTAAGGCTTATGGTGGAGCTCGGTGAGGATAGTGGCACAAAAATTTGATGTAAAATGTTAGCAAGAGTCAATAATGTTGAAAGAGATTCACAAATTCGCAAGTGTAACAAGTAGACCGATAGCAATATGTGACACACGGAAACACACACAGGATAGATAAATGGGGTCGTGCAACCAAGGATGAGCACAAAATGTGGAGTCCACGGAAAACGCTCGTGTTGCACAACTCAAGAGAGACGCTAGCACGATTGCTCAATAGGCGGATACGACACTTGTGCACAACCTATAAATTGCAAAATGTAACAACTTTTATCCCAAGTGTGCTATATATGTATGATGTTCTGGTGGTATAATCCAAGATGATCTTATATGCAATGTGGTATGATGCTATGGCACTTGCTTACAAGCTCCTTGCTCACTCTTTTTCTTTGCTTAAAAGCTTTATTCTTTTTTTGTATGGCCACTTTGCGAAATGCACAAACCAAGATAGCAATTGTGTATATGCGGGAACAATCTTGAGGCACACGAGATGATATGATACCAATATGATATGGTATGTATGCAATGTATGGTGTACATCACTAATGTGCACAAGTAACGTTGCCGGCAATACTCAAATGGCTAGTCTCGATAGGCAAGTGACGCAAAATGGTCTAGGGGTTATCAATGCAATGGCAAGGGAATATACAATGGAAGGATACCACGATACCAAGATGATATGGAGGTTACCGTCCGTGTCGATGATGAGTGGTGGTGATCTTGATGGAGATACCAAGATGATGGAGACTCGTCCCTAAGTAGCCGAAACACCTTAGGAAACGGAAAAACCGCGCCACTGTTGGGGAACGTTGCAGAAAACAAAAATTTTCCTACGGTTTCACCAAGATCCATCTATGAGTTCATCTAGCAACGAGTGATCGGATGCATCTACATACCTTTGTAGATCGCGAGCGGAAGCGTTCAAAGAACGGGGATGAGGTAGTCGTACACGACGTGATCCAAATCACCGATGACCAAGCGCCGAACGGACGGCACCTCCGTGTTCAGCACACGTACAGAGCGGATGACATCTCCTCCTTCTTGATCCAGCAAGGGGAGAGGAGAGGTTGAGGAAGATGGCTCCAGCAGCAGCACGGCGGCGTGGTGGTGATGGAGCTGCAGTACCCCGTCAGGGCTTCGCCAAGCACTATGGAGGACGAGGAGGTGTTGGAGAGGGAGAAGGAGGCAACCAAAGGCGTGGTCCAAGAGGCCCTCCTTCCCTCACTATATATAGGGGGCCTAGGGGGGCGCCGGCCCTAGGAGATCCAATCTCCTAGGGGGGGGGGGGGCGGCGGCCAAGGGAGGATTCCCTCCCCCCCAAGGCACCTAGGGGGTGCCTTCCCCTTGTGGGACTCTTCCCCTTTGAAACCCTAGGCGCATGGGCCTATTGGGGCTGGTGCCCTTGGCCCATGTAGGCCAAGGCGCACTCCCTACAGCCCATGTGCCCCCCCGGGGCAGGTGGCCCCACCCGGTGGACCCCCGGGACCCTTCCGGTGGTCCCGGTACAATACCGGTGACCCCGAAACTTGTCCCGATGGCCGAAACAACACTTCCTATATATAATTCTTTACCCCAGACCATTCTGGAACTCCTCGTGACGTCCGGGATCTCATCCGGGACTCTGGACAACATTCGGGTTACTGCATATACATATCCCTACAACCCTAGCGTCACCGAACCTTAAGTGTGTAGACCCTACGGGTTCGGGAGACATGTAGACATGACCGAGACGACCCTCCGGTCAATAACCAACAGCGGGATCTGGATGCCCATGTTGGCTCCCACATGCTCCACGATGATCTCATCGGATGAACCACGATGTCGAGGATTCAAGCAACCCCGTATACAATTCCCTTTGTCAATCGGTATGTTACTTGCCCGAGATTCGATCGTCGGTATCCCAATACCTCGTTTAATCTCGTTACCGGCAAGTCACTTTACTCGTACCATAATGCATGATCCCGTGACCAGACACTTGGTCACTTTGAGCTCATTATGATGATGCATTACCGAGTGGGCCCAGTGATACCTCTCCATCATACGGAGTGACAAATCCCAGTCTGGATCCGTGTCAACCCAACAGATACTTTCGGAGATACCCGTAGTATACGTTTATAGTCACCCAGTTACATTGTGACGTTTGGTACACCCAAAGCACTCCTACGGTATCCGGGAGTTACACGATCTCATGGTCTAAGGAAAAGATACTTGACATTGGAAAAACTCTAGCAAACGAACTATACGATCTTTATGCTATGTTTAGGATTGGGTCTTGTCCATCACATCATTCTCCTAATGACGTGATCTTGTTATCAATGACATCCAATGTCCATAGTCAGGAAACCATGACTATCTGTCGATCAACAAGCTAGTCAACTAGAGGCTTACTAGGCACATGTTGGTGTCTGTTATTCACACATGTATTATGATTTCCGGATAACACAATTATAGCATGAATAAATACAATTATCATGAACAAGGAAATATAATAATAATGCTTTTATTATTGCCTCTAGGGCATATTTCCAACATTCTAGGCTCGCATCTCTAGTACGATCTCGCCTAGGACTAGCACAATACAGTCGTTGAGCGTTTATTCAACTTTGCATCTCTGAATTCATTATTGCTGACCCTTTTTGCTACCATATTATAAGCCTTCCTAGCTCCACATACATCTAAATCGTGCGTTTGACTCTCCCTGGTAATCGCTCTATCCAAGCTTTGAGAGTTTTGACTACATCGGTTGTCGATCACCGCCTGTTGTTGGGTAAGAACTGTTAAGAATTTGAGATTTGCTTGATGGATTTGTGACACCCGCCACCACCACCACTTGTTAGCAGTCTGTAGGATCATATTCTTGTGTGTTTCTATTGCTGCTAACCATGCCAGGATAACAAGCCGACGAGACTGACTAGGAGAACTTGATGAACAAGGAGCTTCATGACAAGTTTCAGCAAATGATGAGTGGACAGGTGCAAGATGTGCTAAACAGATTTGACGAGGCCATGGAGAAGACAGATGGCATGGAGAAGACGTTTGAAAGAAAGCTCGATAACAAGTTGCTGAATTGCTTTCACGTTTTCCACCACCACCACCAGCTGCACCTGCCGCACCTCTGCAACAACAACAACGACTACCTCCATGTCGGGAAACAGCCCTCCGTCGAGTGAGCCGTGTCCCTCTTCAGCCTGGCCAAACTGCTGGTGTTGCTGTTGATACTTCTGTGGCTCCTGCTGCTGATGTGGAGGAGGACTATTATGTGGGAGATTACGAGGATGAGGTTGATCAAAATCAGAACTACGTGCAACCACCAGCACCACAACCACCAGGTCGTCCACATGCAAATAATGGCAATGTTAGGGCTCCCCCTCAGGTACGAGATCATGACCATCTCCCTAAACTAAAATTTAATATTCCACCATTTGAGGGTAGATATGTTCCTGATATATATCTTACTTGGGAGTTAGAAACTAAACAACGATTTAGATGTTTACAATATCCTGAGGAGAGACGTGCTCCTGTTGCTGTTTGTGCTTTCACTAGCTTTGCATGTGTTTCGTGGTATGAACATTGTCGATTATATCCTGTTCCAGCTACTTGGCCTGCTTTGAAAACTTCTATGCGTACTCGTTGGGTTCCACCATATTATCAATGTGAATTACTTCAAAAATTGCAGCGCTTAAGACAAGGAAAAAATTCGGTAGAAGAATATTATCGGGAATTACAAACTGGCTTGATTAGATGTGGTATTGTTGACGAGAATGAAGCTATGCTTACACGTTTTCTGGGTGGATTAAATAGAGAGATTCAGACCATTCTAGACTATAAGGATTATAATAATATCACTCGTTTATTCCATCTTGCTTGTAAAGCTGAACATGAAGTGCAGGATCGACAGGCATTGGCGCGGACTAAATTTTCTGCAGGTCGACCTTCATCATGGACACCACGTGCATCATGTACTTCCACATGTTCTGCTACACCGGCACCTCCGTCGGCCGCCACCTCCAACCGTGATACAATAAAGCAGGCACAATCACCACTATCTGCCAAGAGCACACCTTCTGGGCCTGCAAAGAGCTCTTCTTCATCCATGGCATCAACAGGGCAAACACATGATATTATTTGTCGATGTTGCAAGGGTGGAGGTCATTATGCAAGAGAATGCCCATCTAAGCGTGTGATAATTGTTACTGAGGATGGTGGGTATGAGTCCGCTAGTGACTATGTTGAGGAGACTTTGGCTCTTATTACACATGAAGAACACGGTGGAGATGATTCTGATCATGAGACGCAATACATGGCTGCTGAAGATGCTGACAGGTATGAATTTTTAGTTGCTCAACGTGTTATGAGTGTGCAGGTTAGACAAGTTGAGCAAAATCAGAGGCATAATTTGTTCCATACAAAGGGAGTTGTGAAGGAACGTTCTATTCGCGTCATCATAGATGGAGGGAGCTGCAACAACTTGGCTAGCATGGAGATGGTAGAGAAGCTATCTCTCACCACAAGACCACATCCACATCCTTACTACATCCAATGGTTCAACAACAGCGACAAGGTTAAGGTAACACGTGTTCCTGCTGCTGTTTGTGCATTCACTAGTTTTGCATGTGTTTGGTGGTCTGAGCATTGTAGATTATATCCCATTCCTGCTACTTGGGCTGCTTTGAAAACTGCTATGCGTACTCGTTGGGTTCCACCATATTATCAACGTGAATTACTTCAAAAATTGCAGCCCTTAGAAAAGGAAAAAATTATGTAGAAGAATATTATCAGGAATTACAAACTGGCTTGATTAGATGTGGTATTGTTGAGGAGAATGAAGCTATGCTTGCACGTTTTATGGGTGGATTAAATAGAGAGATTCAGACGATTCTAGAGTATAAGGACTATACTAATATCACTCGTTTATTCCATCTTGCTTGTAAAGCTGAGCGCGAAGTGCAGGATCGACAGGCATTGGCGCAGACTAACTTTTCTGCAGGTCGACCTTCATCATGGACACCACGTGCATCATCTACTTCCACACGTTCTGCTACACCGGCGCCTCCGTCGGCTGCCACCTCCAAACGTGATACAATAAAGCAGGCACAATCACCACTATCTACCAAGAGCACACCTTCTGGGCCTGCAAAGAGCTCTTCTTCATCCATGGCATCCACAGGGCAAACACATGATATTATTTGTCGACGTTGCAAGGGTGGAGGTCATTATGCGAGAGAATGCCCATCTAAACGTGTGATGATTGTTAGTGAGGATGGTGGGTATGAGTCCGCTAGTGACTATGATGAGGAGACTTTGGCTCTTATTACACGTGACGAACACGGTGGAGACGATTCTGATCATGAGACGCAATACATGGCTCCTTTAGATGCTGACAGGTATGAATGTTTAGTTGCCCAACGTGTTTTGAGTGTGCAGGTTAGACAAGCTGAGCAAAATCAGAGGCATAATTTGTTCCATACAAAGGGAGTTGTGAAGGAATGTTCTATTCGCGTCATCATAGATGGAGGGAGCTGCAACAACTTGGCTAGCATGGAGATGGTAGAGAAGCTATCTCTCACCACAAGACCACATCCACATCCTTACTACACCCAATGGTTCAACAACAGCGACAAGGTTAAGGTAACACGTACCGTTCGTGTGCATTTTAGTATCTCTACATATGCTGATTATGTTGATTGTGATGTGGTACCTATGCAAGCATGTTCCTTATTACTTGGTAGACTATGGCAATTTGATAAAAAATCTATACACCATGGTAGAAACAATCAGTATACTCTTGTTCATAAGGATAAAAATATTACTTTGCTTCATATGATGCCTGATTCCATTTTGAAAGACGATATTAATAGAGCTAATAAAGCAAAACAGGAGAAAAATAAGAGTGAAAATCAGATTGTGGCAAAAGAATTTGAGCAACAAATGAAGCCTAATAATAAACCATCTACTGTTGCTTCAGAAATTAAATTGAAAAGTGCATGTTTACTTGCCACCAAATCTGATATTGATGAGCTAGATTCTAGCAAATCTGTTTGCTACGCTTTTGTGTGCAAAGAGGCATTATTTTCATTCAAGGACGTGCCTTCCTCTTTGCCCCCTGCTGTCACTAACATTTTGCAGGAGTTCGCTGACGTCTTCCCATAAGACGTGCCACCGGGATTACCACCTATTCGAGGGATTGAGCATCAAATTGACTTAATTCCCGGTGCATCGCTACCCAACCGTGCACCATACCGTACCAATCCAGATGAGACGAAGGAGATTATGCGCCAAGTACAGGAGCTGCTCGACAAAGGTTATATACGCGAATCTCTTAGTCCTTGTGCTGTTCCTATTATACTAGTGCCTAAAAAGGATGGTATGTCGCATATGTGTGTTGATTGTAGAGGCATTAATAATATTACTATTTGTTATCGTCATCCTATTCCTAGGCTAGATGATATGCTTGATGAATTGAGTGGCTCTACAATATTCTCCAAAGTAGATTTGCATAGTGGATACCATCAAATTCGTATGAAATTGGGAGATGAAAGGAAAACAGCATTTAAAACTAAGTTTGGTTTATATGAGTGGTTAGTCATGCCTTTTGGGTTAACTAATGCACCTAGTACTTTCATGAGACTAATGAACGAAGTTTTACGTGCTTTCATTGGACGATTTGTGGTAGTCTACTTTGATGATATGCTGATTAATAGCAAATCTTTGGAAGACATTTGGAACATTTACGTGCTATTTTTAATGCTCTACGTGATGCACGTTTGTTTGGTAACCTTGGGAAGTGCACCTTTTGCACCGACCGAGTATCTTTTCTTGGCTATGTTGTTACTCCACAGGGAATTGAAGTTGATAAAGCCAAGATTGAAGCTATTGAGAGTTGGCCGCAGCCCAAAACGGTCACACAAGTGAGGAGTTTTCTTGGACTCGCTGGTTTCTATAGGCGTTTTGTGAGAGATTTTAGCACCATTGCTGCACCTCTCAATGAGCTTACAAAGAAGGATGTGCCTTTTGTTTGGGGTACCGCACAGGAAGAAGCCTTCATGGTATTGAAAGATAAGTTGACAGATGCTCCTTTACTCCAACTTCCCGACTTTAATAAGACTTTTGAGCTTGAATGTGATGCTAGTGCAATTGGATTAGATGGTGTGTTATTACAAGATGGCAAACTTGTTGCATACTTTTCTAAAAAATTGAGTGGGCCTAGGCTGAACTATTCTACTTATGATAAAGAATTATATGCTCTTGTTCGGACTTTAGAGACATGGCAACATTATTTATGACCCAAAGAATTTGTTATACATTCTGATCATGAATCTTTGAAACATATTAAAAGTCAAGCTAAACTGAATCGTAGACATGCTAAATGGGTTGAATTCATTGAGACTTTCCCTTATGTCATTAAACACAAGAAGGGTAAAGAGAATGTTATTGCTGATGCTTTGTCTTGTCGCTATACTATGCTTTCACAACTTGACTTCAAAATTTTTGGTTTGGAGACCATCAAAGATCAATATGTGCATGATGTTGATTTTAAAGATGTAATGCAGAATTCTAAAGAAGGAAGAACATGGAACAAGTTCGTTATTAATGATGGCTTTGTGTTCCGTGCTAACAAGCTATGCATTCCTGCTAGCTCTGTTCGTCTTTTGTTGTAGCAGGAGGCGCATGGTGATAGAGGCAAAGGTGTCCTGATGTTTCGATGAGATGGTGGCTATCGTTTTCTGTGGGAGTCGACCTTGACGATCCGACTACGAACGTGCAAGACGTCGCGCCTTAGCAATCGCTAAACCAACTTTCGAGGGTTATTGACCACGCCGGAGCACGATCAACCTGACCACGAGGGTCTGTTTCCTGCAAGCAAATGAAGAACAAGCAAGAAACTGAGATTGCAATCTGGATATGCGAATATAAGATGAAAGCTTTATTGATCAAGGTGGGGTTCTGTGACGTCTTGGTCTGGTCGTTGGACACAAACGAAGTACGAGAAGTTGCAGCTATGGCGAACTTTTAATCTAAACAAAACCCAAAGTCTAAACGATGCCCTAAGGGCTGTATATATGGAGGAAGAGGGGGGAATTTCGTGGCTCTTGAGGGTGGGGTCCGAAACCAACCCTAACTCTTGTTTCCCCACACATACAGACTCTAAAAATAGCCTATACTTAAGTATTTCGAAATTACATGGGCCTGGCCAATTAATAAGGTGACGCAGCACCTAGAATAGCCTATGGACGAATATTATGAAGTGGCATCTCGTATATTTCGTCCAAGGCTTCATGCACTCCTTATGGCGGCTTCAAAGTCCTGAAATCATCACTTGTAACTCTGTTCTTGATCCCCTTGCGTATGCCATCAACTCCATGCGTGTTCTTGCTCCAATGTCCATACTTCTCCAAGCTAGGCCCTTCATTTGTAAGCAAAACAAATGTATCCAATTTAGGCAGCATCATAATCTCATGAACATTAGAATCATTACCAAGAAACGAAAGTACCTGGTAATTTAATTGGCGTGCGCGAGCTCTAGTAATTGGTCCAGTATATGTAACAGTAGGGGTTGTGGGTGTAACAATGGTATTGATGTCCTCATCATCCTCCCCTTCTTGAAATGATGTCGTCCTCGACGGAAGCTCATCTTCCTCACCCAAATAAGGCTTCAAATCTGCAATGTTGAAAGTGGGACTAACCCCAAAATCTGCAGGTAGCTCAAGTTTATATGCATTATCATTTATTTTCTCTAACACCTTAAAAGGACCATTAGCACGTGGCATTAGCTTTGATTTGTGCAGATTAGGAAATCTATCTTTACGCAAATGTAACCAAACAAGATCTCCAGGTGCAAACACAACATGTTTTCTACCCTTATCTCCAGCAAGTTTATATTTAGCATTCATACGCTCAATGTTTTCCTTAGTTAACTCATGCATTTTTAAAATCAATTCAGAACGTTCTTTAGCATCAAAATTAACCTTCTCCGAAGATGGAAGAGGCAACAAATCAATAGGTGCACGAGGTAGGAAACCATACACAATTTCAAAAGGGCACATCTTAGTAGTAGAATGCAATGAACGATTATAAGCAAATTCAATATGAGGCAAGCATTCTTCCCACATTTTCTTGTTATTCTTCAAAACAGCCCTAAGCATAGTAGACAATGTTCTATTGGCTACTTCAGTTTGTCCATCAGTTTGGGGGTGACAAGTAGTACTAAAAAGTAGCTTAGTCCCCCACTTAGCCCATAAACATCTCCAAAAGTGGCTAAGAAATTTAGTATCACGATCTGAAACAATAGTATTTGGCACACCATGCAAGCGAATAATTTCACGAAAGAACAAATCAGCAACATTAACAGCATCATCGCTTTTATGACATGGTATAAAGTGTGCCATTTTCGAAAACCTGTCCACGACAACAAATATGCTATCCCTCCCCTTCTTTGTTCGAGGTAAACCTAAAACAAAGTCCATAGATATATGCTCCCAAGGAACACTAGGTACAGGCAAAGGCATATATAAACCATGAGGATTGAGTCGTGACTTAGCTCTTTGACATGTAGTGCAGCGAGCAACAAAACGCTCAACATCCCGTCTCATCTTTGGCCAAAAGAAATGTGTAGCAAGTATATCCTCCGTTTTCTTGACGCCAAAGTGTCCCATTAATCCTCCTCCATGCGCCTCCTGCAACAACAAAAGACGAACGGAGCTAGCTGGAATGCATAGCTCGTTAGCACGAAACACAAATCCATCGTTAAGAACGAACTTGTTCCAAGTTCTCCCTTCCTTACAATTCTGCAATACATATTTAAATTCAGCATCATGAACATATTGATCTTTGATGGTCTCCAAACCAAATATTTTAAAGTCAAGTTGTGAAAGCATAGTATAACGATGAGACAAGGCATCAGCAATAACATTTTCTTTACCCTTCTTGTGTTTAATGACATAAGGGAAAGTCTCAATGAATTCAACCCATTTAGCATGTCTACGGTTCAGTTTTGCTTGACTTTTAATGTGTTTCAAAGATTCATGATCAGAATGTATAACAAATTCCTTGGGCCATAAATAATGTTGCCATGTTTCTAAGGTCCGAACAAGAGCATATAATTCTTTATCATAAGTAGAATAGTTCAGACTAGGCCCACTCAATTTTTTAGAAAAGTATGCAACAGGTTTTCCATCTTGTAATAACACACCTCCTAATCCAATTCCACTAGCATCACATTCAAGCTCAAAAGTCTTATTGAAATTAGGAAGTTGGAGTAAAGGAGCATGTGTCAACTTATCTTTCAATACCGTGAAGGCTTCTCCCTGTGCGGTACCCCAAACAAAAGGCACATCCTTCTTTGTAAGCTCGTTGAGAGGTGCAGCAATGGTGCTGAAATCTCTCACAAAACGCCTATAGAAACCAGCGAGGCCAAGGAAACTCCGCACTTGTGTGACCATCTTGGGATGCGGCCAACTCTCAATAGCTTCTATCTTGGCTTTATCAACTTCAATTCCCTGTGGAGTAACAACATAGCCAAGAAAAGATACTCGGTCGGTGCAAAAGGTGCACTTTCCAAGGTTGCCAAACAAACGTGCATCACGTAGAGCAATAAAAACAGCACGTAAATGTTCCAAATGTTCCTCCAAAGATTTGCTATAAATCAATATGTCATCAAAGTAAACTACCACAAATCGTCCAATGAAAGCACGTAAAACTTCGTTCATTAACCTCATGAAAGTACTAGGTGCATTAGTTAACCCAAAAGGCATGACTAACCACTCATATAATCCAAACTTAGTTTTAAATGCTATTTTCCATTCATCTCCCAATTTCATACGAATTTGATGGTATCCACTATGCAAATCAACTTTGGAGAATATTGTAGAGCCACTCAATTCATCAAGCATATCATCTAGCCTAGGAATAGGATGACGATAACGAATAGTAATATTATTGATGCCTCTACAATCAACGCACATACGCGACGTACCATCCTTTTTCGGCACTAAAATGATAGGAACAGCACAAGGACTAAGGGATTCGCGTATATAACCTTTGTCGAGCAGTTCTTGTACTTGACGCATAATCTCCTTCGTCTCCTCTGGATTGGTACGGTATGGTGCACGGTTGGGTAATGATGCACCGGGAATTAAGTCAATTTGATGCTCAATCCCTCGAATAGGTGGTAATCCCGGTGGCACGTCTTGTGGAAAGACGTCAGCGAACTCCTGCAAAATGTTAGTGACAGCAGGAGGCAAAGAGGAAGGCACGTCCTCGAATGAAAATAATGCCTCTTTGCACACAAAAGCATAGCAAACAGATTTGCTAAAATCTAGATCATAAATATCAGATTTGGTGGCAAGTAAACATGCACTTTTCAATTTAATTTCAGAAGCAACACTAGGTTGTTTATTATTATTAGGTTGCATTTGTTGCTCAAATTCTTTTGCCACAATCTGATTTTCACTCTTATTTTTCTCCTATTTTGCTTTATTAGCTCTATTAATATCATCTTTCAAAATGGAATCAGGAGTCATTGGAAGAAAAGTAATATTCTTATCCTTATGAACAAGAGTATACTGATTGTTTCTACCATGGTGAACAGAATTTTTATCAAATTGCCATGGTCTACCAAGTAATAAGGAACATGCTTGCATAGGTACCACATCACAATCAACATAATCAGCATATGTAGAGATACTAAAATGCACACGAACAGCACGTGTTACCTTAACCTTGCCGCTGTTGTTGAACCATTGGATGTAGTAAGGATGTGGATGTGGTCTTGTGGTGAGAGAGAGCTTCTCCACCATCTCCATGCTAGCCAAGTTGTTGCAACTCCCTCCATCTATGATCACGCGAACAGAACGTTCCTTCACAACTCCCTTTGTATGGAACAAATTATGCCTCTGATTTTGCTCAGCTTGTGTAACCTGCACACTCAAAACACGCTGAGCAACTAAACATTCATACCTGTCAGCATCTTCAGGAGCCATGTATTGCGTCTCATGATCGGAATCATCTCCACCGTGTTTTTCACGTGTAATAAGAGCCAAAGTCTCCTCATCATAGTCACTAGCGGACTCATACCCACCATCCTCACTAACAATCATCACACGTTTAGATGGGCATTCTCTCGCATAATGACCTCCACCCTTGCAACGTCGACAAATAATATCATGTGTTTGCCCTGTGGATGCCATGGATGAAGAAGAGCTCTTTGCAGGCCCAGAAGGTGTGCTCTTGGCAGATAGTGGTGATTGTGCCTGCTTTATTGTATCACGGTTGGAGGTGGAAGCCGACGGAGGCGCCCGTGTAGCAGAACATGTGGAAGTAGATGATGCACGTGGTGTCCATGATGAAGGTCGACCTGCAGAAAAGTTAGTCCGCGCCAATGCCTGTCGATCCTGCACTTCACGTTTAGCTTTACAAGCAAGATGGAATAAACGAGTGATATTAGTATAGTCCTTATACTCTAGAATTGTCTGAATCTCTCTATTTAATCCACCCATAAAACGTGCAAGCATAGCTTCATTCTCCTCAACAATACCACATCTAATCATGCCAGTTTGTAATTCCTGATAATATTCTTCTACAGAATTTTTTCCCTGTCGTAAGCGCTGCAATTTTTGAAGTAATTCACGTTGATAATATGGTGGAACCCAACGAGTACGCATAGCAGTTTTCAAAGCAGCCCAAGTAGCAGGAATGGGATATAATCTACAATGCTCAGACCACCAAACACATGCAAAACTAGTGAATGCACAAACAGCAGCAGGAACACGTCTCTCCTCAGGATATTGTAAACATGTAAATCGTTGTTCAGTTTCTAACTCCCAAGTAAGATATATATCAGGAACATATCTACCCTCAAATGGTGGAATATTCAATTTTAGTTAGGGAGATGGTCATAATCTCGTACCTGAGGGTGAGCCCTACCATTGCCATTATTTTCATGTGGACGACCTGGTGGTTGCTGTGCTGGTGGTGGCACGTAGTTCTGATTTTGATCAACCTCATCCTCGTAATCGCCAGCAAAATCATCCTCCTCCGCATCAGCAGCACGAGCCACAGAAGTAGCAACAGCAGCACCAACAGTTTGGCCAGGTGCAAGAGGGAGACGGCTCGCTCGGCGGAGGGCTGTTTCATGATGTGTAGGTAGTCGTTGTTGTTGTTGTTGTTGTTGTTGTAGAGGTACGTTAGGTGCAGCCGGTGGTGGTGGTGGAAGACGCGCGAGCAATTCATTAAACCTGTTATCGAGCTGGGAAGGCTTATAATATGGTAGCACAAAGGGTCAGCAATAATCAATTTAGAGATGCAAAGTTGAATAAACGCTCAACGACGGTACTGTGCTGGTCCTAGGCTAGACCGTGCTAGAGACGCGAGCCTAGAACACTAACAAAATCACGGCGCTGCACGTAAATAAGGGAAAAGCACACTCTGGAACTTTTTTTTCGCTCTTTTTTTTTGCGCTCCTCTTTTTTTTGCGAAAAATCACTGTAATGGCGAGTGTCTCAAAACTCTTCCCTCATCAAACTGGTAGGATGGCACGAAATGTTTTTTTTCACTTTTTTCGGAAATCAGGGCAGCGACGACGAAAAAGTGCGACAAAAAATCACTATGATGGCACGTGGCTCAAAAGACTCAGAAAAACCTAAAAATAGGATAGGGAAAAAAAATTGCCCGTGAAAATTTTGGCCTAAAAACTGCCCGGGGGCCTCCAGACCTACGCAGGCAAGGAAACACGAATCGGAATTGAGATTGATCTCAAGAACAAACCTAATATGAGAAGAACTCGGATTGGTGGTGGATATATGGTTGTGGTATATGGCAGCGGTGGTGGTATATGGTAGCGGTGGTGGTATATGGATACAGATTGGTGGTGGTATATGGATATGGATTCAGAGCGGTGGCGGATAAGCAAAAGTGGTAGATGGGCGATGGTGCGGCGGCGGCGTGACAACTTATGACCAGAACTCGAAACTCTAAAAGACTAGACTCTAAGACCAGCAACTTGACACGACGATGCAACCGCAAATTCAACAAAGCAAAAACCCTAAAAAGATTATGCAAAGGCTCAGATTGGTTCGGATATGATGAACTAACCCTAAATTTTTTTGTGGCTTTTTCGTGGACTGTAGGTATGAAGAACAGACTCGATCGAATCTACGAAAAACTGTAAAATCTCACAGAGCAACCTGGAAATCTGATACCACTTGATAGAGGCAAAGGTGTCCTGATGTTTCGATGAGATGGTGGCTATCGTTTTCTATGGGAGTCGACCTTGACGATCCGACTACGAACGTGCAAGACGTCGCGCCTTAGCAATCGCTAAACCAACTTCCGAGGGTTATTGACCACGCCGGAGCACGATCAACCTGACCACGAGGGTCTGTTTCCTGCAAGCAAACGAAGAACAAGCAAGAAACTGAGATTGCAATCTGGATATGCGAGTATAAGATGAAAGCTTTATTGATCAAGGTGGGGTTCTGTGACGTCTTGGTCTGGTCGTTGGACACAAACGAAGTACGAGAGGTTGCAGCTATGGCGAACTTTTAATCTAAACAAAACCCAAAGTCTAAACGATGCCCTAAGGGCTGTATATATGGAGGAAGAGGGGGGAATTTCGTGGCCCTTGAGGGTGGGGTCCGAAACCAACCCTAACTCTTGTTTACCCACACATACGGACTCTAAAAATAGCCTATACTTAAGTATTTCGAAATTACATGGGCCTGGCCATTAATAAGGTGACGCAACACCTAGAATAGCCTATGGACGAATATTATGAAGTGGCATCTCGTATATTTCGTCCAAGGCTTCATGCACTCCTTATGGCGGCTTCAAAGTCCTGAAATCATCACTTGTAAATCCGTTCTTGATCCCCTTGCGCATGCCATCAACTCCATGCGTGTTCTTGCTCCAATGTTCATCCTTCTCCAAGCTAGGCCCTTCATTTGTAAGCAAAACAAATGTATCCAATTTAGGCAGCATCATAATCTCATGAACATTAGAATCATTACCAAGAAACGAAAGTACCTGGTAATTTAATTGGCGTGCGCGAGCTCTAGTAATTGGTCCAGTATATGTAACAGTAGGGGCTGTGGGTGTAACAATGGTATTGATGTCCTCATCACATGGAGGAGGATTAATGCCACACTTTGGCGTGAATAAGACGGCGGACATACTTGCTACACATTTCTTGATGCGGAGCATCCCATGATCATCCCCATGGACCTACCATCGTCGCATCAAGAGCCAAGAGGACCCATCACACGAGCACGAGCCAGAGCTCTCGAGAACGAGGTGACTTCTTTCCTTAGTGATATCACATATGATCCACTCGAGACATGCCATGAACTTAGTCTAAAATCTTTACAATATGTCTTGTAGATCAAATGGCCAACGTTGTCCTCAACTTCAACGCGTTCCTAGAGAAAACCAAGCTGAAAGACGATGGCAGCAACTATACGGACTGGGTCCGGAACCTGAGGATCATCCTCATAGCTGCCAAGAAAGATTATGTCCTACAAGCACCGCTAGGTGACCCGCCTGTCCCACAGAACCAAGACGTTATGAACGCTTGGCAGACACGTGCTGATGACTACTCCCTCGTTCAGTGCGGCATGCTTTACAGTTTAGAGCCGGGGCTCCAAAAGCGTTTTGAGAGACATGGAGCATATGAGATGTTCGAAGAGCTAAAAATGGTTTTTCAAGCTCATGCCCGGGTCGAGAGATATGAAGTCTCCGACAAATTCTTTAGCTGTAAGATGGAGGAAAATAGTTCTATCAGTGAGCACATACTCACTATGTCTGGGTTACATAACCACTTGACTCAGCTGGGAGTTAATCTCCCGGATGATGCGGTCATTGACAGAATCCTCCAGTCGCTTCCACCAAGCTACAAGAGCTTTGTGATGAACTTCAATATGCAGGGGATGGAAAAGACCATCCCTGAGGTATTTGCAATGCTGAAATCAGCAGAGGTAGAAGTCAAGAAGGAACATCAAGTGTTGATGGTCAATAAAACCACTAAGTTCAAGAAGGGCAAGGGTAAAAAGAACTTCAAGAAGGACGGCAAGGGAGTTGCCGCGCCCGGTATGCAAACTGCCGGGAAGAAGCCAAAGAATGGACCCAAGCCCAAGACTGAGTGCTTTTATTGCAAGGGAAGTGGTCACTGGAAGCGGAACTGCCCCAAATACTTAGCAGACAAGAAGGCCGACAAAACAAAAGGTATATGTGATATACATGAAATTGATGTGTACCTTACCAGTACTCGTAGTAGCTCCTGGGTATTTGATACCGGTGCAGTTGCTCACATTTGTAACTCAAAGCAGGAGCTACGGAATAAGCGGAGACTGACGAAGGATGAGGTGACGATGCGCGTCGGGAATGGTTCCAAGGTCAATGTGATCGCCGTTGGCACGATACCTCTACATTTACCTACGGGATTAGTTTTAAACCTCAATAATTGTTATTTAGTGCCAGCTTTGAGCATGAACATTGTATCAGGATCTCGTTTAATTTGAGATGGCTACTCATTTAAATCCGAGAATAATGGTTGTTCTATTTATATGAGAGATATGTTTTATGGTCATGCTCCGATGGTGAATGGTTTATTCTTTCTCGAGCGTAATGCTACACATGTTCATAGTGTGAAAACCAAAAGATGTAAGGTTGATAATGATAGTCCCACATACTTGTGGCACTGCCGCCTTGGTCACATAGGTGTCAAGCGCATGAAGAAGCTCCATGCAGATGGACTTTTAGAGTCTCTTGATTATGAATCATTTGACACGTGCGAACCATGCCTCATGGGTAAAATGACCAAGACTCCGTTCTCAGGAACAATGGAGCGAGCAACCAACTTATTGGAAATCATACATACGGATGTGTGCGGTCCAATGAGTGTTGAGGCTCGCGGTGGCTATCGTTATGTTCTCACCCTCACTGATGACTTGAGTAGATATGGGTATGTCTACTTAATGAAACACAAGTCTGAGACCTTTGAAAAGTTCAAGGAATTTCAGAGTGAGGTTGAGAATCAACGTGACAGAAAAATCAAGTTTTTGCGATCAGATCATGGAGGAGAATACTTGAGTCATGAATTTGGCACACACTTAAGAAAATGTGGAATAGTTTCACAACTCACGCCGCCTGGAACACCTCAGCGTAATGGTGTGTCCGAAAGTCGTAATCGCACTCTATTAGATATGGTGCGATCTATGATGTCTCTTACCGATTTACCGCTATCCTTTTGGGGCTATGCTTTAGAGAATGCCGCATTCACTTTAAATAGGGCTCCGTCGAAATCCGTTGAGACGACACCGTATGAATTATGGTTTGGGAAGAAACCTAAGCTGTCATTTCTAAAAGTTTGGGGATGCGATGCTTATGTCAAGAAACTTCAACCTGAAAAGCTCGAACCCAAGTCGGAAAAATGCATCTTCATAGGATACCCTAAAGAAACTATTAGGTATACCTTCTACCTCAGATCCGAAGGCAAGGTCTTTGTTGCCAAGAATGGATCCTTTCTAGAGAAGGAGTTTCTCTCGAAAGAAGTAAGTGGGAGGAAAGTAGAACTTGATGAAGTATTACCTCTTGAACCGGAAAATGGTGCAACTCAAGAAAATGTTCCTGAGGTGCCTGCACCGACTAGAGAGGAAGTTAATGATGATGATCATGAAACTTCAGATCAAGTTGCTACTGAACTTTGAAGGTCCACAAGGACACGTTCCGCACCAGAGTGGTACGGCAACCCTGTCTTGGAAATCATGTTGTTAGACAACGGTGAACCTTCGAACTATGAAGAAGCAATGGCGGGCCCGGATTCCGACAAATGGCTAGAAGCCATGAAATCCGAGATAGGATCCATGTATAAAAACGAAGTATGGACTTTGACTGACTTGCCCGATGATCGGTGAGCCATAGAAAATAAATGGATCTTTAAGAAGAAGACAAACGCGGATGGTAATGTGACCATCTATAAAGCTCGGCTTGTCGCTAAGGGTTATCGACAAGTTCAAGGGGTTGACTACGATGAGACTTTCTCACCAGTAGCGAAGCTGAAGTTCGTCCGAATTATGTTAGCAGTTGCCGCATACTATGATTATGAGATATGGCAAATGGACGTCAAAACGGCATTCCTTAATGGTTTCCTTAAGGAAGAATTGTATATGATGCCGCCGGAAGGTTTTGTCGATCCTAAGAATGCTGACAAGGTTTGCAAGCTCCAATGCTCGATTTATGGGCTGGTGCAAGCATCTCGGAGTTGGAACATTCGCTTTGATGAGATGATCAAAGCGTTTGGGTTTACGCAGACTTATGGAGAAGCCTGCGTTTACAAGAAAGTGAGTGGGAGCTCTGTAGCATTTCTCATATTATATGTAGATGACATACTTTTGATGGGAAATGATATAGAACTCTTGGACAGCATTAAGGCCTACTTGAATAAGAGTTTTTCAATGAAGGACCTTGGAGAAGCTGCTTATATATTAGGCATCAAGATCTATAGAGATAGATCAAGACGCCTCATAGGTCTTTCACAAAGCACATACCTTGATAAGATATTGAAGAAGTTCAACATGGATCAATCTAAGAAGGGGTTCTTGCCTGTGTTACAAGGTATGAAATTGAGCTCAGCTCAATGTCCGACCACGGCAGAAGATATAGAAGAGATGAGTGTCATCCCCTATGCCTCAGCCATAGGTTCTATTATGTATGCCATGCTGTGTACCAGACCTAATGTAAACCTTGCCGTAAGTTTGGTAGGAAGGTACCAAAGCAATCCCGGCAAGGAACACTGGACAGCGGTCAAGAATATCCTGAAGTACCTGAAAAGGACTAAGGAAATGTTTCTCGTTTATGGAGGTGACGAAGAGCTCGTCGTAAAGGGTTACGTCGACTCTAGCTTCGACACAGATCTGGATGACTCTAAGTCACAAACCGGATACGTGTATATTTTGAATGGTGGGGCAGTAAGCTGGTGCAGTTGCAAGCAGAGCGTCGTGGCGGGATCTACATGTGAAGCGGAGTACATGGCAGCCTCGGAGGCAGCACATGAAGCAATTTGGGTGAAGGAGTTCATCACCGACCTTGGAGTCATACCCAATGCGTCGGGGCCAATCAAACTCTTCTGTGACAACACTGGAGCTATTGCACTTGCCAAGGAGCCCAGGTTTCACAAGAAGACAAGGCACATCAAGCGTCGCTTCAACTCCATTCGTGAAAATGTTCAAGATGGAGACATAGATATTTGTAAACTACATACGGACCTGAATGTAGCAGATCCGTTGACTAAACCTCTCCCTAGGGCAAAACATGATCAACACCAGAATTCCATGGGTGTTCGATTCATCACAATGTAACTAGATTATTGACTCTAGTGCAAGTGGGAGACTGTTGGAAATATGCCCTAGAGGCAATAAAAAAAGCATTATTATTATATTTCCTTGTTCATGATAATTGTCTTTATTCATGCTATAATTGTGTTATCCGGAAATCGTAATACATGTGTGAATAACAGACACCAACATGTCCCTAGTAAGCATCTAGTTGACTAGCTCGTCGATCGATAGATAGTCATGGTTTCGTGACTATGGACATTGGATGTCATTGATAACGAGATCACATCATTAGGAGAATGATGTGATGGACAAGACCCAATCCTAAACATAGCATAAAGATCGTATAGTTCGTTTGCTAGAGTTTTTCCAATGTCAAGTATCTTTTCCTTATACCATGAGATCATGTAACTCCCGGATACCGTAGGAGTGCTTTGGGTGTACCAAACGTCACAACGTAACTGGATGACTATAAAGGTATACTACGGGTATCTCCGAAAGTATCTGTTGGGTTGACACGGATCCAGACTGGGATTTGTCACTCCGTATGACGGAGAGGTATCACTGGGCCCACTCGGTAATGCATCATCATAATGAGCTCAAAGTGACCAAGTGTCTGGTCACGGGATCATGCATTACGGTACGAGTAAAGTGACTTTCCGGTAACGAGATTGAACGAGGTATTGGGATACCGACGATCGAATCTCGGGCAAGTAACATACCGATTGACAAAGGGAATTGTATACGGGGTTGCTTGAATCCTCGACATCGTGGTTCATCCGATGAGATCATCGTGGAGCATGTGGGAGCCAACATGGGTATCCAGATCCCGCTGTTGGTTATTGACCGGAGGGTCGTCTCGGTCATGTCTACATGTCTCTCGAACCCGTAGGGTCTACACACTTAAGGTTCGGTGACGCTAGGGTTGTAGGGACATGTATATGCAGTAACCCGAATGTTGTTCGGAGTCCCGGATGAGATCCTGGACGTCACGAGGAGTTCCGGAATGGTCCGGAGGTAAAGAATTATATATAGGAAGTGCTATTTTGGCCATCGGGACAAGTTTCGTGGTCACCGGTATTGTACCGGGACCACCGGAAGGGTCCCGGGGGTCCACCGTGTGGGGCCACCTGCCCCGGGGGGCCACATGGGCTGTAGGGAGTGCGCCTTGGCCTACATGGGCCAAGGGCACCAGCCCCAGTAGGCCCATGCGCCTAGGGTTTCAAAGGGGAAGAGTCCCACAAGGGGAAGGCACCCCCTAGGTGCCTTGGGGGGAGGGAATCCTCCCTTGGCCGCCGCCCCCCCTAGGAGATTGGATCTCCTAGGGCCGGCGCCCCCTTAGGCCCCCTATATATAGTGAGGGAAGGAGGGCCTCTTGGACCACGCCTTTGGTTGCCTCCTTCTCCCTCTCCAACACCTCCTCCTCCTCCATAGTGCTTGGCGAAGCCCTGATGGAGTACTGCAGCTCCATCACCACCACGTCGTCGTGCTGCTGCTGGAGCCATCTTCCTCAACCTCTCCTCTCCCCTTGCTGGATCAAGAAGGAGGAGACGTCATCCGCTCCGTACATGTGTTGAACGCGGAGGTGCCGTCCGTTCGGCGCTTGGTCATCGGTGATTTGGATCACGTCGTGTACGACTACCTCATCCCCGTTCTTTGAACGCTTGCGCTCGCGATCTACAAAGGTATGTAGATGCATCCGATCACTCGTTGCTAGATGAACTCATAGATGGATCTTGGTGAAACCGTAGGAAATTTTTTGTTTTCTGCAACGTTCCCCAACATAGAACTCTAACAAAATCACGGCGTTGCACGTAAACAAGGGAGGAGCACACTCTGAATTGTTTTCTTTTTTTTTCACTTTTTTTCCTCTTTTTTTACTTTTCTTTCCTCTCTTTTTTTGCTCCGCAACAAATTTTTTTTGAAAAAGTCTACAAATGTCCTAAAAACTGCCTAGCCAGAATTTTCCAGACTTAGTTTTTTTTAAACTGGAACTATTTTTCTTCTGCGGATGGCTCGGAAGTTGGGGAGTCCTTCTTTGTCACGACTCGGAGTATGGCATGATCTGGAAATCCAAATCAGAGTAACAAAATACTGGACTCGGAATAGGACTGGTGGTGGAGATGAATCTGGTGGAACTTGGACTGATGGCGAAGATGAATCTGGTGGAACTCGGACTGGTGGCGGATATATGTTGCAGGTGGACTCGGATTGGTGTGATGGCGGCGGATATGTGGTGGCGTATATGGACTCGGATTGGCGGTGAATATGTGGTATATGGTAGCAGCAATGATGATGATGCGGTGGTGATATATGCCAGCAGCGACGTGACAACCTGTGAACAGAACTTGAAACTCTAAAGCACTAGACGCTAAAACCAGCAACTTGACACGACGATGCAACCGCAAATTCAACAAAGCAAATATAGAAAAGATTATGCAAAGGCTCAGATTGGTTCGGATGGGATGAACTAACCCTAATTTGTTTGGCTTTTTTGTGGACTATAGGTATGAAGAACGGACTCGATCTAAACTACGAAAAACTGTAAAATCTCACTAAGCAACCTGGAAATCTGATACCACTTGATAGAGGCAAAGGTGTCCCGTCTTTCGATGAGATGGTGGCTATCGTTTTGGAGGAAATCGACTTTGACGATCCGACTACGAACGTGTGAGGACGTCGCACCTTAGCAATCGCTAAACCAACTCCGAGAGGTTATTAACCACACCGGAGCATGATCAACCTGACCACGAAGGTTTGTTTCCTGTAGGCAAACGAAGAACAAGCAAGAAACTAAGATTGCAATCTGGATATTGCGAATATAAGAGGAAAGCTTTATTGATCAAGGTGGGGTTCTGTGATGCCTTGGTCTGCTCGTTGAACACAAACGAAGTACGCGAAGTTGCAACTATGGCAAACTTTTGATCTAAACAAAACCCAAAGTCTAAACGGTGCCCTAAGGGCCCAATAATAAGGTGACGCATCACCTAGAATAGCCTCTGGACGAAGTTTATGAAGTGGCATCTTGTATATTTCGTCCAAGGCTTCATGCACTCATTATGGTGGTTTCAATGTCTTGAAATCATCACTTGTAACTCCGTTCTTGTTCCCCTTGCGGATGCCATCAACTCCATGCTTGTTCTTGCTCCAATGTTCATCACTCTTATCCATGTGAGGCCCTTCATTTGTAAGCAAAACAAATGTATCCAATTTAGGCAGCATCGTATTCTCATGAACATTAGAATCATTACCAAGAAACGAAAGTACCTGATAATTTAATTGGCGTGCGCGAGCTCTAGTAATTGGTCCAGTATAGGTAGTAGTAGGGACTGTGGGTGTAACAATGGTATTGATGTCCTCATCATTCGGCCTTCATCCACGGCGACAACAACGAGATGGTTGGGCATGAGATTTTCCCTTCGACCACGGCAACATATGATGACTTGAGTGACTTGTGCCACCATATTGAGAGTGAGAGTGACTTCACCACTAGCCCCATAGATGTGTTACCCCAATTCCCATGTGAGGAGAGCCACAACCCCCACCACTTGAGTGAGATGAGTGACTCCACCATACGTGAGATTGAGTGCACCTATTTTGTGGGAGTGAGGGAACCACCACATAGAGAGAGTGAGATAGTTGATAGGTCATGTGAGGCCACTTTTAACACTAACGACTTGACCTCTACCTCTATAGTGTCTTCTCATTTGGTGCTAGGTCCCTTATATGATGACGCGCCGATTCTCGATGACTTCGTCCTACATTTGGACAAGAAGATGGCCATGGTGGAATATGATGCACCACCACATGGTTCCATCACAATGATGATCTTGACCACCATTCGGTCTTTCCCACCTCACCTACACCACTTGAGTGGAATGAGTAAGGTAACATAGGTGAAGGTGATGCTCTTGTCCCACTAGTGGACTATCATGACATTGATTGCTTGCATGATGTTGATCAACCTATTTCCATGCTTCATGCTAGTGTGACTTCCCCATGCGATGATTTACCCATTTTATGATGAGTATGATGATTGCCATGTGGAGTCTATTAGTTGTGATGCCATGTTACATAGGATTTCTTGTGCTAATTCTCTCAGTCACATCATGTTTGCCAATCCGCTTGACTTGTCATATGCTATGCATGAGATCGACCACATGTCATATTTGCAATCTCTTCATAGTGACTATGCATATGCTATTAAAATTAACCCAATTTGCACATATGGCATAGATGACAAGCCTATGGTTATTGGCATTTGTTTCTCTTGTGATGATATTGACATGCTACCTTTGCATCATTTATCTCATATGCCATGCCATAACCACCTAGCTTCGGATATGCATTGTTTTGGATGTTTGTCCATTTTCTCCATATGATGTTTCCAACATTGCTCATAAGGAGACCCCTATAGTTTCCTCATACATGTTCGGAGATTTGATCACTCCCATCCATTGCATGATCCCAATACTTATGTGCACAATATGCTTCCCATGAATAAACATGCTATTGATGTGCCAAATACTTGTATGCTCAATTTGCATCCCCATCATGTTATACACAATAACTATTCTTTCATGATGGATGACATGTTCTTATACCATGCATCAAACTTCTTTGAGCACCTCTTATCTTGTGCTAACTTTCATATGCACATACACATCATGATGGATGATGTGTACATTTACCACACACACAATTTCTTCCGTTTGTGTCTCTTTTGTGTAGGTACCCATGAATTGTTGTCAACCTCGCAATCCCACGAGTTGACAAAATGAGCTCTAGAGAGCAATGATGACTTGGGATCCCATGGATTGTCTTTCCCACCGCTCTCTTCGTGCAAAGAGTTCGCGCAATTCTTCTACATGACCCTCTCTTGGCTATGGGTTATTGTCCACTACATATTCTATGCCCATCTTGCCATGTTCACTTTACGTGATGTGCTCATTATTATGCTTTTATCATGCATTCGTGACCCATGCTTTGCATTACATATGATGATTGATTCTCATACTTGTATGTGTATTTGCAAGCTTGGTGGAGACATTGCTTGTTATTGCCGCCCCATGCCTATGATGATACTATGATCTTGCTTTGTGTTCGTGCTTGCGATATGTCATGTACATTGCCTATGACTATTATTTTTCCACATGACATGATTGCCATGCTTTCGTCTAGTATGTTGCATCTTTACACTACTAGCTTGCACGACTTGATTCCTATGATTGCTTGCCTTGTTGCATCACCAATGATTCATACTTGCTCACTTCATGCAGTTGATGTCATCCATTTACATGCTTGTCCCTATGATATCTTTGCTTGTGCTCAATTTATGCGCTTATATGCCATCTCACAATCCTTTGTCACACCATATGCTTTGCATGATGACGACACTTGTTTGGTGAATCGCCTCTTGAATGCTTGGTTTTGCACTAACGCTAACCAAATTCATTTTTCCAAGTGTTTGTTGTCCTTGCTCATTTTGAAGGAATACAAAGATGGTGCGACATTGGAGAGTGCCCACTTCAAGCATGAAGATGACGACTACTTGGTGAACGTCCACTCCTACACGGCGAAGCCATCTCTTTCCCATGGTGATTTGGTTTTCGATCCAAGGTCGAATCTTTCCCAAGGGAGGGGAGATGATGCGGAGCATCCTACGGACATCACCATGTCAAGAGTCCGTTTGGCAAGTGACACGTGCGACCTCTACTTCACATACACAAAGGTGAATCATATCCTTTACACGTGCTCACTTGACCCCTTCGAGGATGGTATAATACTTGACACTTCTCCCGTGTGCATGCTTAGGTATTGTCGGAACGCTGCGGACGACGTGGAGGAGTGCAAGCGCCAAGGAACACCGACACCATCCGCGAGGGAAGCGTGGAAACAAAGACGCAAGAAGAAGAGCTGTCGAAGAAGCTCCAGCCACCGGACGACCGGTCGGGTCCGGACGTCCGGCGCCTGAAGATCCACCGGACGACCGGTCCAGACTGGACGACTAGTGTCCCTGCACCCGAGCCAAACGAGCAGACGTCCGACGCGACCGGACGACCGGTCCAGACCGGAAATCCGCTGGTGTAGGGTAGAGACCCTATAGCCCGATCTTTCACGAAAGGAGGGCTCCCGGGGAAAAACACGAAGAACACGAGGATGGATGGGAGGAAACCACAAGAGGAAATCACTAAACCGTCACGAATAAGTCACACATGGGCTAGATCCTCGAGTACATAGAGCGATACACGAATCTACGGACAACTAGGGACGATACAGGGTAACCGGTTCTTCTCCGTGAGGAGGTCTTGAATCCACAGGGGGATCTTCTCCGCAAGGAGGTCTTGAATCCAAGGTGGATCTTCTCCGAAGAGGGGCCGCGGTCTTTCTCGAGGAGTAGATCCGATATGGATGAGCAATGCTCTATCTCTCAAATGAGCTAAACCAATGCTAACCTAGCTAGGATGAATGGGGGGGGGTATATTTATAGTCTAAGTGCAAAAGGGGGGCGAAGTGAAAGGGTACATGGGCCTCGGGCCCGAAACTGGACGCAGCCAGGTTCCGGACGTCCGTTGGGGACCGGACGTCCGGTGTCTCAGGAGCTGTCGGACATCCGGTATCCTCCGGTCGTCCGCTGGTTCTGCTCTGTGATGGGGGTGCCGGACGTCCGGAGGCTCCGGACTTCCGTTGATGTTGGCTCGGGTGCTGGTGCGCTGGTCGTCCGGTCCGGACCGGACATCCGGTGGCTGGGGCTCAGCTGACGCTTCAGGCGCCGGACGTCCGGTCCCGGCCGGTCGTCCGGTGGCTGGGAATTTTCCTGCAGCTCTTCTTCTTCTCCGTCTTCTCATCCATATTCCTCTTCTTCTTGTCCTTGCTCCTTAGATTCTCCATTGTACTTGAGTATGCACAAGGTATCCATATGAGGTAGTAGCCATGCTTCATGTGCATCAGAGTGGAATTGTGAGTGGAGAGATGTCACCTCGGTTTCAAGGGCTCTTGCACGTGATCGAGTCATGGGCCCGGTAGGCACTAGGTGAGACGATGGTAGGTCCATGGGGATGACCTTGGGATGCTCCGCATCATCTCCCCTCCCTTGGGGAAGATCCATCCTCGGATCAAAATCTTCATCACCATGGAAGGGAGAGAGATCTTTGACGTTGAAGATGTCGCTAGTACTTGTCGCGCGGGAGGTTGATCTTGTAAGCGTTGTCGTTGTAGCGTGCAAGCACCTTAAAGGGTCCATCTGCTCGTGGTCGAAGCTTGGATTTGCGTTCTTGTGGGAAGCGGTCCTTGCGAAGGTGTAGCCACACTCGATCACCAATGTTGAAGACCATAGGTTGCTTGTTGAAGTTGAGCTTGGTCGCAAGGCGCTGAACTTGGCGCTCGATGGTGTTTCTTGTATCTTCATGCATCTTCTTGAGATGTGTCACACGCGCACTTGCATCCAAATTGATGCGCTCTTGGAGTGGTAGAGGAAGAATGTGCAATGGTGACAATGGGTTGAATCCGTAAACGACCTCGAAAGGCGACTTGCCGGTTGTTGAGTGTCTTGCTCGGTTGTAGGCGAACTCGGTGATAGGTAGGCACTCCTCCCACTCCTTGATGTTCTTCTTGACGAGTACTCGAAGTAGAGCGGAGAGTGTGCGGTTTGTCACCTCCGTTTGACCGTCGGTTTGAGGATGGTACGCCGTGGAGAAGAGTAGCTTGATTCCGAGCTTGGCGCATAGGGTCTTCCAAAAGTAGCTAAGGAACTTGACGTCGCGGTCCGAGACAATTGTCTTTGGCACACCATGGAGACGCAATATTTCCCTACAAAAGAGATTAGCAACATGTGAAGCATCGTCTATCTTGTGACAAGGAATAAAATGTGCCATTTTGGAGAAACAGTCCACAACGACAAATATGAAATCTTTCCCATTGGGAGTTTTTGGCAAGCCAAGTACAAAGTCCATGCTTATGTCCTCCCAAGGTTGGTATGGAATTGGTAAAGGCATATAGAGACCATGAGATTGAGCTTTGGACTTAGCTTTGCGACATGTCGAACATCGGTTGGTGAAGCGATTGACGTCGCGAAACATCTTTGGCCAAAAGTAGCTCTTCGAGAGCGTGGTGAACGTCTTGTCGCGTCCGAAATGTCCCATTAATCCTCCTCCATGCGATTCCTGCAAAAGCAATAACCGAAGGGATGACTTGGGGATGCAAAGTTTGTTAGCTCTCATATGGTAGCCGTCTTTGATGTAATAGCGTTCGCACGATGTATGCGACAAACACTTGGCAAAAGGAATGGCAAAAGTCTCATCATGCGCATACAATTCTCTGATATGCTCGAAGCCAATGACATCTAACTCAAGTTGGGTGACTAGCATGCATATGCGGGAAAGAGCATCCGCTACGATGTTTTCTTCACCCTTTATGTACTTGATGACATAGGGAGAAGACTCAATGAATTCACTCCATTTAGCATGATGCTTGTTCAACTTAGTTTGACCCTTGAGATACTTGAGGGTCTCATGATCGGTATGAATGATAAACTCATGGGGACGAAGGTAATGTTCCCATTCATGTAAAACACGGACTAAAGCATATAGCTCTTTGTCATAGATGGGATAGCTGAGTTGCGCTCCGGAAAGTTTCTCACTAAAGTAAGCTATGGGGCGCTTCTCTTGCGTTAACACACCTCCTATGCCATTACCGCTAGCATCGCAATGAATCTCAAAAGGCTTGTCAAAGTTGGGTAAAGCAAGCACGGGAGCATGAGTAAGCAAATTATTAAGCTCATTGAAGGCAATATCTTGAGATGGTCCCCAAACAAAAGGCACGTTCTTCTTGCTCAAAGCATGCAACGGTGAAGCAATGGTGCTAAAATCCTTCACAAATCTACGGTAGAAACCGGCTAAACCAAGAAAACTATGCACTTGTTGCAAATTGGTTGTTGGGGCCAAGTTTTAATAGCATTGATCTTGGACTCATCTACATGAATACCCTTATAAGAGACAACAAATCCTAAGAAAACGAGCTTATCAACACCAAAAAGGCATTTCTCCATATTAGCAAAGAGACGCTCTTTCCTAAGAGTTTGCAAAACGTTGCGGACATGGGTGACATGCTCTTGGATAGATTTGCTAAACACAAGAATGTCATCGAAGTAAACCACAACAAATATACCAATGTAAGGGCGAAAGACATGATTCATAAGGCGCATAAAAGTGCCCGGTGCTTCCGAGAGACCCATAGGCATGACTAACCACTCATACAAACCAAACTTGGTTTTGAAGGCGGTTTTCCGTTCATCACCCTCTTGTATGTGGATTTGATAGTAACCACCCTTAAGATCAATTTTGGAAAATATAGTGGCACCGCTAAGTTCATCAAGCATATCATCAAGGCGTGGAATGGGATACCTATATCTAACGGTGATAGCATTGATAGGTCTACAATCGGAGCACATGCGAAAGACCATCACGTTTTGGCACAAGAATGACCGGTACGGCACAAGGGCTCAAACTTTCACGCACATGACCATGGTCTATGAGATGCTTTACTTGCCTTTGTATTTCTTTGGTTTCTTCGGGGATGACGCGGTATGGAGCTTTGTTTGGAAGCGGCGCTCCGTGGATGAGATCAATTCGATGTTCAATGCTTCGTAGTGGAGGTAGACCCGAAGGTAGCTCACCGGGGAAAACATCTTGGACTTCCTGCAATAGAGAAGATAACACCAAAGGCAGATCATGAGAGTTGTTAGTATTTGTGACCTCGTCCTTGCACAATAGGACATAGTGTAGGACACTTGATGGGTTCTCACACACTTCTCTCATCTCACGTTTGGTGGCAAATAGGACGAAGTTCTTGTTTTCGCTCATCGTGGAGGCACTCAATTTGGGCTTGTGGCGCTCACTCTCTTTTTGGTGGCTCACTCTCTCACCATTCTCTCCACGATGGGTGGCTTTCTTATCGGCGATCACTTGGCTTGGAGACATGGGTCGTAACACAAACTCCTTTCCTTGCATCTTGAAGCTATAGTGGTTTGTACGCCCATTATGGACGACTCCTCTATTGAATTGCCATGGCCGTCGAAGGAGAAGATGGCAAACGGTCATAGAGATGACGTCGCATTCCAAGGTGTCTTCGTAAGCGCCGATTTTGAAGGATACTTGTACTCGGTGCTCGACTTGGATAATGCCGGAGTCACTAAGCCATTGCACTTTGTATGGATGTGGATGTTTCGTCTTGGGCAATTGGAGCTTGGAGCAAAGTTCTTCACTTGCGAGATTGTGACAACTCCCTCCATCGATGATGACCTTGATGGATCGTCCATTGATGCCGGCTTTGGTGTGGAATATGGTGCATCTTTGGTCTTCTTCTTGGTGATGTTGGAGTGTCAAGACTTTTGAGACAACAAGTGCGGGACTTGAGTCTTCATCACAAAAGACTTGTTCTTCTTCATTGTTCACTTGGTGGTGCATGGCCACTTGCTCAAGGGCTTCCATTTCTCCTTCACTCATGGAGTCATAAGTTCCATCATCGTTGAAGATCATTGTGCGCTTGTTGGTGCACTCATAGGACTTGTGGCCTCGGCCTCCGCAAGTGAAACACTTGAGGGAACTCGTCTTGACGGTCTCATCGGTTGGGGTAGATGAAGATGAAGCTCTCGGCTTGAAGTTGCTCGTAGGAGGATGACTTGTAGTTGACGAAGCTTTCTTGGAAGTCGGCTTATCGATGTTGGAAGTAGACGCTCTTGTAGTCGGTGTTGGAGTCATTGAAGCTTGGTTATTGGAGAAGCCGTAGGACTTGGATAAGAACTTGGCGTCCTTGAAGTCATCTTGCACTTGGCGTTCTGCTTTGGTAGCTTGGTGCACGAGCTCGATGAGATTTGTGTATGGTTGGAAGTCGGCGATCTTCTTGATGGGATGATTGAGTCCATTCAAGAAACGTGCCATAGTTTGCTCATCATCTTCCGTCACATTGGCTCTTATCATTGCAATCTCCTTCTCCTTGTAGTATTCTTCAACGCTCTTGGTTCCTTGCTTGAGTTGTTGGAGTTTCTTGAAGAGGTCTCGGTTGTAGTAGGTAGGCACGAAGCGTGCTCTCATGACATCCTTCATTTGTGCCCAAGTAGTGATGGGTGGATCACCTCTTGCCTCACGGCACTCAATGACTTGTTCCCACCAAATGAGGACATAGTCTTGGAACTCAAGGGATGCCATCGCGACCTTCTTCTCTTCTTCATAATTGTGCAAACGGAAGATCTTGTTAACTTTCAATGCCCATGAAGGTATTCTTCGGGATCGTTGTTTCCGTTGAACTTGGGCATGGTGAACTTGAGCTTGCCGTAGCGTTGCTCTTCATTGTGTTGGGGTCGGGGTTGATGACGCCCATGTTGTAGATGCTTGTCCAACTCATGCTACTCTCAACACGGAGGGTTGTCAACCTCGTGTTGCTCTTGCCGCGGAGGATTCCCATTGTTTTCATGCTCTTGATGAACTTGATGGTCTTGGCGAGCTTGTGGAGGAACGCGTCAAGCTCGAGGGGGAACTAGACGATGCACGCGAGCTTGAAATCGGCGTTCATGAAGTTCTTCGCGAAGTGCTTCCTCTTCCTCACGGGCTTTTCGGCCTCGGTCGGCAACGGCTCGACTTGCATCATGTAGAGCTTGTTGCACCTCAAGTGCTTGAGCGTCACAGAGTTGTTGTTCTTGACGTTGAGCCTCGGCATTTTGTGCATTTTGGTGTAGACGCACGCGTTCTTCCTCTTCATGTTGGCGTTGTTGTTGTCGTTCTCAAGCTAGCACAAAAGCTTCTTCGGCTTGACGTCATCGGCGCTCTTGAGAGTCGGTATCCCGAAGCGGATTGAGGTTTGCTTGATGGTCGGTGCGTGCGGCTCGACGAAGAGTGTTCGATGTCGGTGTACTTGAGTCGGAATGGTGACTTGAACGGCTCCTTCTTGAAGTGGAAGAAGAGCGGTTGAGCAACAAAGCGCGAATCTCGTCCATCCTTGCGTCATTCTCTTGCTTGTGATCATCGAGCTTGTGGTAGAAGTAGTCCCTTGTACGTTGCTCGGAAAGTCTCAAGTCGGCGGCAAGGTTGTCGATGCGTTCACTCATAGCTTGTTGCTCTTGATGCAAAGCACGTTGTGCACCAAAGAGGTGACTCTTGGTGACGAAGGAGTTCATGTCGTCGTCTTGCTCCATGAAGAGTGGGTTGGTAGAAGTACTCGGCCTATCCATCATTCCAAGTCAAGTGTGAGTGGCAGAAAGAGAAGAACGAATACCAAATGTACCTTGACCGAAGTTGAAAGTGAGTCGATGATCACTCCAATGTAGGACAAGGAAATAGCCCAATTGGTACGAATTCTCGTCAGTTTCTCACACCTACACAAGTAAAAGCTTATGGTGGAGCTTGGTTAGGATGGTGGCACAATTTTTAATGTGAATGTAAGCACGATTCAATAATGTTGGAGAAGATTTGCAAGATGCAATGTAACAAGTAGACCAAGCATATACGGTACACGGAAACACACACGCAAAAAGATAAGTGGGGTTGTGCAACCAAGGGTGAGCCAAAATGTGGAATCCACAAAAATGCTCTTGTTGCACAATACTAGAGAGACGCTAGCACGATTGGACGATAGGCGGATACAAGAACTTGTGCACAACCTACTTAGCAAAAATGCAACGACTTCTATCCCAAATATGTTTTATGCAAGGTGTTGCTATGATATGATCCAAGATGATCGAGTATGACAATCTTAATGTTGTATGATGCTATGGTTCTTGCTTAAAAGCTCTTTGCTAATCTTTCCTCTTTGCTTAAAAGCTTGGTTGGCTCTTTGATGTTGGAGCTCTTTTCTTATGCGATCCTTGATGAACCAAGATAGCAAGTGAGTATGCGATGACAACTTAGTGACACAAGAGATGATACCAATATAGGCAACAATGATGTATGTATGTATGCTATGGGATGTATGATCACTAAAGTGCACAAGTCTCGTTGCCGGCAATACTCAATGGCTAGTCTCGATGGGTAAGCAACGCAAAGGAGTGAGGAGATGATGGCTATCAATGTAATGGCAAGAATGATATGTCCAATACCAAGATGAGGTTACCGGTCTTGCTTCCGGTATGGTGTCAAAATGGTGGCACGAATACCAAGTCGTAGTCGAGGTGGTCGTTGTTGATGACCGGTGTTGATGATGCGTCCGTGGCGAAAATGAGCGGTGGTGGTGTCGTTGTCAAACCGTACCTAGATAGCCGAAACACAAAAGGGTATTGTACCGCAACTCAAATTCTCAAAACCAAAGGCGACCAAAATCGTCGGAGTAGGTGGCGGTTAGGTGGTGGTGTGGGTAGGGATATTGGGATGGTTTTTCGAAAGTTGGAGGTGGTGTGGTGGATGATGTTGTGGAATTAGCGGTCGTCCGGGCGCGGGCGAATGTCCGGTCGCCGGTCGTCCGGTAACGTCGGACGTCCGGTGCTTCCTGGGTCGCCGGACGTCGGTGATATGACGGTCGTCTGGTGGTCGGGGTCAACGCAAGATTTTAGATTCGGGAGGTGATTTTTGGGGGGGAATATGGGGAATTTGGGAGGGATTTCGAGGTGGAGATGTGATGAGGACATCAATACCATTGTTACACCCACAGCCCCTACTGTTACATATACTGGACCAATTACTAGAGCTCGCGCACGCCAATTAAATTACCAGGTACTTTCGTTTCTTGGTACTGATTCTAATGTTCATGAGATTATGATGCTGCCTAAATTGGATACATTTGTTTTGCTTACAAATGAAGGGCCTAGCTTGGAGAAGGATGAACATTGGAGCAAGTTCAAGCAGGGAGATGATGGCATGCGCAAGGGGAACAAGAACGGAGTTACAAGTGATGATTCCAGGACTCTGAAGCCACCATAATGAGTGCATGAAGCATGGTACTTAATATACAAGATGCCACTTCATAAATTTCGTCCAGAGGCTATTTTAGGTGCTGCGTCACCTTATTATTGGGCCAGGCCCATGTATTTTCGAAGTACTTAAGTATAGGCTGTTTTTAGAGTCCGTATGTGTGGGGAAACAAGAGTTAGGGTTGGTTTCGGACCCCTCCACCAAGGGCCACGAAATTCCCCCTCTCTCTTCCATATATACAACCCTTAGGGCATCGTTTAGGCTTTGGGTTTTGTTTAGATTAAAAGTTCGCCATAGCTGCAACTTCGCGTACTTCGTTTGTGTCCAACGACCAGACCAAGACGTCACAGAACCCCATCTTGATCAATAAAGCTTTCATCTTATATTCGCAATATCCAGATTGCAATCTCAGTTTCTTGCTTGTTCTTCGTTTGCTCGCAGGAAATAGACCCTCGTGGTCAGGTTGATCGTGCTCCGGCGTGGTCAATAACCCTCGGAAGTTGGTTTAGCGATTGCTAAGGCGCGACGTCTCGCACGTTCGTAGTCGGATCGTCAAGGTCGACTCCCCCAGAAAACGATAGCCACATCTCATCGAAACATCAGGACACCTTTGCCTCTATCAAGTGGTATCAGATTTCCAGGTTGCTCGGTGAGATTTTACAGTTTTTCATAGATTAGATCGAGTCTGTTCTTCATACCTACAGTCCACGAAAAAAGCCACAAAAAAATTTAGGGTTAGTTCATTATATCCGAACCAATCTAAGCCTTTGCATAATCTTTTTAGGGTTTTTGCTTTGTTGAATTTGCGGTTGCATCGTCGTGTCAAGTTGCTGGTCTTAGAGTCTAGTCTTTTAGAGTTTTGAGTTCTGGTCATAAGTTGTCACGCCGCCGCCGCACCATCATCATCGCCCATCTACCTCCATTGCTGATCCGCCACCGCTCTGAATCCGTATCCATATACCACCACCAATCCGTATCCATATTCCACCACCGCTACCATATACCACCACCGCTGCCATATACAACAACCATATATCCACCACCAATCTGAGTTCTTCTCATATTAGGTTTGTTCTTGAGATCAATCTCAATTCCGTTTCGTGTTTCCTTGCCTGCGTAGGTCTCGGAAAAAAAAAGTCTGGAGACCCCCGGGCAGTTTTTAGGCCAAAATTTTCATGGGCAAATTTTTTTTCCCTATCCTATTTTTAGGTTTTTCTGAGTCTTTTGAGCCACGTGCCATCATAGTGATTTTTTGTCGCACTTTTTCGTCGTCGCTGCCCTGATTTCCGAAAAAAAAGTGAAAAAAAAAATTTCGTGCCATCCTACCAGTTTGACGAGGGAAGAGTTTTGAGACACTCGCCATTATAGTGATTTTTCGCAAAAAAAAGAGGAGCGCAAAAAAAAGAGCAAAAAACCAAAGAGAGTTCCAGAGTGTGCTTTTCCCTTATTTGCGTGCAGCGCCGTGATTTTGTTCGTGTTCTAGGCTCGCGTCTCTAGCACGGTCTAGCCTAGGACCAGCACAGTACCGTCGTTGAGCGTTTATTCAACTTTGCATCTTTGAATTGATTATTGTTGACCCTTTTTGCTACCATACTATACGCCTTCCCAGCTCCACATACATCTACGTCGTGCATTTGACTCTCCCTGGCAATCGCTCTATCCAAGCTTTTGAGAGTTTTGACTACAACGGTTGCCGATCACCGCCTGCTGCTGGGTAAGAACTGGTAAGAATTTGAGATTTGCTCGACGGATTTGTGACACCACCACCACCACCACCTCTTGTTAGTATTCTGTAGGATCATATTATTGTGTGTTTCTATTCTTGCTAACCATGGCAGGATCACAAGCCGACGAGACTGACTGGGAGAACATGACGAATCAGGAGTTGCATGATAAATTTCAGCAAATGATGAATGGACAGGTGCAAGATGTGCTAAACAGATTTGAAGAGGCCATGGAGAAGATAGATGGCATGGAGAAGACGTTCGAAACAAAGCTCGATAACAGGTTTAATGAATTGCTTGCGCGTCTTCCACCACCACCACTGGCTGCACCTAACGCACCTCTACAACAACAACAACAACGACTACCTACACATCGTGAAACAGCCCTCCGCCGAGCGAGCCGTCTCCCTCTTGCACCTGGCCAAACTGTTGGTGCTGCTATTGCTACTTCTGTGGCTCCTGCTGCTGATGCGGAGGAGGATGATTTTGCTGGCGATTACGAGGATGAGGTTGATCAAAATCAGAACTACGTGCCACCACCAGCACAACAACCACCAGGTCGTCCACATGCAAATAATGGCAATGGTAGGGCTCACCCTCAGGTACGAGATCATGACCATCTCCCTAAACTAAAATTGAATATTCCACCATTTGAGGGTAGATATGTTCCTGATATATATCTTACTTGGGAGTTAGAAACTGAACAACGATTTACATGTTTACAATATCCCGAGGAGAGACGTGTTCCTGCTGCTGTTTGTGCATTCACTAGTTTTGCATGTGTTTGGTGGTCTGAGCATTGTAGATTATATCCCATTCCTGCTACTTGGGCTGCTTTGAAAACTGCTATGCGTACTCGTTGGGTTCCACCATATTATCAACGTGAATTACTTCAAAAATTGCAGCGCTTAAGACAGCGAAAAAATTCTGTAGAAGAGTATTATCAGGAATTACAAACTGGCATGAGTAGATGTGGTATTGTTGAGGAGAATGAAGCTATGCTTGCACGTTTTATGGGTGGATTAAATAGAGAGATTCAGACAATTCTAGAGTATAAGGACTATACTAATATCACTCGTTTATTCCATCTTGCTTGTAAAGCTGAACGTGAAGTGCAGGATCGACAGGCATTGGCGCGGACTAAATTTTCTGCAGGTCGATCTTCATCATGGACACCACGTGCATCATCTACTTCCACACGTTCTGCTACACAGGCGCCTCCGTCGGCTGCCACCTCCAACCGTGATACAATAAAGCAGGCACAATCACCACTATCTGCCAAGAGCACACCTTCTGGGCCTGCAAAGAGCTCTTCTTCATCCATGGCATCCACAGGGCAAACACATGATATTATTTGTCGACGTTGCAAGGGTGGAGGTCATTATGCGAGAGAATGCCCATCTAAACGTGTGATGATTGTTAGTGAGGATGGTGGGTATGAGTCCGCTAGTGACTATGATGAGGAGACTTTGGCTCTTCTTACACGTGACGAACACGGTGGAGACGATTCTGATCATGAGACGCAATACATGGCTCCTGAAGATGCTGACAGGTATGAATGTTTAGTTGCTCAACGCGTTTTGAGTGTTCAGGTTACACAAGCTGAGCAAAATCAGAGGCATAATTTGTTCCATACAAAGGGAGTTGCGAAGGAACGTTCTGTTCGCGTGATCATAGATGGAGGGAGTTGCAACAACTTGGCTAGCATGGAGATGGTGGAGAAGCTATCTCTCACCACAAGACCACATCCACATCCTTACTACATCCAATGGTTCAACAACAGCGGCAAGGTTAAGGTAACACGTACTGTTCGTGTGCATTTTAGTATCTCTACATATGCTGACTATGTTGATTGTGATGTGGTACCTATGCAAGCATGTTCCTTATTACTTGGTAGACCATGGCAATTTGATAAAAATTCTATTCACCATGGTAGAAACAATTAGTATACTCTTGTTCATAAGGATAAGAACATTACTTTGCTTCCTATGACTCCTGATTCCATTTTGAAAGATGATATTAATAGAGCTAATAAAGCAAAACAGGAGAAAAATAAGAGTGAAAATCAGATTGTGGCAAAAGAATTTGAGCAACAAATGCAGCCTAATAATAATAAACAATCTAGTGCTGCTTCTGAAATTAAATTGAAAAGTGCATGTTTACTTGCCACCAAATCTGATATTGATGATCTAGATTTTAGCAAATCTGTTTGCTATGCTTTTGTGTGCAAAGAGGCATTATTTTCATTCGAGGACGTGCCTTCCTCTTTGCCTCCTGCTGTCACTAACATTTTGCAGGAGTTCGCTGACGTCTTTCCACAAGATGTGCCACCGGGATTACCACCTATTCGATGGATTGAGCATCAAATTGACTTAATTCCCGGTGCATCATTACCCAATCGTGCACCATACCGTACCAATCCAGAGGAGACGAAGGAGATTATGCGTCAAGTACAACAACTGCTCGACAAAGGTTATATACGCGAATCCCTTAGTCCTTGTGTTGTTCCTATCATTTTAGTGCCGAAAAAGGATGGTACGTCGCGTATGTGCGTTGATTGTAGAGGCATTAATAATATTACTATTCGTTATCGTCATCCTATTCCTAGGCTAGATGATATGCTTGATGAATTGAGTGGCTCTACAATTTTCTCCAAAGTTGATTTGCGTAGTGGATACCATCAAATTCGTATGAAATTGGGCGATGAATGGAAAACAGCATTTAAAACTAAGTTTGGATTATATGAGTGGTTAGTCATGCCTTTTGGGTTAACTGATGCACCTAGTACTTTCATGAGGTTAATGAACGACGTTTTACGTGCTTTCATTGGACGATTTGTGGTAGTTTACTTTGATGACATATTGATTTATAGCAAATCTTTGGAGGAACATTTGGAACATTTACGTGCTGTTTTTATTGCTCTACGTGATGCACGTTTGTTTGGTAACCTTGGAAAGTGCACCTTTTGCACCGACCAAGTATCTTTTCTTGGCTATGTTGTTACCCCACAGGGAATTGAAGTTGATAAAGCCAAGATTGAAGCTATTGAGAGTTGGCCGCATCCCAAAACGGTCACACAAGTGCGGAGTTTCCTTGGCCTCGCTGGTTTCTATAGGCGTTTTGTGAGAGATTTCGGCACCATTGCTGCACCTCTCAACGAGCTTACAAAGAAGGATGTGCCTTTTGTTTGGGGTACCGCACAGGAAGAAGCCTTCACGGTATTGAAAGATAAGTTGACACATGCTCCTTTACTCCAACTTCCTAATTTCAATAAGACTTTTGAGCTTGAATGTGATGCTAGTGGAATTGGATTAGGAGGTGTGTTATTACAAGATGGAAAACCTGTTGCATACTTTTCTGAAAAATTGAGTGGGCCTAGTCTGAACTACTCTACTTATGATAAAGAATTATATGCTCTTGTTCGGACCTTAGAAACATGGCAACATTATTTATGGCCCAAGGAATTTGTTATACATTCTGATCATGAATCTTTGAAACACATTAAAAGTCAAGCAAAACTGAACCGTAGACATGCTAAATGGGTTGAATTCATTGAGACTTTCCCTTATGTCATTAAACACAAGAAGGGTAAAGAAAATGTTATTGCGGATGCCTTGTCTCGTCGTTATACTATGCTTTCACAACTTGACTTTAAAATATTTGGTTTGGAGACCATCAAAGATCAATATGTTCATGATGCTGAATTTAAAGATGTATTGCAGAATTGTAAGGAAGGGAGAACTTGGAACAAGTTCGTTCTTAACGATGGATTTGTGTTTCGTGCTAACAAGCTATGCATTCCAGCTAGCTCCGTTCGTCTTTTGTTGTTGCAGGAGGCGCATGGAGGAGGATTAATGGGACACTTTGGCGTCAAGAAAACGGAGGATATACTTGCTACACATTTTTTTGGCCAAAGATGAGACGGGATGTTGAGCGTTTTGTTGCTCACTGCACTACATGTCAAAGAGCTAAGTCACGACTCAATCCTCATGGTTTATATATGCCTTTGCCTGTACCTAGTGTTCCTTGGGAGGATATATCTATGGACTTTGTTTTAGGTTTACCTCGAACAAAGAAGGGGAGGGATAACATATTTGTTGTCGTGGATAGATTCTCGAAAATGGCACACTTTATACCATGTCATAAAAGCGATGATGCTGTTAATGTTGCTGATTTGTTCTTTCGTGAAATTATTCGCTTACATGGTGTGCCAGATACTATTGTTTCAGATCGTGATACTAAATTTCTTAGCCACTTTTGGAGATGTTTATGGGCTAAGTTGGGGGACTAAGCTGCTTTTTAGTACTACTTGTCACCGCCAAACTGATGGACAAACTGAAGTAGTCAATAGAACATTGTCTACTATGCTTAGGGCTGTTTTGAAGAATAACAAGAAAATGTGGGAAGAATGCTTGCCTCATATTGAATTTGCTTATAATCGTTCATTGCATTCTACTACTAAGATGTGCCCTTTTGAAATTGTGTATGGTTTCCTACCTCGTGCACCTATTGATTTGTTGCCTCTTCCATCTTCGGAGAAGGTTAATTTTGATGCTAAAGAACGTTCTGAATTGATTTTAAAAATGCATGAGTTAACTAAGGAAAACATTGAGCGTATGAATGCTAAATATAAACTTGCTGGAGATAAGGGTAGAAAACATGTTGTGTTTGCACCTGGAGATCTTGTTTGGTTACATTTGCGTAAAGATAGATTTCCTAATCTGTGCAAATCAAAGCTAATGCCACGTGCTGATGGTCCTTTTAAGGTGTTAGAGAAAATAAATGATAATGCATATAAACTTGAGCTACCTGCAGATTTTGGGGTTAGTTCCACTTTCAACATTGCAGATTTGAAGCCTTATTTCGGTGAGGAAGATGAGCTTCCGTCGAGGACGACTTCATTTCAAGAAGGGGAGGATGATGAGGACATCAATACCATTGTTACACCCACAGCCCCTGCTGCTATACACACTGGACCGATTACTAGAGCTCGCGCACGCCAATTGAATTATCAGGTACTTTCGTTTCTTGGTAATGAGTCTAATGTTCATGAGAATATGATGCTGCCTAAATTGGATACATTTGTTTTGCTTACAAATGAAGGGCCTAGCTTGGACAAGAAAGATGAACCTTGGAGCAAGTTCAAGCAGGGAGATGATGGCATGCGCAAGGGGAACAAGAACGGAGTTACAAGTGATGATTCCAGGACTCTGAAGCCACCATAATGAGTGCATGAAGCATGGGACGAAATATTCAAGATGCCACTTCATAAATTTCGTCCAGAGGCTATTTTAGGTGCTGCGTCACCTTATTATTGGGCCAGGCCCATGTATTTTCGAAGTACTTAAGTATAGGCTGTTTTTAGAGTCCGTATGTGTGGGGAAACAAGAGTTAGGGTTGGTTTCGGACCCCTCCACCAAGGGCCACGAAATTCCCCCTCTCTCTTCCATATATACAGCCCTTAGGGCATCGTTTAGGCTTTGGGTTTTGTTTAGATTAAAAGTTCGCCATAGCTGCAACTTCGCATACTTCGTTTGTGTCCAATGACCAGACCAGGACGTCACAGAACCCCATCTTGATCAATAAAGCTTTCATCTTATATTCGCAATATCCAGATTGCAATCTCAGTTTCTTGCTTGTTCTTCGTTTGCTCGCAGGAAATAGACCCTCGTGGTCAGGTTGATCGTGCTCCGGCGTGGTCAATAACCCTCGGAAGTTAGTTTAGCGATTGCTAAGGCGCGACGTCTCGCACGTTCGTAGTCGGATCGTCAAGGTCGACTCCCCCAGAAAACGATAGCCACATCTCATCGAAACATCGGGACACCTTTGCCTCTATCAAAGAGGCCATGGAGAAGATAGATGGAATGGAGAAGACGTTCAAAACAAAGCTCGATAACAGGTTTAATGAGTTGCTCGCGCGTCTTCCACCACCACCACCGGCTGCACCTAACGCACCTCTACGACAACAACAACGACGACTACCTACACATCGTGAAAGAGCCCTCCGCCGAGCGAGCCGTCTCCCTCTTGCACCTGGCCAAACTTTTGGTGCTGCTATTGCTACTTCTATGGCTCCTGCTGCTGATGCGGAGGAGGATGATTTTGCTGGCGATTACGAGGATGAGGTTGATCAAAATCAGAACTACGTGCCACCACCAGCACAACAACCACCAGGTCGTCCACATGCAAATAATGGCAATGGTAGGGCTCACCCTCAGGTACGAGATCATGACCATCTCCCTAAACTAAAATTGAATATTCCACCATTTGAGGGTAGATATGTTCCTGATATATATCTTACTTGGGAGTTAGAAACTGAACAACGATTTACATGTTTACAATATCCCGAGGAGAGACGTGTTCCTGCTGCTGTTTGTGCATTCACTAGTTTTGCATGTGTTTGGTGGTCTGAGCATTGTAGATTATATCCCATTCCTGCTACTTGGGCTGCTTTGAAAACTGCTATGCGTACTCGTTGGGTTCCACCATATTATCAACGTGAATTACTTCAAAAATTGCAGCGCTTAAGACAGCGAAAAAATTCTGTAGAAGAGTATTATCAGGAATTACAAACTGGCATGAGTAGATGTGGTATTGTTGAGGAGAATGAAGCTATGCTTGCACGTTTTATGGGTGGATTAAATAGAGAGATTCAGACAATTCTAGAGTATAAGGACTATACTAATATCACTCGTTTATTCCATCTTGCTTGTAAAGCTGAACGTGAAGTGCAGGATCGACAGGCATTGGCGCGGACTAAATTTTCTGCAGGTCGATCTTCATCATGGACACCACGTGCATCATCTACTTCCACACGTTCTGCTACACAGGCGCCTCCGTCGGCTGCCACCTCCAACCGTGATACAATAAAGCAGGCACAATCACCACTATCTGCCAAGAGCACACCTTCTGGGCCTGCAAAGAGCTCTTCTTCATCCATGGCATCCACAGGGCAAACACATGATATTATTTGTCGACGTTGCAAGGGTGGAGGTCATTATGCGAGAGAATGCCCATCTAAACGTGTGATGATTGTTAGTGAGGATGGTGGGTATGAGTCCGCTAGTGACTATGATGAGGAGACTTTGGCTCTTCTTACACGTGACGAACACGGTGGAGACGATTCTGATCATGAGACGCAATACATGGCTCCTGAAGATGCTGACAGGTATGAATGTTTAGTTGCTCAACGCGTTTTGAGTGTTCAGGTTACACAAGCTGAGCAAAATCAGAGGCATAATTTGTTCCATACAAAGGGAGTTGCGAAGGAACGTTCTGTTCGCGTGATCATAGATGGAGGGAGTTGCAACAACTTGGCTAGCATGGAGATGGTGGAGAAGCTATCTCTCACCACAAGACCACATCCACATCCTTACTACATCCAATGGTTCAACAACAGCGGCAAGGTTAAGGTAACACGTACTGTTCGTGTGCATTTTAGTATCTCTACATATGCTGACTATGTTGATTGTGATGTGGTACCTATGCAAGCATGTTCCTTATTACTTGGTAGACCATGGCAATTTGATAAAAATTCTATTCACCATGGTAGAAACAATTAGTATACTCTTGTTCATAAGGATAAGAACATTACTTTGCTTCCTATGACTCCTGATTCCATTTTGAAAGATGATATTAATAGAGCTAATAAAGCAAAACAGGAGAAAAATAAGAGTGAAAATCAGATTGTGGCAAAAGAATTTGAGCAACAAATGCAGCCTAATAATAATAAACAATCTAGTGCTGCTTCTGAAATTAAATTGAAAAGTGCATGTTTACTTGCCACCAAATCTGATATTGATGATCTAGATTTTAGCAAATCTGTTTGCTATGCTTTTGTGTGCAAAGAGGCATTATTTTCATTCGAGGACGTGCCTTCCTCTTTGCCTCCTGCTGTCACTAACATTTTGCAGGAGTTCGCTGACGTCTTTCCACAAGATGTGCCACCGGGATTACCACCTATTCGATGGATTGAGCATCAAATTGACTTAATTCCCGGTGCATCATTACCCAATCGTGCACCATACCGTACCAATCCAGAGGAGACGAAGGAGATTATGCGTCAAGTACAACAACTGCTCGACAAAGGTTATATACGCGAATCCCTTAGTCCTTGTGTTGTTCCTATCATTTTAGTGCCGAAAAAGGATGGTACGTCGCGTATGTGCGTTGATTGTAGAGGCATTAATAATATTACTATTCGTTATCGTCATCCTATTCCTAGGCTAGATGATATGCTTGATGAATTGAGTGGCTCTACAATTTTCTCCAAAGTTGATTTGCGTAGTGGATACCATCAAATTCGTATGAAATTGGGCGATGAATGGAAAACAGCATTTAAAACTAAGTTTGGATTATATGAGTGGTTAGTCATGCCTTTTGGGTTAACTGATGCACCTAGTACTTTCATGAGGTTAATGAACGACGTTTTACGTGCTTTCATTGGACGATTTGTGGTAGTTTACTTTGATGACATATTGATTTATAGCAAATCTTTGGAGGAACATTTGGAACATTTACGTGCTGTTTTTATTGCTCTACGTGATGCACGTTTGTTTGGTAACCTTGGAAAGTGCACCTTTTGCACCGACCAAGTATCTTTTCTTGGCTATGTTGTTACCCCACAGGGAATTGAAGTTGATAAAGCCAAGATTGAAGCTATTGAGAGTTGGCCGCATCCCAAAACGGTCACACAAGTGCGGAGTTTCCTTGGCCTCGCTGGTTTCTATAGGCGTTTTGTGAGAGATTTCGGCACCATTGCTGCACCTCTCAACGAGCTTACAAAGAAGGATGTGCCTTTTGTTTGGGGTACCGCACAGGAAGAAGCCTTCACGGTATTGAAAGATAAGTTGACACATGCTCCTTTACTCCAACTTCCTAATTTCAATAAGACTTTTGAGCTTGAATGTGATGCTAGTGGAATTGGATTAGGAGGTGTGTTATTACAAGATGGAAAACCTGTTGCATACTTTTCTGAAAAATTGAGTGGGCCTAGTCTGAACTACTCTACTTATGATAAAGAATTATATGCTCTTGTTCGGACCTTAGAAACATGGCAACATTATTTATGGCCCAAGGAATTTGTTATACATTCTGATCATGAATCTTTGAAACACATTAAAAGTCAAGCAAAACTGAACCGTAGACATGCTAAATGGGTTGAATTCATTGAGACTTTCCCTTATGTCATTAAACACAAGAAGGGTAAAGAAAATGTTATTGCGGATGCCTTGTCTCGTCGTTATACTATGCTTTCACAACTTGACTTTAAAATATTTGGTTTGGAGACCATCAAAGATCAATATGTTCATGATGCTGAATTTAAAGATGTATTGCAGAATTGTAAGGAAGGGAGAACTTGGAACAAGTTCGTTCTTAACGATGGATTTGTGTTTCGTGCTAACAAGCTATGCATTCCAGCTAGCTCCGTTCGTCTTTTGTTGTTGCAGGAGGCGCATGGAGGAGGATTAATGGGACACTTTGGCGTCAAGAAAACGGAGGATATACTTGCTACACATTTTTTTGGCCAAAGATGAGACGGGATGTTGAGCGTTTTGTTGCTCACTGCACTACATGTCAAAGAGCTAAGTCACGACTCAATCCTCATGGTTTATATATGCCTTTGCCTGTGCCTAGTGTTCCTTGGGAGGATATATCTATGGACTTTGTTTTAGGTTTACCTCGAACAAAGAAGGGGAGGGATAACATATTTGTTGTCGTGGATAGATTCTCGAAAATGGCACACTTTATACCATGTCATAAAAGCGATGATGCTGTTAATGTTGCTGATTTGTTCTTTCGTGAAATTATTCGCTTACATGGTGTGCCAGATACTATTGTTTCAGATCGTGATACTAAATTTCTTAGCCACTTTTGGAGATGTTTATGGGCTAAGTTGGGGACTAAGCTGCTTTTTAGTACTACTTGTCACCCCCAAACTGATGGACAAACTGAAGTAGTCAATAGAACATTGTCTACTATGCTTAGGGCTGTTTTGAAGAATAACAAGAAAATGTGGGAAGAATGCTTGCCTCATATTAAATTTGCTTATAATCGTTCATTGCATTCTACTACTAAGATGTGCCCTTTTGAAATTGTGTATGGTTTCCTACCTCGTGCACCTATTGATTTGTTGCCTCTTCCATCTTCGGAGAAGGTTAATTTTGATGCTAAAGAACGTTCTGAATTGATTTTAAAAATGCATGAGTTAACTAAGGAAAACATTGAGCGTATGAATGCTAAATATAAACTTGCTGGAGATAAGGGTAGAAAACATGTTGTGTTTGCACCTGGAGATCTTGTTTGGTTACATTTGCGTAAAGATAGATTTCCTAATCTGCGCAAATCAAAGCTAATGCCACGTGCTGATGGTCCTTTTAAGGTGTTAGAGAAAATAAATGATAATGCATATAAATTTGAGCTACCTGCAGATTTTGGGGTTAGTCCCACTTTCAACATTGTAGATTTGAAGCCTTATTTGGGTGAGGAAGATGAGCTTCCGTCGAGGACGACTTCATTTCAAGAAGGGGAGGATGATGAGGACATCAATACCATTGTTACACCCACAGCCCCTACTGTTACATATACTGGACCCAATTACTAGAGCTCGCGCACGCCAATTAAATTACCAGGTACTTTCGTTTCTTGGTAATGATTCTAATGTTCATGAGATTATGATGCTGCCTAAATTGGATACATTTGTTTTGCTTACAAATGAAGGGCCTAGCTTGGAGAAGGATGAACATTGAAGCAAGAACACGCATGGAGTTGATGGCATGCGCAAGGGGATCAAGAACGGATTTACAAGTGATGATTTTAGGACTTTGAAGCCGCCATAAGGAGTGCATGAAGCCTTGGACGAAATATACGAGATGCCACTTCATAATATTCGTCCATAGGCTATTCTAGGTGCTGCGTCACCTTATTAATGGGCCAGGCCCATGTAATTTCGAAATACTTAAGTATAGGCTATTTTTAGAGTCCGTATGTGTGGGGAAACAAGACTTAGGGTTGGTTTCGGACCCCACCCTCAAGGTCCACGAAATTCCCCCTCTTCCTCCATATATACAGCCCTTAGGGCATCGTTTAGACTTTGGGTTTTGTTTAGATCAAAAGTTCGCCATAGCTGCAACTTCTCGTACTTCGTTTGTGTCCAACGACCAGACCAAGACGTCACAGAACCCCACCTTGATCAATAAAGCTTTCATCTTATATTCGCAATATCCAGATTGCAATCTCAGTTTCTTGCTTGTTCTTCGTTTGCTTGCAGGAAACGGGCCCTCGTGGTCAGGTTGATCGTGCTCCGGCGTGGTCAATAACCCTCGGACGTTGGTTTAGCGATTGCTAAGGCACAACGTCTCGCACGTTCGTAGTCGGATCGTCAAGGTCGACTCCCATAGAAAACGATAGCCACCATCTCATCGAAACATCGGGACACCTTTGCCTCTATCAAGATGGTGGGGGAAGGTTAGATCTACTTGCAACGCAACAGATTCGCAGATCAAAACCAACAAAGCATCATCACAACTCACAAACACACAAGAAACATTTTGGGGCTATTTTTGGTGGGGATTTTCGGATTAGGACGAAAAACAACATAATAAAGCTAGAAAAACGAAGAGGGGGGCTCCGAAATCGTGATCAACCTTGCTCATGATACCAAGATGATGTAGGTAGAGACCCTATAGCCCGATCTTTCACGAAAGGAGCGGATCCCGGGGAAAAACACGAAGAACACGAGGATGAATGGGAGGAAAACACAAGAGGAAATCACTAAACCGACACGAATAAGTCACACATGGGCTAGATCCTCGAGTACATAGAGCAATACATGAATCCACGGACAACTAGGGATGATACACGGTAACCGTTTCTTCTCCGTGAGGAGGTCTTGAATCCACAAGGGGATCTTCTCCGCAACGAGGTCTCGAATCCAAGCTGGATCTTCTCCGAAGAGGGGCCGCGGTCTCTCTCGAGGAGTAGATCCAATATGGATGAGCAATGCTCTATCTCTCAAATGAGCTAAACCAATGCTAACCTAGCTAGAATGAATGGGGGGTCTATTTACAGTCTAAGTGCAAAAGGGGGGGGGGCGAAGTGAAAGGGTACATGGGCCTCGGGCCCGAAACTGGACGCAGCCAGGTTCCGGACGTCCGCTGGGGACCGGATGTCTGGTGTCTCAGGAGCTGTCGGATGTCCGGTGTCCTCCGGTCGTCCGCTGGTTCTGCTCTGTGATGGCGGTGCCGGACGTACGGAGGCTCCGGACTTCCGTTGATGTTGGCTCGGGTGCTGGTGCGCCGGTCGTCCGGTCCGGACCGGATGTCCGCTGGCTGGGGCTCGACTGATGCTTCAGGCGCCGGATGTCCGGTCCCGGCCGGTCGTTCGGTGGCTGGGAATTTTCCTGCAGCTCTTCTTCTTCTGCGTCTTCTCGTCCATCTTCCTCTTCTTCTTGTCCTTGCTCCTTAGATTCTCCATTGTACCTGAGTATGCACAAGGTATCCATATGAGGTAGTAGCCATGCTTCATGTGCATCAGAGTGGAATTGTGAGAGGAGAGATGTCACCTCGGTTTCAAGGGCTCTTGCACGTGATCGAGTCATGGGCCCGGTAGGCACTAGGTGAGACGATGGTAGGTCCATGGGGATGACCATGGGATGCTCCGCATCATCCGCTCACCAGCATCCGAGCCAGATCGAGCGGGCGAACGGCCCCTACCGGACGCCCGGACGCCCACGAGCCACCGGACGACCGGTCCCCAGCGAACGTCCGGTACCTGGTTGTGTCCAGTTGCGGGCTGAGGCCCATGTACCCCTTCACTTTCCCCCCATTTGCACTAAGACTATAAATAGACCTCTTCCTCCTCCTTTCTAGGGTAGCGTTGTGTTAGCTCATTTGTGAGATAGAGCTTCGCTCATCCATATCGGATCTACTCCTTGAGAGAGACCGCGGCCCCTCTTCGGAGAAGATCCACCTTGGATTCAAGACCCCTTTACGGGAAGATCCCCTTGTGGATTCAAGAGGTCCTCACGGAGAAGAACCGGCTACCCTTTATATCGTCCGTTGTTGACTTTGGACCTTGAATCTCCCTTTGTGTTCATGGATATAGCGCATGTGTGATCATTCTTGTTGGTTTGAGTGTTCTCTTGTGTTCCCCTCGTGATTTTCCCCTCGTGTTCTTCGCGTTCTTCGCGGGATCCGCTCCTTTCGTGAAAGATCGGGCCACTAGGTTTCTGCCCTACATCACAAGGAGATGGATTCAGAGGAGGAGTCTGCATCTGAGGAGGTGGAGATGGAGTCTGAAGAGGAATCTGATTCAGGCGTGGCAAGCCTGGCTCTAGCTTCAGCATATGTCGCCAAGTCGATCTTCAACACTGAAGACAATGGCCTTGTCACCAACGCTGATGCTAATGATGAGGATGACTCTACACCCACATTCTGCTTCATGGCACGTGGTGCCAAGGTAAACTCACATGATGCTTACTATCAAACATCAAGTGAAGATGACTCTAAATGTGAATCTAAACCTAGCTACAAAACACTTGCTAAAATTGCAACATAGGAACAGAATGCTATGGAACATATTCAAAAATTGCTGGACAAAAGCGATAACCTATTGGACGCGGAAATGACCCTATCTCAGTCCTTAATTGAAGACATTCAAAATCTTCATGTTAAGTATGAAGAACTTGAAAGTCGTCATGAAATGCTCTCAACTACTCATGAAAAGCTCTCCTATGATTATCTTCAAAGGAAGCAAGAGCTTGAGAACTTGAGATCGGCTCATGAAGATCTTCAAAAGGAGAACGAGTCACTCCGTGCTCAACAGACCAGTTCCGCTCAGGAAGGATTTGAACCACCATGTATAAAATGTCTTGAGCGTGACAATGTTGCTTCTGTTGCTGGATGTTCTACTGCTACTACTATTGCAATATCTTCAATTGCTGATGTGGTAACTAACCCCTCTGCTGAGCATACCACTACTATTGCTGATGAGAATACCAGGTTGAAGACATTGCTTGAGACAGGAATGTACAAAAGTCTCAAAGGGCATCAGACACTATGTGATGTCCTCAAGAAATAGATTTTGAACTGAAACCCTAGGAAAGAGGGTGTTGGGTTCGAGAGGAAAATGAATGTGGATGGTTCTTACTGGAAGCCCGAGTAGTACCCCAAAATCACATGGATTGCTGCAAAGGGACGTTCAGTGGATCCATCTACCTTATCTATCTTCACTTGTGCTAACCCGGTTATCATTGATGAATCCTTTGTTGCAAACTATAAACTATTTAAGAATCAGAATGGTGAAGTGTTTGCCAGGTATATTGGTACTAACTGCAGGAATGGACCCTCCTTGAAGAATATCTGGGTTCCCAAGAGTTGTCTTGAAAATCTTCAGGTGAATCTCATCATGAAACCACATGGGAAGAAGACAAACCCCAGACCAAAGGCTTCATATGGTCCAAAGGCTTAATACAGACAGAGGACTCACCAGAGTCACCCTAACACAAATGTTTTGCATGGAAACCATACTCAGGCCTATGAATATGAGCGTGTTTCATCAAACCACCATGTTCATAAGACCAAGAACTACTCTGCTTATTCTTATGAGTATTATTCACCTCCTGCAAGACTATTTGCTAGGGCTCCAAAGCCAAAGTTCTCAGATGTTGCACTTAGACTCATTGCATCGAAGCCACCCCTGAAAATGTCGGTGGTTAAGAAAACTTAACTCTCTTTTGCAGGGAAGGGTCTCCAGCTGGAAATCAAAGGCGTCCGATGCTATTGCTGGGGACCTAAAACATCTTGTGGGTGCAAGATAAAATGCCCAAATGGTCTTACTATGTATTTTGCTCCTGAATCGCTTGGCAATCATCCTATCAGTCCTAACCTAGATCTGAGCTTTCATAATCCACTCGTTCATCAAATGTTTATGCTTCACAATACCCTTGGTGAAGCCTATCCCCCTAAGTGCACTATAGGGTATGACACCAAAGGCTTCAGAATGGATTATGGACAGTGGATGCACTAACCACATGACTGGTGATCGAAGTCTTCTCATGGACTCAAACTTATGTCCACCTGACAAGAGTCACATCACATTTGCTGACACTAGCAAAAGGAAGGTATTGGGTCTAGGTAGAATTGCAACCTCAAAGGATCAGCACATGGATAAAGTGATGCTTGTTGAATCCCTTGGTTTTAACTTAATGTCTGTCTCAATGCTTTCTGATTTAAACATGATTGTGATATTTGGAAAATATCGTTGCTTTGTGCCTATGGAGTCTGACAAATATCTAGTCTTTGAAGGATATCAAAAGGACGATTTGTACATGGTAGATTTCTCAGCAGGACCATGGTTGGTCGTATGTCTACTAGCAAAAGCTTTAGAGTGCTAGCTCTGGCATCGGAGGGCTAGGGCATGCTGGCATGAAGAACTTGTACACTCTCGCGAACAAGAAACACGTCGTAGGCATCGAGGGCATCAAGTTCAAGAAGGATCATCTATGTGGTGCCTGCGAAGCTGGAAAGATGAAAAGGGCCAAACATCCCTCGAAGACAATCATGACGACATCTCAACCCTTCGAGCTGCTTCACATGGACTTATTTGGCCCTACTCACTATTCTACTCTCACTACCACTGCTTGCCTATATGGCTTCGTCATTGTTGATGATTATTCAAGATACACCTGGGTGCACATAATCCTTTACAAGACTAAAGTGCAGGATGTCTTCAAACGATTCACAATCGTGCCATGACGAACTATGGCATCAAGATCAAGCACATCAGAAGTGACAATGGCACAGAGTTCAAGAACACCAGCCTCGACACTTATCTTGATACATTGGGCATCACTCATGTATTCTCAGCTCCATACACACCTCAGTAGAATGGCAAAGTGGAGCGCAAGAATAGAACACTCATTGAGATGGCTCGGATGATGCTTGATGAGTACAAGACTCCAAGGAAGTTCTGGCTTGAAGCTATTGATACTGCATGCCATGTCATCAACCGTGTTTATCTTCACAAGCTTCTAAAGAAGACATCGTATTAGCTACTGACTAGTAAGAAGCCAAACTTAAGCTACTTCAGAGTATTTGGTGCTAGGTGCTGGATCAAGGATCCGCATCACACTTCAAAATTTGCACCGAAAGCACATGAAGGTTTTGTGCTTGGTTACGGAAATGATTCACACTCCTACGGAGTCTTCAACCTCTTTCACTATAAAGTGGTTGAAATTGTGGATGTTCGGTTCGATGAAACTAACGGCTCACAAAGAGAGCACCTACCAAATGTGCTAGATGAAGTCTCACCAAGTGAATCCATCAAGCTTATGGGTACTGGAGAAATCATACCTTCAGAGGCACATGCCGAAGAAGAACTTATCATTTCTGCACCAAGTCAACCTGAAGACGCTGCTCAGCCTAAAGCCAATGATGAAGACGAAGACAATGATCAGCAAGGGCAAAATCTTCGTCTAGTTCATCCTTGTGTTGCAAATGAAGTACATATTGAGAAGATAATTGATAGCATCAATGCACCTGGTCCACTCACTCGTTCAAGAGCAACACAGCTAGCAAATTTCTGTGGGCACTTTGCATTTGTCTCTATATATGAACCCAAGAAAGTTGTTGAAGCCTTCATGGAACCTAAATGGATTCAAGCTATGCAAGAAGAGCTTCAACAGTTCAAGCTGAACAATGTACGGGAATTGGTCAAGCGTCCTGATCCTCGCAAGCACAATATCATAGGCAAAAAATGGATCTATCGCAACAAACAAGATGAACATGGTCAAGTTGTCAGAAACAAGGCTCGTGACGTTGCTCAAGGATACACTCAAGTTGAAGGGATTGTCTTCGATGAAACATTTGCTCCGTGGCTAGGCTTGAAGCCATTAGCATACTGCTAGCCTATGCCAACCATCACAATATCCTCCTGTACCAAGTGGATGTGAAGAGTGCCTTTCTCAATGGCAAGATTGAAGAAGTGTATGTTGCACAATCACCTGGCTTTGAAGATCCAAAACATCCTGATATGGTATACAAGCTCAACAAGGCACTATATGGCCTCAAACAAGCCCTCGTGCTTGGTATTACACACTCAATGACTTCCTAAAGAGCAAAGGCTTCGAACCTGGTTCCCTGGATCCCACTCTCTTCATGACGACATACGATGGTGAACTGTTTGTGTGCCAGATCTATGTGGATAACATTATCTTCAGCTGCACTGACAAAAGATACAGTGATGAGTTTGGGCACATGATGCAAGAGCAATATCATATGTTCATGATGGGTGAGCTGAAGTTCTTCCTTAGTCTTCAAATCCATCAGCAAAGCAACATCATCTTCCTATCTCAAGAGAAATACCTCAAAGATTGCTCGAAGAAGTTTGGAATGCAAGACTGCAAGGGATACACGACGCCAATGCCAACCAAAAGTCATCTGGGCCCCGACGACAATGGTAAAGAGTTCGATCAAAAGGTATACTGATAGCAGCTAAGGTGTCCCGATGTTTCGATGAGATGGTGGCTATCGTTTTCTGTGGGAGTCGACCTTGACGATCCGACTACGAACGTGCGAGACGTCGCGCCTTAGCAATCGCTAAACCAACTTCCGAGGGTTATTGACCACGCCGGAGCACGATCAACCTGACCACGAGGGTCTGTTTCCTGCAAGCAAACGAAGAACAAGCAAGAAACTGAGATTGCAATCTGGATATTGCGAATATAAGATGAAAGCTTTATTGATCAAGGTGGGGTTCTGTGACGCCTTGGTCTGGTCGTTGAACACAAACGAAGTACGCGAAGTTCCATCTATGGCGAACTTTTAATCTAAACAAAACCCAAAGTCTAAACGATGCCCTAAGGGCTGTATCTTTGGAGGAGAGAGGGGGAATTTCGTGGCCCTTGGTGGAGGGGTCTGAAACCAACCCTAACTATTGTTTCCCCACACATACGGACTCTAAAAACAGCCTATACTTAAGTACTTCGAAAATACATGGGCCTGGCCAACTAATAAGGTGACGCAGCACCTAAAATAGCATCTGGACGAAATTTATGAAGTGGCATCTTGTATATTTCGTCCCATGCTTCATGCACTCATTATGGTGGCTTCAAAGTCTTGGAATCATCACTTGTAACTCCGTTCTTGTTCCCTTGCGCATGCCATCATCTCCATGCTTGAACTTGCTCCAAGGTTCATCTTTCTTGTCCAAGCTAGGCCCTTCATTTGTAAGAAAAACAAATGTATCCAATTTAGGCAGCATCATATTCTCATGAACATTAGAATCGTTACCAAGAAACGAAAGTACCTGATAATTCAATTGGCGTGCGCGAGCTCTAGTAATCGGTCTAGTATGTATAGCAGCAGGGGCTGTGGGTGTAACAATGGTATTGATGTCCTCATCATCCTCCCCTTCTTGAAATGTAGTCGGCCTCGACGAAAGTTCATCGTCCTCACCCAAATAAGGCTTCAAATCTGCAATGTTAAAAGTCGGACTAACCCCAAAATCTGCAGGCAGCTCAAGTTTATATGCATTATCATTTATTTTCTCTAACACCTTAAAAGGACCGTCAGCACGTGGCATTAGCTTTGGTTTGCGCAAATTAGGAAATCTATCCTTACGCAAATGTAACCAAACAAGATCTCCAGGTGCAAACACAACATTTTTTCTACCCTTATCTCCAGCAAGTTTATATTTAGCATTCATACGCTCAATGTTTTCCTTAGTTAACTCATGCATTTTTAAAATCAATTCAGCAGGTTGTTTAGCATCAAAATTAACCTTCTCCAAAGATGGAAGAGGCAACACATCAATAGGTGCATGAGGTAGGAAACCATACACAATTTCAAAAGGGCACATCTTAGTAGTAGAATGCAATGAACGATTATAAGCAAATTCAATATGAGGCAAGCATTCTTCCCACATTTTCTTGTTATTCTTGAAAACAACCCTAAGCATAGTAGACAATGTTCTATTGACTACTTCAGTTTGTCCATCAGTTTGGGGGTGACAAGTAGTACTAAAAAGCAGCTTAGTCCCCAACTTAGCCCATAAACATCTCCAAAAGTGGCTAAGAAATTTAGTATCACGATCTGAAACAATAGTATTTGGCACACCATGCAAGCGAATAATTTCACAAAAGAACAAATCAGCAACATTAACACCATCATCGCTTTTATGACATGGTATAAAGTGTGCCATTTTCAAGAACCTATCCACGACAACAAATATGCTATCCCTCCCCTTCTTTGTTCGAGGTAAACCTAAAACAAAGTCCATAGATATATCCTCCCAAGGAACACTAGGTACAGGCAAAGGCATATATAAATCATGAGGATTGAGTCGTGACTTAGCTTTTTGACTTGTAGTGCAGCGAGCAACAAAACGCTCAACATCCTGTCTCATCTTTGGCCAAAAGAAATGTGTAGTAAGTATATCCTCCGTCTTCTTGACGCCAAAGTGTCCCATTAATCCTCCTCCATGCGCCTCCTGCAACAACAAAAGACGAACGGAGCTAGCTGGAATGCATAGCTTGTTAGCACGAAACACAAATCCATCGTTAAGAACAAACTTGTTCCAAGTTCTCCCTTCCTTACAATTCTGCAATAGATCTTTAAATTCAGCATCATGAACATATTGATCTTTGATGGTCTCCAAACCAAATATTTTAAATTCAAGTTGGGAAGGCATAGTATAACGACGAGACAATGCATCAGCAATAACATTTTCTTTACCCTTCTTGTGTTTAATGACATAAGGGAAAGTCTCAATGAATTCAACCCATTTACCATGTCTACGGTTCAGTTTTGCTTGACTTTTAATGTGTTTCAAAGATTCATGATCAGAATGTATAAAAAATTTCTTGGGCCATAAATAATGTTGCCATGTTTCTAAGGTCCGAACAAGAGCATATAATTCTTTATCATAAGTAGAATAGTTCAGACTAGGCCCACTCAATTTTTCAGAAAAGTATGCAACAGGTTTGCCATCTTGTAATAATACACCTTCTAATCCAATTCCACTAGCATCACATTCAAGCTCAAAAGTCTTATTGAAATTAGGAAGTTGGAATAAAGGAGCATGTGTCAACTTATCTTTCAATACCGTGAAGGCTTCTTCCTGTGCGGCACCCCAAACAAAAGGCACATCCTTCTTTGTAAGCTCGTTGAGAGGTGCAGCAATGGTGCTGAAATCTCTCACAAAACGCTTATAGAAACTAGCGAGGCCAAGGAAACTCCTTACTTGTGTGACCGTTTTGGGCTGCCGCCAACTCTCGATAGCTTCAATCTTGGCTTTATCAACTTCAATTCCCTGTGGAGTAACAACATAGTGATAGAGGCAAAGGTGTCCCGATGTTTCGATTAGATGGTGGCTATCGTTTTCTGTGGGAGTCGACCTTGACGATCCGACTACGAACGTGTGAGACGTCGCGCCTTAGCAATCGCTAAACCAAGTTCCGAGGGTTATTGACCACGCCGGAGCACGATCATCCTGACCACGAGGGTCTGTTTCCTGCAAGCAAATGAAGAACAAGCAAGAAACTGAGATTGCAATCTGGATATTGCGAATATAAGATGAAAGCTTTATTGATCAAGGTGGGGTTCTGTGACGTCTTGGTCTGGTCGTTGGACACAAACAAAGTACGAGAAGTTGCAGCTATGGTGAACTTTTAATCTAAACAAAACCCAAAGTCTAAATGATGCCCTAGGGCTGTATATATGGAGGAAAAGGGGGGAATTTCGTGGCCCTTGAGGGTGGGGTCCGAAACCAACCCTAACTCTTGTTTCCCCACACATACGGACTCTAAAAATAGCCTATACTTAAGTATTTCGAAATTACATGGGCCTGGCCCATTAATAAGGTGACGCAGCACCTAGAATAACCTATGGACGAATATTATGAAGTGGCATCTCGTATATTTCGTCCAAGGCTTCATGCACTCCTTATGGCGGCTTCAAAGTCCTGAAATCATCACTTGTAACTCCGTTCTTGATCCCCTTGCGCATGCCATCAACTCCATGCGTGTTCTTGCATCCAATGTTCATCCTTCTCCAAGCTAGGCCCTTCATTTGTAAGAAAAATGAATGTATCCAATTTAGGCAGCATCATAATCTCATGAACATTAGAATCATTACCAAGAAATGAAAGTACCTGGTAATTTAATTGGCGTGCACGAGCTCTAGTAATTGGTCAAGTATATGTAACAGTAGCGGCTGTGGGTGTAACAATGGTATTGACGTCCTCATCATCCTCCCCTTCTTGAAATGAAGTCGTCCTCGACGGAAGCTCATCTTCCTCACCCAAATAAGGCTTCAAATCTGCAACGTTGAATGTGGGACTAACCCCAAAATCTGCAGGTAGCTCAAGTTTATATGCATTATCATTTATTTTCTCTAACACCTTAAAAGGACCATCAGCACGTGGCATTAGCTTTGATTTGCGCAAATTAGGAAATCTATATTTACGCAAATGTAACCAAACAAGATCTCCAGGTGCAAACACAACATGTTTTCTACCCTTATCTCCAGCAAGTTTATATTTAGCATTCATACGCTCAATGTTTTCCTTAGTTAACTCATGCATTTTTAAAATCAATTCAGAACGTTCTTTAGCATCAAAATTAACCTTCTCCGAAGATGGAAGAGGCAACAAATCAATAGGTGCACGAGGTAGGAAACCATACACAATTTCAAATGGGCACATCTTAGTAGTAGAATGCAATGAACGATTATAAGCAAATTCAATATGAGGCAAGCATTCTTCCCACATTTCCTTGTTATTCTTCAAAACAGCCCTACGCATAGTAGACAATGTTCTATTGACTACTTCAGTTTGTCCATCAGTTTGGGGGTGACAAGTAGTACTAAAAAGTAGCTTAGTCCCCAACTTAGCCGATAAACATCTCCAAAAGTGGCTAAGAAATTTAGTATCACGAGCTGAAACAATAGTATTTAGCACACCATGTAAGCGAATAATTTCACGAAAGAACAAATCAGCAACATTAACAGCATCATCGCTTTTATGACATGGTATAAAGTGTGCCATTTTCGAGAATCTATCCACGACAACAAATATGCTATCCCTCCCCTTCTTTGTTCGAGGTAAACCTAAAACAAAGTCCATAGGTATATCCTCCCAAGGAACACTAGGTACAGGCAAAGGCATATATAAACCATGAGGATTGAGTCATGACTTAGCTCTTTGACATGTAGTGGAGCGAGCAACAAAACGCTCAACATCCCGTCTCATCTTTGGCCAAAAGAAATGTGTAGCAAGTATATCCTCCGTTTTCTTGACGCCAAAGTGTCCCATTAATCCTCCTCCATGCGCCTCCTGCAACAACAAAAGACGAACGGAGCTAGCTGGAATGCATAGCTTGTTAGCACGAAACACAAATCCATCATTAAGAACGAACTTGTTCCAAGTTCTCCCTTCCTTACAATTCTGCAATACATCTTTAAATTCAGCATCATGAACATAGTGATCTTTGATGGTCTCCAAACCAAATATTTTAAAGTCAAGTTGTGAAAGCATAGTATAACGACGAGACAAGGCATCCACAATAACATTTTCTTTACCCTTCTTGTGTTTAATGACATAAGGGAAAGTCTCAATGAATTCAACCCATTTAGCATGTCTACGGTTCAGTTTTGCTTGACTTTTAATGTGTTTCAAAGATTCATGATCAGAATGTATAACAAATTCCTTGGGCCACAAATAATGTTGCCATGTTTCTAAGGTCCGAACAAGAGCATATAATTCTTTATCATAAGTAGAATAGTTCAGACTAGGCCCACTCAATTTTTCAGAAAAGTATGCAACAGGTTTTCCATCTTGTAATAACACACCTCCTAATCCAATTCCACTAGCATCACATTCAAGCTCAAAAGTCTTATTGAAATTAGGAAGTTGGAGTAAAGGAGCATGTGTCAACTTATCTTTCAATACCATTAAGGCTTCTTCCTGTGCGGTACCCCAAACAAAAGGCACATCCTTCTTTGTATGCTCGTTGAGAGGTGCAGCAATGGTGCTGAAATCTCTCACAAAACGCCTATAGAAACCAGTGAGGCCAAGGAAACTCCGCACTTGTGTGACCGATTTGGGATGCGGCCAACTCTCAATAGCTTCAATCTTGGCTTTATCAACTTCAATTCCCTATGGAGTAACAACATAGCCAAGAAAAGATACTCGGTCAGTGCAAAAGGTGCACTTTCCAAGGTTACCAAACAAACGTGCATCACGTAGAGCAATAAAAACAGCACGTAAATATTCCAAATGTTCCTCCAAAGATTTGCTATAAATCAATATGTCATCAAAGTAAACTACCACAAATCGTCCAATGAAAGCACGTAAAACTTCATTCATTAACCTCATGAAAGTACTAGAAGCATTAGTTAACCCAAAAGGCATGACTAACCACTCATATAATCCAAACTTAGTTTTAAATGCTGTTTTCCATTCATCTCCCAATTTCATACGAATTTGATGGTATCCACTACGCAACTCAAGTTTGGAGAATATTGTAGAGCCACTCAATTCATCAAGCATATCATCTATCCTAGGAATAGGATGACGATAACGAATAGTAATATTATTAATGCCTCTACAATCAACGCACATACGCGACGTACCATCCTTTTTCGGCACTAAAATGATAGGAACAGCACAAGGACTAAGGGATTCGCGTATATAACCTTTGTCGAGCAGTTCTTGTACTTGACGCATAATCTCCTTCGTCTCCTCTGGATTGGTACGGTATGGTGCACGGTTGGGTAATGATGCACCTGGAATTAAGTCAATTTGATGCTCAATCCCTCGAATAGGTGGTAATCCCGGTGGCACGTCTTGTGGAAAGACGTTAGCGAACTCCTGCAAAATGTTAGTGACAGCAGGAGGCAAAGAGGAAGGCACGTCCTCGAATGAAAATAATGCCTCTTTGCACACAAAAGCATAGCAAACAGATTTGCTAAAATCAAGATCATCAATATCAGATTTGGTGGCAAGTAAACATGCACTTTTCAATTTAATTTCAGAAGCAACACTAGATTGTTTATTATTATTAGGCTGCATTTGTTGCTCAAATTCTTTTGCCACAATCTGATTTTCACTCTCATTTTTCTCCTGTTTTGCTTTATTAGCTCTAGTAATATCATCTTTCAAAATGGAATCAGGAGTCATAGGAAGCAAAGTAATATTCTTATCCTTATGAACAAGTGTATACTGATTGTTTCTACCATGGTGAACAGAATTTTTATCAAATTGCCATGGTCTACCAAGTAATAAGGAACATGCTTGCATAGGTACCACATCACAATCAACATAATCAACATATGTAGAGATACTAAAATGCACACGAACAGTACGTGTTACCTTAACCTTGCCGCTGTTGTTGAACCATTGGATGTAGTAAGGATGTGGATGTGGTCTTGTGGTGAGAGATAGCTTCTCCATCATATCCATGCTAGCCAAGTAGTTGCAACTCCCTCCATCTATGATCACGCGAACAGAACGTTCCTTCACAACTCCCTTTGTATGGAACAAATTATGCCTCTGATTTTGCTCAGCTTGTGTAACCTGCACACTCAAAACACGTTGAGCAACTAAACATTCATACCTGTCAGCATCTTCAGGAGCCATGTATTGCATCTCATGATCAGAATCGTCTCCACCGTGTTCGTCACGTGTAATAAGAGCCAAAGTCTCCTCATCATAGTCACTAGCGGACTCATACCCACCATCCTCAGTAACAATCATCACACGTTTAGAGGGCATTCTCTCGCATAATGACCTCCACCCTTGCAACATCGACAAATAATATCATGTGTTTGCCCTGTGGATGCCATGGATGAAGAAGAGCTCTTTGCAGGCCCAGAAGGTGTGCTCTTGGCAGATAGTGGTGATTGTGCATGCTTTATTGTATCACGGTTGGAGGTGGCAGCCGACGGAGGCGCCTGTGTAGCAGAACGTGTGGAAGTAGATGATGCACGTGGTGTCCATGAGGAAGGTCGACCTGCAGAAAAGTTAGTCCGCGCCAATGCCTGTCGATCCTGCACTTCACGTTCATCTTTACAAGCAAGATGGAATAAACGAGTGATATTAGTATACTCCTTATACTCTAGAATGGTCTGAATCTCTCTATTTAATCCACCCATAAAACGTGCAAGGATAGCTTCATTCTCCTCAACAATACCACATCTAATCATGCCAGTTTGCAATTCCTGATAATATTCTTCTACAGAATTTTTTCCTTGTCTTAATCGCTGCCATTTTTGAAGTAATTCACGTTGATAATATGGTCGAACCCAACGATTATGCATAGCAGTTTTCAAAGCAGCCCAAGTAGCTGGAATAGGATATAATCTACAATGTTCAGGCCACCAAACACATCCAAAGCTAGTGAAAGCACAAACAGCAGCAGGAACACGTCTCTCCTCAGGATATTGTAAACATGTAAATTGTTGTTCAGTTTCTAACTCCCAAGAAAGATATATATCAGGAACATATCTACCCTCAAATGGTGGAATATTCAATTTCAGTTTAGGGAGATGGTCATCATCTCGTACCTGAGGGGGAGCCCTAACATTGCCGTTATTTGCATGTGGATGACCTGGTGGTTGTGGTGCTGGTGGTTGCACGTAGTTCTGATTTTGATCAACCTCATCCTCGTAATCTCCCACATAATCATCCTCCTCCACATCAGCAGCAGGAGCCACAGAAGTATCAACAGCAGCACCAGCAGTTTGGCCAGGCTGAAGAGGGACACGGCTTGCTCGGCGGAGGGCTGTTTCCCGACGTGGAGGTAGTCGGTGTTGTTGCTGCTGGTGCAGAGGTGCGGCAGGAGCAGCCGGTGGTGGAAAACGCGAAAGCAATTCAGCAAACTTGTTATCGTGCTTTGTTTCAAACGTCTTCTCCATGCCATCTATCTTCTCCATGGCCTCTTAAAATCTGTTTAGCACATCTTCCACCTGTCCACTCATCATTTGCTGAAACTTATCATGTAACTCTTTGTTTGTCATGTTCTCCCAGTCAATCGCATCGGGTTGTGATCCTGCCATGGTTAGCAGCAATAGAAACACACAAGAATTTGAACCTATAGACTACTAGAAAACGGCGGTGGTTGAGTGTCACAAATCCGTCAAGCAAATCTCAAATTCTTACCAGTTCTTACCCAGCAGCAGGCGGTGATCGGCAACCGTCGTAGTCAAAACTCTCGAAGCTTGGATAGAGCGATTACCAGGGAGAGTCAAACGCACGATGTAGATATATCTGGAGCTCAGAAGGCTTATAATATCGTAGCAAAAGGGGTCAGCAATAATCAATTCAGAGATGCAAAGTTGAATAAACGCTCAACGACGGTACTGTGCTGGTCCTAGGCTAGACCGTGCTAGAGACGCTAGCCTAGAACACTAACAAAATCACGGCGCTGCACGTAAACAAGGGAAAAGCACACTCTAGAACTTTTTTTTCGCTCTTTTTTTTGCGCTCGTCTTTTTTTTTGCAAAAAATCACTATAATGGCGAGTGTGTCAAAACTCTTCCCTCGTCAAACTGATAGGATGGGCACAAATTTTTTTTTCACTTTTTTTTCGAAAATCAGGGCAGCAACGACGAAAAAGTGCGACAAAAAATCACTATGATGGCACGTGGCTCAAAAGACTCAGAAAAGCCCAAAAATAGGATACGGAAAAAATATTTTTGGTCGCCGATTTTTTTTTCATTCGGACCTACGCAGGCAAGGAAACACGAATCGGAATTTAGATTGATCTCAAAAACAAACCTAATATGAGAAGAACTCGGATTGGTGGTGGATATATGGTTGTGGTATATGGCAGCGGTGGTGGTATATGGTAGCGGTGGTGGTATATGGATACAGATTCAGAGCGGTGGCGGATAAGCTATGTTGGTAGATGGCAAGGCGATGATGATGGTGCGGCGGCGGCGTGACAACTTATGACCAGAACTCGAAACTCTAAAAGACTAGACTCTAAGACCAGCAACTTGACACGACGATGCAACCGCAAATTCAACAAAGCAAAAACCCTAAAAAGATTATGCAAAGGCTCAGATTGGTTAGGATATGATGAACTAACCCTAATTTTTTTTGTGGCTTTTTCGTGGACTGTAGGTATGAAGAACAGACTCGATCAAATCTACGAAAAACTGTAAAATCTCACCAAGCAACCTGGAAATCTGATACCACTTGATAGCAGCTAAGGTGTCCTGATGTTTCGATGAGATGGTGGCTATCGTTTTCTGTGGCTGTCGACCTTGACGATCCGACTATGAACGTGCGAGACGTCGCGCCTTAGCAATCACTAAACCAACTTTCGAGGGTTATTGACCACGCCGGAGCATGATCAACCTGACCACGAGGGTCTGTTTTCTGCAAGCAAACAAAGAACAATCAAGAAACTGAGATTGCAATCTGGATATTGCGAATATAAGATGAAAGCTTTATTGATCAAGATGGGGTTCTGTGACGCCTTGGTCTGGTCGTTGAACACAAACAAAGTACATGAAGTTGCAGCTATGGCGAACTTTTAATCTAAACAAAACCCAAAGCCTAAACGATGCCGTAAGGGCTGTATATATGGAGGTAAGGGGGGGGGGACTTCGTGGCCCGTGGTGGAGGGGTCCGAAACCAACCCTAACTCTTGTTTCCCCACACATACGGACTCTAAAAACAGCCTATACTTAAGTACTTCGAAAATACATGGGCCTGGCCCAATAATAAGGTGACGCAGCACCTAAAATAGCCTCTGGACGAAATTTATGAAGTGGCATCTTGGATATTTCGTCCCATGCTTCATCCACTCATTATGGTGGCTTCAGAGTTCTGGAATCATCACTTGTAACTCTTTTCTTGTTCCACTTGCGCATGCCATCATCTCCATGCTTGAACTTGCTCCAAGGTTCATCTTTCTTGTCCAAGGTAGGCCCTTCATTGGTAAGCAAAACAAATGTATCCAATTTAGGCAACATCATATTCTCATGAACATTAGAATCGTTACCAAGAAACGAAAGTACCTGATAATTCAATTGGCGTGCGCGAGCTCTAGTAATCGGTCCAATGTGTATAGCAGCAGGGGCTGTGGGTGTAACAATGGTATTGATGTCCTCATCATCCTCCCCTTCTTGAAATGAAGTCGTCCTCAATGAAAGTTCATCGTCCTCACCCAAATAAGGCTTCAAATCTGCAATGTTAAAAGTGGGACTAACCCCAAAATCTGCAGGCAGCTCAAGTTTATATGCATTATTATTTATTTTCTCTAACACCTTAAAAGGACCATCAGCACGTGGCATTATCTTTGATGTGCGCAAATTAGCAAATCTATCCTTACGCAAATGTAACCAAACAAGATCTCCAGGTGCAAACACAACATGTTTTCTACCTTTATCTCCAGCAAGTTTATATTTAGCATTCATACGCTCAATGTTTTCCTTAGTTAAATCAAGCATTTTTAAAATCAATTCAGCACATTCTTTAGCATCAAAATTAACCTTCTCCGAAGATGGAAGAGGCAACAAATCAATAGTTGTACGAGGTAGCAAACCATACACAATTTCAAAAGGGCACATCTTACTAGTAGAATGCAATGAACGATTATAAGCAAATTCAATATGAGGCAAGCATTCTTCCCACATTTTCTTGTTATTCTTCAAAACAGCCCTAAGCATAGTAGACAACGTTCTATTGACTACTTCAGTTTAGTCCCCAACTTAGCCCATAAACATCTCCAAAAGTGGCTAAGAAATTTAGTATCACGATCTGAAACAATAGTATTTGGCACACCATGCAAGCGAATAATTTCACGAAAGAACAAATCAGCAACATTAACAGCATCATCGCTTATATGACATGGTATAAAGTGTGCCATTTTCGAGAACCAATCCACGACAACAAATATGCTATCCCTCCCCTTCTTTGTTTGAGGTAAACCTAAAACAAAGTCCATAGTTATATCCTCCCAAGGAACACTAGGTACAGGCAAAGGCATATATAAACCATGAGAATTGAGTCATGACTTAGCTCTTTGACATGTAGTGGAGCGAGCAACAAAACACTCAACATCCCGTCTCATCTTTCGCCAAAAGAAATGTGTAGCAAGTATATCCTCCGTCTTCTTGACGCCAAAGTGTCCCATTAATCCTCCTCCATGCGCCTCCTGCAACAACAAATGACGAACGGAGCTAGCTGGAATGCATAGCTTGTTAGCACGAAACACAAATCCATCGTTAAGAACGAACTTGTTCCAAGTTCTCCCGTCCTTACAATTCTGCAATACATCTTTAAATTTAGCATCATGAACATATTGATCTTTCATGGTCTAAAAGACTAGACTCTAAGACCAGAACTCGAAACTCTAAAGGACTAGACTCTAAGACCAGCAACTTGATACGACGATGTAACCGCAAATTCAACAAAGCAAAAACCCTAAAAAGATTATGCAAAGGCTCAGATTGGTTCGGATATGATGAACTAACCCTAATTTTTTTGTGGCTTTTTCATGGACTGTAGGTATGAAGAACAGACTTGATCTAATCTACGAAAAACTGTAAAATCTCACCGAGCAACCTGGAAATCTGATACCACTTGATAGCAGCTAAGGTGTCCTGATGTTTCGATGAGATGGTGGCTATCATTTTCTGTGGGAGTCGACCTTGACGATCCGACTACGAACGTGCGAGACGTCGCGCCTTAGCAATTGCGAAACCAACTTCCGAGGGTTATTGACCATGCCGGAGCACGATCAACCTGACCACGAGGGTATATTTCTGCAAGCAAACGAAGAACAAGCAAGACACTGAGATTGTAATCTGGATATTGCGAATATAAGATGAAAGCTTTATTGATCAAGGTGGGGTTCTATGACGCCTTGGTCTGGTCGTTGAACACAAACGAAGTACGCGAAGTTGCAGCTATGGCGAACTTTTAATCTAAACAAAACCCAAAGTCTAAACGATGCCCTAAGGGCTGTATATATGGAGGAGTGAGGGGGAATTTCGCGGCCCTTGGTGGAGGGGTCCGAAACCAACCCTAACTCTTGTTTCCCCACACATACGGACTCTAAAAACAGCCTATACTAAGTACTTCGAAAATACATGGGCCTGGCCCAATAATAAGGTGACGCGGCACCTGAAATAGCCTCTGGACGAAATTTATGAAGTGGCATCTTGTATATTTTGTCCCATGCTTCATGCACTCATTATGGTGGCTTCAAAGTCCTAGAATTATCACTTGTAACTCCGTTCTTGTTCCCCTTGCACATGCCATCATCTCCATCCTTGAACTTGCTCCACGATTCATCTTTCTTGTCCAAGCTAGGCCCTTCATTCGTAAGAAAAACAAATGTATCCAATTTAGGCAGCATCATATTCTCATGAACATTAGAATCGTTACCAAGAAACGAAAGTACCTGATAATTCAATTGGCATGCACGAGCTCTAGTAATCGGTCCAGTATGTATAGCAGCAGCGGTTGTGGGTGTAACAATGGTATTGCTGTCCTCATCGTAGCAATCTCCATCATAGCAATCTCCATCTCCTTGTAGTATTCTTCAACGTTCTTGGTTCCTTGCTTGAGTTGTTGGAGTTTCTTGAAGAGGTCGCAGTTGTAGTAGTTAGGCACGAAGCGTGCTCTGATGACATCCTTTTTTTGTGCCCACGAAGTGGTTCACCTTTTGCCTCGCGGCGCTCTATGATTTGTTCCCACCAAATGAGGACATAGTCTTGGAACTCAAGGGATGCCATCGCGATCTTCTTCTCTTCTTCATAATTGTGCAAACGGAAGATCTTGTCAACTTTCAATGCCCATGAAAGGTATTCTTCGGGGTCGTTGCTTCCGTTGAACTTGGGCATGGTGAACTTGATCTTGCCATAGCGTTGCTCTTCATTGTGTTGGGGTCGGGGATGATAACACCCATGTTGTAGATGATTGTTCAACTCGTGGTGCTCTTGACGCATAGGGTTGTCAACCTCGGGTTGCTCTTGTCGCGGGGGATTCCCATTGTCTTCATGCTCTTGATGAACTTGATGGTCTTGGCGAGCTTGTGGAGGAGCGCGTCGAGCTTGAGGAGGAACTAGATGATGCATGCGAGCTTGAAATCGGCATTCTTGAATTTCTTCACGAAGTGCTTCCTCTTGTTCACGGGCTTGTCGGCCTCGGTCGGCAACGGCTCGACTCGAATTGCATAGAGCTTGTTGCGCCTCAAGAGCTTGAGCGTCACGGAGTTGTTGTTCTTGACGTTGTGTCTCGGCATCTTGTGCAAGTTGGTGGAGACGCGCACGTTCTTCCTCTTCATGTTGGCGTTGTTGTTGCCATTCTCGAGCTAGCGCAAAGGCCTCTTGAGTTTGACGTTGTCGGTGCTCTTGAGAGTCGGTGTCTCGAAGTGGATTGAGGTTTGCTTGACGGTCGGTGCACGCGGCTCGATGAAGAGTGTTCGATGTCGGTGTACTTGAGCCGGAGAGGGTGAAGTCGGAGTGGCGACTTGAACGGCTCCTTCTTGAAGTGGAAGAACAGCAGTTGAGCAACAAAGCACGAATCTCGTCCATCCTTGCGTCATTCTCTTGCTTGTGATCGTCGAGCTTGTGGTCGAAGTAGTCCCTTGTACGTTGCTCAGAAAGTCGCAAGTCGGCGGCAAGGTTGTCGATGCATTCGCTCATAGCTTGTTGGTCTTGATGCAAAGCACATTGTGCACAAAACAGGTGACTCTTGGTGACGAAGGAGTTCATGTCGTCGTCTTGCTCCATGAAAAGTGGGTTGGTAGAAGTACTTGGCCTATCCATCATTCCAAGACAAATGTGAGTGGTAGAAAGAGAAGAACGAATACCAAATGTACCTTGACCGAAGTTGAAAGTGAATCGATGATCACTCCAATGTAGGACAAGGAAATAGCCCAATTGGTATGAATTCTCGTCGGTTTCTCACACCTACACAAGTAAAAGCTTATGGTGGAGCTTGGTTAGGATGGTGGCACAATTTTTAATGTGAATGTAAGCAAGATTCGATAATGTTGGAGAAGATCCACAACTTGTAAATGCAACAAGTAGACCAATAACAAGATGTGGTACCCGGAAACGCAACACACGGAAAGATAAATGGGGTCGTGCAACCAAGGGTGAGCCAAAATGTGGAAACCACGAAATTGCTCTTGTTGCACAACACTAGAGAGACGCTAGCACGATTGCACAATAGGAGGATACGAACTTGTGCACAACTTACTAAGCAAAAATGCAACTACTTCTATCCCAAGTATGATGTTCCAGAGATATGATCCAAGTATGACAATCTTAATTTTGTATGATGCTATGGTTCTTGCTTATAAGCTCTTTGCTTATCTTCTCTCTTTGCTTAAAAGCTTGCTTGGCTCTTTGATGTTTGAGCTCTTTTCTCATGCGATGCTTCACCGACCAAGATAGCAATTATGTATGCGATGACAACTTTGTGACACAAGAGATGATTCCAAGATATGCAACATGATGATAGTATGTATGCTATGGGATGTATGATCACTAATGTGCACAAGTCACGTTGCCGGCAATACTCGATGGCTAGTCTCGATGGGTAAGCAACGTAAAGGAGTAAGGCTATGATGGCTATCAATGTAATGGCAAGAGTGATATGTCCAATACCAAGATGAGGTTGCCGGTCTTGCTTCCGGTATGGTGCCAAAATGGTGGCACGAATACCAAGTCGTAGTTGAGGTGGTCGTTGTTGATGATGCGTCCGTGGCGAAAATGAGCGGCGATGATGTTGATGTTGAACCGTACCTAGATAGCCGAAACACAAAAGGATACTGTACCGCAACTCAAATTCTCAAAACCAAGTGCGACAACAAGCGTCGGAGTAGGTAGCGGGTAAGTGGTGGTGTGGGTTGGGATATTGGAAAGGTTTGTGGAAGTCGGTGGTGGTGTAGCGGATGATGTGGTCGGAGCTGAAACAAAATTTGAGCGAGATCAGTGTTTACAGTAGCGGTTGTCCAGAAATGGAAGGATGTCCGGTCGTGTCAGAAATCCGCTAATTTCAGCTCGGGTTATAGGGGTTCCGGTCGTCCCGTAAGGTCGGATGTCCGGTGGTTCCTGCGGCGTCGGACGTCCGGTAAGTTGCGGTCGTCCGGTGGGTCGGGGTCAAAATTGATAGGATTTTGTGGATTTTGGATGGATTTCGAGGTGGAGATGGTGGGGGAAGGCTAGATCCACTTGCAACACAACAAATTCGTGGATCAAAACCAACAAAACATCATCAAAACTCACAAATCACAAGAAACATTTTGGGGGCTATTTTTGTGGGGATTTTTGGATTAGGACGAAAAACAAAAAAATCAAGCTAGAAACGAAGAGGGGGGCTCCGAAATCATGATCGACCTTTCTCTAGATACCAAGATGATGTAGGGTAGAGACCCTAATCGCCCGATCTTTCATGAAAGGAGCGGATCCCGGGAAAATCACGAAGAACACGGGGAAGAACGGAGAGAAAACACAACAAGAAACACTAAACTAACATGAATAAGTCACACATGGGCTAGATCCTCGAGTACATAGGTAGAGATACACGAATCCATGAACAACTAAGGACGATACACGGTAACCGGTCTTCTCCGTGAGGAGGTCTTGATGGGGCCGCCCAAGAGGGGGTCTTGATGTTCTTCTCCGCAAGGAGGTCTTGTATCCGCTCGGGGGATCTTCTCCGGTGGAGGCTTGAATCTCCGAGGAGAAGGTATCCAAGTGGATGAGCAAAGCTCTCTCACAAATATGAGCTAAACATTTGCTAACCCTAGCTAGAAGGAATAGGAGGTCTATATATAGTCTAAGTGCAAATGGGGGCGAAAGTAGGGGTACATGGGCCTCGGGCCCGAATCTGGACGCAGCCAGGTACCGGACGTCCGCTGGTGGCCGGTCGTCCGGTGTCTCAGGAGCGGCCGGTCGTCCGGTGTCCTCCGGACGTCCGCTGGTTATGCTTTGTGCCGGGGGTGCCGGACGTCCGGAAACGTCGGACTTCCGCTGATGTTTGTTCGGATCCAGGTGCGTCGGTCGTCCGGTCCGGACCGGACGTCCGCTCGTTTACTTCGGGTGCTGGGGCACCGGTCGTCCGGTCTGGACCGGACGTCCACTCGCTGGGGCTCGGCTGATGCTTCAGGCGCCGGACGTCCGGTCCCGGCCGGTCGTCCGGTGGTTGGGACTTTTCCTTCAGCCCTCCTTCTTCTCCATCATCTCTTCCATCTTCCTCTTCTTCTTCTTCTTCTTCTTGTCCTTGCTCCTTAGCTTCTCCATGGTACCTGAGTATGCGCAAAGTGCCATATGAGGTAGTAGCCATGCTTCATGTTCATCGAAGTGGAATTGTGAGAGGAGAGATGTCACCTCGGTTTCAAGAGCTCTTCCATGTGATCGAGTCATGGGTCCACTAGGCACTTGATGAGATGATGTAGGTCCATGGGGATGACCTTGGGATGCTCCGCATCAGATGGCTTCGCCGTGTAGAAGTGGACATTCACAAAGTACTCATCATCTTCAAGCTCGCAATGGGCACTCTCCAACATCGCACCGTGATAAAGGCGAGGGTCCCGATCTTTCGATGAGATGATAACTATCGATTTGGTGGAGACGACTTTGACGATCCGACTACAAACGTGCACGACGTTGCGCCTTAGCAATCGCTAAACCAATCTCCTGAGGTTACTGACGATGCTGGAAGCACGGTCAGCCTGACCACGAAGGTCTATTCCTGCAAGCAATCGAAGAATGAGCAAGAATATGATAAAGCAATCTGAATATTGCAAATATATATGAAGTATTGATAATGGTGGGGATCCGTAAGCGGTCTTGGTCTAGTCGTTGGACACAAACGAAGTACACGAAGTTGCAATGGCTAACTTTTAACTAAACAAATCCCCAAGGAAAAAGCTACTAGATGGATCTACTTATATAGGAGCAAGGGGTGGCGGCCAAGGAGGTGGGAGGACGTCCCAAGGCAGCCTAAAACTAACTCTAGGTCGTCCAAGGCTCATGGGCCCAAGTGGAGGTGATGCAACACCTTTGGGCTTGTAGTTTGACTCGGATTCTGCTGCAACGTCAGATTGTTTCATCCATAAATAAACGCTCCGGACGAATTTGAAGGAGAATCCAATTGGGTTGGAAAGAGCACGAAATCTAGTTTCCAACAAAAAAATAATCACCCAATTCGGAGTCCGTATGAAAAAGTTGTTGGCGTTTTGAGTCAGGTATGTCTGTGCAGTCCGAATCTGAATCCAGAACGTGAGAGACTTGGGCTCTATCTTCTCTTGGCCCAAAAGTGACGTGAGAGGACTTTTTGAACAGAACCTAAACTTCTCCTTTTTCCTTATCTTCAGATGTGGATTGTACAAATGTCCCATACACCTGAAATTAGACAAAACACAAAAGTGTGTGAAGTATTTTTGTTCTGGATAACATAAACAGATTATTGAATAGTTTGCATTAGAAATCACCTGACAAATATGCATGTATGCAATATTTTTGGTCGTATCCAAGGTAGTCATGTCCTCATCATCCTCCCCTTTTTGAAAACAAAGCCGCCTCGGCGTTGCTGAATCTGAAATGTGGCTAACAAAAGAGACAAGGTGTACATGTTGTATATGTATATGTCATCCATTTTAACTTCCCTTGATTTTTGCACATATGACACATGTATACATGAGTAACTTTCATTGTTCATAAAATCTAAAGCCAAAAAATTATCACAAGAAGTAGAAGGCATGAAAATATTGCAACTCAGTTTGCACAATAAGTGAAGCTCTTATTCATTTCAAAAGATTGGCAATGTTCATCATTAAACCATCCTAACTTCAATGAATAAATATTACTTGCATCAAATTTACATTCTACAACATGCTTTAATAAGCAAGCATGCAATAAGTCATTGGACACAGAATCATCATCAAGATTAGAGGTCATATCAAAATGATTAAACATTGGTTCTTTTGCATCACCATTTAATTCAATGGGTGCACTCGAAATTGTTGATATTTCAGTTGTTTGATCACATGACGCGTTCATGACAGTAACAAGAGTCTCTAAAATAGGTGGTGTGCTCAAATCAACAGGTAACTCAACACATGATGCATTCAAGTTAACTAGGCATGCATCATTCTCATGTGAAGTTATATCATCAATACCTTTACTGTTACCTTGTCGCAGAGATGTAGCTGATGTAGGTACGGACATTGACAATGTACCATACTCTTGAGATGATATCGCGCTCACAATCCGAGGTGGGGCTGCTCTAGTAGGTGCAATAGTGGAGTAACCAACCGGCGGTGGTGAGCATGAACTGGAATAGTAGTTGTTGTAGTCACCCAATGCATCCTACTGTATCTGTCTCTCAAAGGTACAAGCACGGACATACATACCAGTAATGCAACGAGGAATATACTGAAATATTGCCTGAATATCATGGTTCAAACCACCAAAAAAACTATTCATTGTATCATCCTCAGATTCTTCTATGTCACAATGATGCATATAAGATTTGAACTCTTGGTAGTAAGCATGAACAGTGTTACTGCCTAGTTTTAATTGCTCCAATTTGCGACGCAATTCACGACGATAGTAAGGAGGAAAAAATTGTTGTCTCATTACAGCTTTCAAAACTTTCCAAGTTGTGGGTTGGTTATCAATGTTTTTCTTACAATGTACACTCCACCAAACAGAAGCAAAACCAGTAAATGCTCTAGTGGTAGCTCATACTCTCTCAAGTTCGGAAAAATCATGGTGACTAAAAACTTGTTCTACTTCAAGCTCCCAAGCTAGATAAATAGTAGGATTGAATCTACCCTCAAATGATGGTAAAGAGATAACCTAACCATATGCTTGTGTGTGTTGTCCCAACTCTCGTGATGGTGAAGATGTGTCCATCGTCCAAGAACTTCTATCTCTGGAACTTGTCATGATTAGTAGAAACAAGAACCAAAATTCGAGAATAATGTTCCTATGAACTACTAGGATGTGGTTGTAAAGTGCTCACATTAAAGCAAATATCAATATCTTACAAGTTCTTACCATGCGGCAGGTGGTGACAGGTAACCAACGGTGTCAAATAACTCCAAAGATTGTGTAAAGCAATTGACAGAGGAACATACGTATACACGGTGTAGAAATATGTGGAGCTGGGTTGGCTATATATGGTAGCAAAAGATTAGCAATAATCAATTCAGAGATGCAATGTTGAATAAACGCTCAACGACGGTACTGTGCTGGTCCTAGGCTAGACCGAACAAGAGACGCGAGCCTAGAACACTAATGAGGTCACGTCGTAGCACAACTAGCATCAATGAAGGATACTAAGTAGCTCTGGACAGCAAGATATAAGTGAAGATCACAACGGCAGTAAAGATAATGATGTGAAACAACAGCCAAGCAGGATATATCAACAACTTTGTCTCCAACTTTCCTCTGAAAAAGTTTGTGCCGATTTTTTGATATTTTTTTCAAGAATGGTATTGACTCAAGCTTTCAAACACAAAAGGAATCACTCAATTCCGAGTTGATATGAGGAGTCAAAAAATTCGAAAACTGCCTGAAAAACTGGAATAAGCTGTGTTCATGAACTTCGGAGGGCAAAAAGACCTATTTAGAAGCCGATTTTGAGGTGCCAAATATTGAACAAGCTTCTTCAACTATTTGATGCGGCTCGTCGCTAGCTTTCGTTTGAGTACTCGCGGAGGCAAAACGGACTTCGTATGAGGAAGTTATGCATGTTTTGCTGAACATTGCACAAAACAGATTCCAATCCGAATTCAACTACGAGATTGAGTCTAAAAAGATCCGAATTTTGTTTTTTTTTCTTCTCTCTTTTTTTCTTTGACTTCTTTTCTCTTTTTTTCCTCTTTTTTTTCTCTCGTTTTTTCTCTCTCTTTTTTTCTCCCTCTTTCCAAAACAAACTAGATAAGATGCAAATTGGATCAAGCGAAGATGTGAACGATCTCAACTATTATTATGACAATGAACGGTGGGTAGCACGTGGTGGAAATTGATGGATGGGTGGTGGACAGCAGAAGAGATAATGATGCAGTGGCGGCGTGACTAATGTGAACAGAACTCGAAACTCTAAACGAACTATCACTTGATAGAGGCGAGGGTCCCATTCTTTCGATGAGATGATAACTATCGATTTGGTGGAGACGACTTTGACGATCCGACTACAAACATGCACGACGTTGCGCCTTAGCAATCGCTAAACCAATCTCCTGAGGTTACTGACGATGATGGAAGCATGGTCAGCCTGACCACGAAGGTCTATTCCTGCAAGCAATCGAAGAACGAGCAAGAATATGATAAAGAAATTTGAATATTGCAAATATATATGAAGTATTGATAATGGTGGGGATCCGTAAGAGGTCTTGGTCTGGTCGTTGGACACAAACGAAGTACACGAAGTTGCAATGGCTAACTTTTAACTAAACAAATCCCCAAGGAAAAAGCTACTAGATGGATCTACTTATATAGGAGCAAGGGGTGGCAGACAAGGAGGTGGGAGGACGTCCCAAGGCAGCCTAAAACTAACTCTAGGTTGTACAAGGCTCATGGGCCCAAGTGGAGGTGATGCAACACCTTTTGGCTTGTAGTTTGACTCGGATTCTGCTGCAACGTCAGATTGTTTCGTCCATAACTCAACGCTCCGGACGAATTTGAAGGTGAATCCAATTGAATTGGAAAGCGCACGAAATCTAGTTTCCAACAAAAAAATAATCACCCAATTCGGAGTCTGTATGAAAAAGTTGTTGGCATTTTGAGTCAGATATGTCTGTGCAGTCCGAATCTGATTCCAGAACGTGAGAGACTTGGACTCTATCTTCTCTTGGCCCAAAAGTGACGTGAGAGGACTTTTTGAACAGAATCTAAACTTCTCCTTTTGCCTTATCTTCATATGTGGATTGTACAAATGTTCCATACCCCTGCAATTAGACAAAACACAAAAGTGTGTGAAGTATTTTTGTTCTGGATAACATAAATAGATTATTGAATAGTTTGCATTAGAAATCACCTGACAAATATGCATGTATGCAATATTTTTGGTCGTATCCAAGGTAGTCATGTCCTCATCACACCGTGTAGTGATTCCTTCGAAAGGATCAAGGACAACAAACACTTGGAAAACAAATTTGGTTAGCGTTAGTGCAAAACCAAGCATTCAAGAGGTGATTCACCAAACAAGTGTTGTCATCATGCATAGCATAAGGTGTGACAAAGGATTGTGACTTGGCATGTAAGCATGTCAACCAAGCACAGGCAAAGATATCATGGAGACAAGTATGCAATTGTGAGGTAGTGTTGCAAATATGTGTGTCAAGAGAATAAGCATCTACCTCTTGGTCATTCCAAGCATTCACAAATTGCTCAATGAAAGGTCTATGGTAGGCATATGAATCATTCACAACACCAAATAAAATGAAGTGTATAAACACAGGGGACAAGTGCAAGACAATCCAAGCATAATGTGCATAGCGTGTAGTGAATATAGTGTGGCGCTCAACACAATAGAAAGAGCAATTGTTCATCATGTGTGAGGCAATCAAGCGAAGCATGTAGCAATCAATGGGACATGACATATGTGAAGAAATGACATTGTTGCAATCAATCATATGATAGGAGCAAGTAATCCACAAGTCAGATGCAACACACGAGGCATATATATGATGATGCATGGAACGGGGAAGATGACAAGTCAAAACATGATCTCCAACATGTGTGCAATCAAATGGTCCAAGATGGCCAATAAGTCTCATGGTGCAAGCAACACAAGTAGTATGATCCACAATATCCATGCTCAAGAAAGATGTCACCTTGAAGGAGTGTCCTTGTGCGTCCTTCACAATGCTGAAACGCAAGAAAATGCTGTGTAGAAGCGAGTTGGGGTAGAATGTATGAGGCTCGCTCTCAAGTGCTCCAATGGTCAACTCACGTGAAGTGGAAGTCAACACGAAATCCAAGTATCCTACACATTCACACAACAAAACAAAGAACATATGCGCATGGTAGATAAACACATCATCCATCATGATGGTTCTCGTCTCTTGCACATAACCATTAGAAGCACAAGTGCATGAATAATATGATGCAATAATGGCTATATTCATGGCACTAGGTAAATGGTGCAAAGAGGTAAGACAAGCATGCTTCACAGGAAATATGTCAAAATCTCCAAATATATTCGAGAATGCTGTGGGGGCAATCTCATTAGCAAGACTAGAATCATTCTTGCACTCAATACATGGCAAATCGTCTAACATGAGAGAGGCAACACATGGAAATATACGACAAGAAGCAATAACAATCATGTGCAAAGCATGTAGATGGTTGTCATCAACCGCATGAAATAAGCAAGTATGAATCATTGGTGATGCAACATAAGCAAGCATATCAATCATGTCATGCAAACTAGTGGAGCGAAGATGCAACACACTAGAGGAAATCCTGGCAATCAAGTCATGTGAGAAGATAATAGGCATAGGCAATACACATGACATATCGCAAGAACAAACACAAAGTAATATCATAGTATAATCATAGGCATGGGTCATAAGTGGAACATGGCAATAACAAGCAATATCTCCACTAAGCTTCCAAATACACATACAAGTAGTAAAATCAATCATCATGTGTAATGCAAAGCATGGGTCACAAAATGCATGGCAAAGGCATAGGAATGTGAATATCATGCAAAGTGAACATGGCAAGATGGGCATATAATATCTATTGGACAATAACCCATAACCATGTGAGGGCCATGTAGAAGAAATGCACGAAGTCTTTGCATGAAGGGAACGGTGGTAAGGACAATTCACGGGATCCCAAATCATCATTGCTCTCTAGAGCTTGTTTTGTCAACTCATGGGATTGTGAGGTTAACAAGTATTCATGGGTACATACACAAAAGAGACACAAACCAAAGAAATTGTGTGTGTGGTAAATGTACACATCATCCATCATGATGTGTATGTTCACGTGAGAGTTAACACAAGATAAGAATCGCTCAAAGAAATTTGATGTGTGGTATAAGAACATGTCATCCATCATCAAAGAATAGTTGTTATGTATAACACGATGAGGACACTAATTGAGCATACAATTATATGGCACATCAATAGCATTATCATTCGTGGGGAGCATATTGTGCACATAATTATAGGGATTATGCAATGGATAGGATGAATAAAAATCTCCTAACATGTATGAGGAAACTATGGGGGCCTCCTCATGAGCAATATCGTAAACATCATATGGAGAAAATGGACAACATCCAAAACCATGCATATCCGAAGTGGAGGCGGACCCGGCTGGGATTCAGCACCTCCCTAGGATCAGGATGGTGCCGCTTCCCAGCAAGGAGGAAGAAACTGTAGGGCAGGTGCGGATGGTGACATTGCCAGAGGACCAGATGGGAGATGGGGAGTCACCAGAAAATACGACTCGTCGGAATGGTCGTCCCCATTCTTTACACGTCGTGGGTTGCTGCCGCCTTCAGTATCACTACCACCCGAAGATGATACGGGGCTAACCCTGTGTAGGCCTATCTTTCATGATTGGAGTGGATTCCCTCGAAGAACACGAAGAACACAGGGAAGAACGGGGAGAAATCACAAGGGTAAACACTCAAGAACAAGTCCAATCACACATCCACTAGACAATTAAACACACAAGATCCATAAGGTACACGAATAACAAAGGGAAAGATACAAGGTAGAGTTCATCCCAAATCCAAGGGAGATGGGGGCTTGATGATCTAGATAGATCCTTCGCCGAAGGGGTCTTGATATCCCTCGGGATCTTCTCCGAGGAGGTCTTGGCCTCCAATGGAGTAGTCTCTCTCTCTCAAGAGGAGAAGGCAGGAGCAAAGCTCACATACAAATGAGCTATCACTTTGCTAACCTTAACTAGTATGAGGAGGGTGTCTATATAAAGTCTAATACACGAAGAGGTAAGTGAGGAGGGGATACATGGGCGTCTGGCCCAACTCTGCGCATAGGCAGGCACCGGATGTCCGGCTGTTTGCAGGAGGCCGGATGTCAGGGGCATGGGCCAGATGTCTGACCTGGAACACGCCATTCCAGTCTCCTCTGGATAGTCGTCGCCGGATTTCCGGGGTTGGCCGCTGGATGCCCGGGTGTTGCCGAGGCGCCGGATGTATGGCCACTAAAGCTCTTGGCCGTCTCTTGGTGTAGCTCCTGGGCGGCTGCATAGGCGCCGGATGTCCGGCCGCTGTAGCTTCAGCAGCTTCGTCTTCTTCCGTCGTCGCTTCTAGGCTTCCCTCACGGATGGTGTAGCTGTTCCTTGGCGCTTGCACTCCTCCTGTACATCCGTGAAGCTCTAACAATACCTATGCATGCACATGGGAGAAGTGTCAGGTAGTATACTATCCTCGAAGGGGTCAAGTGAGCATGTGCAAAGGATATGATTCACCTTTGTGTGTGTGAAGTAGATGTCGCACGTGTCACTCCCCGAACGGACTCTTGACATGGTGATGTCCGTAGGATACTCCGCATCATCTCCCCCTCTTGGGAAAGATCCGACCTCGGATCTAAGACCAAATCACCATGGGAAAGAGATGGTGATGTAGGGTAGAGACCCTAATCGCCCGATCTTTGACGAAAAGAGCGGATCCCGGGGAAATCACGAATAACACGGGGAAGAATGGAGAGAAAACACAAGAAGAAACACGAGACGAAACACTAAACCAACATGAATATGTCACACATGGGCTAGATCCTCGAGTACATAGGTAGAGATACACAAATCCACGGACAACTAAGTACGATACACGGTAACCAGTCTTCTCCATGAGCAGGTCTTGATGGGGCCACCCAAGAGGGGGTCTTGATGTTCTTCTCCGCAAGGAGATCTTGTATTCGCTTGGGGGATCTTCTCCGGTGGAGGCTCGAATCTCCGAGGAGAAGGTATCCAAGTGGATGAGCAAAGCTCTCTCACAAATATGAGCTAAACATTTGCTAACCCTAGCTAGAAGGAATAGGAGGTCTATATATAGTCTAAGTGCAAATGGGGGCAAAAGTAGGGGTACATGGGCCTCGGGCCCGAATCTGGACGCAGCCAGGTACCGGACGTCCGCTGGTGGCCGGTTGTCCGGTGTCTCAGGAGCGGTCGGTCGTCCGGTGTCCTCCGGACGTCCGCTGGTTCTGCTCTGTGCTGGGGGTGCCGGACGTCCGGAAACACCGGACTTCTGCTGATGTTGGTTCAGATGCAGGTGCGCCGGTCGTCTGGTCCAGACCGGACGTCCGCTCGTTTGCTTCAGGTGCCAGGGCACCGGTTGTCCGGTTTGGACCGGACGTCCACTCGCTGGGGCTCGGCTGATGCTTCAGGCGCCGGACGTCCGGTCCCGGCCGGTCGTCCGGTGGCTAGGACTTTTCCTTCAGCCCTCCTTCTTCTCCGTCTTCTCGTCCATCTTCCTCTTCTTCTTGTCCTTGCTCCTTAGCTTCTCCATGGTACCTGAGTATGCACAAAGTGTCCATATGAGGTAGTAGCCATGCTTCATGTTGATGAGGACATCAATACCATTGTTACACCCACAGCCCCTGCTGCTATACATACTGTACAAATTACTAGAGCTCGCGCACGCCAATTGAATTATAAGGTACTTTCGTTTCTTGGTAACGATTCTAATGTTCATGAGAATATGATGCTGCCTAAATTGGATACATTTGTGTTGCTTACACATGAAGGGCCTAGCTTGGACAAGAAACATTATCCTTGGAGCATGTTCAAGCATGGAGATGATGGCATGCGCAAGGGGAACAAGAACGGAGTTACAAGTGCTGATTCCAGGACTCTGAAGCCACCATAATGAGTGCATGAAGCATGGGACGAAATATACAAGATGCCACTTCATAAATTTCGTCCAGAGGCTATTCTAGGTGCTACGTCACCTTATTATTGGGCCAGGCCCATATATTTTTGAAGTACTTAAGTATAGGCTGTTTTTAGAGTCCATATGTGTGGGGAAACAAGAGTTAGGGTTGGTTTCGGACCTGATGAGCACATCAATACCATTTTTACACCCACAGCCCCTGCTGCTATACATAGTGGACCAATTACTAGAGCTCGCGCACGCCAATTGAATTGTCAGGTACTTCCGTTTCTTGGAAACGATTCTAATGTTCATGAGAATATGATGCTACCTAAATTGGATACATTTGTCTTGCTTACAAATGAAGGGCCTAGCTTGGACAAGAAAGATGAACCTTGGAACAAGTTCAAGCGTGGAGATGATGCCATGCGCAAGGGGATCCAGAACGGAGTTACAAGTGATGATTTTAGGACTTTGAAGCCACCATAAGGAGTGCATGAAGCCTTAGACGAAATATACAAGATGCCATTTCATAAATTTAGTCCAGAGGCTATTTTAGTTGCTGCGTCACCTTATTATTGGGCCAAGCCCATGTATTTTCGAAATACTTAAGTATGGGATGTTTTTAGAGTCCGTATGTGTGGGGAACAAGAGTTAGGGTTGGTTTCGGACCCCTCCTCCAAGGGCCACGAAATTCCCCCCTCTTCCTCCATATATACAGCCCTTAGGGCGTCGTTTAGACTTTGGGTTTTGTTTAGATTAAAAGTTCGCCATAGCTGCAACTTCGCGTACTTTGTTTGTGTCCAACGTCCAGACCAAGACGTCACAGAACCCCACCTTGATCAATAAAGCTTTCATCTTATATTCGCAATATCCAGATTGCAATCTTAGTTTCTTGCTTGTTCTTCGTTTGCTCCCAGGAAACAAACCCTTGTGGTCAGGTTGATCATGCTCCGGCGTGGTCAATAACCCTCAGAAGTTGGTTTAGCGATAGCTAAGGCGCGACGTCTCGCACGTTCGTAGTCGGATCGTCAAGGTCGACTCCCACAGAAAACGATAGCCACCATCTCATCGAAACATCGGGACACCTTCGCCTCTATCAAGTGGTATCAGATTTCCAGGTTGCTCGGTTAGATTTTACAGTTTTTTGTAGTTTAGATCGAGTCTGTTCTTCATACCTATAGTCCACGAAAAAGCCAAAAAAATAGGGTTAGTTCATCCTATCCGAAGCAATCTGAGCCCTTGCATAATCTTTTCTGTATTTGCTTTGTTGAATTTGTGGTTGCATCGTCGTGTCAAGTTGCTGGTCTTAGCGTCTAGTCCTTTAGAGTTTCGAGTTCTGTTCATAGGTTATCACGTCGCCGCTGCCATATACCACCACCACACCAACTTCATCGTTGCTGCCATATTCACCACCACATATTCACCACCAATCCGAGTCCATATACACCAGCACATATACGCCGCCATCACGCTCTGAGTTCACCTGCAACATATATCCACCAACAGTCCGATTTCCACCCGATTCATCGCCGCCACCAGTCCGAGATTCCACCAGATTCATCTCCGCCACCTGTCCTAGTTCGAGTCAAGTAATTGTTGCTTTATTTTCGACTTCCAGATCACGCGATACTCCGAGTCGTTAATAGAGGCAAAGGAGTCCCGATGTTTCGATGAGATGGTGGCTATCGTTTTCTGTGGGAGTCGACCTTGACGATCCAACAAAGAACGTGCGAGACGTCGCACCTTAGCAATCGCTAAACCAACTTCCGAGGGTTATTGACCACGCCGGAGCACGATCAATCTGACCACGAGGGTCTGTTTCCTGCAAGCAAACAAAGAACAAGCAAGAAACTGAGATTGCAATCTGGATATTGCGAATATAAGATGAAAGCTTTATTAATCAAGATGGGGTTCTGTGGCACCTTGGTCTGGTCGTTGAACACAAACGAAGTACGCGAAGTTGCAGCTATGGCGAACTTTTAATCTAAACAAAACCCAAAGCCTAAACGATGCCCTAAGGGCTGTATATATGGAGGAGAGAGGGGGAATTTCGTGGCCCTTGGTGGACGGGTCCGAAACCAACCCTAACTCTTGTTTCCCCACACATACGGACTCTAAAAACAGCCTATACTTAAGTACTTTGAAAATACATGGGCCTGGCCCAATCATAAGGTGACGCAGCACCTAAAATAGCCTCTGAACGAAATTTATGAAGTGGCATCTTGTATATTTCATCCCATGCTTCATGCACTCATTATGGTGGCTTCAGAGTTCTGGAATCATCAGTTGTAACTCTGTTCTTATTCCACTTGGGCATGCCATCATCTCCATGCTTGAACTTGCTCCAAGGTTCATCTTTCTTGTCCAAGGTAGGCCCTTCATTTGTAAGCAAAACAAATGTATCCAATTTAGGCAGCATCATATTCTCATGAACATTAGAATCGTTACCAAGAAACGAAAGTACCTGATAATTCAATTGGCGTGCGCGAGCTCTAGTAATCGGTCCAGTGTGTATAGCAGCAGGGGATGTGGGTGTAACAACGGTATTGATGTCCTCATCATCCTCCCCTTCTTGAAATGAAGTCGTCCTCGATCAAAGTTCATCGTCCTCACCCAAATAAGGCTTCAAATCTGCAATGTTAAAAGTGGGACTAACCCCAAAATCTGCAGGCAGCTCAAGTTTATATGCATTATCATTTATTTTCTCTAACACCTTAAAAGGACCAGCAGCACGTGGCATTAGCTTTGATGTGCGCAAATTAGGAAATCTATCCTTACGCAAATGTAACCAAACAAGATCTCCAGGTGCAAACAAAACATGTTTTCTACCCTTATCTCCAGCAAGTTTATATTTAGAATTCATACGCTCAATGTTTTCCTTAGTTAAATCATGCATTTTCAAAATCAATTCAGCACGTTCTTTAGCATCAAAATTAACCTTCTCCGAAGATGGAAGAGGCAACAAATCAATAGGTGCACGAGGTAGGAAACCATACACAATTTCAAAAGGGCACATCTTAGTAGTAGAATGCAATGAACGATTATAAGAAAATTCAATATGAGGCAAGCATTCTTCCCACATTTTCTTGTGATTCTTCAAAACAGCCCTAAGCATAGTAGACAATGTTCTATTGACTACTTCAGTTTGTCCATTAGTTTGGGGGTGACAAGTAGTACTAAAAAGCTGCTTAGTCCCCAACTTAGCCCATAGACATCTCCAAAAGTGGCTAAGAAATTTAGTATCACGATCTGAAACAATAGTATTTGGCACACCATGCAAGCGAATAATTTCACGAAAGAACAAATCAGCAACATTAATAGCGTCATCGCTTTTATAACCTGGTATAAAGTGTGCCATTTTTGAGAACCTATCCACGACAACAAATATGCTATCCCTCCCCTTCTTTGTTCGAGGTAAACCTAAAACAAACTCCATAGTTATATCCTCCCAAGGAACACTAGGTACAGGCAAAGGCATATATAAACCATGAGGATTGAGTCGTGACTTAGCTCTTTGACATGTAGTGCAGCGAGCAACAAAACGCTCAACATCCTGTCTCATCTTTCGCCAAAAGAAATGTGTAGCAAGTATATCCTCCGTATTCTTGACGCCAAAGTGTCCCATTAATCCTTCTCCATGCGCCTCCTGCAACAACAAATGACAAACGGAGCTAGCTGGAATGCATAGCTTGTTAGCACGAAACACAAATCCATCGTTAAGAATGAACTTGTTCCAAGTTCTCCGTTCCTTACAATTCTGCAATACATCTTTAAATTCAGCATCATGAACATATTGATCTTTGATGGTCTCCAAACCAAATATTTTAAAGTCAAGTTGTGAAAGCATAGTATAACGACGAGACAATGCATCAGCAATAACATTTTCTTTACCCATCTTGTGTTTAATGACATAAGGGAAAGTCTCAATGAATTCAACCCATTTAGCATGTCTACGGTTCAGTTTTGCTTGACTTTTAATGTGTTTCAAAGATTCATGATCAGAATGTATAACAAATTCCTTGGGCCATAAATAATGTTGCCATGTTTCTAAGGTCCGAACAAGAGCATATAATTCTTTATCATAAGTAGAATAGTTCAGACTAGGCCCACTCAATTTTTCAGAAAAGTATGCAACAGGTTTGCCATCTTGTAATAACACACCTCCTAATCCAATTCCACTAGCATCACATTCAAGCTCAAAAGTCTTATTGAAATTAGGAAGTTGGAGTAAAGGAGCATGTGTCAACTTATCTTTCAATACCGTGAAGGCTTCTTCCTGTGCGGTACCCCAAACAAAAGGCACATCCTTCTTTGTAAGCTCGTTGAGAGGTGCAGCAATGGTGCTGAAATCTCTCACAAAACGCCTATAGAAACCAGCGAGGCCAAGGAAACTCCTCACTTGTGTGACCGTTTTGGGCTGCGGCCAACTCTCAATAGCTTCAATCTTGGCTTTATCAACTTCAATTCCCTATGGAGTAACAACATAGCCAAGAAAAGATACTCGGTCGCTGCAAAAGGTGCACTTTCCAAGGTTACCAAACTAATGTGCATCACGTAGAGAAATAAAAACAGCACGTAAATGTTCCAAATGTTCCTCCAAAGATTTGCTATAAATCAATTTGTCATCAAAGTAAACTACCACAAATCATCCAATGAAAGCACGTAAAACTTCGTTCATTAACCTCATGAAAGTACTAGGTGCATTAGTTAACCCAAAAGGCATGAGTAACCACTCATATAATCCAAACTTGGTTTTAAATGTTGTTTTCCATTCGTCTCCCAATTTCATACGAATTTGATGGTATCCACTACGCAAATCAACTTTGGAGAATATTGTAGAGCCACTCAATTCATCAAGCATATCATCTAGCCTAGGAATGGGATGACGATAACGAATAGTAATATTATTAATGCCTCTACAATCAACGCACATACGCGACATACCATCCTTTTTCGGCACTAAAATGATAGGAACAACACAAGGACTATGGGATTCGCGTATATAACCTTTGTCGAGTAGTTCTTGTACTTGACGCATAATCTCCTTCATCTCCTCTGGATTGGTACGGTATGGTGCACGGTTGGGTAATGATGCACCAGGAATTAAGTCAATTTGATGCTCAATCCCTCGAATAGGAGGTAATCCCGGTGGCACGTCTTGTGGAAAGACGTCAGCGAACTCCTGCAAAATGTTAGTGACAGCAGGAGGCAAAGAGGAAGGCACATCCTCGAACGAAAATAATGCCTCTTTGCACACAAAAGCATAGCAAACAGATTTGCTAAAATCTAGATCATCAATATCAGATTTGGTGGCAAGTAAACATGCACTTTTCAATTTAATTTCAGAAGCAACACTAGATTGTTTATTATTATTAGGCTGCATTTGTTGCTCAAATTCTCTTGCCACAATCTGATTTTCACTCTTATTTTTCTCCTGTTTTGCTTTATTAGCTCTATTAATATCATCTTTCAAAATGGAATCAGGAGTCATAGGAAGCAAAGTAATATTTTTATCCTTATGAACAAGAGTATACTTATTGTTTCTACCATGGTGTACAGAATTTTTATCAAATTGCCATGGTCTACCAAGTAATAAGGAACATGCTTGCATAGGTACCACATCACAATCAACATAATCAGCATATGTAGAGCTACTAAAATGCACACGAACAGTACGTGTTACCTTAACCTTGCCGCTGTTGTTGAATCATTGGATGTAGTAAGGATGTGGATGTGGTCTTGTGGTGAGAGATAGCTTCTCCGCCATCTCCATGCTAGCCAAGTTATTGCAGCTCCTTCCATCTATGATGACGCGAACAGAACGTTACTTCACAACTCCCTTTGTATGGAACAAATTATGCCTCTGATTTTGCTTAGCTTGTGTAACCTGCACACTCGAAACACGTTGAGCAACTAAACATTCATACCTGTCAGCATCTTCAGCAGCCATGTATTGCGTCTCATGATCAGAATCATCTCCACCGGTTCTTCACGTGTAATAAGAGCCAAAGTCTCCTCATCATAGTCACTAGCGGACTCATACCCACCATCGTCAGTAGCAATCATCACACGCTGAGATTGGCATTCTCTCGCAAAATGTCCTCTTCCCTTACAACGACGACAAATAATATCACTTGTGTGCCCTGTTGATGCCATGGAAGAAGAAGAGCTCCGCGCATGTCCAATAGGTGTGCTCTTGGCAGATAGTTATGGTTGTGCCTGCTTTCTTGTATCACGGCTGGAGGTGGCACATGATGGAGGTGATGGTGGAGTGGAAGTAGAGGATGCATGTGGTGTCCATGATTAAGATCGACCTGCAGAAAAGTTAGTTCGCGCCAATGCCTATCGATCCTGCACTTCACGTTCAGCTTTACAAGCAAGATGGAATAAACGAGTGATATTACTATACTCCTTATACTCTAGGATGCTCTGAATCTCTCTATTTAATCCACCCATAAAACGTGCAAGCATAGCTTTATTCTCCTCAACAATACCACATCTAATCATGCCAGTTTGTAATTCCTGATAATATTCTTCTACATAATTTTTCCTTGTCTTAAACGCTCAACGATGGTACTGTGCTGGTCCTAGGCTAGACCGTGCTAGAGACGCGAGCCTAGAACACTAACAAAATCACGGCGCTGCACGTAAACAATGGAGGAGCATACTCTGAATTTTTTCCCTTTTTTCACTTTTATGCACTTTTTTTCCTCTTTTTTTTGCTCCACAACAATTTTTTTCGAAAAAGTCTACAAATGGTCTAAAAACTGCCTAGCCAGAATTTTCCAAACTTAGTTTTTTTAAAGTTTGGAACTATTTTTATTCTGCGGGTAGCATGAAATCTCAGTAGTCCTACTCTCTCACAACTCGGAGTATGGCATGATCTGGAACTCGAAAACAAAGCAACAAATACTAGACTCGGACTAGGACTGGTGGCGGAGATGAATCTGGTGGAACTCGGACTGTGGTGGTATATCTGGACTCGGATTGGTGGCGGTATATGGCGATGGTATATCTGGACTCGGATTGGTGGTGGTATATGTTGACTCGGATTGGTGGTTGTATATGGCAGCGGCGATGTATATGGTGGGGTGGTGGTATATGGTAATGATGATGACGATGGTGCAGCGGCGTGACAACCTGTGAACAGAACTCGAAACTCTAAAGGACTACACGCTAAGACCAGCAACTTGACACGACGATGCAACCACAAATTCAACAAAGCAAATACAGAAAAGATTATGCAAAGGCTCAGATTGGTTCGGATAGGATGAACTAACCCTAATTTTTTTGGCTTTTTCGTGGACTGTAGGTATGAAGAACAGACTCTATCTAATCTACGAAAAACTGTAAAATCTCACCGAGCAACCTAAAAATCTGATACCACTTGATAGAGGCAAAGGTGTCCCGATGTTTCGATGAGATGGTGGCTATCGTTTTCTGTGGGAGTCGACCTTGACGATCCGACTACGAATGTGCAAGACATCGCGCCTTAGCAATCGCTAAACCAACTTCCGAGGGTTATTGACTACGCCGGAGCACGATCAACCTGACCACGAGGGTCTATTTCCTGCAAGCAAACGAAGAACAAGCAAGAAACTTAGATTGCAATCTTGATATTGCGAATATAAGATGAAAGCTTTATTGATCAAGGTGGGGTTCTGTGACGCCTTGGTCTGGTCGTTGAACATAAACGAAGTACGCGAAGTTGCAGCTATGGCGAACTTTTAATCTAAACAAAACCCAAAGCCTAAAGGATGCCCTAAGGGCTGTATATATGGAGGAGAGAGGGGGAATTTCGTGGCCCTTGGTGGAGGGGTCCGAAACCAACCCTAACTCTTGTTTCCCCACACATACGGACTCTAAAAAAAGCCTATACTTAAGTACTTCGAAAATACATGGGCCTGGCCCAATAATAAGGTGACGCAGCACCTAAAATATCCTCTGGACGAAATTTATGAAGTGGCATCTTGTATATTTCGTCCCATGCTTCATGCACTCATTATGGTGGCTTCAGAGTCCTGGAATCATCACTTGTAACTCCGTTCTTGTTCCACTTGCGCATGCCATCATCTCCATGCTTGAACTTGCTCCAAGGTTCATCTTTCTTGTCCAAGCTAGGCCCTTCATTTGTAAGCAAAACAAATGTATCCAATTTAGGCAGCATCATATTCTCATGAACATTATAATCGTTACCAAGAAACAAAAGTACCTGATAATTCAATTGGCGTGCGCGAGCTCTAGTAATCGGTCCAGTGTGTATAGCAGCAGGGGCTGTGGGTGTAACAATGGTATTGATGTCCTCATCAGTCGTGACAGAGTAGGACTCCCCAACTTTCGAGCCATCCGCAGAAGAAAAATAGTTCCAAACTAAAAAAACTAAGTCTGGAAAGTTCTGGTTAGACAGTTTTTAGGACATTTGTAGACTTTTTCAAAAAAAATTGTTGCGGAGCAAAAAAAGAGAGGAAAAAAGTGCAAAAAAAAGAAAAAAAATTCAGAGTGTGCTCCTCCCTTGTTTACGTGCATCGTCATGATTTTGTTAGTGTTCTAGGCTCGCGTCTCTTGTACGGTCTAGCCTAGGACCAGCACAGTATCGTCGTTGAGCGTTTATTCAACTTTGCATATCTGAATTGATTATTGCTGACCCCTTTTGCTACCATATTATAAGCCTTCCGAGCTCCACATACATCTACGTTGTGCATTTGACTCTCCCTAGTAATCGCTCTATCCAAGCTTTGAGAGTTTTGACTACAATGGTTGCTGATCACCGCCTGCTGCTTGGTAAGAACAGGTAAGAATTTCAGATTTTCTTGACGGATTTGTGACTGTCCACCACTTACTAGTAGTCTGTAGGATCATATTCTTGTGTGTTTCTATTGCTGCTAACCATGGCAGGATCACAAGCCAACGAGACTGACTGGGAGAACATGACGAACAAAGAGTTACAAGACAAGTTTCAGCAAATGATGAGTGGACAGGTGGAAGATGTGCTAAACAGATTTGAAGAGGCCATGGAGAAGATAGATGGCATTGAGAAGGCGTTCGAACAAAGCTTGATAACAAGTTTAATGATTTGCTCGCGCGTCTTCCACCGCCCGCTGCACCTGTCGCACCTCTACAACCACAACAACATCGTCTTCCAAATCAAGTGGGACGAGCACAGCGCGTTCCCATTGAGCCTGGTCAAACTTCTGGTGCTGCTATACCTACTGTTGGTGCTTCTGTCGCTCCTGCTGCTACTGCAGAGGTGGAGGACCATTACGAGGATGAGGTTGATCAAAATCAGAACTACGTGCAACCACCAGCACCACCACCACCAGGTCATCCTCATGCATATCGTCGCAACGGTAGGGATGCACCACCACCCGAGGTACATGACCATCTTCCTAAACTAAAGTTGAATATTCCACCATTTGAGAGTAGATACGTTCCTGATATATATCTTACTTGGGAGTTAGAAACTGAACAACAATTTACATGTTTACAATATCCTGAAGAGAGACGTGTTCCTGCTGCTGTTTGTGCTTTCACTAGCTTTGCATGTGTTTGGTGGTCTGAACATTGTAGATTATATCCTATTCCAGCTACTTGGGCTGCTTTGAAAACTGCTATGCGTACTCGTTGGGTTCCACCATTTTATCAACGTGAATTACTTCAAAAATTGCAGTGCCTAAGACAAGGAAAAAATTCTTTAGAAGAATATTATCAGGATTACAAACTGGCATGATTCGATGTGGTATTGTTGAGGAGAATGAAGCTATGCTTGCACATTTTATGGGTGGATTAAATAGAGAGATTCAGACCATTCTAGAGTATAAGGAGTATACTAATATCACTCGTTTATTCCATCTTGCTTGTAAAGCTGAACGTGAAGTGCATGATCGACAGGCATTGGCGCGCACTAACTTTTCTGCAGGTCGATCTTCATCATGGACACCACGTGCATCTTCTACTTCCACTCCACCAGCACCTCCATCAGGTGCCACCTCCAGCCATGATACAAGAAAGCAGGTACAACAACCACTATCTACCAAGAGCACACCTGCCGGACCTCCGAAGAGCTCTTCTTCTTCCATGGCATCAACAAGGCACACAAGTGATATTATTTGTCATCGTTGTACGGGAAGAGGACATTTTGCGAGAGAATGCCAATCTCAGTGTGTGATGATTGTTACCGAGGATGGTGGATATGAGTCCGCTAGTGACTATGATGAGGAGACTTTGGCTCTTATTACACATGAAGAACACGGAGGAGAGGATTCTGATCATGAGACGCAATACATGGCTGCTGAAGATGCTGACAGGTATGAATGTTTAGTTGCTCAACGTGTTTTGAGTGTGCAGGTTACACAAGCTGAGCAAAATCAGAGGCATAATTTGTCGTTCTGCTGAATTTGGCATAATTTGTCATTCCATACAAAATCAGAGGCAAGCTCGCGTGCATCGTCTAGTTCCTCTGATTTTGTTTAGCTGCTGAACGTGTTTTGACGATTTCAAGCTCACAACTCCCTCCATCTATGTTTAGCAACACAACGGGGAGGCTCCGAAATCGTGATCAACCTTGCTCTAGATACCAAGATGATGTAGGGTAGAGGCCCTAATCGCCCGATCTTTCACGAAAGGAGCGGATCCCGGGGAAATCACGAAGAACACGAGGAAGAACGGAAGGGAAACGCAAGAGGAAATCACTAAACCGACACGAATAAGTCACACATGGGCTAGATCCTCGAGTACATAGATCGATACACGAATCCACGGACAACTAGGGACGGTACACGGTAATCGGTTCTTCTCCGTGAGGAGGTCTTGATGGGGCCGCCCAAGAGGGGGTCTTGATGATCTTCTCCGAAAGGAGGTCTTGAATCCGCTTGGGGGATCTTCTCCGGGGGAGGCTCGAATCTCCGAGGAGAAGGTAACCAAGTGGATGAGCAAAGCTCTCTGACAAATCTGAGCTAACCATTTGCTAACCCTAATTCGGAGCTAGGGGATGAGTACTTATAGTTCAAAGGGGTAAGTTGTGGTTACACGGGTCGTTGAGCCCTTTCACTGCGCATAGGCAGGCCGGTAGTACCGGTCAAGGGGGCGGTTGTTCCACTGGGAGCTCATGCATGGCGGAAGTACCGGACCTGGAAGGCGGTAGTTCTGCTGGGAGGTCAGGCGCTGGCTTGCGGAGATGGACGTCGGAGGGGCCAGCGGTTGTACTGGTTGTCGGGGCGGTAGTACCGGTCTTTTGGTAGTTACCGGTGCATCCGGTGTAGTGCCGGCCTTGCACAGCTCGATAACAGAAGGTAGACCGGTTGTTGGGCGGTAGTCGGCCGGTTGTTCCTCCCGGGCGGTGGTCGGGCGGTTGTTCCGGTCCTTCAGGCCTGGGCAGAATGTCTCCATGCTCTTGATGTCCATCTTGCACCATTCCATCTCCTTGGTTGCTTACATGGTACCTAAGCACACAAAGCAACTCCGATTGAGGTAGTAGCCATGTCTCACGTGGGTCAAAGGGAAGTTCAACAAGGAGAGAGTTAACCTAGTTCTCGATGCCTCTCGCACGGGCTCTTGTGATGAGGACATTAATACCATTGTTACACCCACAGCCCCTGCTGCTATACATACTGGACCGATTACTAGAGCTCGCGCACGCCAATTGAATTATCAGGTACTTTCGTTTCTTGGTAACGATTCTAATGTTCATGAGAATATGATGCTGCCTAAATTGGATACATTTGTTTTGCTTAAAAATGAAGGGCCTAGCTTGGACAAGAAAGATGAACCTTGGAGCAAGTTCAAGCATGGAGATGATGGCATGCGCAAGGGGAACAAGAACGGAGTTACAACTGATGATTCCAGGACTTTGAAGCCACCATAATGAGTGCATGAAGCATGGGACGAAATATACAAGATGCCACTTCATAAATTTCGTCCAGAGGCTATTTTAGGTGCTGCGTCACCTTATTATTGGGCCAGGCCCATGTATTTTCGAAGTACTTAAGTATAGGCTGTTTTTAGAGTCTGTATGTGTGGGAAACAAGAGTTAGGGTTGGTTCCGGACCCCTCCACCAAGGGCCACGAAATTCCCCCTCTCTCCTCCATATATACAGCCCTTAGGGCCTCGTTTAGGATTTGGGTTTTGTTTAGATTAAAAGTTCGTCATAGCTACAACTTCGCGTACTTCATTTGTGTCCAACGACCACACCAAGACGTCACAGAACCCCACCTTGATAAATAAAGCTTTCATCTTATATTCGCAATATCCAGATTGCAATCTCAGTTTCTTGCTTGTTCTTCATTTGCTCGCAGGAAACAGACCCTCGTGGTCAGGTTGATCGTGCTCCGGCGTGGTCAATAACCCTCGGAAGTTGGTTTAGCGATTGCTAAGGCGTGACGTCTCGCGCGTTCGTAGTCTGATCTGCAAGGTCGACTCCCACAGAAAACGATAGCCACCATCTCATCGAAACATCGGGACACCTTTGCCTCTATCAAGTGGCATCAACAGGGCAAACACATGATATTATTTATCGACGTTGCAAGGGTGGAGGTCATTATGCGAGAGAATTCCCATCTAAGCGTGTGATGATTGTTACTGAGGATGGTGGGTATGAGTCCGCTAGTGACTATGATGAGGAGACTTTGGCTCTTAATACACGTGACGAACACGGTGGAGACGATTCTAATCATGAGACGCAACACATGTGATGTAGGGTAGAACCCTAGTGGCCTGATTTTTCAGGAGAGGAGCGGATCCCGTGAAGAACACGATGAACGCGAAGAGGGGAACGAGGGAAAACGGGGGAAAACACAAAGGGGAACACAAGAGGAACACTCAAACTAACAAGAACAAGTCACACATTTGCTAGATCCTCGAGTACATAGAACGATACACGAATCCACGGACAACTAAGGACGATACAAAAGGTAGCCGGGTTCTTCTCCGTGAGGAGGTCTTGAATCCACAAGGGGATCTTCCCGTAAAGGGGTCTTGAATCCAAGGTGGATCTTCTCCGTAGAGGGGCCGCGGTCACTCTCGGGGAGACGATCCGTATGGATGAGCAAAAGCTATCCTCACATATGAGCTACAACTTTGCTAACCCTAGAAAGTGTACGGGATAGAGTATATATAGTCTAGGTAACGAAAGGGGTACACGGGCCTTTCCCAAGTGGCTGCGCGCAGGCAGGGCCGGAAGTACCGGGCACCGGAGGTTCCAGGGAGGGTGGGCCTAACCAGAGAGTTGGCGCGGTGGAGAGGTGCTGGCGTCCGGGGGCCGGAAGGTCCGGGCAGGCCGGAAGTTCCGGGCGCCGGAAGGTCCGGGCCGGGGTCCGGGCTAACCCGAGAGTTGGCACGCCTTGGCTGGTCGAGGTCATCGGCGGCCGGAAGCTCCGGTCGGCCGGAAGGTCCGCGGGCCGGAAGTTCCGGGCTCTGGCCGGAAGTTCCGGGCTGTCCAGAGTGTTGACGCGTGTCTCTTCTTCTCCAGTCCTTAGCTCCGAGTCTTGAGTGTTGTACCTGGTGACAGATAGTACCTCAGACTTAGGCAGTAGCAATGTCTCACTTGAAGAGGGGGAAAACTCAAGTAGGAGTAATGTCACCTCGGATTGAATAGCACGTGCCCTAGCCCTTGTCATTGGTCCACTTGGAGCTTGGATAGTTGAGGTGGCGTCCATGTGGATGGTCGTGGGATGCTCCTCATCATCTCCCCTCCCTTGGGGAAGATCCGTCCTCGGATCGAGTTGTTCATCACCATGGAAGGGAGAGAGATCTTTGATGTTGAAGATGTCGCTCACGTTGTATTTGTCCCGTGGGAGGTCGATCTTGTAAGCGTTGTCGTTGTAGCGTGCGAGCACCTTGAAGGGTCCATCGGCTCGAGGTCGAAGCTTAGACTTGCGTTCCTGTGGAAAGTGCTCCTTGCGAAGGTGTAGCCACACGAGATCACCTATGTTGAAGACCATAGGTTGCTTGTTGACGTTGAGCTTGGTCGCAAGGTGTTGTACTTGGCGCTCGATGGTGTTTCTTGTATCTTCATGCACCTTCTTGATATGGGTCGCTTGTGCACTTGCGTCCAAATTGATTCGCTCTTGTAGTGGTAGAGGTAGAATAACCAATGGTGACAAAGGGTTGTATCCGTAGACGACCTCGAAAGGGGACTTGCCGGTTGTTGAGTGTCTTGCTCGGTTGTAGGCGAACTCGGTGATGGGTAGACACTCCTCCCACTCCTTGATGTTCTTCTTGATGAGTACTCGAAGTAGAGCGGAGAGTGTGCGGTTTGTCACCTCCGTTTGGCCATCGGTTTGAGGATGGTATGCCGTGGAGAAGAGTAGCTTGATTCCGAGCTTGGCGCATAGGGTCTTCCAAAAGTATCTAAGGAACTTGACGTCGCGGTCCGAGACGATAGTCTTTGGCACACCATGTAGATGCAATATTTCCCTACAAAAGAGATTAGCCACATATGAAGCATCATCTATCTTGTTACAAGGAATAAAGTGTGCCATTTTTGAGAAACGGTCCACAACGACAAATATGGAATCTTTCCCATTGCGAGTCCTAGGCAAACCAAGTACAAAGTCCATGCTAATGTCTTCCCAAGGTTGGTATGGAATCGGTAAAGGCATATAGAGACCATGAGATTGAGCTTTGGACTTAGCTTTGCGACATGTAGAACACCGGTTGGTGAAGCGATTGACGTCCCGAAACATCTTTGGCCAAAAGTAGCTCTTCGAGAGCGTGGCGAACGTCTTGTCGCGTCCAAAGTGTCCCATTAAGCCTCCTCCATGAGATTCCTGCAAAAGCAACAAATGAAGCGAGGACTCGGGAATGCAAAGTTTGTTAGCTCTCACAAGGTAGCCATCTTTGATGTAATAGCGTTCCCAAGATGTATTCGACAAACACTTGGCATAAGGAATGGCAAAAGTTGTGTTTTGCTCATATAAGTCTTTGATATGCTCGAAGCCAATGACATCTAACTCAAGTTGCGTGAAAAGCATGCAAATGCGGGAAAGAGCATCCGCTACTATGTTTTCTTTACCTTTGATGTACTTGATGACATATGGAAAAGACTCAATAAATTCACTCCATTTAGCATGACGCTTGTTCAACTTAGTTTTTCCCTTAAGATACTTGAGAGTCTCAGGATCGGTATGAATGATAAACTCATGGGGACGAAGGTAGTGTTCCCCATCATGCAAAACGCGGACTAAAGCATATAGCTCTTTGCCATAGATGGGGTAGTTGAGTTGCGCTCCGGAAAGTTTCTCACTAAATTAAGCTATGGGGCGCTTCTCTTGCGTTAACACACCTCCTATGCCATTACCACTAGCATCGCAATGAATTTCAAAAGGTTTTCGAAGTTGGGTAAAGCAAGCACTGGAGCATGAGTAAGCAAATTCGTAAGCTCATTGAATGCGGTATCTTGGGATGGTCCCCAAACAAAAGGCACATTCTTCTTGCTCAAAGCATGCAAAGGCGAAGCAATGGTGCTCAAATCCTTTACAAAGCGACAATAGAAACCCGCAAGGCCAAGGAAACTACGCACTTGATGCAAGTTGGTTGGTTACGGCCAAGTCTTCATAGCATTGATCTTGGACTCATCTACATGAACACCCTTAGAAGAGACAACAAATCCTAAGAAAACGAGCTTATCAACACCAAAAAGGCATTTCTCCATATTAGCATAGAGACGCTCTTTCCTAAGAGTTTGCAAAACAGGGCGGACATGGGTGACATGCTCTTGGATAGATTTGTTAAACACAAGAATATCATCAAAGTAGACCACAAGAAATATACCATTGTAAGGGCGAAAGACATGATTCATGAGGCGCATAAAAGTGCCCAGTGCTTCCGAAAGACCCATAGGCATGACTAACCACTCATACAAACCAAACTTGGTTTTGAAGGCGGTTTTCCATTCATCACCCTCTTGTATGCGGATTTGATAGTAACCACTCTTAAGATCAATTTTGGAAAATATAGTGGCACCGCTAAGCTCATCAAACATATCATCTAGGCGTGGAATGGGATACCTATAACGAACGGTGATAGCATTGATAGGTCTACAATCGGAGCACATGCGAAAACTACCGTCACGTTTTGGCACAAGAATGACCGGAACGGCACAAGGGCTCAAACTTTCACGCACATGTGCATGGTCTATGAGATGTTTTACTTGCCTTTGAATTTCTTTGGTTTCTTCGGGGTTGACGCGGTAGGGAGCTTTGTTTGGAAGTGGTGCTCCGGGGATGAGGTATCTTCGGTGCTCAATGCCTTGTAGAGGAGGTAGTCCCGGAGGTAGCTCATCGGGAAAAACATCTTGAAATTCCGGGAAAAGAGAAGACAACACAAGAGGAAGAGTGGGAGAGGTATTAGTTTGTGGTGCATTGTCCTTGCACACGATGACGTAGTGTAAGACACTAGATGGGTTCTCACACACTTCTCTCATCTCACGTTTGGTGGAAAATAGAACTAAGTTCTTGTTTTCGCTTGTCGTGGAGGCACTCAATTTGGGCTTGTGGCGCTCACTCTCTTTTTGGTGGCTCACTCTCTCGCCATTCTCTCCATGATGGGTGGTATGCTTGCCGGCGATCACTTGACTTGGCGACATTGGACGGAGGACGTACTCCTTGCCCTTCATCTTGAAGATGTAGTGGTTCGTTCGACCGTTGTGGATGACTCCTCTATCGAATAGCCATGGCCATCCAAGGAGAAGATGACAAACGGTCATTGGAACAACGTCGCACTCCAAGGTATCTTCGTAGGCGCCGATCTTGAAGGATACTTGTACTCGGTGCTCGACTTGGATGGTGCCAGAGTCACTAAGCCATTGCACTTTGTATGGATGTGGATGCTTCGTCTTGGGCAATTGGAGCTTGGAGCAAAGTTCTTCACTTGCGAGATTGTGACAACTCCCTCCATCGATGATGACCTTGACGGATCGTCCATTGATGCCGGCCTTGGTATGGAATATGTGGCATCGTTGGTCTTCTTCTTGGTGATGTTGGAGAGTCAAGACTCTTGAGACAACAAGTGCGGGACTTGAGTCTTCATCACAAAAGACTTGTTCTTCTTCATTGTTCACTTGGCGGTGCATGGCTACTTGCTCAAGTGCTTCCATTTCACCTTCACTCATGGAGTCATAGGTGCCATCGTCGTTGAAGACCATGGTCCGCTTGTTGGTGCACTCGTAGGACTTGTGGCCTCGGCCTCCGCAAGTGAAACACTTGAAGGAACTCGTCTTGATGGTCTCATCGGTTGGGGTTGATGATGACGAAGCTCTCGGCTTGAAGTTGCCCATAGTAGGGTTGCTTGTAGCTGGCGAAGCTTTCTTGGAAGTCGACTTGTCGATGTTGGAAGTAGTAGGTCTTGTAGTTGGTGTTGGAGTCGTTGAAACTTGGATATTCGAGAAGCCGTAGGACTTGGATGAGAACTTGGCGTACTTGAAATCATCTTGCACTTGGCGTTCCGCTTTGGTAGCTTGGTGCACGAGCTCGATGAGATTTGAGTATGGTTGAAAGTCGGCGATCTTCTTGATAGGATGATTGAGTCCATTCAAGAAACGTGCCATTGTTTTCTCATCATCTTCCGTGACATTGGCTCGTATCATGGCAATCTCCATCTCCTTGTAGTACTCTTCAACGCTCTTGGTTCCTTGCTTGAGTTGTTGGAGTCTCTTGAAGAGGTCGCGGTTGTAGTAGGTAGGCACGAAGCATGCTCTCATGACATCCTTCATTTGTGCCCAAGTAGTGATGGGTGGTTCACCTCTTTCCTCACGGTGCTCTATGATTTGTTCCAACCAAATGAAGACATAGTCTTGGAACTCAAGGGATGCCATCGCGATCTTCTTCTCTTCTTCATAATTGTGCAAACGGAAGATCTTGTCAACTTTCAATGCCCATGAAGGGTATTCTTCGGGATCGTTGCTTCCGTTGAACTTGGGCATGGTGAACTTGAGCTTGCCGTAGCATTGCTCTTCATTGTGTTGGGGTCGGGGATGATGACGCCCATGTTGTAGATGATTGTTCAACTCTTGGTGCTCTTGTCGTGGAGGGTTGTCAACCACGTGTTGCTCTTGTCGTGGAGGATTGTCAACCTCGTGTTGCTCTTGTCGCGGAGGATTCCCATTGTCTTCATGTTCTTGATGAACTTGATGGTCTTGGCGAGCTTGTGTCGGAGCGCGTCGAGCTCGAGGAGGAAATAGACGATGCATGCGAGCTTGAAGTCGTCGTTCGTGAATTTCTTCGCGAAGTGCTTCCTCTTCTTCACGGGCTTGACAGCCTCGATCGGCAATGGCTCGACTCGCATCGCGTAGAGCTTGTTGCGCCTCAAGTGCTTGAGCGGCACGGAGTTGTTGTTCATTACGTTGAGCCTTGGCATCTTGTGCATTTTGGTGTAGACGCGCGTGTTCTTCCTCTTCGTGTTGGCTTTGTTGTTGTCATTCTCGAGCTAGCGCAAATGCTTCTTCGGCTTGACGTCGTCGGCGCTCTTGAGAGTCGGTGTCTCGAAGTGGATGGAGGTTTGCTTGACGGTCGATGCGCGCGGCTCGACGAAGAGTGTTCGATGTCGGTGTACTTGAGCCGGAGAGGGTAAAGTCGGAATGGCGACTTGAAGGGCTCCTTCTTGAAGTGGAGGAAGAGCGGTTGAGCAACAAAGCGCGAATCTCGTCCATCCTAGCGTCATTCTCTTGCTTGTGATCATCGAGCTTGTGGTCAAAGTAGTCCCTAGTACGTCTCTCGGAAAGTCGTAAGTCGGCAGCAAGGTTGTCGATGCGTTCACTCATAGCTTGTTGCTCTTGATGCAAAGCACATTGTGCACCAAAGAGGTGACTCTTGGTGACGAAGGAGTTCATGTTGTCGTCTTGCTCCATGAAGGGTGGGTTGGTAGAAGTACTTGGCCTATCCATCATTCCAAGACAAATGTGAGTGGTAGAAAGAGAAGAACGAGTACCAAATGTACCTTGACCGAAGTTGAAAGTGGATCGAGGATCACTCCAATGTAGGACAAGGAAATAGCACAATTGGTACGAGTTCTTGTCGGTTTCTCACACCTACACAAGTAAAAGCTTTTGGTGGAGCTTGGTTAGGATGGTGGCACAAAATTTGATGTAATTGTAAGTGAGCTTCAATAATGTTGGAAAAGATTTGCAAGATGCAATGTAACAAGTAGACCAAGCATATAAGGTACACGGAAACACACACGCAAAAAGATAAGTGGGGTTGTGCAACCAAGGGTGAGCCAAAATGTGGAATCCACGAAAATGCTCTTGTTGCACAACACTAGAGAGACGCTAGCACGATTGCACGATAGGCGGATACAAGAACTTGTGCACAACCTACTTAGCAAAAATGTAACGACTACTATCCCAAATACTTTGTATGCAAGGTGTTGTTATGATTTGATCCAAGATGATCGAGTATGACAATCTTATTGTTGTATGATGCTATGGTTCTTGCTTAAAAGCTCTTTGCTTATCCTTCCTCTTTGCTTAAAAGCTTGTTTGGCTCTTTGATGTTTGAGCTCTTTTCTCATGCAATGCTTGACGAACCAAGATAGCAAGTGAGTATGAGATGACAACTTTGTGACACAAGAGATGATACCAATATAGGCAACAATGATGTATGTATGCTATGGGAAGTATGATCACTAATGTGCACAAGTCGTGTTGCCGGCAATACTCAAAGGCTAGTCTCGATGGGTAAGCAACGCAAAGGAGTAAGGCTATGATGGCTATCAATGTAATGGCAAGAGTGATATGTCCAATACCAAGATGAGGTTACCGGTCTTGCTTCCGGTATGGTGTCAAAATGGTGGCATGAATACCAAGTCATAATCGAGGTGGTCATTGTTGATGACGCGTCCGTGGCGAAAACGAGCAGCGGTGATGTCGATGTCGAACCGTACCTAGATAGCCGAAACACAAAAGGATACGGTATCGCAACTCAAATTCTCAAACCTCAAAGTAGCAATTGTGTCGGAGAGCGTGCAAAAATAGTTTGGTTATGCGGAAATGGTGTCGGTATGCGGAAGTATATATGTGGTATATGGTGAGCACCGGAACAAAATTTGGTGGAAATTTGGGCGGAGATGTGGAAGTAGTGCAAACTTTCGGTCGAGGCCGGAAGTTCCGGGCAAGACGGAGGGTCCGGGGTCCGGAGGTTCCGGGGAGGCCGGAAGGTCCGGGCTGGACCGGAAGTTCCGGGGGTCGGGATTCTGCTAAGAACGGAGACTTGGGGATCGTGGATTTGGGCAGAAAAACTTGTGGAAAAGCCCAAATCCGAAGGGGAAAAAGAAGAAATTGGAGGAAAAGAAAGGTTGGGAGGCTAGATCTACGAGCCATGCACAAACCTCACGGATCAAAGCCAACAAAATCTCAACACACGAACCAATCACAAAAAAAATTGGGGCTATATTTGGTGGGGATTTTCGGATTAGGATGAAAAACAACAAAATTAGGCTAGCAAACAAAGAGGGGAGGCTCCGAAATCGTGATCAACCTTGCTCTAGATACCAAGATGATGTAGGGTAGAACCCTAGTGGCCCGATTTTTCATGAGAGGAGCGGATACTGCGAAGAACATGATGAACGCGAAGAGGGGAACGAGGGAAAACGGGTGAAAACACAAAGGGGAACACAAGAGGAACACTCAAACTAACAAGAACAAGTCACACATGTGCTAGATCCTCGAGTACATAGAACGATACACGAGTCCAAGGACAACTAAGGACGATACAAAAGGTAGCCGGGTTCTTCTCCGTGAGGAGGTCTTGAATCCACAAGGGGATCTTCCCGTAAAGGGGTCTTGAATCCAAGGTGGATCTTCTCCGTAGAGGGGCCGCGGTCACTCTCGGGGAGATGATCCGTATGGATGAGCAAAAGCTATCCTCACATATGAGCTACAACTTTGCTAACCCTAGAAAGTGTACGGGAATAGAGTATATATAGTCTAGGTAACGAAAGGGGTACACGGGCCTTGGCCCAAGTGACTGCGCGCAGGCAGGGCCGGAAGTTCCGGGCGCCGGAGGTTTCGGGGAGGGTCCGGCCTAACCAGAGAGTTGGCCCGGTGGAGAGGTGCTGGCGTCCGGGGAACGGATGGTCCGGGCAGGCCGAAAGTTCTGGAAGCCGGAAGGTCCGGGCCGGGGTCCGGGCTAACCCGAGAGTTGGCACACCTTGGCTGGTCGAGGTCATCGGCGGCCGGAAGCTCCGGGTCGGCCGGAAGGTCCGGGGGCCAGAAGTTCCGGGCTCTGGCTGGAAGTTCCGGGCTGTCGAGAGTGTTGACGCCTGTCTCTTCTTCTCCAGTCCTCAGCTCCGAGTCTTGAGTGTTGTTGATGTAGGGTGGAACCCTAGATGGCCGATCTTTCACGAAAGGAGCGGATCCCTACGAGAAACATGAAGAACACGAGGGGGAAACGAGGGGAAACACAAGAGAAACACTCAACCAACAAGAACTAGATCACACATGTGCTAGATCCTCGAAACACAAAGAGAGATACAAGATCCAAAGTCAACAACGGACGATACACGGTAACCGGTTCTTCTCCGTGAGGAGGTCTTGATGGGGCCACCCAAGAGGGGGTCTTGAATCCAAGGGGATCTTCTCCGTAGAGGGGCCGCGGTCTCTCTCGTGGAGTAGATCCGTAATGGATGAGCGTAGCTCTATCTATCAAATGAGCTATCACAACGCTAACCCTAACTAGGAGGAGATGGAGGACTATATATTGTCTAGGCGAATGAAAGGGTAAGTGGGTTCGGCCCAACACACGGGCGGACGCATAGGCGTCGGACGTCCGGTGGCTCGTGAGGGTCCGGTCGTCCGGTGCATGTCGGACGTCCGGCGTTTTGGCTCTGGACAGGTGGTGTCGGACGTCCGGTCGGCGTCGGTCGTCTGGGCGCTGGAGAGTGTCGGACGTCCGGTGTCTGGCGGTCGTCCGGGCGCTAGGAGTCGTCGGATGTCCGGTGGCTCCGGTCGTCCGTAGATTCGGCTCGGGTCCTTAGGGGCCGGACGTCCGGGCTGGGCCGGTCGTTCGGTGACTGTAGCTTCGTGCAGCTTCTTCTCTTGGTCCTTGTACTTGGCGTCCTCGCTAGATATTCTGTTGGATGTGGTGACTTTGTGGCTTTCCTCCAAGTACCTTGTGTCCAATGGCGTATGTTCGAGGTCTCGTCATATGTCCACTTGGGGTTTGGAGAGTAGTCGGAGTGTACATGGGGATGAATGTGGGATCCTCCGCATCATCTCCCCTCCCTTGGGAAAGATCCGACCTCGGATCGTGACCCTCATCACCATGGAAATGGTAGTCGTGGACGGACATGTAGTTGGACGGAGTGGATGACGTTTCGCAATCCAAGTACTCCAAGGTGTCGCCGGAGTGGTACACATGCAAAAAGAGAAAACACAAACGACACTCGGAAATACAATGGTTAGAGCACACAAAGTGTCCATCATGTAAGAATGAGTCCGTGCAACAAGATTGATCATGACAAGGTGCATGAAGCTTATCCAATAGATATGGAAATGTATGCACAACATTCATGGTAGCAAAAGCAAGAATGTGATGAATGCAACCACGGTGCAAAATGATGTCATAGTGAGACGGTTTATCAAAAGCATGAATATGGCAATGGATGCTCAATATGATGTGATCATGCAATTGATGGTAGGCAATAAGATCGTGATGTATGAATATGCCATCAAGGTATATCACAACAAATTTTCTAATGAAATGCACAAGCTCATATATCATGGATGACATGGGAATACAAGATGCAACAAGGCAATCGTAATGGGAGTCAAACCATGCATGAGATGCAAATTTGTCATGTGTGTAAGATGTCCAATGAGCATGACAAGTGTGAGCAAAATCAACAAATATGGAGGTGTTGGTGTACCAATGCTCGATGTCGTGGCATGAGTGGAGGTTCGAAAGTGCATCCAATAAGTCCGAGCGCTCCTCAACTTTAAGGTCCATGGGTTCCATCTCCAATGTCTGTCCTCCATCCAATAGATGTAACATGTAGACAAGAAGAAGGAAACAACAATGAAATAGTGACCCATCCAATATGCATATTTGAGGATGGCTTAAAGGGAAGGAGTTCACCTTTAGTAGATTCTCGCAAATGTTGGTGTTGCACATCGTGTATGCCTTCACATGACCAAATTGTGTCATGACGGTATCGCCTTGTGAATCCTTCAACATGAAAGAACATGACAAACACTCGGAAAAACAAATGAGGTTAGCAGAAAACCTATCATTCATGCGGTAAAATACCCAACAAGTGGATGCATCATGCTCATCATAAGAAAGGACAAGGGAGCATTTCATAGTATGGAGGCATATGACGCGAGAACAACCAAATACAATAGGCGTAATCAAGCAAGCATGCATCACAAGTAAGGTGTCCAAGTCTCGAAGATCAATAAGCATAATTGGAGGCAAGCGACAATGAAGAAGATGTATCAAGTGAGAGGCACGAGCATATATGTCATCAACCCAAGAAAGCGAGTAAGAGTTGAACATAGGTGATGCGACAAAGCAAGCAATCATGATGATCAATTCAAGCAAGCTAGTAGGGTGAAGATGCAACATACTAGAAGAAATCATGGCAAGCATATCATGGGTGCAAATAGTGTGCATGAATAATTCACATGACATAGCACAAGCATGAAAGCAAGATATGAGCAAAATAGCATCAATAGCATGGGGCACATGATAAACATGGCAATAGCAACAAGGATCTCCACCAAGCATGCAAATACACATAGGAGTAACATAATTGTGAATCATGGGTAGATGCAAGCAAGGGTCACAATTGCATGGCAAAGGCATAGAAGCAAGCATAGCATGCAAAGTGAACACGGTAAAATGAGCAAGAAGCGAGAAGCGGTATATAGTCCATAGCCGTGTGAGAGCCAAGTGAAAGAGATGCGCGTAGCCGTTGCGCGAAGAGAGTGGTGGAAAGGATAGTTCATGGGATCTGCTCACAAGAGCTCGTTTCGTCAACTCTTGGGATCGAGAGGTTGACGGGTGTACGGGAGTACCTACACAAAACAAAGACAAAGGGAAAATTGTGTGTGCGTGGTAGATGTACACATCATCCATCATGATGCGCATGTGCTTGTGTTGGTTAGCACAAAATAGCCAATGCTCAAATAAATGAGATGCGTGATATAGAAACATGTCATCCATCATGAGAGGTTTGTTGTTATGTATAGCATAATGGAGACTCAAATTGTGTAATGCATCACAAGAAATATGTAGAGCATTGTTATTCATGGAATGCATACGGTGCAAACAATTACAAGAACATCCAAAACAAAGCATATTTGGTACAATGTGATCATGGCATGGCATAGTAGATGAATTGCGCAAATCATGTAAAGGAAGCATGGCAATATCATCACATGAAAAACAAAAGCCAATGACCGTCATCTCGTCATCTATGCCATAAGTGCAAATGGGATTTATTGTAATGGGGCATGCATAGTCACTATGTTGAGATTGGAATAATGCAATATGGGATATCTCACTCATAGCATATGACAAGGTTAATGGATTGTCAAACATGATGTGACCAATAGAATTTTCACATGATATCCTATGGAGCATAGCATCACAACTAGGCAAATCAACATGCTCATCATCATATTTATCATAAATAGGTGAGTCATGACATGCAGAAGTCGCACTAGCATGAAGCATGGGAATAGGTGTGTCAACATCATGCAAGCAATCATTCGCAAAATAGTCCACTAGTGGGACAAGAGAAGTACCATCACCTATGTTACCTTTGGAGCGTCGCTCATGTGTTGTAGGTGAGGTGTTGAAAATCGTCTCGTTGTCATCTTCATCTTGATGGAACCATGTGGGGGGTGCATCATCATCCACCATGCCCATCATTGTCTCCATTGGAGGTATGGACTCGTCGAGGGTAGGCATGTCGTCAAGTAGGAGACCTAGCACCAAAGAAGAAAACACACTAGGAGTAGAGGTTAAGTCGTTAGAAATCAAAGTGGCCTCACATGCTGTGTCAACTACCTCGCTCACTAAGTGTTGTGGCTCACTCACTCCCTCTCGGATGCTCTCACTCATATGGTTGGTGGAGTCACTCAAATGGCTCTCAACCTCACATAGGATGTGTGGCATGCTCTCAAGTGTGGGGCTAGTGGTGGTCACACTCATCCTCTCATAGGAAATGCTCTCAATGTCACGTGTGCTGGAGTCACTCATGTCACTCATGTGGTGGTGGCTCTCCTCACATGGCAATTGGGGCATCTCATCACATGTCATTGTCGGAGAGATGTTGGTGCAAATGTCTCCATGCTCAATCATGTTGTGGTCGTAGCCGTGGATGAAGGCCGAAGATGGCACATCATCACTCTCCTCGAAGACCAAAGAGAAGGTCTCATGAGCGGTCTCGTAGCTTGACTCGGAGTATGAGTCCAATATGGGCGCCGTCTTCATGTTGTTGAAGAGGTTCGTGCTCGTCGTCGTGGTCGAAGGGAATGGCCCTTGCTCGACCTTCTTGTCGCCGTCTTGTTGTTGGAGGCCCAAATGATGTGGCACCTCGTAGCTCGTCTCCATGACCTAAGGGAAGTTCCCATGCTCGGCCATCTTCCTTGGGGGGCTTCCAAAGATGGAAGTGTCGCCCTTGCTCATAGGTAGTCGCCTTGGACTTGATGAAGTCGATGTAGGCGTACATGTGGGAAGTAGGCGAAGATGCCGTACGTCCAAAGGCGAAGATTCCTTGAGAACACTTGGCGAATATGCCGAAGTGGTTGATGTAGCCGTAGCACCGTCTTTGTGGTGGTCGTCTCACGGTCTTCTTTTGTGCTCATGAAGCTTCGACTTGGCGTGAGGTAGTGCTTGTTGGGACTTGTGCACTTGCGCTTGTGGAGCATCTTCATGATGATGATGTCGTTGTCGTGCTTGAGCTCGTAGTAGATGTTGTTCGTCGTCGTCGTGCACATGATGCTTGGAGGTGACTTTCCCTTCATGTCGATGTGGATCACGAACATGATGGTGGTCTCCATGGAGAGTGTACGTGGACGAATTGCGCTTGCATCGCTTGGGCGCTCCGAAGACTTGTGGCGTGAATGTCGCCGCCTTGAGGATGACGAAGGGGAACAAGACTTGATCAAGGCTCTAATCTCCTCCATCCTTGCATCTTGCTCCTCTTTATGTGCGGAAAGCTTCTTGTCGATGTAGTCCCTTTTGCTTGCTTTGGAGTGACGAATGTCGATGGAGATGTTCTCGATGCGCTCTCGCAATCTTGATTGTGCGTCTTGCATTTGCCGTTGTAGATCGAAGATTGATGCTTTGGTGATGTAGTTGTTCACGCTGTCGTTGTTGTGGAAGACCGGAGATGAAATGCCCTGCCTATCCATCACAAGATTCGAGCCAATATGAGTGGAGAAAGAGAAGAACGAATACCAAATGTACCTTGACCAAAGTTCAAAGTGGATCAATGATCACTCCAATGTGGACAAGGAAATAGCACAATTGGTACCAATTCTTGTCGGTTTCTCACACCTACACAAGTAAGGCTTATGGTGGAGCTCGGTGAGGATAGTGGCACAAAAATTTGATGTAAAATGTTAGCAAGAGTCAATAATGTTGAAAGAGATTCACAAATTCGCAAGTGTAACAAGTAGACTGATAGCAATATGTGACACACGGAAACACACACACGGATAGATAAATGGGGTCGTGCAACCAAGGATGAGCACAAAATGTGGAGTCCACGGAAAACGCTCGTGTTGCACAACTCAAGAGAGACGCTAGCACGATTGCTCAATAGGCGGATACGACACTTGTGCACAACCTATAAATTGCAAAATCTAACAACTTTTATCCCAAGTGTGCTATATATGTATGATGTTCTGGTGGTATAATCCAAGATGACCTTATATGCAATGTGGTATGATGCTATGGCACTTGCTTACAAGCTCTTTGCTCACTCTTTTTCTTTGCTTAAAAGCTTTTTCTTTTTTTGTATGGCCACTTTGCGAAATGCACAAACCAAGATAGCAATTGTGTATATGCGGGAACAATCTTGAGGCACACGAGATGATATGATACCAATATGATATGGTATGTATGCAATGTATGGTGTAGATCGCTAATGTGCACAAGTAACGTTGCCGGCAATACTCAAATGGCTAGTCTCGATAGGCACGTGATGCAAAATGGTCTAGGGGTTATCAATGCAATGGCAAGGGAATATACAATGGAAGGATACCACGATACCAAGATGATATGGAGGTTACCGTCCGTGTCGATGATGAGTGGCGGTGATCTTGATGGAGATACCAAGATGATGGAGACTCGTCCCTAAGTAGCCGAAACACCTTAGGAAACGGAAAAACCGCGAACTCAAAATCTTAATCGTCAAATGTCAAAATGGTGGTAGCGGGATGGGGTGGTGTTGCACTAGGCAATGCGGAAGTGGAGGTTATGGTGGTGGACTATTCACGGTGTCGGAGTTGAAAGCACGGTCCCTAAGTAGCCGAAACACCTTAGGAGACACAACTCACAACACAAACAAAATTGGGTTACGTTGGGGTTGATAGAGGCAAAGGTGTCCCGATGTTTCGATGAGATGGTGGCTATCGTTTTCTGTGGGAGTCGACCTTGACGATCCGACTACGAACGTGCGAGACGTCGCGCCTTAGCAATTGCTAAACCAACTTCCGAGGGTTATTGACCAAGCCGGAGCACGATCAACCTGACCACGAGGGTCTGTTTCCTGCAAGCAAACGAAGAACAAGCAAGAAACTGAGATTGCAATCTGGATATTGCGAATATAAGAGGAAAGCTTTATTGATCAATGTGGGGTTCTGTGATGTCTTGGTCTGGTCGTTGGACACAAACGAAGTACGAGAAGTTGCAGCTATGGCGAACTTTTAATCTAAACAAAACCCAAAGTCTAAATGACGCCCTAAGGGCTGTATATATGGAGGAAGAGGGGGGAATTTCGTGGCCCTTGAGGGTGGGGTCCGAAACTAACCCTAACTCTTGTTTCCCCACACATACGGACTCTAAAAATAGCCAATACTTAAGTATTTCGAAATTACATGGGCCTGGCCCATTAATAAGGTGACGCAACACCTAGAATAGCCTATGGACGAAAATTATGAAGTGGCATCTCGTATATTTCGTCCAAGGCTTCATGCACTCCTTATGGCGGCCTCAAAGTCCTGAAATCATCACTTGTAACTCCGTTCTTGATCCCCTTGCGCATGCCATCAACTCCATGCGTGTTCTTGCTCCAATCTTCATCCTTCTCCAAGCTAGGCCCTTCATTTCTAAGCAAAACAAATGTATCCAATTTAGGCAGCATCATAATCTCATGAACATTAGAATCATTACCAAGAAACGAAAGTACCTGGTAATTTAATTGGCGTGCGCGAGCTCTAGTAATTGGTCCAGTATATGTAACAGTAGGGGCTGTGGGTGTAACAATGGTATTGATGTCCTCATCATCCTCCCCTTCTTGAAATGAAGTCGTCCTCGACGGAAGCTCATCTTCCTCACCCAAATAAGGCTTCAAATCTGCAATGTTAAAAGTGGGACTAACCCCAAAATCTGCAGGTAGCTCAAGTTTATATGCATTATCATTTATTTTCTCTAACACCTTAAAAGGACCATCAGCACATGGCATTAGCTTTGATTTGCGCAGATTAGGAAATCTATCTTTACGCAAATGTAACCAAACAAGATCTCCAGGTGCAAACACAACATGTTTTCTACCCTTATCTCCAGCAAGTTTATATTTAGCATTCATACGCTCAATGTTTTCCTTAGTTAACTCATGCATTTTTAAAATCAATTCAGAACGTTCTTTAGCATCAAAATTAACCTTCTCCGAAGATGGAAGAGGCAACAAATCAATAGGTACACGAGGTAGGAAACCATACACAATTTCAAAAGGGCACATCTTAGTAGTAGAATGCAATGAACGATTATAAGCAAATTCAATATGAGGCAAGCATTCTTCCCACATTTTCTTGTTATTCTTCAAAACAGCCCTAAGCATAGTAGACAATGTTCTATTGACTACTTCAGTTTGTCCATCAGTTTGGGGGTGACAAGTAGTACTAAAAAGCAGCTTAGTCCCCAACTTAGCCCATAAACATCTCCAAAAGTGGCTAAGAAATTTAGTATCACGATCTGAAACAATAGTATTTGGCACACCATGCAAGCGAATAATTTCACGAAAGAACAAATCAGCAACATTAACAGCATCATCGCTTTTATGACAAGGTATAAAGTGTGCCATTTTCGAGAACCTATCCACGACAACAAATATGCTATCCCTCCCCTTCTTTGTTCGAGGTAAACCTAAAACAAAATCCATAGATATATCCTCCCAAGGAACACTAGGTACAGGCAAAGGCATATATAAACCATGAGGATTCAGTCGTGACTTAGCTCTTTGACATGTAGTGCAGCGAGCAACAAAACGCTCAACATCCCGTCTCATCTTTGGCCAAAAGAAATGTGTAGCAAGTATATCCTCCGTCTTCTTGACGCCAAAGTGTCCCATTAATCCTCCTCCATGCGCCTCCTGCAACAACAAAAGACGAACGGAGCTAGCTGGAATGCATAGCTTGTTAGCACGAAACACAAAGCCATCGTTGAGAACGAACTTGTTCCAAGTTCTCCCTTCCTTACAATTCTGCAATACATCTTTAAATTCAGCATCATGAACATATTGATCTTTGATGGTCTCCAAACCAAATATTTTAAAGTCAAGTTGTGAAAGCATAGTATAACGACGAGACAATGCATCAGCAATAACATTTTCTTTACCCTTCTTGTGTTTAATGACATAAGGGAAAGTCTCAATGAATTCAACCCATTTAGCATGTCTACGGTTCAGTTTTGATTGACTTTTAATGTGTTTCAAAAATTCATGATCAGAATGTATAACAAATTCCTTGGGCCATAAATAATGTTGCCATGTTTCTAAGGTCCGAACAAGAGCATATAATTCTTTATCATAAGTAGAATAGTTCAGACTAGGCCCACTCAATTTTTCAGAAAAGTATGCAACAGGTTTTCCATCTTGTAATAACACACCTCCTAATCCAATTCCACTAGCATCACATTCAAGCTCAAAAGTCTTATTGAAATTAGGAAGTTGGAGTAAAGGAGCATGTGTCAACTTATCTTTCAATACCGTGAAGGCTTCTTCCCGTGCGGCACCTCAAACAAAAGGCACATCCTTCTTTGTAAGCTCGTTGAGAGGTGCAGCAATGGTGCTGAAATCTCTCACAAAACGCCTATAGAAACCAGCGAGGCCAAGGAAACTCCGCACTTGTGTGACCGTTTTGGGCTGCGGCCAACTCTCAATTGCTTCAATCTTGGCTTTATCAACTTCAATTCCCTGTGGAGTAACAACATAGCCAAGAAAAGATACTCGGTCGGTGCAAAAGGTGCACTTTCCAAGGTTACCAAACAAACGTGCATCACGTAGAGCAATAAAAACAGCACGTAAATGTTCCAAATGTTCCTCCAAAGATTTGCTATAAATCAATATGTCATCAAAGTAAACTACCACAAATCGTCTAATGAAAGCACGTAAAACTTTGTTCATTAACCTCATGAAAGTACTAGGTGCATTAGTTAACCCAAAAGGCATGACTAACCACTCATATAATCCAAACTTAGTTTTAAATGCTGTTTTCCATTCATCTCCCAATTTCATACGAATTTGATGGTATCCACTACGCAAATCAATTTTGGGGAATATTGTAGAGCCACTCAATTCATCAAGCATATCATCTAGCCTAGGAATAGGATGACGATAACGAATAGTAATATTATTAATGCCTCTACAATCAACGCACATACACGACGTACCATCCTTTTTCAGCAGTAAAATGAGAGGAACAGCACAAGGACTAAGGGATTCGCGTATATAACCTTTGTTGAGCAGTTCTTGTACTTGACGCATAATCTCGTTCGTCTCCTCTGGATTGGTACGGTATGGTGCACGGTTGGGTAATGATGCACCGGGAATTAAGTCAATTTGATGCTCAATCCCTCGAATAGGTGGTAATCTCGGTGGCACGTCTTGTGGAAAGACGTCAGCGAACTCCTGCAAAATGTGAGTGACAGCAGGAGGCAAAGAGGAAGGCACGTCCTCGAATGAAAATAATGCCTCTTTGCACACAAAAGCATAGCAAACAGATTTGCTAAAATCTAGATCATCAATATCAGATTTGGTGGCAAGTAAACATGCACTTTTCAATTTAATTTCAGAAGCAACACTAGATTGTTTATTATTATTAGGCCGCATTTGTTGCTCAAATTCTTTTGCCACAATCTGATTTTCACTCTTATTTTTCTCCTGTTTTGCTTTATTAGCTCTATTAATATCATCTTTCCAAATGGAATCAGGATTCATAGGAAGCAAAGTAATATTCTTATCCTTATGAACAAGAGTATACTGATTGTTTCTACCATGGTGAATAGAATTTTTATCAAATTGCCATGGTCTACCAAGTAATAAGGAACATGCTTGCATAGGTACCACATCACAATCAACATAATCAGTATATGTAGAGATACTAAAATGCACACGAACAATACGTGTTACCTTAACCTTGCCGCATTTGTTGAACCATTGGATGTAGTAAGGATGTGGATGTGGTCTTGTGGTGAGAGAGAGCTTCTCCACCATCTCCATGCTAGCCAAGTTGTTGCAACTCCCTCCATCTATGATCACGCGAACAGAACGTTCCTTCACAACTCCCTTTGTATGGAACAAATTATGCCTCTGATTTTGCTCAGCTTGTGTAACCTGCACACTCAAAACACGTTGAGCAACTAAACATTCATACCTGTCAGCATCTTCGGGAGCCATGTATTGCGTCTCATGATCAGAATCGTGTCCACCGTGTTCGTCACGTGTAATAAGAGCCAAAGTCTCCTCATCATAGTCACTAGCGGACTCATACCCACCATCCGCACTAACAATCATCACACGTTTAGATGGGCATTCTCTCGCATAATGACCTCCACCCTTGCAACGTCGACAAATAATATCATGTGTTTGCCCTGTGGATGCCATGGATGAAGAAGAGCTCTTTGCAGGCCCAGAAGGTGTGCTCTTGGCAGATAGTGGTGATTGTGCCTGCTTTATTGTATCACGGTTGGAGGTGGCAGCCGACGGAGGCGCCGGTGTAGCAGAACGTGTGGAAGTAGATGATGCACGTGGTGTCCATGATGAAGGTCGACCTGCAGAAAAGTTAGTCCGCGCCAATGCCTGTCGATCCTGCACTTCACGTTCAGCTTTACAAGCAAGATGGAATAAACGAGTGATATTAGTATAGTCCTTATACTCTAGAATCGTCTGAATCTCTCTATTTAATCCACCCATAAAACGTGCAAGCATAGCTTCATTCTCCTCAACAATACCACATCTAATCATGCCAGTTTGTAATTCCTGATAATATTCTTCTACAGAATTTTTTCCCTGTCTTAAGCGTTGCAATTTTTGAAGTAATTCACGTTGATAATATGGTGGAACCCAACGAGTACGCATAGTAGTTTTCAAAGCAGCCCAAGTAGCAGGAATGGGATATAATCTACAATGCTCAGACCACCAAACACATGCAAAACTAGTGAATGCACAAACAGCAGCAGGAACACGTCTCTCCTCGGGATATTGTAAACATGTAAATCGTTGTTTAGTTTCTAACTCCCAAGTAAGATATATATCAGGAACATATCTACCCTCAAATGGTGGAATATTCAATTTTAGTTTAGGGAGATGGTCATGATCTCGTACGTGAGGGTGAGCCCTACCATTGCCATTATTTGCATGTGGACGACCTGGTGGTTGCTGTGCTGGTGGTGGCACGTAGTTCTGATTTTGATCAACCTCATCCTCGTAATCGCCAGCAAAATCCTCCTCCTCCGCATCAGCGGCAGGAGCCACAGAAGTAGCAACAACAGCACCAACAGTTTGGCCAGGTGCAAGAGGGAGACGGCTCGCTCGGCGGAGGGCTGTTTCACGATGTGTAGGTAGTCGTTGTTGTTGTTGTTGTAGAGGTGCGTTAGGTGCAGGCGGTGGTGGTGGTGGAAGACGCGCGAGCAATTCATTAAACATGTTATCGAGCTTTGTTTCGAACGTCTTTTCCATGCCATCTATCTTCTCCATGGCCTCTTCAAATCTGTTTAGCACATCTTGCACCTGTCCATTCATCATTTGCTGAAATTTATCATGCAACTCCTGATTCGTCATGTTCTCCTAGTCAGTCTCATCGGCTTGTGATCCTGCCATGGTTAGCGACAATAGAAACACACAAGAATATGATCCTACAGAATACTAACAAGAGGTGGTGGTGGTGTCACAAATCCGTCAAGCCAATCTCAAATTCTTACTAGTTCTTACCCAGCAGCAGGCGGTGATCGGCAACCGTCGTAGTCAAAACGCTCTAAGCTTGGATAGAGCGATTACCAGGGAGAGTCAAACGCATGACGTAGATGTATGTGGAGCTGGGAAGGCTTATAATATGGTAGCACAAAGGGTCAGCAATAATCAATTTAGAGATGCAAAGTTGAATAAACGCTCAACGACGGTACTGTGCTGGTCCTAGGCTAGACCGTGCTAGAGACGCGAGCCTAGAACACTAACAAAATCACGGCGCTGCACGTAAATAAGGGAAAAGCACACTCTGGAACTTTTTTTTGCTCTTTTTTTGCGCTCTTTTTTTTGCGCTCCTCTTTTTTTTGCGAAAAATCACTATAATGGCGAGTGTCTCAAAACTCTTCCCTCGTCAAACTAGTAGGATGGCATGAAAATTTTTTGTTCACTTTTTTTCGGAAATCAGGGCAGCGACGATGAAAAAGTGCGACAAAAAATCACTATGATGGCACGTGGCTCAAAAGACTCAAAAAAGCCTAAAAATAGGAAAGGGAAAAAAATTTGCCCGAGAAAATTTTGGCCTAAAAACTGCCCGGGGGTCTCCAAACTATTTTTTTTTCCGAGACCTACGCAGGCAAGGAAACAGAAACGGAATTTAGATTGGTCTCAAAACAAACTTAATATGAGAAGAACTCGGATTGGTGGTGGATATATGGTTGTGGTATATGGCAGCGGTGGTGGTATATGGTAGCGGTGGTGTATATGGATACGGATTGGTGGTGGTATATGGATACGGAGTCAGAGCGGTGGCGGATAAGCAATGGTGGTAGATGGGCGATGATGATGGTGCGGCGGCGGCGTGACAACTTATGACCAGAACTCGAAACTCTAAAAGACTAGACTCTAAGACCAGCAACTTGACACGACGATGCAACCGCAAATTCAACAAAGCAAAAACCCTAAAAAGATTATGCAAAGGCTCAGATTGGTTCGGATATGATGAACTAACCCTAAATTTTTTTTGTGGCTTTTTCGTGGACTGTAGGTATGAAGAACAGACTCGATCTAATCTACGAAATACTGTAAAATCTCACCGAGCAACCTGGAAATCTGATACCACTTGATAGAGGCAAAGGTGTCCCGATGTTTCGATGAGATGGTGGCTATCGTTTTCTGTGGGAGTCGACCTTGACGATCCGACTACGAACGTGCGAGACGTCGCGCCTTAGCAATCGCTAAACCAACTTCCGAGGGTTATTGACCACGCCGGAGCACGATCAACCTGACCACGAGGGTCTGTTTCCTGCAAGCAAACGAAGAACAAGCAAGAAACTGAGATTGCAATCTGGATATTGCGAATATAAGATGAAAGCTTTATTGATCAAGGTGGGGTTCTGTGACGTCTTGGTCTGGTCGTTGGACACAAACGAAGTACGAGAAGTTGCAGCTATGGCAAACTTTTAATCTAAACAAAACCCAAAGTCTAAACGATGCCCTAAGGGCTGTATATATGGAGGAAGAGGGGGGAATTTCGTGGCCCTTGAGGGTGGGGTCCGAAACCAACCCTAACTCTTGTTTCCCCACACATACGGACTCTAAAAATAGCCTATACTTAAGTATTTCGAAATTACATGGGCCTGGCCCATTAATAAGGTGACGCAGCACCTAGAATAGCCTATGGACGAATATTATGAAGTGGCATCTCGTATATTTCGTCCAAGGCTTCATGCACTCCTTATGGCGGCTTCAAAGTCCTGAAATCATCACTTGTAAATCCGTTCTTGATCCCCTTGCGCATGCCATCAACTCCATGCGTGTTCTTGCTCCAATCTTCATCCTTCTCCAAGCTAGGCCCTTCATTTCTAAGCAAAACAAATGTATCCAATTTAGGCAGCATCATAATCTCATGAACATTAGAATCATTACCAAGAAACGAAAGTACCTGGTAATTTAATTGGCGTGCGCGAGCTCTAGTAATTGGTCCAGTATATGTAACAGTAGGGGCTGTGGGTGTAACAATGGTATTGATGTCCTCATCATCCTCCCCTTCTTGAAATGAAGTCGTCCTCGACGGAAGCTCATCTTCCTCACCCAAATAAGGCTTCAAATCTGCAATGTTGAAAGTGGGACTAACCCCAAAATCTGCAGGTAGCTCAAGTTTATATGCATTATCATTTATTTTCTCTAACACCTTAAAAGGACCATCAGCACGTGGCATTAGCTTTGATTTGCGCAGATTAGGAAATCTATCTTTACGCAAATGTAACCAAACAAGATCTCCAGGTGCAAACACAACATGTTTTCTACCCTTATCTCCAGCAAGTTTATATTTAGCATTCATACGCTCAATGTTTTCCTTAGTTAACTCATGCATTTTTAAAATCAATTCAGAACGTTCTTTAGCATCAAAATTAACCTTCTCCAAAGATGGAAGAGGCAACAAATCAATAGGTGCACGAGGTAGGAAACCATACACAATTTCAAAAGGGCACATCTTAGTAGTAGAATGCAACGAACGATTATAAGCAAATTCAATATGAGGCAAGCATTCTTCCCACATTTTCTTGTTATTCTTCAAAACAGCCCTAAGCATAGTAGACAATGTTCTATTGACTACTTCAGTTTGTCCATCAGTTTGGGGGTGACAAGTAGTACTAAAAAGCAGCTTAGTCCCCAACTTAGCCCATAAACATCTCCAAAAGTGGCTAAGAAATTTAGTATCACGATATGAAACAATAGTATTTGGCACACCATCCAAGCGAATAATTTCACGAAAGAACAAATCAGCAACATTAACAGCATCATCGCTTTTATGACATGGTATAAAGTGTGCCATTTTCGAAAACCTATCCACGACAACAAATATGCTATCCCTCCCCTTCTTTGTTCGAGGTAAACCTGAAACAAAGTCCGTAGATATATCCTCCCAAGGAACACTAGGTACTGGCAAAGGCATATATAAACCATGAGGATTGAGTCGTGACTTAGCTCTTTGACATGTAGTGCAGCGAGCAACAAAACGCTCAACATCCCGTCTCATCTTTGGCCAAAAGAAATGTGTAGCAAGTATATCCTCCGTTTTCTTGACGCCAAAGTGTCCCATTAATCCTCCTCCATGCGCCTCCTGCAACAACAAAAGACGAACGGAGCTAGCTGGAATGCATAGCTTGTTAGCACGAAACACAAATCCATCGTTAAGAACGAACTTGTTCCAAGTTCTCCCTTCCTTACAATTCTGCAATACATCTTTAAATTCAGCATCATGAACATATTGATCTTTGATGGTCTCCAAACCAAATATTTTAAAGTCAAGTTGTGAAAGCATAGTATAACGACGAGACAAGGCATCAGCAATAATATTTTCTTTACCCTTCTTGTGTTTAATGACATAAGGGAAAGTCTCAATGAATTCAACCCATTTAGCATGTCTACGGTTCAGTTTTGCTTGACTTTTAATGTGTTTCAAAGATTCATGATCAGAATGTATAACAAATTCCTTGGGCCATAAATAATGTTGCCATGTTTCTAAGGTCCGAACAAGAGCATATAATTCTTTATCATAAGTAGAATAGTTCAGACTAGGCCCACTCAATTTTTCAGAAAAGTATGCAACAGGTTTTCCATCTTGTAATAACACACCTCCTAATCCAATTCCACTAGCATCACATTCAAGCTCAAAAGTCTTATTGAAATTAGGAAGTTGGAGTAAAGGAGCATGTGTCAACTTATCTTTCAATACCGTGAAGGCTTCTTCCTGTGCGGTACCCCAAACAAAAGGCACATCCTTCTTTGTAAGCTCGTTGAGAGGTGCAGCAATGGTGCTGAAATCTCTCACAAAACGCCTATAGAAACCAGCGAGGCCAAGGAAACTCCGCACTTGTGTGACCGTTTTGGGCTGCGGCCAACTCTCAATAGCTTCAATCTTGGCTTTATCAACCTCAATTCCCTGTGGAGTAACAACATAGCCAAGAAAAGATACTCGGTCGGTGCAAAAGGTGCACTTTCCAAGGTTACCAAACAAACGTGCATCACGTAGAGCAATAAAAACAGCACGTAAATGTTCCAAATGTTCCTCCAAAGATTTGCTATAAATCAATATGTCATCAAAGTAAACTACCACAAATCGTCCAATGAAAGCACGTAAAACTTCGTTCATTAACCTCATGAAAGTACTAGGTGCATTAGTTAACCCAAAAGGCATGACTAACCACTCATATAATCCAAACTTAGTTTTAAATGCTGTTTTCCATTCATCTCCCAATTTCATACGAATTTGATGGTATCCACTATGCAAATCAACTTTGGAGAATATTGTAGAGCCACTCAATTCATCAAGCATATCATCTAGCCTAGGAATAGGATGACGATAACGAATAGTGATATTATTAATGCCTCTACAATCAACGCACATACGCGACGTACCATCCTTTTTCGGCACTAAAATGATAGGAACAGCACAAGGACTAAGGGATTCGCGTATATAACCTTTGTCGAGCAGTTCTTGTACTTGACGCATAATCTCCTTCGTCTCCTCTGGATTGGTACGGTATGGTGCACGGTTGGGTAATGATGCACCGGGAATTAAGTCAATTTGATGCTCAATCCCTCGAATAGGTGGTAATCCTGGTGGCACGTCTTGTGAAAAGACGTCAACGAACTCCTGCAAAATGTTAGTGACAGCAGGAGGCAAAGAGGAAGGCACGTCCTCGAATGAAAATAATGCCTCTTTGCATACAAAAGCATAGCAAACAGATTTGCTAAAATCTAGATCATCAATATCAGATTTGGTGGCAAGTAAACATGCACTTTTCAATTTAATTTCAGAAGCAACACTAGATTGTTTATTATTATTAGGCTGCATTTGTTGCTCAAATTCTTTTGCCACAATCTGATTTTCACTCTTATTTTTCTCCTGTTTTGCTTTATTAGCTCTATTAATATCGTCTTTCAAAATGGAATCAGGAGTCATAGGAAGCAAAGTAATATTCTTATCCTTATGAACAAGAGTATACTGATTGTTTCTACCATGGTGAACAGAATTTTTATCAAATTGCCATGGTCTACCAAGTAATAAGGAACATGCTTGCATAGGTACCACATCACAATCAACATAATCAGCATATGTAGAGATACTAAAATGCACACGAACAGTACGTGTTACCTTAACCTTGCCGCTGTTGTTGAACCATTGGATGTAGTAAGGATGTGGATGTGGTCTTGTGGTGAGAGATAGCTTCTCCACCATCTCCATGCTAGCCAAGTTGTTGCAACTCCCTCCATCTATGATCACGCGAACAGAACGTTCCTTCACAACTCCCTTTGGATGGAACAAATTATGCCTCTGATTTTGCTCAGCTTGTGTAACCTGCACACTCAAAACACGTTGAGCAACTAAACATTCATACTTGTCAGCATCTTCAGGAGCCATGTATTGCGTCTCATGGTCAGAATCGTCTCCACCGTGTTCGTCACGTGTAATAAGAGCCAAAGTCTCCTCATCATAGTCACTAGCGGACTCATACCCACCATCCTCATTAACAATCATCACACGTTTAGATGGGCATTCTCTTGCATAATGACGTCCACCCTTGCAACGTCGACAAATAATATCATGTGTTTGCCCTGTTGATGCCATGGATGAAGAAGAGCTCTTTGCAGGCCCAGAAGGTGTGCTCTTGGCAGATAGTGGTGATTGTGCCTGCTTTATTGTATCACGGTTGGAGGTGGCAGCCGACGGAGGCGCCGGTGTAGCAGAACGTGTGGAAGTAGATGATGCACGTGGTGTCCATGAGGAAGGTCGACCTGTAGAAAAATTAGTCCGCGCCAATGCCTGTCGATCCTGCACTTCACGTTCAGCTTTACAAGCAAGATGGAATAAACGAGTGATATTAGTATAGTCCTTATACTCTAGAAACTTCTGAATCTCTTTATTTAATCCACCCATAAAACGTGCAAGCATAGCTTCATTCTCCTCAACAATGCCACATCTAATCATGCCAGTTTGTAATTCCTGATAATATTCTTCTACAGAATTTTTTCCCTGTCTTAAGCGCTGCAATTTTTGAAGTAATTCACGTTGATAATATGGTGGAACCCAACGAGTACGCATAGCAGTTTTCAAAGCAGCCCAAGTAGCAGGAATGGGATATAATCTACAATACTCGGACCACCAAACACATGCAAAACTAGTGAATGCACAAACAGCAGCAGGAACACGTCTCTCCTCGGGATATTGTAAACATGTAAATCGTTGTTCAGTTTCTAACTCCCAAGTAAGATATATATCAGGAACATATCTACCCTCAAATGGTGGAATATTCAATTTTAGTTTAGGGAGATGGTCATGATCTCGTACCTGAGGGTGAGCCCTACCATTGCCATTATTTGCATGTGGACGACCTGGTGGTTGCTGTGCTGGTGGTGGCACGTAGTTCTGATTTTGATCAACCTCATCCTCGTAATTGCCAGCAAAATCATCCTCCTCCGCATCAGCAGCAGGAGCCACAGAAGTAGCAACAGCAGCACCAACAGTTTGGCCAGGTGCAAGAGGGAGACGGCTCGCTCGGCGGAGGGCTGTTTCACGATGTGTAGGTAGTCGTTGTTGTTGTTGTTGTAGAGGTGCGTTAGGTGCAGCCGGTGGTGGTGGTGGAGGACGCGCGAGCAATTCATTAAACCTGTTATCGAGCTTTGTTTCGAATGTCTTCTCCATGCCATCTATCTTCTCCACGGCCTCTTCAAATCTGTTTAGCACATCTTGCACCTGTCCATTCATCATTTGCTGAAATTTATCATGCAACTCCTGATTCGTCATGTTCTCCCAGTCAGTCTCGTCGGCTTGTGATCCTGCCATGGTTAGCAACAATAGAAACACGCAAGAATATGATCCTACAGAATACTAACAAGAGGTGGTGGTGGTGTCACAAATCCGTCAAGCCAATCTCAAATTCTTACTAGTTCTTACCCAGCAGCAGGCGGTGATCGGCAACCGTTGTAGTCAAAACTCTCAAAAGCGTGGATAGAGCGATTGCCAGGGAGAGTCAAACGCACGACGTAGATGTATGTGGAGCTGGGAAGGCTTATAGTATGGTAGCAAAAAGGGTCAGCAATAATCAATTTAGAGATGCAAAGTTGAATAAACGCTCAACGACGGTACTGTGCTAGTCCTAGGCTAGACCGTGCTAGAGACGCGAGCCTAGAACACTAACAAAATCACGGCGCTGCAGGTAAATAAGGGAAAAGCACACTCTGGAACTTTTTTTTCTTCGCTCTTCTTTTCCGCTCTTTTTTTTGCGCTCCTCTTTTTTTTGCGAAAAATCACTATAATGGCGAGTGTCTCAAAACTCTTCCCTCGTCAAACTGGTAGGATGGCACGAAAATTTTTTGTTCACTTTTTTTTCGGAAATCAGGGCAGCGACGATGAAAAAGTGCGGCAAAAAATCACTATGATGGCACGTGGCTCAAAAGACTCAGAAAAGCCTAAAAATAGCATAGGGAAAAAAATTGCCCGTGAAAATTTAGGCCTAAAAACTGCCCGGGGGTCTCCAGACTCTTTTTTTTTCAAGACCTACGCAGGCAAGGAAACACGAAATGGAATTTAGATTGGTCTCAAGAACAAACCTAATATGAGAAGAACTCGGATTGGTGGTGGATATATGGTTGTGGTATATGGTAGCGGTGGTGGTATATGGTAGCGGTGGTGTATATGGATACGGATTGGTGGTGGTATATGGATACGGAGTCAGAGCGGTGGCGGATAAGCAATGGTGGTAGATGGGCGATGATGATGGTGCGGCGGCGGCGTGACAACGTATGACCAGAACTCGAAACTCTAAAAGACTAGACTCTAAGACCAGCAACTTGACACGACGATGCAACCGCAAATTCAACAAAGCAAAAACCCTAAAAAGATTGTGCAAAGGCTCAGATTGGTTCGGATATGATGAACTAACCCTAATTTTTTTTGTGGCTTTTTCGTGGACTGTAGGTATGAAGAACAGACTCGATCTAATCTACGAAAAACTGTAAAATCTCACCGAGCAACCTGGAAATCTGATACCACATGATAGAGGCAAAGGTGTCCCGATGTTTCGATGAGATGGTGGCTATCGTTTTCTGTGGGAGTCGACCTTGACGATCCGACTACGAACGTGCAAGACGTCGCGCCTTAGGAATCGCTAAACCAACTTCCGAGGGTTATTGACCACGCCGGAGCACGATCAACCTGACCATGAGGGTCTGTTTCCTGCAAGCAAACGAAGAACAAGCAAGAAACTGAGATTGCAATCTGGATATTGCGAATATAAGATGAAAAGCTTTATTGATCAAGGTGGGGTTCTGTGACGTCTTGGTCTGGTCGTTGGACACAAACGAAGTACGAGAAGTTGCAGCTATGGCGAACTTTTAATCTAAACAACACCCAAAGTCTAGACGACGCCCTAAGGACCGTATATATGAGGAAGAGGGGGGAATTTCGTGGCCCTTGATGGTGGGGTCCGAAACCAACCCTAACTCTTCTTTCCCCACACATACGGACTCTAAAAATAGCCTATACTTAAGTATTTCGAAATTACATGGGCCTGGCCCATTAATAAGGTGACGCAGCACCTAGAATAGCCTATGGACGAATATTATGAAGTGGCATCTCGTATATTTCGTCCAAGGCTTCATGCACTCCTTATGGCGGCTTCAAAGTCCTGAAATCATCACTTGTAACTCCGTTCTTGATCCCCTTGCGCATGCCATCAACTCCATGCGTGTTCTTGCTCCAATGTTCATCCTTCTCCAAGCTAGGTCCTTCATTTGTAAGCAAAACAGATGTATCCAATTTAGGCAGCATCATAATCTCATGAACATTAGAATCATTACCAAGAAACGAAAGTACCTGGTAATTTAATTGGCATGCGCGAGCTCTAGTAATTGGTCCAGTATATGTAACAGTAGGGGCTGTGGGTGTAACAATGGTATTGATGTCCTCGTCAGGGGGAGGCTTCGAAATCGTGATCAACGTGGCTCTGATACCAAGATGATGTAGGGTGGAACCCTAGATGGCCGATCTTTCATGAAAGGAGCGGATCCCTACGAGGAACACGAAGAACACGAGGGGAAACACAAGAGAAACACTCAACCAACAAGAAATAGATCACACATGTGCTAGATCCTCGAAACACAAAGAGAGATACAAGATCCAAAGTCAACAACGGACGATACACAGTAACCGGTTCTTCTCTGTGAGGAGGTCTTGATGGGGCCACCCAAGAGGGGGTCTTGAATCCAAGGGGATCTTCTCCGTGGTGGGGCCGCGGTCTCTCTCGTGGAGTAGATCCGTAATGGATGAGTGTAGCTCTATCTCTCAAATGAGCTATCACAACGCTAACCCTAACTAGGAGGAGGTGGAGCAGTATATATAGTCTAGGCGAATGAAAGGGTAAGTGGCTTCGGCCCAACACACGGGCGGACACACAGTCGTCGGATGTCCGACAGGTACCGGACGTCCGGTGGCTCGCGAGGGTCCGGTCGTCCGGTGCATGTCGGACGTCCGGCGTTTTGGCTCTGGACAGGTGGTGTCGGACGTCCGGTCGGTGTCGGTCGTCCGGGCGCTAGAGAGTGTCTAACGTCCAGTGTCTGGCGGTCGTCCGAGCGCTGGGAGTCGTCGGACGTCCGGTGGCTCCGGTCGTCCGTAGATTCGACTCGGGTCCTCAGGGGCCGGACGTCCGGGCTAGGCCGGTTGTCCGGTGGCTGTAGCTTCGCGCAGCTTCTTCTCTTGGTCCTTGTACTTGGCGTCCTCGCTAGCTGTTCCGTTGGATGTGGTGACTTCATGGCTTTCCTCCAAGTACCATGTGTCCAATGGCGTATGTTCGAGGTCTCGTCATATGTCCACTTGGGGTTTGGAGAGTAGTCGGAGTGTACATGGGGATGAACGTGGGATTCTCCGCATCAGTTGTACCTGGTGACACATAGTACCTCGGACTTAGGCAGTAGCCATGTCTCACTTGAAGAGGGGGAAAACTCAAGTAGGAGTGATGTCACCTCGGATTGAATAGCACGTGCCCTAGCCCTTGTCATTGGTCCACTTGGAGCTTGGCTAGTTGAGGTGACGTCCATGTGGATGGTCGTGGGATGCTCTGCATCAACATGGCTCCTGAAGATGCTGACAGGTATGAATGTTTAGTTGCTCAACGTGTTTTGAGTGTGTAGGTTTCACAAGCTGAGCAAAATCAGAGGCATAATTTGTTCCATACAAAGGGAGTTGTGAAGGAACGTTCTGTTCACGTGATCATAGATGGAGGGAGTTGCAATAACTTGGCTAGCATGGAGATGGTGGAGAAGATATCTCTCACCACAAGACCACATCCACATCCTTACTACATCCAATGGTTCAACAACAACGGCAAGGTTAAGGTAACAAGTACTGTTCGTGTGTGATAGAGGCAAAGGTGTCCCGATGTTTCGATGAGATGGTGGCTATCGTTTTCTGTGGGAGTCGACCTTGACGATCCGACTACGAACGTGCAAGACGTCGTGCCTTAGCAATCGCTAAACCAACTTCCGAGGGTTATTGACCACGCCGGAGCACGATCAACCTGACCACGAGGGTCTGTTTCCTGCAAGCAAACGAAGAACAAGCAAGAAACTGAGATTGCAATCTGAATATTGTGAATATAAGATGAAAGCTTTATTGATCAAGGTGGGGTTCTGTGACGTCTTGGTCTGGTCGTTGGACACAAACGAAGTACGAGAAGTTGCAGCTATGGCGAACTTTTAATCTAAACAAAACCCCAAAGTCTAAACGACGCCCTTAGGGCTGTATATATGGAGGAAGAGGGGGGAATTTCGTGGCCCTTAAGGGTGGGGTCCGAAACCAACCCTAACTCTTGTTTCCCCACACATACGGACTCTAAAAATAGCCTATACTTAAGTATTTCGAAATTACATGGGCCTGGCCCATTAATAAGGTGACGCAGCACCTAGAATAGCCTATGGACGAATATTATGAAGTGGCATCTTGTATATTTCGTCCAAGGCTTCATGCACTCCTTATGGCGGCTTCAAAGTCCTGAAATCATCACTTGTAACTCCGTTCTTGATCCCCTTGCGCATGCCATCAACTCCATGCGTGTTCTTGCTCCAATGTTCATCCTTCTCCAAGCTAGGCCCTTCATTTGTAAGCAAAACAAATGTATCCAATTTAGGCAGCATCATAATCTCATGAACATTAGAATCATTACCAAGAAACGAAAGTACCTGGTAATTTAATTGGCATGCGCGAGCTCTAGTAATTGGTCCAGTATATGTAATAGTAGGGGCTGTGGGTGTAACAATGGTATTGATGTCCTCCCCACCATCCTCATTAACAATGATCACACGTTTAGATGGGCATTCTCTCGCATAATGACCTCCACCCTTGCAATGTCGACAAATAATATCATGTGTTTGCCCTGTGGATGCCATGGATGAAGAAGAGCTCTTTGCAGGCCCAGAAGGTGTGCTCTTGGCAGATAGTGGTGATTGTGCCTGCTTTATTGTATCACGGTTGGAGGTGGCAGCCGACGGAGGCGCCGGTGTAGCAGAACGTGTGGAAGTAGATGATGCACGTGGTGTCCATGATGAAGGTCGACCTGCAGAAAAGTTAGTCCGCGCCAATGCCTGTCGATCCCGCACTTCACGTTCAGCTTTACAAGCAAGATGGAATAAACGAGCGATATTAGTATAGTCCTTATATTCTAGAATCGTCTGAATCTCTGTGTCAACAGAATTTTCTACAGAATTTTTTCCCTGTCTTAAGCGCTGCAATTTTTGAAGTAATTCACGTTGATAATATGGTGGAACCCAACGAGTACGCATAGCAGTTTTCAAAGCAGCCCAAGTAGCCGGAATAGGATATAATCTACAATGCTCAGACCACCAAACACATGCAAAACTAGTGAATGCACAAACAGCAGCAGGAACACGTCTCTCCTCGGGATATTGTAAACATGTAAATCGTTGTTCAGTTTCTAACTCCCAAGTAAGATATATATCAGGAACATATCTACCCTCAAATGGTGGAATATTCAATTTTAGTTTAGGAAGATGGTCATGATCTCGTACCTGAGGGTGAGCCCTACCATTGCCATTATTTGCATGTGGACGACCTGGTGGTTGCTGTGCTGGTGGTGGCACGTAGTTCTGATTTTGATCAACCTCATCCTCGTAATCGCCAGCAAAATCATCCTCCTCCGCATCAGTAGCATGAGCCACAGAAGTATCAACAGCAGCGGCAACAGTTTGGCCAGGTGCAAGAGGAAGATGGCTCGCTCGGCGGAGGGCTGTTTCACGATGTGTAGGTAGTTTTTGTTGTTGTTGTTGGTGTTGTAGAGGTGCGTTAGGTGCCGCCGGTGGTGGTGGTGGAAGACGCGCGAGCAATTCATTAAACCTGTTATCGAGCTTTGTTTCGAACGTCTTCTCCATGTCATCTATCTTCTCCATGGCGTCTTCAAATCTGTTTAGCACATCTTGCACCTGTCCATTCATCATTTGCTGAAATTTATCATGCAACTCCTTATTCGTCATGTTGTCCCAGTCAGTCTCGTCGGCTTGTGATCCTGCCATGGTTAGCAACAATAGAAACACACAAGAATATGATCCTACAGAATACTAACAAGAGGTGGTGGTGGTGTCACAAATCCGTCAAGCAAATCTCAAATTCTCACGAGTTCTTACCTAGCAGCAGGCGGTGATCAGCAACCGTTGTAATCAAAACTCTCAAAAGCTTGGATAGAGCGATTGCCAGGGAGAGTCAAACGCACGACGTAGATGTATGTGGAGCTGGGAAGGCTTATAGTATGGTAGCAAAAAGGGTCAGCAATAATCAATTAAGAGATGGAAAGTTGAATAAACGCTCAACGACGGTACTGTGCTGGTCCTAGGCTAGATCGTGCTAGAGACGCGAGCCTAGACACTAACAAAATCACGACGCTGCATGTAAATAAGGGAAAAGCACACTCTGGAACTCTCTTTTTTCGCTCTCTTTTTTGCGCTCCTCTTTTTTTTGCGAAAAGTCACTATAATGGCGAGTGTCTCAAAACTCTTCCCTCGTCAAACTGATAGGATGGGCACGAAATTTTTTTTTCACTTTTTTTCGGAAATCAGGGCAGCGACGACGAAAAAGTGCGACAAAAAATCACTATGATGGCACGTGGCTCAAAAGACTCAGAAAACCCTAAAAATAGGATAGGGAAAAAAATTTGCCCGTGAAAATTTTGGCCTAATTTTTTTTCCGAGACCTACGCAGGCAAGGAAACACGAATCGGAATTGAGATTGATCTCAAAAACAAACCTAATATGAGAAGAACTCGGATTGGTGGTGGATATATGGTTGTGGTATATGGCAGCGGTGGCGGTATATGGTAGCGGTGGTGGTATATGGATACAGATTGGTGGTGGTATATGGATACAGATTGGTGGTGGTATATGGATATGGATTCAGAGCGGTGGCGGATAAGCAAAAGTGGTAGATGGGCGATGGTGCGGCGGCGGCGTGACAACTTATGACCAGAACTCGAAACTCTAAAAGACTAGACTCTAAGACCAGCAACTTGACACGACGATGTAACCGCAAATTCAACAAAGCAAAAACCCTAAAAAGATTATGCAAAGGCTCAGATTGGTTCGGATATGATGAACTAACCCTAATTTTTTTGTGGCTTTTTCGTGGACTGTAGGTATGAAGAACAGACTCGATCTAATCTACGAAAAACTGTAAAATCTCACCGAGCAACCTGGAAATCTGATACCACTTGATAGAGGCAAAGGTGTCCCGATGTTTCGATGAGATGGTCGCTATCGTTTTCTGTGGGAGTCGACCTTGACGATCCGACTACGAACGTGCAAGACGTCGCGCCTTAGCAATCGCTAAACCAACTTCCGAGGGTTATTGACCACGCCGGAGCACGATCAACCTGACCACGAGGGTCTGTTTCCTGCAAGCAAACGAAGAACAAGCAAGAAACTGAGATTGCAATCTGAATATTGCGACTATAAGATGAAAGCTTTATTGATGAAGGTGGGGTTCTGTGACGTCTTGGTCTGGTCGTTGGACACAAACGAAGTACGCGAAGTTGCAGCTATGGCGAACTTTTAATCTAAACAAAACCCCAAAGTCTAAACGACGCCCTAAGGGCTGTATATATGGAGGAAGAGGGGGGAATTTCGTGGCCCTTGAGGGTGGGGTCCGAAACCAACCCTAACTCTTGTTTCCCCACACATACGGACTCTAAAAACAGCCTATACTTAAGTACTTCGAAAATACATGGGCCTGGCCCAATAATAAGGTGACGCAGCACCTAAAATAGCCTCTGGACGAAATTTATGAAGTGGCATCTTGTATATTTCGTCCCATGCTTCATGCACTCATTATGGTGGCTTCAAAGTCCTGGAATCATCACTTGTAACTCCGTTCTTATTCCCCTTGCGCATGCCATCATCTCCATGCTTGAACTTGCTCCAAGGTTCATCTTTCTTATCCAAGCCAGGCCCTTCATTTGTAAGCAAAACAAATGTATCCAATTTAGGCAGCATCATATTCTCATGAACATTAGAATCGTTACCAAGAAACGAAAGTACCTGATAATTCAATTGGCGTGTTCGAGCTCTAGTAATCGGTCCAGTATGTATAGCAGCACGGGCTGTGGGTGTAACAATGGTATTGATGTCTTTTCACGGGCTGTGGGTCCAGTCTGGAGACCCTCGGGCAGTTTTTAGGCCACAATTTTCACGGGCAAATTTTTTTCCCTATCCTATTTTTAGGTTTTTCTGAGTCTTTTGAGCCACGTGCCATCATAGTGTTTTTTTGTCGCACTTTTTCGACGTCGCTGCCCTGATTTCCGAAAAAAGTGAAAAAAAAATTTAGTGCCATCCTACCAGTTTGACGAGGGGAGAGTTTTGAGACACTCGCCATTATAGTGATTTTTCGCAAAAAAAGAGGAGCGCAAAAAAAAGAGCGAAAAAAAAGTTTCAGAGTGTGCTTTTCCCTTATTTACGTGCAGCGCCGTGATTTTGTTAGTGTTCTAGGCTCGCGTCTCTAGCACGGTCTAGCCTAGGACCAGCACAGTACCGTCGTTGAGCGTTTATTCAACTTTGCATCTCTGAATTGATTATTGCTGACCCTTTTTGCTACCATACTATAAGCCTTCCTAGCTCCACATACATCTACGTCGTGCGTTTGACTCTCCCTGGCAATCGCTCTATCCAAGCTTTTGAGAGTTTTGACTACAACGGTTGCCGATCACCGCCTGCTGCTGGGTAAGAACTGGTAAGAATTTGAGATTTGCTTGACGGATTTGTGACACCACCACCACCTCTTGTTAGTATTCTGTAGGATCATATTCTTGTGTGTCTCTATTGTTGCTAACCATGGCAGGATCACAAGCCGACGAGACTGACTGGGAGAACATGACGAATAAGGAGTTGCATGATAAATTTCAGCAAATGATGAATGGACAGGTGCAAGATGTGCTAAACAGATTTGAAGAGTCCATGGAGAAGATAGATGACATGGAGAAGACGTTCGAAACAAAGCTCGATAACAGGTTTAATGAATTGCTCGCGCGTCTTCCGCCACCACCACTGGCTGCACCTAACGCACCTCTACAACAACAACGACTACCTACACATCGTGAAACAGCCCTCCGCCGAGCAAGCCGTCTCCCTCTTGCACCTGGCCAAACTGTTGATGCTGCTGTTGATAATTGTGTGGCTCCTGCTGCTGATGCGGAGGAGGATGATTTTGCCAGCGATTACGAGGATGAGGTTGATCAAAATCAGAACTACGTGCCACCACCAGCACAGCAACCACCAGGTTGTCCACATGCAAATAATGGCAATGGTAGGGCTCACCCTTAGGTACGAGATCATGACCATCTCCCTAAACTAAAATTGAATATTCCACCATTTGAGGGTAGATATGTTCCTGATATACATCTTACTTGGGAGTTAGAAACTGAACAACGATTTACATGTTTACAATATCCTGAGGAGAGACGTGTTCCTGCTGCTGTTTGTGCATTCACTAGTTTTGCATGTGTTTGGTGGTCTGAGCATTGTAGATTATATCCTATTCCTGCTACTTGGGCTGCTTTGAAAACTGCTATGCGTACTCGTTGGGTTCCACCATATTATCAACGTGAATTACTTCAAAAATTGCAGCGCTTAAGACAGGGAAAAAATTCTGTAGAAGAATATTATCAGGAATTACAAACTGGCATGATTAGATGTGGTATTGTTGAGGAGAATGAAGCTATGCTTGCACGTTTTATGGGTGGATTAAATAGAGAGATTCAGACGATTCTAGAGTATAAGGACTATACTAATATCACTCATTTATTCCATCTTGCTTGTAAAGCTAAACGTGAAGTGCAGGATCGACACGCATTGGCGCGGACTAACTTTTCTGCAGGTCGACCTTCATCATGGACACCACGTGCATCATCTACTTCCACACGTTCTGCTACACCGGCGCCTCCGTCGGCTGCCACCTCCAACCGTGATACAATAAAGCAGGCACAATCACCACTATCTGCCAAGAGCACACCTTCTGGGCCTGCAAAGAGCTCTTCTTCATCCATGGCACCCACAGGGCAAACACATGATATTATTTGTCAACGTTGCAAGGGTGGAGGTCCTTATGTGAGAGAATGCCCATCTAAACATGTGATGATTGTTACTGAGGATGGTGGGTATGAGTCCGCTAGTGACTATGATGAGGAGACTTTGGCTCTTATTACACATGACGAACACGGTGGAGACGATTCTGATCATGAGACGCAATACATGGCTCCTGAAGATGCTGACAGGTATGAATGTTTAGTTGCTCAACGTGTTTTGAGTGTGCAGGTTACACAAGCTGAGCAAAATCAGAGGCATAATTTGTACCATACAAAGGGAGTTGTGAAGGAACGTTCTATTTGCGTGATCATAGATGGAGGGAGTTGCAACAACTTGGCTAGCATGGAGATGGTGGAGAAGCTATCTCTCACCACAAGACCACATCCACATCCTTACTACATCCAATGGTTCAACAACAGCGGCAAGGTTAAGGTAACACGTACTGTTCGTGTGCATTTTAGTATCTCTACATATGCTGATTATGTTGATTGTGATGTGGTACCAATGCAAGCATGTTCCTTATTACTTGGTAGACCATGGCAATTTGATAAAAATTCTGTTCATCCTGGTAGAAACAATCAGTATACTCTTGTTCATAAGGATAAGAATATTACTTTGCTTCCTATGACTCCTGATTCCATTTTGAAGGATGATATTAATAGAGCTAATAAAGCAAAACAGGAGAAAAATAAGAGTGAAAATCAGATTGTGGCAAAAGAATTTGAGCAACAAATGCAGTCTAATAATAATAAACAATCTAGTGTTGCTTCTGAAATTAAATTGAAAAGTGCATGTTTACTTGCCACCAAATCTGATATTGATGATCTAGATTTTAGCAAATCTGTTTGCTATGCTTTTGTGTGCAAAGAGGCATTATTTTCATTCGAGGACGTGCCTTCCTCTTTGCCTCCTGCTGTCACTAACATTTTGCAGGAGTTCGCTGACGTCTTTCCACAAGATATGCCACCGGGATTACCACCTATTCGAGGGATTGAGCATCAAATTGACTTAATTCCTGGTGCATCATTACCCAACCGTGCACCATACCGTACCAATCCAGAAGAGACGAAGGAGATTATGCGTCAAGTACAAGAACTGCTCGACAAAGGTTATATACGCGAATCCCTTAGTCCTTGTGCTGTTCCTATCATTTTAGTGCCGAAAAAGGATGGTACGTCGCGTATGTGCGTTGATTGTAGAGGCATTAATAATATTACTATTCGTTATCGTCATCCTATTCCTAGGCTAGATGATATGCTTGATGAATTGAGTGGTTCTACAATATTCTCCAAAGTTGATTTGCGTAGTGGATACCATCAAATTCGTATGAAATTGGGAGATGAATGGAAAATAGCATTTAAAACTAAGTTTGGATTATATGAGTGGTTAGTCATGCCTTTTGGGTTAACTAATGCACCTAGTACTTTCATCAGGTTAATGAACGAAGTTTTACGTGCTTTCATTGGACGATTTGTGGTAGTTTACTTTGATGACATATTGATTTATAGCAAATCTTTGGAGGAACATTTGGAACATTTACGTGCTGTTTTTATTGCTCTACGTGATGCACGTTTGTTTGGTAACCTTGGAAAGTGCACCTTTTGCACCGACCGAGTATCTTTTCTTGGCTACGTTGTTACTCCACAGGGAACTGAAGTTGATAAAGCCAATATTGAAGCTATTGAGAGTTGGCCGCATCCCAAAACGGTCACACAAGTGCGGAGTTTCCTTGGCCTCGCTGGTTTCTATAGGCGTTTTGTGAGAGATTTCAGCACCATTGCTGCACCTCTCAACGAGCTTACAAAGAAGGATGTGTCTTTTGTTTGGGGTACCGCACAGGAAGAAGCCTTCACGGTATTGAAAGATAAGTTGACACATGCTCCTTTACTCCAACTTCCTAATTTCAATAAGACTTTTGAGCTTGAATGAGATGCTAGTGGAATTGGATTAGGAGGTGTGTTATTACAAGATGGAAAACCTGTTGCATACTTTTCTGAAAAATTGAGTGGGCCTAGTCTGAACTATTCTACTTATGATAAAGAATTATATGCTCTTGTTCGGACCTTAGAAACATGGCAACATTATTTATGGCCCAAGGAATTTGTTATACATTCTGATCATGAATCTTTGAAACACATTAAAAGTCAAGCAAAACTGAACTGTAGACATGCTAAATGGGTTGAATTCATTGAGACTTTCCCTTATGTCATTAAACACAAGAAGGGTAAAGAAAATGTTATTGCGGATGCCTTGCCTCGTCGTTATACTATGCTTTCACAACTTGACTTTAAAATATTTGGTTTGGAGACCATCAAAGATCAATATGTTCATGATGTTGAATTTAAAGATGTATTGCAGAATTGTAAGGAAGGGAGAACTTGGAACAAGTTCTTTCTTAACGATGGATTGGTGTTTCGTGCTAACAAGCAATGCATTCCAGCTAGCTCCGTTCGTCGTTTGTTGTTGCAGGAGGCGCATGGAGGAGGATTAATGGGACACTTTAGCGTCAAGAAGACGGAGGATATCCTTGCTACACATTTCTTTTGGCCAAAGATGAGACGGGATGTTGAGCGTTTTGTTGCTCGCTGCACTACATGTCAAAGAGCTAAGTCACGACTCAATCCTCGTGGTTTATATATGCCTTTGCCTGTACCTAGTGTTCCTTGGGAGGATATATCTATGGACTATGTTTCAGGTTTACCTCGAACAAAGAAGGGGAGGGATAGCATATTTGTTGTCGCGGATAGGTTCTCGAAAATGGCACACTTTATACCATGTCATAAAAGTGATGATGCTGTTAATGTTGCTGATTTGTTCTTTCGTGAAATTATTCGCTTACATGGTGTACCAAATACTATTGTTTCAGATCGTGATACTAAATTTCTTAGATCATGATCAATACCATTGTTACACCCACAGCCCCTACTGTTACATATACTGGACCAATTACTAGAGCTCGCGCACGCCAATTAAATTACCAGGTACTTTCGTTTCTTGGTAATGATTCTAATGTTCATGAGACTATGATGCTGCCTAAATTGGATACATTTGTTTTGCTTACAAATGAGGGGCCTAGCTTGGAGAAGGATGAACATTGGAGCAAGAACACGCATGGAGTTGATGGCATGCGCAAGGGGATCAAGAACGGAGTTACAAGTGATGATTTCAGGACTTTGAAGCTGCCATAAGGAGTGCATGAAGCCTTGGACGAAATATACAAGATGCCACTTCATAATATTCGTCCCTAGGCTATTCTAGGTGCTGCGTCACCTTATTAATGGGCCAGGCCCATGTAATTTCGAAATACTTAAGTATAGGCTATTTTTAGAGTCCGTATGTGTGGGGAAACAAGAGTTAGGGTTGGTTTCGGACCCCACCCTCAAGGGCCACGAAATTCCCCCCTCTTCCTCCATATATACAGCCCTTAGGGCGTCGTTTAGACTTTGGGTTTTGTTTAGATTAAAAGTTCGCCATAGCTGCAACTTCTCGTACTTCGTTTGTGTCCAACGACCAGACCAAGACGTCACAGAACCCCACCTTGATCAATAAAGCTTTCATCTTATATTCGCAATATCCAGATTGCAATCTCAGTTTCTTGCTTGTTCTTCGTTTGCTTGCAGGAAATAGACCCTCATGGTCAGGTTGATCGTGCTCCGGCGTGGTCAATAACCCTCGGAAGTTGGTTTAGCGATTGCTAAGGCGCGACGTCTTGCACGTTCGTAGTCGGATCGTCAAGGTCGACTCCCACAGAAAACGATAGCCACCATCTCATCAAAACATCGGGACACCTTTGCCTCTATCAAAAGTTCATCGTCCTCACCCAAATAAGGCTTCAAATCTGCAATGTTAAAAGTGGGACTAACCCCAAAATCTGCAGGCAGCTCAAGTTTATATGCATTATCATTTATTTTCTCTAACACCTTAAAAGGACCATCAGCACGTGGCATTAGCTTTGATTTGTGCAAATTAGGAAATATATCCTTACGCAAATGTAACCAAACAAGATCTCCAGGTGCAAACACAACATTTTTTCTACCCTTATCTCCAGCAAGTTTATATTTAGCATTCATACGCTCAATGTTTTCCTTAGTTAACTCATGCATTTTTAAAATCAATTCAACACGTTCTTTAGCATCAAAATTAACCTTCTCCGAAGATGGAAGAGGCAACAAATCAATAGGTGCACGAGGTAGGAAACCATACACAATTTCAAAAGGGCACATCTTAGTAGTAGAATGCAATGAACGATTATAAGAAAATTCAATATGAGGCAAGCATTCTTCCCACATTTTCTTGTTATTCTTCAAAACAGCCCTAAGCATAGTAGACAATGTTCTATTGACTACTTCAGTTTGTCCATCAGTTTGGGGGTGACAAGTAATACTAAAAAGCAGCTTAGTCCCCAACTTAGCCCATAAACATCTCCAAAAGTGGCTAAGAAATATAGTATCATGGTCTGAAACAATAGTATTTGGCACACCATGCAAGCGAATAATTTCACGAAAGAACAAATCAGCAACATTAACAGCATCATCGCTTTTATGACATGGTATAAAGTGTGCTATTTTCGAGAACCTATCCACGACAACAAATATGCTATCCCTCCCCTTCTTTGTTCGAGGTAAACCTAAAACAAAGTCCATAGATATATCCTCCCAAGGAACACTAGGTACAGGCAAAGGCATATATAAACCATGAGGATTGAGTCGTGACTTAGCTTTTTGACATGTAGTGCAGCGAGCAACAAAACGCTCAACATCCCGTCTCATCTTTGGCCAAAAGAAATGTGTAGCAAGTATATCCTCCGTCTTCTTGACGCCAAAGTGTCCCATTAATCCTCCTCCATGCGCCTCCTGCAACAACAAAAGACGAACGGAGCTAGGTGGAATGCATAGCTTGTTAGCACGAAACACAAATCCATCGTTCAGAACGAACTTGTTCCAAGTTCTCCCTTCCTTACTATTCTGCAATACATCTTTAAATTCAGCATCATGAACATATTGATCTTTGATGGTCTCCAAACCAAATATTTTAAAGTCAAGTTGTGAAAGCATAGTATAACAACGAGACTAGGCATCAGCAATAACATTTTCTTTACCCTTCTTGTGTTTAATGACATAAGGGAAAGTCTCAATGAATTCAACCCATTTGGCATGTCTATGGTTCAGTTTTGCTTGACTTTTAATGTGTTTCAAAGATTCATGATCAGAATGTATAACAAATTCCTTGGGCCATAAATAATGTTGCCATGTTTCTAAGGTCCGAACAAGAGCATATAATTCTTTATCATAAGTAGAATAGTTCAGACTAGGCCCACTCAATTTTTCAGAAAAGTATGCAACAGGTTTGCCATGTTGTAATAACACACCTCCTAATCCAATTCCACTAGCATCACATCCAAGCTCAAAAGTCTTATTGAAATTAGGAAGTTGGAGTAAAGGAGCATGTGTCAACTTATCTTTCAATACCGTGAAGGCTTCTTCCTGTGAGGTACCCCAAACAAAAGGCACATCCTTCTTTGTAAGCTCGTTGAGAGGAGCAGCAATGGTGTTGAAATCTCTCACAAAACGCCTATAGAAACCAGCGAGGCCACGGAAACTCCTCACTTGTGTGACCTGATAGAGGCAAAGGTGTCCCGATGTTTCGATGAGATGGTGGCTATCGTTTTCTGTGGGAGTCGACCTTGACGATCCGACTACGAACGTGCGAGACGTCGCGCCTTAGCAATCGCTAAACCAACTTCCGAGGGTTATTGACCACGCCGGAGCACGATCAACCTGACCACGAGGGTCTGTTTCCTGCAAGCAAACGAAGAACAAGCAAGAAACTGAGATTGCAATCTGGATATTGCGAATATAAGATGAAAGCTTTATTGATCAAGGTGGGGTTCTGTGACGTCTTGGTCTGGTCGTTGGACACAAACGAAGTACGAGAAGTTGCAGCTATGGCAAACTTTTAATCTAAACCAAACCCAAAGTCTAAACGATGCCCTAAGTGCTGTATATATGGAGGAAGAGGGGGGAATTTCGTGGCCCTTGAGGGTGGGGTCCGAAACCAACCCTAACTCTTGTTTCCCCACACATACGGACTCTAAAAATAGCCTATACTTAAGTATTTCAAAATTACATGGGCCTGGCCCATTAATAAGGTGACGCAGCACCTAGAATAGCCTATGGACGAATATTATGAAGTGGCATCTCGTATATTTCGTCCAAGGCTTCATGCACTCCTTATGGCGGCTTCAAAGTCCTGAAATCATCACTTGTAAATCCGTTCTTGATCCCCTTGCGCATGCCATCAACTCCATGCGTGTTCTTGCTCCAATGTTCATCCTTCTCCAAGCTAGGCCCTTCATTTGTAAGCAAAACAAATGTATCCAATTTAGGCAGCATCATAATCTCATGAACATTAGAATCATTACCTAGAAACGGAAGTACCTGGTAATTTAATTGGCGTGCGCGAGCTCTAGTAATTGGTCCAGTATATGTAACAGTAGGGGCTGTGGGTGTAACAATGGTATTGATGTCCTCATCAGGAAGTGAGGAAATTGGAAGAGCGCTTTGACAGATTATCAACAAAGCACGTACCCAGTGTGGAAAACAGCATAGCTGATCATCTGTAAAAGTGTGCTGCGCAGAAGCTTCCTGTGGAACCAGGAATTTTTGTTCTCCATCTTACTCAATGCTGTGTATCCCCGGCAACAATGGCCCGGAGAAGGAGAAAGATGGACTCCGGTAAACCTCTCTCGGTAGAGCCTTCCGCTCCTGGCAGAGACCCTGCTAGAAACAACTCCTGACCATCTGCCTGACCGCACCCTCCAGCCGGGCCTATGATCCTCGCGAACGAGGAATGCGCCCCCATAGTTGAGGAGGTGCCGCTAGTCCTTATTGCCGAGCCCCAGGCTCCAATTTGGGCAACGCACATAGTCCACTCTCTCAAAACTGGAGAACTTCCCGACGGCCAGGATGAAGCTGAAAGAGTGGCCCAGAGGGCCAGTATGTATCATTTTGTCGATGATAATACAGAAGGAGGCCCAACAGTGTGATATTGACGTGTGATGTCGGGTGGAACCCTAGATGGCCGATCTTTCATGAAAGGAGCAGATCCCGCAAAGAACACGAGGGGAAACACGAGGGGGAACACGAGAGAATCACTCAAACCAACAAGAATGATCACATATATGCTAGATCCTCGAAACACAAAGAGATACAAGATCCATAGTCAACTAGGGACGATACAAGTAGCAAGATCTTCTCTGTGAGGAGGACTTGAGTTCTTCCCGTGAAGGGGTCTTGAATTCGCTTGGGGGATCTTCTTCGAGGAGGCGCGATCTCCAAGGAGAAGATAACCAAGTGGATGAGCAAAGCTCTCTAGCAAAATGAGCTAATCCTTTGCTAACCCTAGAAAGATGGAGGAGAAGGAGTATATATAGTCTAGTTCGCAAAGGGGTACATGGGCCTCGGCCCTTTACTGTGCGCAGACAGATGGGGCCGGATGTCCGGGCGTCGGGCCAGATGTTTGGGCCTTCGTGAGGAGCCAGCTGTCCGGGCTGGGGGTCCGGATGTCTGGGATCGCGGGGTCGGCCTCGGTGCTCTCTGGATAGAGGGTGCTGGATTTCCGGGCTTCTGGCTGGATGTCCGGGCTAGGCCGGATATCCGGAATGGGGCCAGATGTCCGGGGCCTATAGGAACTTGGTGGCTGTGCGGCTCTTGCCCCAGGGGCTGGATGTCCGGGGTCACGGCCGGATGTCCAGGGCCTAGGAGTTGATCTTGACTCCTTCCGTTGGTTCTCTTCATCCGTGAACTTGGGGACTTGTCCATCTTCACATGCATCTTTGAGAGGGTCCTCTTGGTACCTAATCATGCACAACATCTCGGACTTAGGTCGTAGCCATGTCTCGAGTGGATCATATGTGATATCACTAAGGAAGGAAGTCACCTCGGTCTCGAGAGCTCTAGCTCTAGCTCCTGTCATAGGTCCTCTTGGCATTTTGTGAAGCGATGGTAGGTCCATGGGGATGACCGTAGGATGCTCCACATCATCTCCCCTGCCTTGGGAAAGATCCGACCTCGGATCGAAATCTTCATCGCCATGGTAGGGAGAGAGATCTTTGTCATTGAAGATGTCACTCACGGAGTACTTATCGTGTGGAATGTCGATCTTGTAGGCATTGTTGTTGTAGCGTTCAAGCACCTTGAAGGTCCATCCGCTCGTGGTCGAAGTTTGGACTTGCGTCCATGGGGGAAACGGTGCTTGCGAAGGTGTAGCCACACAATATCTCCTATGTTGAACACCATGGGTTGCTTGTTGAGGTTGAGCTTGGTCGTGAGTCGTTGTACTTGGCGCTCAATGGTGTGCCTTGTATCTCCATGCATCTTCTTGAGATAGTTGACTCGTGCACTCACGTCCATATTTGTGTGCTCATGTAGTGGTAGAGGGAGAATGTCCAGTGGGGACAATGGGTTGAAACCATAGACGACCTCGAAGGGGGACTTGCCGGTAGTCGAGTGTCTTGCTCGGTTGTAGGCGTACTCGGTGATAGGTAGACACTCCTCCCACTCCTTGATGTTCTTCTTGATTAGCACGCGAAGTAGAGAGGAGAGTGTGCAGTTGGTCAACTCCGTTTGGCTGTCAGTTTGAGGATGGCAAGCCATGGAGAAGAGTAGCTTGATTCCGAGCTTGGCGCATAAGGTTTTCCAAAAGTAGCTATGGAACTTGACGTCGCGGTCTGAGACTATCGTCTTTGGTACTCCATGGAGGCACAATATTTCCCTACAAAAGAGATTGGCAACATGTGAAGCATCGTCTATCTTCTTGCAAGGAATGAAATGAGCCATCTTAGAGAATCGGTCCAAAACAACAAACACGGAATCCTTTCCATTTCTAGTTCTAGGCAAACCAAGCACAAAATCCATGCTAATATCTTCCCATGGTTGATACGGAATTGGAAGAGGCATATAGAGACCATGGGATTGAGCTTTAGACTTAGCTTTGCGACATGTAGAGCATCAGTTGGTGAAGCGGTTAACGTCGCAGAACATCTTTGGCCAATAATAGTTCTTGGAGAGCGTAGCGAATGTCTTGTCGCGTCCAAAATGTCCCATTAGTCCTCCACCGTGAGATTCTTGCAAATGTAGCAAATGAAGAGAAGACTCAGGGATGCAAAGTTTGTTAGCTCTCATAAGATAATCATCTTTGATGTAATAGTGTTCCCAAGATGTATGGGTCAAACATTTGGCATAAGGAATAGCAAAGGTAGGATCATGCGCGTACAAGTCTTTTATGTGCTCAAAGCCAATGACATCCAATTCAAGTTTAGTAACAAGCATGCGTATGCGAGAAAGTGCATCCGCCACAACATTTTCCTTACCTTTAATGTACTTGATGACATAAGGAAAAGACTCAATGAACTCACTCCATTTGGCATGACGCTTGTTCAACTTAGTTTGGCCCTTAAGGTATTTAAGTGTTTCATGGTCGGTATGGATGATAAATACATGAGGGTGAAGATAATGTTCCCATTCATGCAAATCTCACACTAAAGCATATAGCTCTTTATCATAGATGGGGTAATTGAGTTGCGCTCCAGAAAGTTTCTCACTAAAGTAAGCTATGGGGCACTTCTCTTGCGTTAACACAGCTCCTATGCCATTACCACTAGCATCGCAATGAATCTCAAAGGGTTTGTCAAAGTTGGGTAATGCAAGCACGGGAGCATGAGTAAGCAAATTCTTAAGCTAGCATCGCAATGAATCTCAAAGGGTTTGTCAAAGTTGGGTAATGCAAGCACGGGAGCATGAGTAAGCAAATTCTTAAGCTCATTGAATGCGATATCTTGGGATGGTCCCCAAACAAAAGGCGCATTCTTCTTGCTCAAAGCATGCAAAGGTGAAGCAATGGTGCTAAAGTTCTTCACAAATCTACGGTAGAAACCGGCTAAACCAAGGAAGCTATGCACTTGTTGCAACTTGGTTGGTTGTGGCCAAGTTTTAATAGCATTGATCTTAGGTTCATCAACATGAACTCCTTTAGAAGATACTACAAAACCCAAGAAAACAAGCTTATCAATGCCAACGAGGCATTTTTCCATATTAGCATAGAGACACTCTTTTCGAAGAGTTTGTAGCATGGTGCGAAGGTGGGTGACATGCTCTTTGAGAGATTTGCTAAACACAAGAATATCATAGAAGTAAACAACAAAAAATTCACCAATATAAGGTCAAAACACATAATGCATAAGACGCATGAAAGTACCGGGTGCTTCCGATAAGCCCATAGGCATAAATAACCACTCATACAAACCAAACTTTCTTTTGAAAGTGGTTTTCCATTCATCACCCTCTTGTATGCGTATTTGATAGTAACCACTTCTAAGATCAATTTTTGAGAAAATAGTGGCACCGCTAAGTCCATCTAGAATATCATCAAGGCGTGGAATGGGGTACCTATAGCAAACGGTTATAGAATTGACAGGTCTACAATCAGAACACATGCGAAAGCTACCGTCTCTTTTTGGCACAAGAATGACCGGTACGGCACAAGGATTCAAATTTCACGCACATGTCCATGGTCTATGAGATGTTTTACTTGCCTTTGTATTTCTCTGGTTTCTTCGAGGTTGACACGGTAGGGAGCCTTGTTAGGAAGGGGAGCTCCGGGGATGAGGTTGATTCGGTGCGCGATGCCTCGTAGAGGGGGTAGACCCGGAGGTAGCTCATCGAGGAAAACATCTTGGAATTCCTGCAAAAGAGAAGATAACACTAAAGCAAGATTGTGAGTGAAGGAAATATGCCCTAGAGGCAATAATAAATTTGTTATTTATATTTCCTTATATCATGATAAATATTTATTATTCATGCTAGAATTGTATTAACCGGAAACTTAGTACATGTGTGAATACATAGACAAACAGAGTGTCACTAGTATGCCTCTACTTGACTAGCTTGTTGATCAAAGATGGTTAACTTTCCTAGCCATGGACAAAGAGTTATCATTTGATAAATGGGATCACATCATTAGAGAATGATGTGATTGACTTGACCCATCTGTTAGCTTAGCATGATGATCGTTTAGTTTACTGCTATTGCTTTCTCCATAACTTATACATGTTCCTATGACTATGAGATTATGCAACTCCCGAATACCGGAGGAACACTTAGTGTTCTATCAAATGTCACAATGTAACTGGGTGACTATAAAGATGCTCTACAGGTGTCTCCGATGGTGTTTGTTGACTTGGCATAGATCGAGATTAGGATTTGTCACACTGTGTATCGGAGAGGTATCTCTGGGCCCTCTAGATAATGCACATCACTATAAGCCTTGCAAGCAATGTGACTAATGAGTTAGTTACGGGATGCTGCATTATGGAACGAGTAAAGAGACTTGCTGGTAACGAGATTCAACTAGGTATTGAGATACCCACAATCGAATCTCGGGCAAGTAACATACCGTTGACAAAGGGAACAACGTATGTTGTTATGCGGTTTGACCGATAAAGATCTTTGGAGAATATGTAGGAACCAATATGAGGATCCAGGTTCCGCTATTGGTTATTGACCGGAGATGAGTCTCGATCATGTCTACATAGTTCTCGAACCCGTAGGGTCCGCACGCTTAACGTTCGGTGACGATCGATATTATGAGTTTATGTGTTTTGATGTACCGAAGGTTGTCCGGAGTCCCGGATGTGATCACGGGCATGACGAGGAGTCTCGAAATGGTCGAGACATAAAGATCAATATATTGGAAGCCTATGTTTGGAAACCGGAATGGTTCCGGGTGAGTTCGGGAATATACCGGAGTACCCGGATGTTACCCTCTAGATAATGCACATCAATATAAGCCTTGCAAGCAATGTGACTAATGAGTTAGTTACGGGATGCTGCATTACGGAACGAGTAAAGAGACTTGCTGGTAACGAGATTGAACTAGGTATTGAGATACCCACGATCGAATCTCAGGCAAGTAACATACCGTTGACAAAGGGAACAACGTATGTTGTTATGCGGTTTGACCGATAAAGATCTTTGGAGAATATGTAGAAACCAATATGAGGATCCAGGTTCCGCTATTGGTTATTGACCGGAGATGAGTCTCGGTCATGTCTACATAGTTCTCGAACCCGTAGGGTCCGCACGCTTAACGTTCGGTGACGATCGATATTATGAGTTTATGCGTTTTGATGCACCGAAGGTTGTTCGGAGTCCCGGATGTGATCACGGGCATGACGAGGAGTCTCGAAATTGTCGAGACATAAAGATCGATATATTGGAAGCCTATGTTTGGAAACCGGAATGGTTCCGGGTGAGTTCGGGAATATACCGGAGTACCCGGATGTTACTGGAACCCCCCGGGAAGTATATGTGCCTTATTGGGACTTAGTGGGAGAGAGGAGAAGGGAACCAAGGAGGGGGCGCGCTCCCTCGAAGCCCGATGCGAATTTGGTGGGGGGTCGCTCCCCCTTTCCTTCCTCCTTCCTCCCCCTTCCTTTCTCTCCTTGTCCAACTAGGGAAGGGGGAATCCTACTCCCGGTCGGAGTAGGACTCCTCCAGGGCGCGAAATAGAGGGCGGGCCCTCCCCCTCCTCCACTCCTTTATATACAGGGGAGGTGGTACCCCTTAGACACTGATAGAGGCAAAGGTGTCCCGATGTTTCGATGAGATGGTGGCTATCGTTTTCTGTGGGAGTCGACCTTGACGATCCGACTACGAACGTGCAAGACGTCGCGCCTTAGCAATCGCTAAACCAACTTCCGAGGGTTATTGACCACGCCGGAGCACGATCAACCTGACCACGAGGGTCTGTTTCCTGCAAGCAAACGAAGAACAAGCAAGGAACTGAGATTGCAATTTGGATATTGCAAATATAAGATGAAAGCTTTATTGATCAAGATGGGGTTCTGTGACGTCTTGGTCTGGTCGTTGGACACAAACGAAGTACGCAAAGTTGCAGCTATGGCGAACTTTTAATCTAAACAAAACCGAAAGTCTAAACGACGCCCTAAGGGTTGTATATATGAGGAAGAGGGGGGAATTTCGTGGCCCTTGAGGGTGGGGTCCGAAACCAACCCTAACTCTTGTTTCCCCACACATACGGACTCTAAAAATAGCCTATACTTAAGTATTTCGAAATTACATGGGCCTAGCCCATTAATAAGGTGACGTAGCACCTAGAATAGCCTATGGACGAATACTATGAAGTGGCATCTCGTATATTTCGTCCAAGGCTTCATGCACTCCTTATGGCGGCTTCAAAGTCCTGAAATCATCACTTGTAACTCCGTTCTTGATCCCCTTGCGCATGCCATCAACTCCATGCGTGTTCTTGCTCCAATGTTCATCCTTCTCCAAGCTAGGCCCTTCATTTGTAAGCAGAACAAATGTATCCAATTTAGGCAGCATCATAATCTCATGAACATTAGAATCATTACCAAGAAACGAAAGTACCTGGTAATTTAATTGGCGTGCGCGAGCTCTAGTAATTGGTCCGGTATATGTAACAGTAGGGGTTGTGGGTGTAACAATGGTATTGATGTCCTCATCAGACACACAAGTTGACAATTGTCTTATCCGTGTGCGTGCTCCCCTCCACCATAATCCACCTCAGTCATATCAGTGCAGTGCTTAGGCGAAGCCTTGTTCCGGTAGCTTCATCATCACCGTCATCACGCCGTCGTGCTGACGAAACTCTCACTCGACACTCAGCTGGATCTAGAGTTCGCGGGACGTCACCGAGCTGAACGTGTGCAGATCACGGATGTGCCGTACCTTCGGTGCTAGGATCGTTCGGATCATGAACACATTCGACAACATCAAGCGCGTTGTCATAATGCTTCCACTTACGGTCTACAAGTGTACATGGACAACACTCTTCCCCTCTTATTGCTATGCATCACCATGATATATCTTGCGTGTGCGTAGATTTATTTTTTGAATTACTGCGTTCCCCAACAGCGGCATCTGAGCCAGGTCTATGCATAGATGTTATATGCACGAGTAGAACACAAAGGAGTTGTGGGCGTGGGTATATACACATTGCTTGATGTCACTAGTTGATTCTTGATTCAGTGGTATTGTTGGATGAAGCGGCTCAGACCGACATTACGCGTATGCTTACACGAGACTGGTTCTACCGATGTGCTTCGCACACAGGTGGCTGGTGAGTGTTAGTTTCTCCAACTTTAGTTGAATTGGATTCAATGAACAGGGTTCTTTCTGAAGATCAAAAAGCAATCACTATACCGCATTGTGGTTTTTGATGCGTAGGCAAGAACGGTTCTTGCTCAGCCTATAGCAGCCACATAAAACTTGCAACAACAAAGTAGAGGATGTCTAACTTGTTTTTGCAGGTCATGTTGTGATGTGATATGGTCAAGACATGATGCTAAATTTTATTGTATGAGATGATCATGTTTTGTAACAGAGTTATCGGCAACTGGCAGGAGCCATATGGTTGTCGCTTTATTGTATGAGATACAATTGCCATGTAATTGCTTTACTTTATCACTAAGCGGTAGCGATAGTCGTAGAAGCAATAGTTGGCGAGACGACAACGATGCTTCGATGGAGATCAAGGTGTCAAGCCGGTGACGATAGTGATCATGAGGGTGCTTTGGAGATGGAGATCAAAGGCACAAGATGATGATGGCCATATCATATCACTTATATTGATTGCATGTGATGTTTACCTTTATGCATCTTATTTTGCTTAGTTCGGCGGTAGCATTATAAGATGATCTCTCACTAAATTTCAAGGTACAAGTGTTCTCCCTGAGTATGCACCATTGCTACAGTTCGTCATGCCAAGACACCACGTGATGATCGGGTGTGATAAGCTCTACGTTCACATACAATGGGTGCAAGCAGTTTTGCACACGCGGAATACTCGGGTTAAACTTGATGAGCCTAGCATATGCAGATATGGCCTCGGAACACTGAGACTGAAAGATCGAGCGTGAAACATATAGAAGATATGATCAACATAGTGATGTTCACCATTGAAAACTACTCCATCTCACGTGATGATTGGACATGGTTTAGTTGATATGGATCACGTGGTCACTTAGATGATTAGAGGGATGTCTATCTAAGTGGGAGTTCTTAAGTTATATGATTAATTGAACTTTAATTTATCATGAACTTACTACTGGTAGTTTTTGCATATCTATGTTGTAGATCAATAGCTCGCGTATAGCTCCCCTAATTTATTTTTGATATGTTACTAGAGAGAATTAAGTTGAAAGATGATAGTAGAAATGATGCGGACTGGGTCCGTGATCTGAGGATTATCCTCATTGCTGCACAGAAGAATTATGTCCTTGATGCACCACTAGGTGACAGACCTATTGCAGTAGCAGATGCACACGTTATGAACGTTTGACAAGCTCGGTATGATGACTAGTTGATAGTTTAGTGCGCCATACTTTACGGCTTAGAACCGGGACTTCAAAAACGTTTTGAACGCCACAGAGCATATGAGATGTTCCAAGAGCTAAAATTGGTATTTCAGACTCATGCCCGTGTTAAGAGGTATGAGACCTCTGACAAGTACTTTGCCTACAAGATGGAGGAGAATAGCTCAGCTAGTAAGGATGTGCACAGAATGTTTGAGTAACACAATCACTTGAATCAAGTGGGAGTTAATCTTACAAATAAGATAGTGATTGACAGAGTTCTCTAGTCACTATCACCAAGTTAATAGAACTTCGTGATGAACTATAATATGCAAGGGATAACAGGAATTACAAAACGAACAGAGACTAGTTGAGGACGAGGTGACGATGTGTGTTGGAATTAATTCCAGGGTTGATAAGATCACCATCGCACACTCCCTTTACCTTCGGGATTAGTGATGAACCTAAAATAAATGTCATTTGTTGTTTATGTTGAGCATAATATGATTAGATCATGTTTATTGCAATACGGTTACTCAGTTAATTCAAAGAATAATTGTTATTCTGTTTACATGAATAATACCTTCTGAGGTCATACACCCAAAGGTGAATGGTTTACTGAATCTCGACCGTAGTGATACACATATTCATAATATTGATGCCAAAAGATGCAAAGTTGATAATGATAGTGCAACATATTTGTGGCACAGTCGTTTAGGTCATATTGGTGTAAAGCGCATGAAGAAACTCCATGCTGATGGGCTTTTGGAATCACTTGATTATGAATCACTTGATGCTTGCGAACCATGCCTCATGGGGAAGATGACTAAGACTCCGTTCTCCAGAACAATGGAGCGAGCAACTGACTTATTGGAAATAATACATACTGATGTATGCGATCCGATGAGTGTTGAGGCTCGCGGCGGGTATCATTATTTTTTGACCTTCACACATGATTTGAGCAGATATGGATATATCTACTTAATGAAACACAAGTCCGAAACATTTGAAAAGTTCAAAGTATTTCAGAGTGAAGTAGAGAATCATCATAACAACAAAATAAAGTTTCTATGATCTGATCGCCGAGGCGAATATTTGAGTTACGAGTTTGGCCTTCAATTAAAACAATGTGGAATAGTTTCACAAACTCATGCCACCTGGAACACCATAGCATAATGGTGTGTCCGAACATCGTAACCGCACTTTATTAGATATGGTGCGATTTATGATGTCTCTTATCGATTTACCACTATCGTTTTGGGGTTAAGCATTAGAGACAGCTGCATTCGCGTTAAATAGGGCACCATCTAAATTCGTTAAGATGACACCATATGAACTGTGGTTTAGCAAGAAACCTAAGCTGTCGTTTCTTAAAGTTTGGGGTTGCGATGCGTATGTGAAAAAGTTTCAACCTGATAAGCTGAAACACAAATCGGAGAAGTGCGTCTTCATAGGATACCCAAAAGAAACTGTTGGGTACACCTTCTATCAAAGATCTGAAGGCAAGATCTTTGTTGCCAAGAGTGGATCCTTTCTAGAGAATGAGTTTCTCTCGAAAGAAGTGAGTGGGAGGAATGTAAAACTTGATGAGGTAATTGTACCTTCTCTAGAATTGGAAACTAGCTCATCACTTAAATCAGTCCCAGTAATGCCTACACCAATTAGTGAGGAAGTTAATGATGATGATCATGAAACTTCAGATCAAGTTACTACCGAACCTTATAGGTCAACTAGAGTAAGATCCGCACCAGAGTGGTACGGCAATCTTGTTCTGGAGGTCATGTTACTTGACCATGACGAACCTACGAACTATGAGGAAGCGATGATGAGCCCAGATTCCGCAAAATGGGTTGAGGCCATGAAATCTGGGATGGGATCCATGTATGAAAACAAAGTACGGACTTTGATTAACTTGCCCGATGATCGGTGAGCCATTTAGAATAAATGGAACTTCAACAGGAAGACGAACGCTGATGAGGACATCAATACCATTGTTACACCCACAGCCCCTGCTGCTATACATACTGGACCAATTACTAGAGCTCGCACACTCCAATTGAATTATCAGGTACTTTCGTTTCTTGGTAACGATTCTAATGTTCATGAGAATATGATGCTGCCTAAATTGGATACATTTGTCTTGCTTACAAATGAAGGGCCTAGCTTGGACAAGAAAGATGAACCTTGGAACAAGTTCAAGCGTGGAGATGATGGCGTGCGCAAGGGGATCCAGAATGGAGTTACAAGTGATGATTTCAGGACTTTGAAGCCACCATAAGGAGTGCATGAAGCCTTGGACGAAATATACAAGATGCCACTTCATAAATTTCGTCCATAGGCTATTTTAGGTGCTGTGTCACCTTATTATTAGGCCAGGCCCTTGTATTTTCAAAATACTTAAGTATAGGCTGTTTTTAGAGTCCGTATGTGTGGGGAAACAAGAGTTAGGGTTGGTTTCGGACCCCTCCTCCAAGGGCCACGAAATTCCCCCCCTCTTCCTGCATATATACAGCCCTTAGGGCGTCGTTTAGACTTTGGATTTTGTTTAGATTAAAAGTTCGCCATAGCTGCAACTTCGCGTACTTCGTTTGTGTCCAACGACCAGACCAAGACGCCACAGAACCCCACCTTGATCAATAAAGCTTTCATCTTATATTCGCAATATCCAGATTGCAATCTCAGTTTCTTGCTTGTTCTTCGTTTGCTCGCAGGAAACAGACCCTCATAGTCCACGAAAAAACCAAAAAAATTTAGGGTTAGGTCCTCATATCCGAACCAATCTGAGCCTTTGCATAGCCTTTTTTAGAGTTTTGCTTTGTTGAATTTGCGGTTGCATCATCGTGTCGTGTTGCTGGTCTTAGCGTCTAGTCCCTTAGAGTTTCGAGTTCTATTCATAGGTTGTCACGCCGCCGCCGCACCATCGTCATCATTACCATATACCACCACCCCACCATATACATCGCCGCTGCCATATACAACCACCAATCCGAGTCCACATATACCATTGCCATAAACCACCACCAATCCGAGTCCAGATATACCATCGCCATATACCACCACCAGTCCGAGTCCAGATATACCACCACAGTCCGAGTTCCACCAGATTCATCTCCGCCACCAGTCCGAGTCCAGTATTTTTCGCTTTCTTTTCGAGTTCCAGATCATGCCATACTCCGAGTCGTGACAGAGTAGGACTCCCGAGATTACGTGCTACCCGCAGAAGAAAAATAGTTCCAAGCTAAAAAAAATTCTGACTAGGCAGTATTTGGACCATTTGTAGACTTTTTTGAAAAAAAAATTGTTGCGGAGCAAAAAAAAGAGGAAAAAAGTGCAAAAAAAGTGAAAAAAATCCAGAGTGTGCTCCTCCAATGTTTACGTGCAGCGCCGTGATTTTTTAGTGTTCTAGGGTCGCGTCTCTAGCACGGTCTAGCCTAGGACTAGCACAGTACCGTCGTTGAGCGTTTATTCAACTTTGCATCTCTGAATTGATTATTGCTGACCCTTTTTGTTACCATATTATAAGCCTTCCTAGCTCCACATACATCTACGTCGTGCGTTTGACTCTTCCTTTTAATCGCTCTATCCAAGCTTTGAGAGTTTTGACTACGACGGTTGCCGATCACCGCCTGCTGCTGGGTAAGAACTGGTAAGAATTTGAGATTCGCTTGACGGATTTGTGACACCACCACCACCTCTTGTTAGTAGTCTGTAGGATCATATTCTTGTGTGTTTCTATTGTTGCTAACCATGGCAGGATCACATGCCGATGAGACTGACTAGGAGAACATGACCAATAAGGAGTTGCATGATAAATTTCAGCAAATGATGAGTGGACAGGTGCAAGATGTGCTAATCAAATTTGAAGAGGCCATGGAGAAGATAGATGGCATGGAGAAGACGTTCGAAACAAAGCTTGATAACAGGTTTAATGAATTGCTCGCACGTCTTCCACCACCACCACCGGCTGCACCTAACGCACCTCTACAACAACAACAACAATGACTACCTCCACATCGCGAAACAGCCCTCCACCAAGCGAGCCGTCTCCCTCTTGCACCTGGCCAAACTGTTGGTGCTGCTGTTGATACTTCTATGGCTCCTACCGCTGATGCGGAGGAGGATGATTTTGCGGGAGATTACGAGCATGAGGTTGATCAAAATCAGAACTACGTGCCACCACCAGCACAACAGCCACCTGGTCGTCCACATGCAAATAATGGCAATGGTAGGGCTCACCCTCAGGTACGAGATCATGACCATCTCCCTAAACTAAAATTGAATATTCCACCATTTGAGGTTAGATATGTTCCTGATATATATCTTACTTGGGAGTTAGAAACTGAACAATGATTTACATGTTTACAATATCCCAAGGAGAAACGTGTTCCTGCTGCTGTTTGTGCATTCACTAGTTTTGCATGTGTTTGGTGGTCTGAGCATTGTAGATTATATCCTATTCCAACTACTTGGGCTGCTTTGAATATTGCTATGCGTACTCGTTGGGTTCCACCATATTATCAACGTGAATTACTTCAAAAATTGCAGCGTTTGAGACAAGGAAAAAATTCTGTAGAAGAATATTATCAGGAATTACAAACTGGCATGATTAGATGTGGTATTGTTGAGGAGAATGAAGCTATGCTTGCACGTTTTATGGGTGGATTAAATAGAGAGATTCAGACCATTCTGGATTATAAGGAGTATACTAATATCACTCGTTTATTCCATCTTGCTTGTAAAGCTGAACGTGAAGTGCAGGATCGACAGGCATTGGCGCGAACTAACTTTTCTGCAGGTCGATCTGCATCATGGATACCACGTGCATCCTCTACTTCCACTACACCAGCACCTCCATCAGGTGCCACCTCCAGCCGTGATACAAGAAAGCAGGCACAACCACCACTATCTGCCAAGAGCACACCTCCCGGGCCTGCGCAGAGTTCTTCTTCTTCCATGGCATCAACAGGGCACACAAGTGATATTATTTGTCGTCGTTGTAAGGGAAGAGGACATTTTGCGAGAGAATGCAAATCTCAGCATGTGATGATTGCTACTGAGGATGGTGGGTATGAGTCCGGTAGTGACTATGATGATGAGACTTTGGCTCTTATTACACGTGAAGAACACGGTGGAGATGATTCTGATCATGAGACGCAATACATGGCTCCTGAAGATGATGACAGGTATGAATGTTTAGTTGCTCAACGTGTTTTGAGTTTGCAGGTCACACAAGCTGAGCAAAATCAGAGGCATAATTTGTTCCATACAAAGGGAGTTGTGAAGGAACGTTCTGTTCGTATCATCATTGATGGAGGGAGCTGCCATAACTTGGCTAGCATGGAGATGGTGGAGAAGCTATCACTCACCACAAGACCACATCCACATCCTTACTACATCCAATGGTTCAACAACAGTGGCAAGGTCAAGGTAACACGTACTGTTCGTGTGCATTTTAGTATCTCTACATATGCTGATTATGTTGATTGTGATGTGGTACCTATGCAAGCATGTTCCTTATTTCTTGGTAGACCATGGCAATTTGATAAAAATTCTGTACACCATGGTAGAAACAATCAGTATACTCTTGTTCATAAGGATAAAAATATTACTTTGCTTCCTATGACTCCTGATTCCATTTTGAAAGATGATATTAATAGAGCTAATAAAGCAAAACAGGAGAAAAATAAAAGTGAAAATTAGATTGTGGCAAAAGACTTTGAGCAACAAATGCAGCCTAATAATAAACCATCTACTGTTGCTTCTGAAATTAAATTGAAAAGTGCATGTTTAATTGCCAGCAAATCTGATATTGATGATTTAGATGTTAGCAAATCTCTTTGCTATGCTTTTGTGTGCAAAGAGGCATTATTTTCATTCAAGGACATGCCTTCCTCTTTGCCTCCTGCTGTCACTAACATTTTGCAGGAGTTCGCTGACGTCTTTCCACAAGACGAGCCACCGGGATTACCACCTATTCGAGGGATTGAGCATCAAATTGACTTAATTCCCGGCGCATCATTACCCAACCGTGCACCATACCGTACCAATCTAGAGGAGACGAATGAGATTATGCGTCAAGTACAAGAACTGCTCGACAAAGGTTATATACGCGAATCCCTTAGTCCTGGTGCTATTCCTATCATTTTAGTGCCGAAAAAGGATGCTACGTCACATATGTGCGTTGATTGTAGAGGCATTAATAATATCACTATTCGTTATCGTCATACTATTCCTAGGCTAGATGATATGCTTGACGAATTGAGTGGCTCTATAATATTCTCCAAAGTTGATTTGCGTAGTGGATACCATCAAATTCGTATGAAATTGGGAGATGAATGGAAAACAGCATTTAAAACTAAGTTTGGATTATATGAGTGGTTAGTCATGCCTTTTGGGTTAAGTAATGCACCTAGCACTTTCATGAGGTTAATGAACGAAGTTTTACGTGCTTTCATCGGACGATTTGTGGTAGTTTACTTTGATGACATATTGATTTATAGCAAATCTTTGGAGAACATTTGGAACATTTACGTGCTGTTTTTATTGCTCTACGTGATCCACGTTTGTTTGGTAACCTTGGAAAGTGCACCTTTTGCACCGACCGAGTATCTTTTCTTGGCTATGTTGTTACTCCACAGGGAATTGAAGTTGATAAAGCCAAGATTGAAGCTATTGAGAGTTGGCCGCAGCCCAAAACGGTCACACAAGTGAGGAGTTTCCTTGGCCTCGCTGGTTTCTATAGGCGTTTTGTGAGAGATTTCAGCACCATTGTTGCACCTCTCAACGAGCTTACAAAGAAGGATGTGCCTTTTGTTTGGGGTAGCGCACAGGAAGAAGCCTTCACGGTATTGAAAGATAAGTTGACACATGCTCCTTTACTCCAACTTCCTGATTTCAATAAGACTTTTGAGCTTGAATGTGATGCTAGTGGAATTGGATTAGGAGGTGTGTTATTACAAGATGGCAAACCTGTTGCATACTTTTCTGAAAAATTGAGTGGGCCTAGTCTGAACTATTCTACTTATGATAAAGAATTATATGATCTTGTTCAGACCTTAGAAACATGGCCACATTATTTATGGCCAAAGGAATTTGTTATACATTCTGATCATGAATCTTTGAAACACATTAAAAGTCAAGCAAAACTGAACCGTAGACATGCTAAATGGGTTGAATTCATTGAGACTTTTCCTTATGTCATTTAACACAAGAAGGGTAAAGAAAATGTTATTGCTGATGCATTATCTCGTCGTTATACTATGCTTTCACAACTTGACTTTAAAATATTTGGTTCGGAGACCATCAAAGATCAATATGTGCATGATGTTGAATTTAAAGATGTATTGCAGAATTGTAAGGAAGGGAGAACTTGGAACAAGTTCGTTCTTAATGATGGATTTGTGTTTCGTGCTAACAAGCTATGCATTCTAGCTAGCTATGTTCGTCTTTTGTTGTTGTTGCAGGAGGCGCATGGAGGAGGATTAATGGGACACTTTGGCGTCAAGAAGACAGAGGATATACTGATAAAGGCAAAGGTGTCCCGATGTTTCGATGAGATGGTGGCTATCGTTTTCTGTGGGAGTCGACCTTGACGATCCGACTACTAACATGCGAGACGTCGCGCCTTAGCAATCGCTAAACCAACTTCCGAGGGTTATTGACCACGCCGGAGCACGATCAACCTGACCACGAGGGTCTGTTTCCTGCAAGCAAACGAAGAACAAGCAAGAAACTGAGATTGCAATCTGGATATTGCGAATATAAGATGAAAGCTTTATTGATCAAGATGGGGTTCTGTGACGGCTTGGTATAGTCGTTGGACACAAACGAAGTACGCGAAGTTGCAGCTATGGCGAACTTTTAATCTAAACAAAACCCAAAGTCTAAACGACGCCCTAAGGGCTGTATATATGGAGGAAGAGGGGGGAATTTCGTGGCCCTTGAGGGTGGGGTCCGAAACCAACCCTAACTCTTGTTTCCCCACACATACGGACTCTAAAAATAGCCTATACTTAAGTATCTCGAAATTACATGGGCCTGGCCCATTAATAAGGTGACGCAGCACCTAGAATAGCCTATGAACAAATATTATGAAGTGGCATCTCGTATATTTTGTCCAAGGCTTCATGCACTCCTTATGGCGGCTTCAAAGTCCTGAAATCATCACTTGTAACTCCGTTCTTGATCCCCTTGCGCATGCCATCAACTCCATGCGTGTTCTTGCTCCAATGTTCATCCTTCTCCAAGCTAGGCCCTTCATTTGTAAGCAAAGCAAATGTATCCAATTCAGGCAGCATCATAATCTCATGAACATTAGAATCATTACCAAGAAACGAAAGTACCTGGTAATTTAATTGGCGTGCGCGAGCTCTAGTAATTGGTCCAGTATATGTAACAGTAGGGGCTGTGGGTGTAACTATGGTATTGATGTCCTCATCATCCTCCCCTTCTTGAAATGAAGTCGTCCTCGACGGAAACTCATCTTCCTCACCCAAATAAGGCTTCAAATCTGCAATGTTAAAAGTGGGACTAACCCCAAAATCTGCAGGTAGCTCAAGTTTATATGCATTATCATTTATTTTCTCTAACACCTTAAAAGGACCATCAGCACGTGGCATTAGCTTTGATTTGCGCAGATTAGGAAATCTATCTTTACGCAAATGTAACCAAACAAGATCTCCAGGTGCAAACGCAACATGTTTTCTACCCTTATCTCCAGCAAGTTTATATTTAGCATTCATACGCTCAATGTTTTCCTTAGTTAACTCATGCATTTTTAAAATCAATTCAGAACGTTCTTTAGCATCAAAATTAACCTTCTCCGAAGATGGAAGAGGCAACAAATCAATAGGTGCACGAGGTAGGAAACCATACACAATTTCAAAAGGGCACATCTTAGTAGTAGAATGCAATGAACGATTATAAGGAAATTCAATATGAGGCAAGCATTCTTCCCACATTTTCTTGTTATTCTTCAAAACAGCCCTAAGCATAGTAGACAATGTTCTATTGACTACTTCAGTTTGTCCATCAGTTTGGGGGTGACAAGTAGTACTAAAAAGCAGCTTAGTCCCCAACTTAGCCCATAAACATCTCCAAAAGTGGCTAAGAAATTTAGTATCACGATCTGAAACAATAGTATTTGGCACACCATGCAAGCGAATAATTTCACGAAAGAACAAATCAGCAACATTAACAGCATCATCGCTTTTATGACAAGGTATAAAGTGTGCCATTTTCGAGAACCTATCCACGACAACAAATATGCTATCCCTCCCCTTCTTTGTTCGAGGTAAACCTAAAACAAAATCCATAGATATATCCTCCCAAGGAACACTAGGTACAGGCAAAGGCATATATAAACCATGAGGATTTAGTCGTGACTTAGCTCTTTGACATGTAGTGCAGCGAGCAACAGAACGCTCAACATCCCGTCTCATCTTTGGCCAAAAGAAATGTGTAGCAAGTATATCCTCCGTCTTCTTGACGCCAAAGTGTCCCATTAATCCTCCTCCATGCGCCTCCTGCAACAACAAAAGACGAACGGAGCTAGCTGGAATGCATAGCTTGTTAGCACGAAACACAAAGCCATCGTTGAGAACGAACTTGTTCCAAGTTCTCCCTTCCTTACAATTCTGCAATACATCTTTAAATTCAGCATCATGAACATATTGATCTTTGATGGTCTCCAAACCAAATATTTTAAAGTCAAGTTGTGAAAGCATAGTATAACGACGAGACAATGCATCAGCAATAACATTTTCTTTACCCTTCTTGTGTTTAATGACATAAGGGAAAGTCTCAATGAATTCAACCCATTTAGCATGTCTACGGTTCAGTTTTGCTTGACTTTTAATGTGTTTCAAAGATTCATGATCAGAATGTATAACAAATTCCTTGGGCCATAAATAATGTTGCCATGTTTCTAAGGTCCGAACAAGAGCATATAATTCTTTATCATAAGTGGAATAGTTCAGACTAGGCCCACTCAATTTTTCAGAAAAGTATGCAACAGGTTTGCCATCTTGTAATAACACACCTCCTAATCCAATTCCACTAGCATCACATTCAAGCTCAAAAGTCTTATTGAAATTAGGAAGTTGGAGCAAAGGAGCATGTGTCAACTTATCTTTCAATACCGTGAAGGCTTCTTCCTGTGCGGTACCCCAAACAAAAGGCACATCCTTCTTTGTAAGCTCGTTGAGAGGTGCAGCAATGGTGCTGAAATCTCTCACAAAATGCCTATAGAAACCAGCGAGGCCAAGGAAACTCCTCACTTGTATGACCGTTTTGGGCTGCGGCCAACTCTCAATAGCTTCAATCTTGGCTTTATCAACTTCAATTCCCTGTGGAGTAACAACATAGCCAAGAAAAGATACTCGGTCGGTGCAAAAGTGATGAGGACATCAATACCATTGTTACACCCACAGCCCCTACTGTTACATATACTGGACCAATTACTAGAGCTCGCGCACGCCAATTAAATTACTAGGTACTTTCGTTTCTTGGTAATGATTCTAAGGTTCATGAGATTACGATGCTGCCTAAATTGGATACATTTGTTTTGCTTACAAATGAAGGGCCTAGCTTGGAGAAGGATGAACATTGGAGCAAGAACATGCATGGAGTTGATGGCATGCGCAAGGGGATCAAGAACGGAGTTACAAGTGATGATTTCAGGACTTTGAAGCCGCCATAAGGAGTGCATGAAGCCTTGGACGAAATATACGAGATGCCACTTCATAATATTCGTCCATAGGTTATTCTAGGTGCTGCGTCACCTTATTAATGGGCCAGGCCCATGTAATTTCGAAATACTTAAGTATAGGCTATTTTTAGAGTCCGTATGTGTGGGGAAACAAGAGTTAGGGTTTGATGAGGACATCAATACCATTGTTACACCCACAGCCCCTACTGTTACATATACTGGACCAATTACTAGAGCTCGCGCACGCCAATTAAATTACCAGGTACTTTCGTTTCTTGGTAATGATTCTAATGTTCATGAGATTATGATGCTGCCTAAATTGGATACATTTGTTTTGCTTACAAATGAAGGGCCTAGCTTGGAGAAGGATGAACATTGGAGCAAGAACACGCATGGAGTTGATGGCATGCGCAAGGGGATCAAGAACGGAGTTACAAGTGATGATTTCAGGACTTTGAAGCCGCCATAAGGAGTGCATGAAGCCTTGGACGAAATATACGAGATGCCACTTCATAATATTCGTCCATAGGCTATTCTAGGTGCTGCGTCACCTTATTAATGGGCCAGGCCCATGTAATTTCGAAATACTTAAGTATAGGCTATTTTTAGAGTCCGTATGTGTGGGGAAACAAGAGTTAGGGTTGGTTTCGGACCCCACCCTCAAGGGCCACGAAATCCCCCCCCCCTCTTCCTCCATATATACAGCCCTTAGGGCGTCGTTTAGACTTTGGGGTTTTGTTTAGATTAAAAGTTCGCCATAGCTGCAACTTCTCGTACTTCGTTTGTGTCCAACGACCAGACCAAGACGTCACAGAACCCCACCTTGATCAATAAAACTTTCATCTTATATTCGCAATATCCAGATTGCAATCTCAGTTTCTTGCTGGTTCTTCGTTTGCTTGCAGGAAACAGACCCTCGTGGTCAGGTTGATCGTGCTCCGGCGTGGTCAATAACCCTCGGAAGTTGGTTTAGCGATTGCTAAGGCGCGACGTCTCGCACGTTCGTAGTCGGACCGTCAAGGTCGACTCCCACAGAAAACGATAGCCACCATCTCATCGAAACATCGGGACACCTTGGCCTCTATCAAGTGGTATCAGATTTCCAGGTTGCTCGGTGAGATTTTACAGTTTTTCGTAGATTAGATCGAGTCTGTTCTTCATACCTACAGTCCATGAAAAAGCCACAAAAAAATTAGGGTTAGTTCATCATATCCGAACCAATCTGAGCCTTTGCATAATCTTTTTAGGGTTTTTGCTTTGTTGAATTTGCGGTTGCATCGTCGTGTCAAGTTGCTGGTCTTAGAGTCTAGTCTTTTAGAGTTTCGAGTTCTGGTCATAAGTTGTCACGCCGCCGCCACACCATCATCATCGCCCATCTACCACCATTGCTTATCCGCCACCGCTCTGACTCCGTATCCATATACCACCACCAATCCGTATCCATATACACCACCGCTACCATATACCACCACTGCTGCCATATACCACAACCATATATCCACCACCAATCCGAGTTCTTCTCATATTAGGTTTGTTCTTGAGACCAATCTAAATTCCGTTTCGTGTTTCCTTGCCTGCGTAGGTCTCGGAAAAAAAAAAGTCTGGAGACCCTCGGGCAGTTTTTAGGCCAAAATTTTCACGGGCAAATTTTTTTTCCCTATCCTATTTTTAGGCTTTTCTGAGTCTTTTGAGCCACGTGCCATCATAGTGATTTTTTGTTGCACTTTTTCGTCATCGCTGCCCTGATTTCCGAAAAAAAAGTGAAAAAAAAATTTCGTGCCATCCTACCAGTTTGACGAGGGAAGAGTTTTGAGACTCTCGCCATTATACTGATTTTTCGCAAAAAAAAAGAGGAGCGCAAAAAAAAGAGCGCAAAAATAAGAGCGAAAAAAAAGTTCCAGTGTGTGCTTTTCCCTTATTTACGTGCAGCGCCGTGATTTTGTTAGTGTTCTAGGCTCGCGTCTCTAGCACGGTCTAGCCTAGGACCAGCACAGTACCGTCATTGAGCGTTTATTCAACTTTGCATCTCTGAATTGATTATTGCTGACCCTTTTTGCTACCATACTATAAGCCTTCCCAGCTCCACATACATCTACATCGTGTGTTTGACTCTCCCTGGCAATCGCTCTATCCAAGCTTTTGAGAGTTTTGACTACCACGGTTGCCGATCACCGCCTGCTGCTGGGTAAGAACTGGTAAGATTTTGAGATTGGCTTGACGAATTTGTGACACCACCACCACCTCTTGTTAGTATTCTGTAGGATCATATTTTTGTGTGTTTCTATTGTTGCTAACCATGGCAGGATCACAAGCTGACGAGACTGACTGGGAGAACATGACGAATCAGGAGTTGCATGATAAATTTCAGCAAATGATGAATGGACAGGTGCAAGATGTGCTAAACAGATTTGAAGAGGCCATGGAGAAGATAGATGACATGGAGAAGACGTTCGAAACAAAGCTCGATAACAGGTTTAATGAATTGCTCGCGCGTCTTCCACCACCACCGGCTGCACCTAACACACCTCTACAACAACAATGACTACCTACACATCGTGAAACAGCCCTCCGCAGAGCGAGCCGTCTCCCTCTTGCACCTGGCCAAACTATTGGTGCTGCTGTTGCTACTTCTGTGGCTCCTGCTGCTGATGCGGAGGAGGAAGATTTTGCTGGCGATTACGAGGATGAGCTTGATCAATATCAGAACTACGTGCCACCACGAGCACAGCAACCACCAGGTCTCCACATGCAAATAATGGCAATGGTAGGGCTCACCCTCAGGTACGAGATCATGACCATCTCCCTAAACTAAAATTGAATATTCCACCATTTGAGGGTAGATATGTTCCTGATATATATCTTACTTGGGAGTTAGAAACTGAACAACGATTTACATGTTTACAATATCCCGAGGAGAGACGTGTTCCTGCTGCTGTTTGTGCATTCACTAGTTTTGCATGTGTTTGGTGGTCTGAGCATTGTAGATTATATGCCATTCCTGTTACTTGGGCTGCCTTGAAAACTGCTATGCGTACTCGTTGGGTTCCACCATATTATCAACGTGAATTACTTCAAAAATTGCAGCGCTTAAGACAAGGAAAAAATTCTGTAGAAGAATATTATCAGGAATTACAAACTGGCATGATTAGATGTGGTATTGTTGAGGAGAATGAAGCTATGCTTGCACGTTTTATGGGTGGATTAAATAGAGAGATTCAGACGATTCTTGAGTATAAGGACTATACTAATATCACTCGTTTATTCCATCTTGCTTGTAAAGCTGAACGTGAAGTGCAGGATCGACAGGCATTGGCGCGGACTAACTTTTCTGCAGGTCGACCTTCATCATGGACACCACGTGCATCATCTACTTCCACACGTTCTGCTACACCGGCGCCTCCGTCGGCTGCCACCTCCAACCGTGATACAATAAAGCAGGCACAATCACCACTATCTGCCAAGAGCACACCTTCTGGGCCTGCAAAGAGCTCTTCTTCATCCATGGCATCAACAGGGCAAACACATGATATTATTTGTCGACGTTGCAAGGGTGGAGGTCATTATGCGAGAGAATGCCCATCTAAGCGTGTGATGATTGTTACTGAGGATGGTGGGTATGAGTCCGCTAGTGACTATGATGAGGAGACTTTGGCTCTTATTACGCGTGACGAACACGGTGGAGACGATTCTGATCATGAGACGCAATACATGGCTCCTGAAGATGCTGACAGGTATGAATGTTTAGTTGCTCAACATGTTTTGAGTGTGCAGGTTACACAAGCTGAGCAAAATCAGAGGCATAATTTGTTCCATACAAAGGGAGTTGTGAAGGAACGTTCTGTTCGCGTGATCATAGATGGAGGGAGTTGCAACAACTTGGCTAGCATAGAGATGGTGGAGAAGCTATCTCTCACCACAAGACCACATCCACATCGTTACTACATCCAATGGTTCAACAACAGCGGCAAGGTTAAGGTAACACGTACAGTTCGTGTGCATTTTAGTATCTCTACATATGCTGATTATGTTGATTGTGATGTGGTACCTATGCAAGCATGTTCCTTATTACTTGGTAGACCATGGCAATTTGATAAAAATTCTGTTCACCATGGTAGAAACAATCAGTATACTCTTGTTCATAAGGATAAAAATATTACTTTGCTTCCTATGACTCCTGATTCCATTTTGAAAGATGATATTAATAGAGCTAATAAAGCAAAATAGGAGAAAAATAAGAGTGAAAATCAGATTGTGGCAAAAGAATTTGAGCAACAAATGCAGCCTAATAATAATAAACACTCTAGTGGTGCTTCTGAAATTAAATTGAAAAGTGCATGTTTACTTGCCACCAAATCTGATATTGATGATCTAGATTTTAGCAAATCTGTTTGCTATGCTTTTGTGTGCAAAGAGGCATTATTTTCATTCGAGGACGTGCCTTCCTCTTTGCCTCCTCCTGTCACTAACATTTTGCAGGAGTTCGCTGACGTCTTTCCACAAGACGTGCCACCGGGATTACCACCTATTCGAGGGATTGAGCATCAAATTGACTTAATTCCCGGTGCATCATTACCCAACCGTGCACCATACCGTACCAATCCAGAGGAGACGAAGGAGATTATGCGTCAAGTACAAGAACTGCTCGACAAAGGTTATATACACGAATCCCTTAGTCCTTGTGCTGTTCCTATCATTTTAGTGCCAAAAAAGGATGGTACGTCACGTATGTGCGTTGATTGTAGAGGCATTAATAATATTACTATTCATTATCGTCATCCTATTCCTAGGCTAGATGATATGCTTGATGAATTGAGTGGTTCTACAATATTCTCCAAAGTTGATTTGCGTAGTGGATACCATCAAATTCGTATGAAATTGGGAGATGAATGGAAAACAGCATTTAAAACTAAGTTTGGATTATATGAGTGGTTAGTCATGCCTTTTGGGTTAACTAATGCACCTAGTACTTTCATGAGGTTAATGAACGAAGTTTTACGTGCTTTCATTGGACGATTTGTGGTAGTTTACTTTGATGACATATTGATTTATAGCAAATCTTTGGAGGAACATTTGGAACATTTACGTGCTGTTTTTATTGCTCTACGTGATGCACATTTGTTTGGTAACCTTGGAAAGTGCACCTTTTGCACCGACCGAGTATCTTTTCTTGGCTATCTTGTTACTCCACAGGGAATTGAAGTTGATAAAGCCAAGATTGAAGCTATTGAGAGTTGGCCGCAGCCCAAAACGGTCACACAAGTGCGGAGTTTCCTTGGCCTCGCTGGTTTCTATAGGCGTTTTGTGAGAGATTTCAGCACCATTACTGCACCTCTAAACGAGCTTACAAAGAAGGATGTGCCTTTTGTTTGGGGTACCGCACAGGAAGAAGCCTTCACGGTATTGAAATATAAGTTGACACATGCTCCTTTACTCCAACTTCCTAATTTCAATAAGACTTTTGAGCTTGAATGTGATGCTAGTGGAATTGGATTAGGAGGTGTGTTATTACAAGATGGCAAACCTGTTGCATACTTTTCTGAAAAATTGAGTGGGCCTAGTCTGAACTATTCTACTTATGATAAAGAATTATATGCTCTTGTTCGGACCTTAGAAACATGGCAACATTATTTATGGCCCAAGGAATTTGTTATACATTCTGATCATGAATCTTTGAAACACATTAAAAGTCAAGCAAAACTGAACCGCCGACATGCTAAATGGGTTGAATTCATTAAGACTTTCCCTTATGTCATTAAACACAAGAAGGGTAAAGAAAATGTTATTGCTGATGCCTTGTCTCGTCGTTATACTATGCTTTCACAACTTGACTTTAAAATATTTGGTTTGGAGACCATCAAAGACCAATATGTTCTTGATGCTGAATTTAACGATGTATTGTAGAATTGTAAGGATGGGAGAACTTGGAACAAGTTCGTTCTTAACGATGGATTTGTGTTTCGTGCTAACAAGCTATGCATTCCAGCTAGCTCCGTTCGTCTTTTGTTGTTGCAGGAGGCGCATGGAGGAGGATTAATGGGACACTTTGGCGTCAAGAAAACGGAGGATATACTTGCTACACATTTCTTTTGGCCAAAGATGATACGGGATGTTGAGCGTTTTGTTGCTCGCTGCACTACATGTCAAAGAGCTAAGTCACGACTCAATCCTCATGGTTTATATATGCTTTTGCCTGTACCTAGTGTTCCTTGGGAGGATATATCTATGTATTTTGTTTTAGGTTTACCTCGAACAAAGAAGGGGAGGGATAGCATATTTGTTGTCGTGGATAGGTTCTCGAAAATGGCACACTTTATACCTTGTCATAAAAGCGATGATGCTGTTAATGTTGCTGATTTGTTCTTTCGTGAAATTATTCGCTTGCATGGTGTGCCAAATACTATTGTTTCAGATCGTGATACTAAATTTCTTAGCCACTTTTGGAGATGTTTATGGGCTAAGTTGGGGACTAAGCTGCTTTTTAGTACTACTTGTTACCCCCAAACTGATGGACAAACTGAAGTAGTCAATAGAACATTGTCTACTATGCTTAGGGCTGTTTTGAAGAATAACAAGAAAATGTGGGAAGAATGCTTGCCTCATATTGAATTTGCTTATAATCGTTCATTGCATTCTACTACTAAGATGTGCCCTTTTGAAATTGTGTATGGTTTCCTACCTCGTGCACCTATTGATTTGTTGCCTCTTCCATCTTCGGAGAAGGTTAATTTTGATGCTAAAGAACATTCTGAATTGATTTTAAAAATGCATGAGTTAACTAAGGAAAACATTGAGCGTATGAATGCTAAATATAAACTTGCTGGAGATAAGGGTAGAAGACATGTTGTGTTTGCACCTGGAGATCTTGTTTGGTTACATTTGCGTAAAGATAGATTTCCTAATCTGCGCAAATCAAAGCTAATGCCACGTGCTGATGGTCCTTTTAAGGTGTTAGAGAAAATAAATGATAATGCATATAAACTTGAGCTACCTACAGATTTTGGGGTTAGTCCCGCTTTTAACATTGCAGATTTGAAGCCTTATTTGGGTGAGGAAGATGAGCTTCCGTCGAGGACGACTTCATTTCAAGAAGGGGAGGATGATGAGGACATCAATACCATTGTTACACCCACAGCCCCTACTGTTACATATACTGGACCAATTACTAGAGCTCGCGCACGCCAATTAAATTACCAGGTACTTTCGTTTCTTGGTAATGATTCTAATGTTCATGAGATTATGATGCTGCCTAAATTGGATACATTTGTTTTGCTTACAAATGAAGGGCCTAGCTTGGAGAAGGATGAACATTGGAGCAAGAACACGCATGGAGTTGATGGCATGCGCAAGGGGATCAAGAACGTAGTTACAAGTGATGATTTCAGGACTTTGAAGCCGCCATAAGGAGTGCATGAAGCCTTGGACGAAATATACGAGATGCCACTTCATAATATTCGTCCATAGGCTATTCTAGGTGCTGCGTCACCTTATTAATGGGCCAGGCCCATGTAATTTCGAAATACTTAAGTATAGGCTATTTTTAGAGTCCGTATGTGTGGGGAAACAAGAGTTAGGGTTGGTTTCGGACCCCACCCTCAAGGGCCACGAAATTCCCCCCCTCTTCCTCCATATATACAGCCCTTAGGGCGTCGTTTAGACTTTGGGTTTTGTTTAGTTTAAAAGTTCGCCATAGCTGCAACTTCTCGTACTTCGTTTGTGTCCAACGACCAGACCAAGACGTCACAGAACCCCACCTTGATCAATAAAGCTTTCATCTTATATTCGCAATATCCAGATTGCAATCTCAGTTTCTTGCTTGTTCTTCGTTTGCTTGCAGGAAACAGACCCTCGTGGTCAGGTTGATCGTGCTCCGGCGTGGTCAATAACCCTCGGAAGTTGGTTTAGCGATTGCTAAGGCGCGACGTCTCGCACGTTCGTAGTCGGATCGTCAAGGTCGACTCCCACAGAAAACGATAGCCACCATCTCATCGAAACATCGGGACACCTTTGCCTCTATCAGGGTTGGTTTCGGACCCCACCCTCAAGGGCCACGAAATTCCCCCCTCTTCCTCCATATATACAGCCCTTAGGGCATCGTTTAGACTTTGGGGTTTTGTTTAGATTAAAAGTTCGCCATAGCTGCAACTTCGCGTACTTCGTTTGTGTCCAACGACCAGACCAAGACGTCACAGAACCCCATCTTGATCAATATAGCTTTCATCTTATATTCGCAATATCCAGATTGCAATCTCAGTTTCTTGCTTGTTCTTCGTTTGCTTGCAGGAAACAGACCCTCGTGGTCAGGTTGATCGTGCTCCGGCGTGGTCAATAACCCTCGGAACTTGGTTTAGTGATTGCTAAGGCACGACGTCTCGCACGTTCCTAGTCGGATCGTCAAGGTCGACTCCCACAGAAAACGATAGCCACCATCTCATCGAAACATCGGGACACCTTTGCCTCTATCAAAAAGGTGCACTTTCCAAGGTTACCAAACAAACGTGCATCACGTAGAGCAATAAAAACAGCACGTAAATGTTGCAAATGTTCCTCCAAAGATTTTCTATAAATCAATATGTCATCAAAGTAAACTACCACAAATCGTCCAATGAAAGCACGTAAAACTTCGTTCATTAACCTCATGAAAGTACTAGGTGCATTAGTTAACCGAAAAGGCATGACTAACCACTCATATAATCCAAACTTAGTTTTAAATGCTGTTTTCCATTCATCTCCCAATTTCATACGAATTTGATGGTATCCACTACGCAAATCAATTTTGGAGAATATTGTAGAGCCACTCAATTCATCAAGCATATCATCTAGCCTAGGAATAGGATGACGATAACGAATAGTAATGTTATTAATGCCTCTACAATCAACGCACATACGCGACGTACCATCCTTTTTCGGCACTAAAATGATAGTAACAGCACAATGACTAAGGGATTCACGTATATAACCTTTGTCGAGCAGTTCTTGTACTTGACGCATAATCTCCTTCGTCTCCTCTGGATTGGTACGGTATGGTGCACGGTTGGGTAATGATGCACCGGGAATTAAGTCAATTTGATGCTCAATCCCTCGAATAGGTGGTAATCCCGGTGGCACGTCTTGTGGAAAGACGTCAGCGAACTCCTGCAAAATGTTAGTGACAGCAGGAGGCAAAGAGGAAGGCACGTCCTCGAATGAAAATAATGCCTCTTTGCACACAAAAGCATAGCAAACAGATTTGCTAAAATCTAGAGCATCAATATCACATTTGGTGGCAAGTAAACATGCACTTTTCAATTTAATTTCAGAAGCAACACTAGATTGTTTATTATTATTAGGCTGCATTTGTTGCTCAAATTCTTTTGCCACAATCTGATTTTCACTCTTATTTTTCTCCTGTTTTGCTTTATTAGCTCCATTAATATCATCTTTCAAAATGGAATCAGGAGTCATAGGAAGCAAAGTAATGTTCTTATCCTTATGAACAAGAGTATACTGATTGTTTCTACCATGGTGAACAGAATTTTTATCAAATTGCCATGGTCTACCAAGTAATAAGGAACATGCTTGCATAGGTACCACATCACAATCAACATAATCAGCATATGTAGAGATACTAAAATGCACACGAACAGTACGTGTTACCTTAACCTTGCCGCTGTTGTTGAACCATTGGATGTAGTAAGGATGTGGATGTGGTCTTGTGGTGAGAGATAGCTTCTCCACCATCTCCATGCTAGCCAAGTTGTTACAACTCCCTCCATCTATGATCACGCGAACAGAACGTTCCTTCACAACTCCCTTTGTATGGAACAAATTATGCCTCTGATTTTGCTCAACTCGTGTAACCTGCACACTAAAAACACGTTGAGCAACTAAACATTCATACCTGTGAGCATCTTCAGGAGCCATGTATTGCGTCTCATGATCAGAATCGTCTCCACCGTGTTCGTCACGTGTAATAAGAGCCAAAGTCTCCTCATCATAGTCACTAGCGGACTCATACCCACCATCCTCAGTAACAATCATCACACGCTTAGATGGGCATTCTCTCACATAATGACCTCCACCCTTGCAACGTCGACAAATAATATCATGTGTTTGCCCTATTGATGCCATGGATGAAGAAGAGCTCTTTGCAGGCCCAGAAGGTGTGCTCTTGGCAGATAGTGGTGATTGTGCCTGCTTTATTGTATCACGGTTGGAGGTGGCAGCCGACGGAGGCGCCGGTGTAGCAGAACGTGTGGAAGTAGATGATGCACGTGGTGTCCATGATGAAGGTCGACCTGCAGAAAAGTTAGTCTGCGCCAATGCCTGTCGATCCTGCACTTCACGTTCAGCTTTACAAGCAAGATGGAATAAACGAGTGATATTAGTATAGTCCTTATACTCAAGAATCGTCTGAATCTCTCTATTTAATCCACCCATAAAACGTGCAAGCATAGCTTCATTCTCCTCAACAATACCACATCTAATCATGCCAGTTTGTAATTCCTGATAATATTCTTCTACAGAATTTTTTTCCCTATCTTAAGCGCTGCAATTTTTGAAGTAATTCACGTTGATAATATGGTGGAACCCAACGAGTACGCATAGCAGTTTTCAAAGCAGCCCAAGTAGCAGGAATGGGATATAATCTACAATGCTCAGACCACCAAACACATGCAAAACTAGTGAATGCACAAACAGCAGCAGGAACACGTCTCTCCTCGGGATATTGTAAACATGTAAATCGTTGTTCAGTTTCTAACTCCCAAGTAAGATATATATCAGGAACATATCTACCCTCAAATGGTGGAATATTCAATTTTAGTTTAGGGAGATGGTCATGATCTCGTACCTGAGGGTGAGCCCTACCATTGCCATTATTTGCATGTCGACAACCTGGTGGTTGCTGTGCTGGTGGTGGCACATAGTTCTGATTTTGATCAACCTCGTCCTCGTAATTGCCTGCAAAATCATCCTCCTCCGCATCAGCAGCATGAGCCACAGAAGTATCAACAGCAGCACCAACAGTTTGGCCAGGTGCAAGAGGAAGACGGCTCGCTCGACGGAGGGCTGTTTCACGATGTGTAGGTAGTCGTCGTCGTCGTTGTTGTTGTTGTTGTTGTTGTAGAGGTGCGTTAGGTGCCGCCGGTGGTGGTGGTGGAAGACGCGCGAGCAATTCATTAAACCTGTTATCGAGCTTTGTTTCGAACGTCTTCTCCATGTCATCTATCTTCTCCATGGCGTCTTCAAATCTGTTTAGCACATCTTGCACCTGTCCATTCATCATTTGCTGAAATTTATCATGCAACTCCTGATTCGTCATGTTGTCCCAGTCAGTCTCGTCGGCTTGTGATCCTGCCACGGTTAGCAACAATAGAAACACACAAGAATATGATCCTACAGAATACTAACAAGAGGTGGTGGTGGTGGTGTCACAAATCCGTCAAGCAAATCTCAAATTCTTACCAGTTCTTACCCAGCAGCAGGCGGTGATCCGCAACCGTTGTAGTCAAAACTCTCAAAAGCTTAGATATAGCGATTGCCAGGGAGAGTCAAACGCACGACGTAGATGTATGTGGAGCTGGGAAGGTTTATAGTATGGTAGCAAAAAGGGTCAGCAATAATCAATTCAGAGATGCAAAGTTGAATAAACGCTCAACGACGGTACTGTGCTGGTCCTAGGCTAGACCGTGCTAGAGACGCGAGCCTAGAACACTAACAAAATCACGGCGCTGCACGCAAATAAGGGAAAAGCACACTCTGGAACTCTCTTTTTTCGCTCCTTTTTTTTGTGCTCCTTTTTGTTTGTTGCGAAAAATGACTATAATGGCGAGTGTCTCAAAACTCTTCCCTCGTCAAACTGGTAGGATGGCATGAAATTTTTTTTTTCACTTTTTTTCCGGAAATCAAGGCAGCGACGACGAAAAAGTGCGACAAAAAATCACTATGATGGCACGTGGCTGAAAAGACGTAGAAAAACCTAAAAATAGGATAGGGAAAAAAATTTTACCCGTGAAAATTTTGGCCTAAAAACTGCCCGGGGGTCTCCAGACTTTTTTTTCCGAGACCTATGCAGGCAAGGAAACACGAATCGAAATTGAGATTGATCTCAAGAACAAACCTAATATGAGAAGAACTCGGATAGGTGGTGGATATATGATTGTGGTATATGGCAGCGGTGGTGGTATATGGTAGCGGTGCTGGTATATAGATACAGATTGGTGGTGGTATATGGATACGGATTGGTGGTGGTATATGGATATGGATTCAGAGCGGTGGCGGATAAGCAAAAGTGGTAGATGGGTGATAGAGGCAAAGGTGTCCCGATGTTTCGATGAGATGGTGGCTATCGTTTTCTGTGGGAGTCGACCTTGACGATCCGACTACGAACGTGCAAGACGTCGCGCCTTACCAATCGCTAAACCAACTTCCGAGGGTTATTGACCACGCCGGAGCACGATCAACCTGACCACGAGGGTCTGTTTCCTGCAGGCAAACGAAGAACAAGCAAGAAACTGAGATTGCAATATGGATATTGCGAATATAAGATGAAAGCTTTATTGATCAAGGTGGGGTTCTGTGATGTCTTGGTCTGGTCGTTGGACACAAACGAAGTACGCGAAGTTGCAGCTATGGCGAACTTTTAATCTAAACAAAACCCAAAGTCTAAACGACGCCCTAAGGGCTGTATATATGGAGGAAGAGGGGGGAATTTCGTGGCCCTTGAGGGTGGGGTCCGAAACCAACCCTTAGTCTTGTTTCCCCACACATACGGACTCTAAAAATAGCCTATACTTAAGTATTTCGAAATTACATGGGCCTGGCCCATTAATAAGGTGACGCAGCACCTAGAATAGCCTATGGACGAATATTATGAAGTGGCATCTCGTATATTTTGTCCAAGGCTTCATGCACTCCTTATGGCGGCTTCAAAGTCCTGAAATCATCACTTGTAACTCCGTTGTTGATCCCCTTGCGCATGCCATCAACTCCATGCGTGTTCTTGCTCCAATGTTCATCCTTCAACAAGCTAGGCCCTTCATTTGCAAGCAAAACAAATGTATCCAATTTAGGCAGCATCATAATCTCATGAACATTAGAATCATTACCAAGAAACGAAAGTACCTGGTAATTTAATTGGCGTGCGCGAGCTCTAGTAATTGGTCCAGTATATGTAACAGTAGGGGCTGTGGGGCTAACAATGGTATTGATGTCCTCATCAATGGGCGATGGTGCGGCGGCGGCGTGACAACTTATGACCAGAACTGGAAACTCTAAAAGACTAGACTCTAAGACCAGCAACTTGACACGACGATGCAACCACAAATTCAACAAAGCAAAAACCCTAAAAAGGTTATGCAAAGGCTCAGATTGGTTCGGATATGATGAACTAACCCTAATTTTTTTTGTGGCTTTTTCGTGGACTGTAGGTATGAAGAACAGACTCGATCTAATCTACGAAAAACTGTAAAAATCTCACCGAGCAACCTGGAAATCTGATACCACTTGATAGAGGCAAAGGTGTCCCGATGTTTCGATGAGATGGTGGCTATCGTTTTCTGTGGGAGTCGACCTTGACGATCCGACTACGAACGTGCAAGACGTCGCGCCTTAGAATTCGCTAAACCAACTTCCGAGGGTTATTGACCACGCCGGAGCACGATCAACCTGACCACGAGGGTCTGTTTCCTGCAAGCAAACGAAGAACAAGCAAGAAACTGAGATTGCAATCTGGATATTGCGAATATAAGATGAAAGCTTTATTGATCAAGGTGGGGTTCTGTGACGTCTTGGTCTGATCGTTGGACACAAACGAAGTACGCGAAGTTGCAGCTATGGCGAACTTTTAATCTAAACAAAATCCAAAGTCTAAACGACGCCCTAAGGGCTGTATATATGGAGGAAGAGGGGGGGAATTTCGTGGCCCTTGAGGGTGGGGTCCGAAAACAACCCTAACTCTTGTTTCCCCACACATACGGACTCTAAAAATAGCCTATACTTAAGTATGTCGAAATTACATGGGCCTGGCCCATTAATAAGGTGACGCAGCACCTAGAATAGCCTATGGACGAATATTATGAACTGCATCTCGTATATTTCGTCCAAGGCTTCATGCACTCCTTATGGCGGCTTCAAAGTCCTGAAATCATCACTTGTAACTCCGTTCTTGATCCCCTTGCGCATGCCATCAACTCCATGTGTGTTCTTGCTCCAATGTTCATCCTTCTCCCAGCTAGGCCCTTCATTTGTAAGCGAAACAAATGTATCCAATTTAGGCAGCATCATAATCTCATGAACATTAGAATCATTACCAAGAAACGAAAGTACCTGGTAATTTAATTGGCGTGCGCGAGCTCTAGTAATTGGTCCAGTATATGTAACAGTAGGGGCTGTGGGTGTAACAATGGTATTGATGTCCTCATCAGTAAGTCACGACTCAATCCTCATGGTTTATATATGCCGACATGAATAAGTCACACATGGGCTAGATCCTCGAGTACATAGGACGATACACGAATCCACGGTCAACTAGGGACGATACACGGTAACCGGTTCTTCTCCGTGAGGAGGTCTTGAATCTACAAGGGGGTGTTCCCGTAAATGGGTCTTGAATCCAAGGTGGATCTCCTCTGTAGAGGGGCCACGGTCTCTCTCATGGAGTAGATCCGATATGGATGAGCAATGCTCTATCTCTCAAATGAGCTAAACCAATGCTAACCCTAGCTAGGATGAATGGGGGGTCTATTTATAGCTAGGTGCAAAGGGGACGAAGTGAAGGGGTACATGGGCCTCTGGCCCGAACACTGTGTGCAGACAGGTACCGGACGTCCGCTGGGGACCGGTCGTCCGGTGTCTCAGGAACTGCCGGACGTCCGGTGTCCTCCGGTCGTCCGCTGGTTCTGTTCTGTGATGTGGGTGCCAGACGTCCGGAGGTTCCGGACTTCCGCTGATGTTGGCTCGGGTGTGGTCGCGCCGGTCGTCCGGTCGGGGTCGGACGTCCGCCCATTGGCCTCGGGTGCAGGGGCACCGGTCGTCCTGTCTGGACCGGGCGTCCGCTCGCTGGGGCTCGGCTGACGCTTCAGGCGCCGGACGTCCGGTCCCGGCCGGTCCTCCGGTGGCTGGGACTTTTCCTGCAGCCTTTCTTCTTCTCCATCTTCTCGTCCATCTTCCTCTTCTTCTTGTCCTTGCTCCTTAGCTTCTTCATTGTACCTGAGTATGCACAAAGTATCCATATGAGGTTGTAGCCATGCTTCATGTGCATCGAAGTGGAATTGTGAGAGGAGAGATGTCACCTCAGTTTCAAGGGCTCTTGCACGTGATCGAGTCATGGGTCCGGTAGGCACTTGATGAGACGATGGTAGGTGCATGGGGATGACCTTGGGATGCTCCGCATCATCTGCCCTCCCTTGGGGAAGATCCTTCCTCGGATCAAAATCTTCATCACCATGGAAGGGAGAGAGATCTTTGATGTTGAAGATGTCGCTCACGTTGTACTTGTCGCGCAGGAGGTCGATCTTGTAAGCGTTGTCGTTGTAGCGTGCAAGCACCTTGAAGGGTCCATCCGCTCGTGGTCGAAGCTTGGATTTGCGTTCTTGTGGGAAGCGGTCCTTGCGAAGGTGAAGCCACACTCGATCACCAATGTTGAAGACCATAGGTTGCTTGTTGAAGTTGAGCTTGGTCGCAAGGCATTGAACTTGGCGCTCGATGGTGTTTCTTGTATCTTCATGCATCTTCTTGAGATGTGTCACACACGCACTTGCTTCCAAATTGATGCGCTCTTAGAGTGGTAGAGGAAGAATGTCCGATGGTGACAATGGGTTGAATCCATAAATGACCTCGAAAGGCGACTTTCCGGTTGTTGAGTGTCTTGCTCGGTTGTAGGCGAACTCGGCGATAGGTAGGCACTCCTCCCACTCCTTGATGTTCTTCTTGATGAGTACTCGAAGTAGAGCGGAGAGTGTGCGGTTTGTCACCTCCGTTTGGCCGTCGGTTTGAGGATGGTACGCCGTGGAGAAGAGTAGCTTGATTCTGAGCTTGGCGCATAGGGTCTTCCAAAAGTAGCTAAGGAACTTGACGTCACCGTCTGAGACAATTGTCTTTGGCACACCATGGAGACGCAATATTTCCCTACAAAAGAGATTAGCAACATGCGAAGCATCGTCTATCTTGTGACAAGGAATAAAATGTGCCATTTTTGAGAAACGGTCCACAACGACAAATATGGAATCTTTCCCATTGCGAGTTCTAGGCAAACCAAGTACAAAGCCCATGCTAATGTCTTCCCATGGTTGGTATAGAATTGGTACAGGCATATAGAGGCCATGAGATTGAGCTTTGGACTTAGCTTTGCAGCATGTCGAACATCGGTTGGTGAAGCGATTGACGTCCCGAAACATCTTTGGCCAAAAGTAGCTCTTCGAGAGCATGGCGAACGTCTTGTCGCGTCCGAAATGTCCCATTAAGCCTCCTCCATGTGATTCCTGCAAAAGCAACAAACAAAGGGATGACTTGGGGATGCAAAGTTTGTTAGCTCTCATAAGATAGTCATCTTTGATGTAATAGCGTTCCCACAATGTATTCGACAAGCACTTGGCATAAGGAGTGGCAAAAGTTTCATCATGCGCATACAATTCTTTGATATGCTCGAAGCCGATGACATCTAACTCAAGTTGCGTGACTAGCATGCATATGCGGGAAAGAGCATCCGCGATGATGTTTTCTTTACCCTTGATGTACTTGATGACATAGGGAAAAGACTCAATGAATTCACTCCATTTAGCATGATGCTTGTTCAACTTAGTTTGACCCTTGAGATACTTGAGGGTCTCATGATCGGTATGAAAGATAAACTCATGGGGACGAAGGTAATGTTCCCATTCATGTAAAACGCGGACTAAAGCATATAGCTCTTTGTCATAGATGGGATAGTTGAGTTGCGCTCCAGAAAGTTTCTCACTAAAGTAAGCTATGGGGCGCTTCTCTTGCGTTAACACACCTCCTATGCCATTACTGCTAGCATCGCAATGAATCTCAAAAGGCTTGTCGAAGTTGGGTAAAGCAAGCACGGGAGCATGAGTAAGCAAATTCTTAAGCTCATTGAATGCGGTATCTTGGGATGGTCCCCAAATGAAAGGCGCATTCTTCTTGCTCAAAGCATGCAAGGGCGAAGCAATGGTGCTAAAATCCTTCACAAAGCGACGATAGAAACCCGCAAGACCAAGAAAACTACGCACTTGATGCAAGTTGGTTGGTTGCGGCCAAGTCTTAATAGCATTGATCTTGGACCCATCTACATGAACACCCCTAGAAGAGACCACAAAACCCAAGAAAATGAGCTTACCAACACCAAAAAGGCATTTCTCCATATTAGCATAGAGATGCTCTTTTCTAAGAGTTTGCAAAACGGTGCGGACATGGGTGACATGCTCTTTGATAGATTTGCTAAACACAAGAATGTCATCGAAGTAAACCACAACAAATATACCAATGTAAGGGCGAAAGACATGATTCATAAGGCGCATAAAAGTGCCCGGTGCTTCCGAGAGACCCATAGGCATGACTAACCACTCATACAAACCAAACTTGGTTTTGAATGCGATTTTCCATTCATCACCCTCTTGTATGCGTATTTGATAGTAACCACTCTTAAGATCAATTTTGGAAAATACATCTAGCATATCATCTAGGCGTGGAATGGGATACCTATAACGAATGGTGATAGCATTGATTGGTCTACAATCAGAGCACATGAGAAAACTACTGTCACGTTTTGGCACAAGAATGACCGGTACGGCACAAGGGCTCAAACTTTCACGCACATGACCATGGTCTATGAGATGCTTTACTTGCCTTTGAATTTCTTTGGTTTCTTCGGGGTTGACGCGGTAGGGAGCTTTGTTCGGGAGCGGTGCTTCGGGGATGAGGCCGATGCGGTGCTCGATGCCTCGTAGTGGAGGTAGTCCCGGAGGTAGTTCATCGTGGAAAACATCTTGAAATTCCTACAAAAGAGAAGACATCACTAGAGGAAGAGTGTGAGAAGTGTTAGTTTGTGTTGCATTGTCCTTGCACACGAGGACGTAGTGTAGATGATGTAGGGTAGGAACCCTATCGCCCGATCTTTAACGAAAGGAGCGGAATCCCGCGAAGAACACGAAGAACACAAAGGGGAAAATGAGAGAAAACACTCAAACCAACATGAATAGATCACACATGTGCTAGATCCTCGAATACATAAAGTAAGATACACGATCCACGATCAACTAGGGGCGATACAAGGGTAGCCGATCTTCTCCGTGAGGAGGTCTTGAATCCACGGGGGATCTTCCCTTAGAAAGGGGCTTGAATCCAAAGGGATCTTCTCCGAAGAGGCCGCAGTCTCTCGCACGGAGAAGATCTGATATGGATGAGCGTAGCTCTATCTCTGAGTATGAGATAAACCAACGCTAACCTAGAAAGGAGGTGAAGGTGGTCTATTTATAGTCTTAGCCACGAAGGGGTAAGTGGGAGAGGGGTACAAGGCCAAAGGCCCGCGGCTACACACACGCAGGGACCGAACGATCGGTGGGGGTCGGACGTCCGGTGGCTCAGGACGGACCGGACGTCCGGCGCGCGTCGGACGTCCGCTGATTCTTCTCGGGACAGGTGGTGATGCGGAGCATCCTATGGACATCACCATGTCAAGAGTCAGTTCGGCGAGTGACACGTGCGACATCTACTTCACATACACAAAGGTGAATCATCTCCTTTACACGTGCTCACTTGACCCCCTCGAGGATGGTATACTACTTGACACTTCTCCCGTGTGCATGCATAGGTATTGTCGGAACGCTACGGACGATGTGGAGGAGTGCAAGCGCCAAGGAACACCTACACCATCCGCGAGGGAAGCGTGCAAACGAACACGCAAGAAGAAGAGCTGTCGAAGAAGCTCCAGCCACCGGACGACCGGTCGTGTCCGAACGTCCGGCACCTGAAGACCCACCGGACGACCGGTCCAGACCGGACGACCGGTGTCCCTGCACCCGAGCCAAACAAGCGGACATCCGACGCCATCGGACGACCGGGGACTGGACGACCGGTCCAGACCAGAAGTCCGCTACACCACCATCCGAGCCAGATCGAGCGGACGACCGGCCCCTACCGGACGTCCGGCCGCCCACGATCCACCGGACGACCGGTCCAGACCGGACGACCGGTGTGCCTGCACCCAAGCCAAACGAGCGGACGTCCGACGCCACCGGACGACCGGCGACCGGACGACTGGTCCAGACCGGAAATCCGCTACACCAGCGTCCGAGCCAGAACGAGCGGACGACTGGCCCCTACCGGACGTCCGGCCGCCCACGAGCCACCGGATGACTAGTCCCCAGCGGACGTCCGGTACCTGGCTGCGTCCAGTTGCGGGCTGAGGCCCATGTACCCGTTTCACTGCACTCCCATTTTCACTAAGACTATAAATAGACCTCTCCCTCCTCCTTTCTAGGGTTAGCATTGTGATAGCTCATTTGAGAGATAGAGCTACGCTCATCCATATTGGATCTCCTCCTTGCGAGAGACCGCGGCCTCTTCGGAGAAGATCCACTTGGATTCAACACCTCCTCGCGGAGAAGATCCCCTCGTGGAAACAAGACCTCCTTATGGAGAAGAACCGGCTACCTTTGTATCATCCTTAGTTGATTGTGGATCGTGTATCTTACTTTATGTATTCGAGGATCTAGCACATGTGTGATCTATTCATGTTGGTTTGAGTGTTTTCTCTCGTTTTCCCCTTTGTGTTCTTCGTGTTCTTCGCGGGATTCCGCTCCTTTCGTGAAAAATCGGGCGATAGGGTTCCTACCCTACATCATCTTGGTATCATGAGCCACGTTGATCACGATTTCGGAGCCTCCCCCACCGTTTTCTAGCCTTCTTTTGCTTGATTTCGTCCTAAATTCAAAAATCCGCACCAAAAATAGCCCCAATTTTTTTTGTGATTTGTTGGTTTGATGATGTTTTGTTGATTTTGATCCATGGATTTGCTTGGTTTCGAGTGGATTTAGCATCTCCCCAAGTTTCCCCATCTTTCATCCACGAAATCTCATCAATTTTGACCCCCAAATCCCCAATTTCCGCTCAAAATCGCGTCCCGAAACTCGCATCTCGCGTTGACCCAGACCCACCGGACGACCGTCACTTTACCGGACGTCCGGAGACCCAGGAAGCACCAGACTTCCGACCTTACCGGACGACCGGAACCCCTAACCCGAGCTGAAATTAGCAGATTTCCGACCCGACCGGACGTCCGGCGACCGGACATCCGTCCATTTCCGGACGTCCGTTACCTGTAGATATCACCTTCGGCTGATGTTTGTTTCGGCCATAACTAATTCATCAGGAGTCCGATTTTCGCGTTCTTTAGCTCGTTGAAAAGCTCTTGACATCCTCGTTCCCACAAAAATATCACCAACATCATTTGACTCCATCAAATTTTCTGAAATTTGGCAAGTTTGCCTAGGCCCTCCACCATATCATCCGCTACACCACCATAGCCTTCCGGAACCTAACCAATTTTGTTCCCCATCGCATTAGTGGTTGCTTGAGGAGTTATTTGAGTCTCCTAAGGTGTCTAGGCTACTTAGGGACGGTTGCTTCTTCTTCAACCACCACCACCACTTCCGCATAGGCATAACCCACAATACATTTCCGCCACCCCAACTTAACCCAATTTTGGTTGTGTTGTGAGTTGTGTCTCCTACGGTGTTTCGGCTACTTAGGGACCGTGCTTTCAACTCCGACACCGTGTATAGTACACCACCATAACCTCCACTTCCGCATTGCCTAGTGCAACACCCCCACATCCCGCTACCACCATTTGACTTTTGTCCTTGAGATTTTGAGTTGTGGTTTTTCCGTTTCCTAAGGTGTTTCGGCTACTTAGGGACGAGTCTCCATCATCTTGGTATCTCCATCAAGATCACCGCTACTCATCGTATATTCCCTTGCCATTGCATTGATAACCCCTAGCACATTTTGCGTTACTTGCCTATCGAGTAGCCATTTGAGTATTGCCGGCAATGTTACTTGTGCACATTAGTGATCTACACCATACATTGCATACATACCATATCATATTGGTATCATATCATCTCGTGTGCCTCAAGTTTGTTCCCGCATATACACAATTACTATCTTGGTTTGTGCTTTTCGCAAAGTGGATATATATATAAAAAGAATAAGCGTTTAAGCAAAAGAGAAAGAGCAAAGAAGCTTGTAAGCAATAGCCATAGCATCCACCACATTGCATAAGATTGTCATATCCGATCATCTTGGATCAAACACCGGGAACCATACATACATAACATACTTGGGGTAGAAATTTATCCATTTTGCATCTTATAGGTCATGCACAAGTGTCGTATCCGCCTAGCGAGCAGTCGTGCTAGCGTCTCTCTTGAGTTGTGCAACACGAGCGTTTTCCGTGGATTCCACATTTTGTGCTCATCCTTGGTTGCACGACCCCATTTATCTATCCGTGTGTGTGTTTCCATGTGCCACATATTGCTATTGGTCTACTTGTTACACTTGCGAATTTGTGAATCTCTTTCAACATTGACTCTTGCTAACATTTTACATCAAATTTTTGTGCCACTATCCTCACCGAGCTCCACCATAAGCCTTACTTGTGTAGGTGTGAGAAACCGACAAGAATTGGTACCAATTGTGCTATTTCCTTGTCCACATTGGAGTGAACATTGATCCACTTTCAACTTCGGTCAAGGTACATTTTGTATTCGTTCTTCTCTTTCTCCACTCATATTGGCTCGAATCTTGTGATGGATAGGCAAGTCATTTCATCTCCGGTCTTCCACAACAACGACGATGATAGAGGCAAAGGTGTCCCGATGTTTCGATGAGATGGTGGCTATCGTTTTCTGTGGGAGTCGACCTTGACGATCCGACTATGAACATGCGAGACGTCGCGCCTTAGCAATCGCTAAACCAACTTCCGAGGGTTATTGACCACGCCGGAGCACGATCAACCTGACCACGAGGGTCTATTTCCTACAAGCAAACGAAGATCAAGCAAGAAACTGAGATTGCAATCTGGATATTGCGAATATAAGATGAAAGCTTTATTGATCAAGGTGTGGTTCTGTGATGTCTTGGTCTGGTCATTGGACACAAACGAAGTACGAGAAGTTGCAGCTATGGCGAACTTTTAATCTAAACAAAATCCAAAGTCTAAACGACGCCCTAAGGGCTGTATATATGGAGGAAGAGGGGGGAATTTCGTGGCCCTTGAGGGTGGGGTCCGAAACCAACCCTAACTCTTGTTTCCCCACACATACGGACTCTGAAAATAGCCTATACTTAAGTATTTCAAAATTACATGGGCCTGGCCCATTAATAAGGTGACGCAGCACCTAGAATAGCCTATGGACGAATATTATGAAGTGGCATCTCGTATATTTCGTCCAAGGCTTCATGCACTCCTTATGGCGGCTTCAAAGTCCTGAAATCATCACTTGTAACTCCGTTCTTGATCCCCTTGTGCATGCCATCAACTCCATGCGTGTTCTTGCTCCAATGTTCATCCTTCTCCAAGCAAGGCCCTTCATTTGTAAGCAAAACAAATGTATCCAATTTAGGCAGCATCATGATCTCATGAACATTAGAATCATTACCAAGAAACGAAAGTACCGGGTAATTTAATTGGCGTGCGCGAGCTCTAGTAATTGGTCCAGTATATGTAACAGTAGGGGCTGTGGGTGTAACAATGGTATTGATGTCCTCATCAGACGGCGTGTACAACTACATCAACAACAAGCTTTCCGCACAAAAGGAGGAGCAAGATGCAAGGATGGAGGAGATTCAGACCTTGTTGATCAACCGTTCTTCCCCTTCATCACCCTCAAGGCGGCAACCTTCAAGTCACAAGTCTTCGGAGCGCAAAAATGATGCAAGCGCAAGTCGTCCTCGTCCATATCTCCATGGCGACCACCATCATGTTTGTGATCCACCTCGTCTGAAGGGCAAGTCACCTCCAAGCAACATGTGCACGACGACGACGAACAACATCTACATCGAGCTCAAGCACGACAACGACAACTTCATCATGAAGATGCTCGAGATGCACCTACCTACAAGTCGCAACAAGCCCTACTTCACGCCAAGTCTAAATTTCATGACCACAAGAGAAGACCGCGAGACAAGCACCACCAAGACGGAGCTACGGCTACACCAACCACTTTGGCATCTTCGCCAAGCGACTTCAAGGCATCTTCGCCTTCGGATATATGGCATCTTCGCCAACAAGCACCTCAAGACTATGCTCAATAGAAGCTCCCCAAGCTCAAGTCCGTGACTTCCACGAGCTACTACGACCTCGACATCGACCACACGATTCCTTTCTATGGGACTCAAGAACCCGAGGAGTATCTCGAGTGGGAGCGTTTGATGGACGACTACCTCAAGCTACATCAAGTCCCTCCCGAAGATCAAGTGAAGTGTGCCACAAGGAACTTCCACGACTATGCGTCCACATGGTGGCTTCACACACCTTCGGAGAGCTACGACATGAGTTGGCCCAAGACGAAGAGAGCTTTGCGGCGAGAGTTTGTGCCTCCAACCTACACGGAACAACTTCAACGCCAATTGGAGAACACCATCCAAGGATCCAAGTCCATCGACGAGTACTTCAAGGAGATGAAGATTGCCTTGCGACGAGCCGGCGTGGACGACCCCATTTCGATGAAGTTCCACTTCATGATGGGATTGCACAACGCGATCTTCCTTGAGAACTACAAGTCCCTCGACGACAACTACATTGGTGCTCTCAAGGCGGAACAAGAACTCATGAAGGCCAAACTTTCTCCACCCCAAGCTCACTTGTGATGAACAAGCTACATGAGAACGAGCATGAGGCTAGTACCACCATGATGTCCAAGCCCGACGAGCTCCAAGACGATGCTCCCAAGTTCGACTTCACCACCATCCCTCTTTGTGGCATTGACGATGCCGAGTCTACTTCGACTCTTTTTCAAGATGGTGCGGCGATGACTACGACTACGGACACCATCAAGGACCAAGCTTTGGAGGTGAGCGACATGGTGACGAGCAAGGATGATGCTTCCATCTTAGGAGGCGAGAGTGATGATGTGCCATCTTTGGCCTTCATCCATGGCGACGGCGATGAGATGGTTGAGCATGGGATTTTCCCTTCGACCACGGCGACGTATGATGACTTGAGTGACTTGTGCCACCATATTGAGAGTGAGAGTGACTTCACCACTAGCCACATATATGTGTTGCCACAATTCCCATGTGAGGAGAGCCACAACCCCCACCACTTGAGTGAGATGAGTGACTCCACCATATGTGATTTTGAGTGCACCTATTTTGAGGGAGTGAGTGAACCACCACATAGAGAGAGTGAGATAGTTGATAGGTCATGTGAGGCTACTTTCAACACTAACGACTTGATCTCTACCTCTAGTGTGTCTTCTCATTTGGTGCTAGGTCCCTTATATGATGACGCACCGATTCTCGACGACTTCGTCCTACCTTTGGACAAGATGATGGCCATGGTTCAATATGATGCACCCCCACATGGTTCCATCAAGATGAAGATGACCACCATTTGGTCTTTCCCACCTCACCTACACCACTTGAGTGGAATGAAAACGGTAACATAGGTGAAGGTGATGCTCTAGTCCCACTAGTGGACTATCATGACATTGATTGCTTGCATGATATTGATCAACCTATTTCCATGCTTCATGCTAGTGTGACTTCCCCTTGCGATGATTTACCCATTTATGATGAGTATGATGATTGCCATGTGGAGTCTATTAGGTGTGATGCCATGTTACATAGGATTTCTTGTGCTAATTCTCTCGGTCACATCATGTTTGCCAATCCGCTTGACTTGTCATATGCTATGCATGAGATCGACCGCATGTCATATTTGCAATCTCTTCATAGTGACTATGCACATGCCATTAAAATGAACCCAATTTGCACATATGGCATAGATGACAAGCCCATGGTTATTGGCATTTGTTTTTCTTGTGATGATATTGATATGCTCTCTTTGCATCCTTTATCTCATATGCCATGCCATGATCACCTAGCTTCGGATATGCATTGTTTTGGATGTTGTCCATTTTCTCCATATGATGTTTCCAATATTGCTCATGAGGAGACCCCCATAGTTTCCTCATACATTTTAGGAGATTTTTATCACTCCCATCCATTGCATGATCCTTATACTTGTATGCTCAATTTGCATCCCCATCATGTTAGACACAATAACTATTCTTTCATGATGGATGACATGTTCTTATACCATGCATCAAATTTCTTTGAGCGATGCTTTTCTTGTGCCAACTCTCATGTGCACATACACATCATGATGGATGATGTGTACATTTACCACACACACAATTTCTTCTGTTTGTGTCTCTTTTCTGTAGGTACCCATGAATTCTTGTCAACCTCGCAATCTCACAAGTTGACAAAACGAGCTCTAGAGAGCAATGATGACTTGGGATCCCATGGAGTGTCTTTCCCACCGCTCTCTTCGCGCAAATACTTCGCGCATTTCTTCTACATGGCCCTCACTTGGCTATGGGTTGTTGTCCATTATATATCCTTTGCCCATCTTGCCATGTTCACTTTGCATGATATCCTCATTCATATGCTTTTGCCATGCATTTGTGACCCATGCTTTGCATTACACATGATGATTGATTCTCATACTTGTATGTGTATTTGCAAGCTTGGTGGAGATATTGCTTGTTATTGCCATGTTTGCTTTGTACCCCATGCCTATGATGATACTTTCATCTTGCTTTGTGTTCGTGCTTGCGATATGTCATGTGCATTGCCTATGCCTATTATTTGCTCTCATGACATGATTGCCATGATTTACTCCAGTATGTTGCATCATCGCACTACTAGCTTGCACGACTTGATTACTATGCTTGACTTGATTGCCTCACACATGATGAACAATTGCTCTTTCTATTGTGTTGAGCGCCACACGATATTCACTACACCCAATGCACATTATGATTGGATTGTCTTGCACTTAACACATGTGTTTAGACACTTCATTTTATTTGGTGTTGTGAATATTCCTATGCCTACCATAGACCTTTCATTGAGCAATTTGTGAATGCTTGCTATGAACTTGAGGTAGATGCTTCTTCACTTGTCCAACATATTTGCATCAATACCTCACATTTACATGCTTGTCCCCATGATATCTTTGCTTGTGCTCAATTTATGCACTTATATGCCATGTCACAGTCCTTTGTCACACCAAATGCTTTGCATGATGACGACACTTGTTTGGTGAATCGCCTCTTGAATGCTTGGTTTTGCACTAACGCTAATCACATTCATTTTTCCAAGTGTTTGTTGTCCTTGCTCCTTTTGAAGGAATCACTACACGGTGCGACATTGGAGAGTGCCCATTGCGAGTTTCAAGATGACAAGAACTTGGTGAACGTCCACTTCTACACGGTGAAGCCATCTCTTTCCCATGGTGATTTGGATTTTGATCCGAGGTCAGATCTTTCCCAAGGGAGGGGAGATGATGCGGAGCATCCTATGGACATCACCATGTCAAGAGTCAGTTCGGTGAGTGACACGTGCGACATCTACTTCACATACACAAAGGTGAATCATCTCCTTAACACGTGCTAACTTGACCCCCTCGAGGATGGTATACTACTTGACACTTCTCCTGTGTGCATGCATAGGTATTGTCGGAATGCTACGGACGACGTGGAGGAGTGCAAGCGCCAAGGAACACCTACACCATCTGCGAGGGAAGCGTGGAAACGAACACGCAAGAAGAAGAGCTGTTGAAGAAGCTCCAGCCACCGGACGACCGGTCGGGTCCGGACGTCCGGCACCTGAAAACCCACCAGACGACCGCTCGAGACCAGACGACCGGTGTCCCTGCACCCGAGCCAAACAAGCGGACGCCCGACGCCACCGGACGACCGATGACCAGACGACCGGTCCAGACCGGAAATCCGCTACACCAGCGTCCGAGCCAGAACGAGCGGACGACCGGCCCCTACCGGATGTCTGGCCGCCCACGAGCCACCGAACGACCGGTCCCCAGCGGACGTCCGGTACCTGGCTATTTCCAGTTGCGGGCTGAGGCCCATGTACCCCTTTCACTTCACCCCCATTTGCACTAAGACTATAAATCGACCTCTCCCTCCTCCTTTCTAGGGTTAGCATTCTGATAGCTCATTTGAGAGATAGAGCTACGCTCATCCATATCGGATCTCCTCCTTGCGAGAGACTACGGCCTCTTTGGAGAAGATCCACTTGGATTCAAGACCTCCTCGCGGAGAAGATCCCCTCATGGATACAAGACCTCCTTACGGAGAAGAACCGGCTACCTTTGTATCGTCCTTAGTTGATTGTGGATCGTGTATCTTACTTTATGTATTCGAGGATCTAGCACATGTGTGATCTATTCATGTTGGTTTGAGTGTTTTCTCTCGTTTTCCCCTTTGTGTTCTTCGCAGGATTCCGCTCCTTTCGTGAAAGATCGGGCGATACGGTTCCTACCCTAAATCAGGTGGCACCGGATTTCCGATAAGCGTCGGACGTCCAGTGCCTGGGACTTGTCGGACGTCCGGTGTCATCGGTCGTCCGGCAGCTGTAGAGGGTCGGACGTCCGGTGGCTTCCGGTCGTCCGGTAGCTGAAGACTCTGCAGCTCCTTCTTCTTCCGTCTTCTCTTCCAGGCTTCCCTCGCGGATGGTGTAGGTGTTCCTTGGCGCTTGCACTCCTCCTCGTCATCCGTGAAGTTCCGACAATACCTATGCATGCACACGAGAGGGGTGTCAAGTAGTATACCATCTCAAAGGGGTCAAGTGAACACGTGTAAAGGGGAAGATTCACCTTTAGGTATGAGAAGTAGATGTCGCACGTGTCACTTGTCAAATGGACTCTTGACATGGTGATGCCCGTAGGATGCTCCGCATCATCTCCCCTCCGTTGGGAAAGATCCGACCTCGGATCGAAATCCAAATCACCATGGGAAAGAGATGGCGTCGCCGTGTAGGAGTGGTCGATCACCAAGTTCTCGTCATCTTGAAGCTCGAAATGGGCACTCTCTAATGTCGCACCGTCTCGTGATTCCTTCAAAAGGAGCAAGGAGAACAAACACTTGGAAAAACAAATGCTGTTAGCGTTAGTGCAAAACCAAGCATTCAAGAGGTGATTCACCCAACAAGTGTTGTCATCAAGCATAGCATATGGTGTGACAAAGGATTGTGACATGGCATGTAAGCACATAAATTGAGCATAATCAAGGATATCATGGGGACAAGCATGTAAATGTGAGGTATTGATGCAAATATGTTGGACAAGTGAAGAAGCATCTACCTCAAGTTCATAGCAAGCATTCACAAATTTCTCAATGAAAGGTCTATGGTAGGCATAGGAATCATTCACAACACCAAATAAAATGAAGTGTCTAAACACATGTGTCAAGTGCAAGACAATCCAAGCATAATGTGAATTGGGTGTAGTGAATATTTTCTCGAGTTCGGGTTTTCCTCCGGGTGTAGTGAATATGTGTCAAGTGCAAGACAATCCAATCCGGCCTTAAGTTATTTTATTTTTTTGGGTTCGGGTTTTTGTCTTCGTGTGTTGTTATCGTTGTCATGCATCTCATATCATGTCATCATGTGCATTGCATTTGCATACGTGTTCATCTCATGCATTCGAGCATTTTCCCCGTTGTCCGTTTTGCATTCCGGCGCTTCGTTCTCCTCCAGTGATCATTTCTACCTTTCTTTCCTGTGTGGGGATTAAACATTTACGTATTGGACCGAGACTTGCCAAGCGGCCTTGGTTTACTACCGGTAGACTGCCTATCAAGTTTCGTACCATTTGGACTTCGTTTGATGCTCCAACGGTTAACCGAGGGACCGAAAAGGCCTCGTGTGTGTTGCAGCCCAACACCCCTCCAATTTGGCCCAAAACCCACCAAAACCTTCTCCATCATCTAGATCGTTCGATCATGATCGCGTGGCCGAAAACCGCACCTCATTTGGACTCTCCTAGCTCCCTCCACCTCTATATATAGAGCCCCCCATTTCAACTCACGGACGAAACCCTAGATCCACTCCATGTGCCGCCGCCGGACAATTTTCCCCGGGCCGGACATGTCCGTCTCCACCCCGCCGCCACGTGTCAAGCCACCATTGGCCCGCGCCGCCGCGCCCACATCACCGTCCTGCCCGCGCGTCGGCCTGCCTGGGCCTAGGCGGGGCCTTCCCGGCCCGCGCGCCCGAGCCGCCGCACCATCGTGCCACCGCCGCCGTCCTCCTCCCGTCCGGGTCGCCTCCTCCTGCCGCTCCCCGCAGGACCCCGCTGCCTTTCGCCGCCCGCCGCCCGAGAGCCTCCTCGTCGCCGCTGCGAGCTCCTCCCTCCACCGGCCGCACCTCGCCGTCCCGCGCGCCCGCAGCCACCACCACCGGCCGGCGAGCCCCTCCTTCGCGCCAAGTTTGACTCCGGCGAGCTCCATCTCCGGCGAGGACGAACCTCGAACCGCGTGCCCCGGATCTGGATCTGAGATCCCGTTTGGGTTGACTTTCGCCCCGAAACCCTAGTTCATATGCTCCTGTTCATCGCATCGTAACTCCTCATCCGTAACTCCGTTTTGGCATATAGTATATCAAAATGTTCGTCTCAGAGAGTACATCATTTCATCTCATTGCATCATTTTCATTTGAGTTCATATTGATGCCCGAAATGCTGTTAGAAGAGTGCTACTTGAGATAATTGTCAGATCTGCTGCTCCATTTAGATATTTGTCATTTTTGCCATGATTAATGTGTGCATGATATGCCCATGAGCTCTACATGTGTTTTGTTAAGGGTTTTGCCATCTTTCCAGAGGTGCAACCCATGTATTTTTGTGATGTGTGTGGTGACTAGCACAAGCTTGCAAAGTGAGGCACTTGGTAATGCTGATTTCAGGGACTTGAGCTGTTTATCTCATATGGCCATATGTTCATGTTGTTTCCTAGTGATCCGTGCCTCTTTTGAGGATGATCAGTAAGGATGTTTTGTTAATATTGTAGTGCTCTATCCATCCATGTCTTTGTTTGCAATTATGGAGCAACCTAGCTTGAGTCAATCGAGCTCTACTTTTGCTATTAAGTGAATCTGGGCAGATTGTCTACTTGTTAGCGATTTTGCCAAGGATGTTGTAGTTGATCCGTGCATGCTATGTTGTTGTTCTTGCCATGTCTACCTTGAATTTTGTGTATTCTTGATGGGTGTATGCTTAGATTGTCATGACTTGCTCTGTAGTGAGTGCATTGAGCTCGTACACATGCCTACTTGATATCTGCTTTCAGCATGTTCCAGTTTTTCACTAAGTCTGAGAACTGATTATGTTTTTGCCATGTTCACATGCTTGCAAATGTATTTTCTGATCCTTTTGGCTTAAGGTCACTACGGGACTTTTGTTAAGCTCTTTGAGTAGCTCCATGCCATGCTTTACTTTTCCATGTTCAGGTCCTGTAGCATGTAGTTTTGTTGCTCCGAAGAGTGCTATCTGATATGAAATTCCAGACAAGTGTTAATTTCACTAAGTCTGAGATCGGTTTACCAAATGCATTTTTGTCATGCTTGTTTGAACCTGTTAATGGATGAATTGGCCGTAGCTCAGTGCTAGACTTTTGTTAAGCATCTTGAATGCATCCCTGCCATGTATTTTGATGTCATGTTTGAGTGCTGTAGCTTGTTCATCTCATTGCATTTAGATGGCTACTTGCTGTAAATCGCAGACCAATGTCATATTTGAATCGCTTGCCATTTCCAAACCGTAACTCCGATTCCGGTGATCTTTATATCGTTTTCAAGCGATTTCATCTCATCTTTCCAGTGGCACACTTGCTTTTCCAAGTTGAGGCCAGGTTCATGCATTCCTTGTCAAATCTTGCATATGCATCACATATTGCATCCCGCATAGCATACCATCTTTGCATCATGTTGTTTGAGTTTGCACGTGGTTGATTGTGTCCTTGTTGCCTGTTTGTCTTGTTTGGGTAGAGTCGAGAGACGAGTTCGCTAATGAGGAGCCTGTTGAGTTTGCTTTCGAGGATCCAGTCAACTCTGACAACTTTGCAGGGAAGATGATCATACCCTCGAAATCACTACTATCTTTGCTTTGCTAGTTGCTCGCTCTTTTGCTATGCCATGCTATGATGCCTACCACTTGCTTTCAAGCCTCCCAAATTGCCATGTCAAACCTCTAACCCACCATGTCCTAGCAAACCGTTGATTGGCTATGTTACCGCTTTGCTCAGCCCCTCTTATAGCGTTGCTAGTTGTAGGTGAAGATTGGAGACCGTTCCTTGTTGGAACATTATTTACTTGTTGGGATATCATTATATTGCCATGTTATCTTAATGCATCTATATACTTGGCAAAGGGTGGAAGGCTCGGCCTCTCGCCTAGTGTTTTGTTCCGCTCTTGCCGCCCTAGTTTCCGTCATATCGGTGTTATATTCCCGGATTTTGCGTTCCTTACGCGGTTGGGTTATAATGGGAACCCCTTGATAGTTCGCCTTGAATAAAGCTTTTCCAGCAATGCCCAACCTTGGTTTTACCATTTGCCACCTAGCCTCTTTTTTCCCTTGGGTTTCCGGAGCCCGAGGGTCATCTTATTTTAAACCCCCCTGGGCCAGTGCTCCTTTGAGTGTTGGTCCGACCGAGTAGACTACGGGGCCACCTCGGGGCAACTTGAGGGTTGGTTTTACTCGTAGGATGTCTCATCTGAGTGTGCCCTGAGAACGAGATATGTGCTGCTCCTATCGGGATTTGTCGGCACATTCGGGCGGTGTTGCTGGATTTGTTTTAACCTGTCGAAGTGTCTTGAAGAACCGAGGTACCGAGTCTGATCGGAACGTCTCGGGAGGAGGTCTATTCCTTCGTTGACCGTGAGAGCTTGTCATGGGCTAAGTTGGGACACCCCTGCAGGGATTTGAACTTTCAAAAGCCGTGCCCGCGGTTGTGGGCAGATGGGAATTTGTTAATGTTCGGTTGTAGATAACTTGAACCTTAATTTTATTAAAATGAATCAACTGTGTGAGTTACCGTGATGGCCTCTTCTCGGCGGAGTCCGGGAAGTGGACACGGTGTTGGAGTAATGCTTGCGCAGGTTGTTCTCTAGATTACTCGCTCGCGCTTTGCCTCCTCTTCTCGCTCTCTTTCGCGAACAGGATAGCCACCACATATGCTAATCGCTTGCTGCAGCTCCACATATATTTACCTTTGCATTACCTATTAAGCTTAAATAGTCTTGATCGCGAGGGTGCGAGATTGCTGAGTCCCTGTGGCTCATAGATTACTATTACACTAGATGCAGGGCCTGATGATTCCGCTCCAGGTGACGCGCTTGAGCTCAAGTGGGAGTTCGACGAGGACTCTCAACGATACTATGTTTCTTTTCCTGATGATCAATAGTGGTGCCCAGTTGGGGTGATCGGGACCGTGTCGCATGTTGGGTTGTCTTTTATTTTGGCGCCGTAGTCGGGCCATTAGTGTTTGAATGATGTAATGCTATTCATGTACTTGATTGACATGGAGAGTGTAAGCCAACTATGTTATCTCCCCTTTTATTATCTATATTACATGGGATGTTGTGAAGATTGCCTAACTTGCGACATATGCCTTCAATGCGATTTTGCCTCTAAGTCGTGCCTCGACACGTGGGAGATATAGTTGCATCGAGGGTGTTACAAGTTGGTAATCAGAGCCTTCCCCGACCTTAGGAGCCCCATTGCTTGATCGTTTTTAGCAGCCGAGTTGTGTCTAGAAATATATCGGAGAGTTTAGGAATTCTTTTTACTTCCCAGTCTCCTCATCGCTCTGGTAAGGCATCCTGACGTAGAGTTTTGACACTACTCTTCTCAAATTTCACTATATTTTTTTAGGATCACACGGGTATCTTGGAATCGTTCCGATGGTTTTGTGACGAGAACATTGTCTTGGTGCCTCCTGTCAGGGGTTTTGTGGAGGTGTCCCGGGGAGTTGAGCTCCGAGGTGTTGTCGTCATAATTTTATCATTACAGTTCTGGAATACCTGAGTTTAGTACGCCGACATCGAAAATCTCTTTTATGCAGTTCGTTGGTGAGATAACCTCGACGCCACCCAGTACTGGGGCGGGAGTTCGGGAGTATCGCCATAACTTGTATAACGGATGCTTTTCGAAGGTTGAGGTAGATGGTTTCCGAAGTTTTTCTCGGTTATGTGTTGAAGGATGGATACATCTGGATGTAGGATTTGCTAGATTTGGGTGAGATATTATGCTTCCCCTGTATCCCCAACACCTGATTGCATAGCCGGAAAGATTCAGGAGTTTCATAGGTGGGAATTCTTGTAGCTCTAGTTCTTCTTCCACGGATATTTGGTTTGAGATTGGGATTTCTTACCGAGTATTCACTCTTGATCCGTACCTTGTTGATTTATTTCTCTACCTAAATTCTAAGTGGCTTCTCAATTTATGGATATGTGACCATTTCAAGAGGAATGCATTCGTTCATTTTGTTCGGATGTGAAGACTATATGTTGCAATTTTCATTCCGTTGGACTCAGCTTCAATACTTGTCTATCAATGTGCTAATGGATGTCAACCTCTTCAGGATGGCTCCTCCAACGCGCACGACTCCGAATCCTGATCCACCACCACCTCCACCTCCTCCGGAGGCATGGCAAGCTGTGATGGCGGCAACCAATGCAAACACGCAGTTGATCATGCAAATTCTTCAAGAGCGCAATTAAGCGAATCAAGGCAACCAAGGGAACCAAGGCAACAATCAGAATCACTTTGCTACACTCAACCAGTTCCTTGCTAACGTGCCAAAGACTTTCAGCAATTGTGTTGAGGCAACGGATGCTGACGATTGGCTCATGGATCTGTGCAAGCATTTTGAGTGCAGTAACGTCAGGCCTGAGGACTTTGTCAAGTTCGCTTCCTTCTAACTCAAAGACCAAGCCGCAGAGTTGTTCCAGCAGTACAAGGATTCCAGAGGAGGACGTGTGATTACTTGGGATGAATTCCGTCAAGATTGCAGAGCTCATCATATCCCTCAGAGCGTGGTTGAAAGAAAGTGTGAGGAATTCCGCAACCTGAAGCAAGGCTCTTTGTCTGTCTATGACTACAACAAGTTGTTCCAGAAGCTCGCCCGCTTTGCCAAGCAGGACGTTCCTGATGAGAAGAGCATGATATACCAGTTCAGGGGTGGTCTCAGAGAAGAAATTCAGCTAGCTCTTGTTCTCTTTGAGACCTTGAGGTACGATGAGTTCTACAACATGACATTGAAGCAAGAGGCCGCTCAACTGAGATGTGATTCTTCCAAGAAGCGAGTCAGAGATGCTACTCCTTCTTCCTCTACTCAAGTGGCCAAGCAGCAGAAGTATTGGCTTCCTCCTCCTCCGTTTCGTCAGCTGTATCAGAAGAGCAAAGGTGGCAGTGGATCTTTCCACCCACCCAACCCTGGCTTTCAGAACCAGACTTCGTCTCAAGCTCCAAGATCAAGTGCTCCGTATCACCGTCCGCTTTCAGAAGTCACGTGCAACAAGTGCCAACAGAAGGGTCACTATGCCAACAAGTGTTTCAACCAGAGGCGTCTTCCTCCTCCTCCTCCTGTTAGATCGGCAAGTACAGCTGTGGTCAAGCATAACCCCAAGCACGCCAAGGTCAACTTGATGAACGCAACTCAGGCAGAGGATTCGTCAAATGTCATCATGGGTAACCTTCCTGTTAACAATGTTCCCGCAAAAGTACTTTTTGATACTGGTGCATCGCATTCTTTCTTGTCATGCCCGTTTGCATCGAAGCACAATGTTGATACTGAGATCATGCCCAAAGTCATGCAAGTTGTTTCTCTCGGCAAGCTTTTGACTTCTAGTTTGGTTTCTCCCGATATCTCTATCACGTTGGGCGATTACAAGTTTCTCTCTTCTCCGGTGGTTCTTGGCAACTCAGATATTGATCTTATTCTCGGAATGGATTGGCTTACTAAGCACAAGGCGCATCTTGATTGTGCAGCCAGGCAGATTCAGTTGACTCATTTATCTGAGGATGTAATTGTCTTTGACGCTCGTGATGATACCATCCGTCTGTTTTCTCTCAATGAGAAGGGTGAACTGGATGCTATCTCGCAGATTCCAGTCGTTTGCGAATATCAAGACGTCTTTCCAGAAGAGCTTCCAGGAATGCCTCCGCACCGGCCAGTTGAATTCGTCCTTGATCTTGAGCATGGCACGGAACCTGTGTGCAAGCGTCCTTACAAGCTCGGACCTGAAGAGTTGAAGGAGCTGAAGAAGCAACTCGATATTCAAGAAAGAATGGGTCTCATCCGGCCTAGTTCTTCTCCGTGGGGTTGTTGATGCGGAGCATCCTATGATCATCCCCATGTACACTACGACTTCTCCCCAAGCCCCTAGTGCCCACATGTTGAGACCTCAAGTATACACCATTGGACACAAGGTGAACTCACTCCTTTCCGAATCTTCCCTTTCCGCATGTAAGACATTGATGCTACCTCAAGCGTGGACCTTATGCATACTCAGGTCCATCCGAGGAGACCATGGAGAGCCTAAGGACCAAGGCCAAGTGTGCGCGGGAGCAAGGGAAGGAGAGCCAGCTGCTACAGCCCGAGCGGTACTACCGCCCACACCAAGCGGTACTACCGCTGAAGGCCCACAAGCGGTGCAACCGCTCGACCACCGCCCAACAACCGGCCAAGCTTCTGTGTTCGAGCGGTCCAAGGCCGGTGCAGCACCGGTTTATCCCCGTAACAGCCACCTGACCGGTACAACCGCCCCAAGCACCGGTACAACCGCTGAGCACATCCGGAAGCACCTCCAGGAACCCGTACCTGAGCATCCAGCGGTACAACCACCCCCATGACCGGTACTACCGCCCTGCCTGTGCGCAGTGAAAGGGGTTTCACCCCATGTATCCCCCAACTTACCCCTTGGACTATATATACTTGTCCCTTAGCTCCATACTAGGGTTAGCGTTGGTTTAGCTCATACTTCAAGATAGAGCTTCGCTCATCCATCCTGATCTCCTCCTCGAGAGAGACTGCGGCCCCTCTTCGGAGAAGATCAACTTGGATTCAAGACCCCCCTCTTGGGCGGCCCTGTCAAGACCTCCTTCTAGGAGAAGAACCGGTTACTTGTATCGTCCTTTGTTGACCGTGGATCATCGTGTATCTCTTTGTGTTTCGAGGATCTAGCGCATGTGTAATCGAATCTTGTTGGTTTGAGTGATTCTCTCGTGTTTTCCCTCGTGAATCCCCCTCGTGTTCTTCGTGTTTCTCTTTGGGATCCGCTCCTTTCGTGAAAGATCGGCCATCTAGGGTTCCACCCTACATCATCTTGGTATCTAGAGCCACGTTGATCACAATTTCGGAGCCTCCCCTCGTTGTTTTCTAGCCTAATTTTGTTGTGTTCTTTCCCAATTTCGAAAATCCCCACCAAAAATAGCCCCAATTTTTTTGGTGATTTGTTGGTTTGATGATGTTTTGTTGATTTTGATCCATGGATTTGCTTGGTTTCAAGTGGATCTAGCATCTCCCCAAGTTTCCCCACCTTCCATCCACGAAATCCATCAAATTTTGCCCCCATGATCATCCATTTCCGCCCCAAGTTCATCCCCGATCCAGATCTGAGAATTTTTCCCGACACCAGCGGTACAACCAGCCCCCGAGGCGGACAACCGCTCCCCCATAACCTGATACTTCTGCCAGCTAAAACTGGAACCCCAGGACGCCCCAGGAGTGGTACAACTGCCCACCCAAGCGGTACAACCGCCCCTCCCAGTTTCAGCCTCGGCTGATTGACAGTTTTGGCCATAACTTTCACATCCGGAGTCCGATTTTCGCGTTCTTTAGCTTGTTGAGTAGCTATTGACATCCCCCATCCAGATACATAGGTTTTAACACCATTTGACTCCATCAAATTTTTGGAACTTTGGCATCTTTGCCTAGGGCTTCCACCACATCATCCGCTACACCACCATAGCGTTCCGCAACCTAACCAATTTTGTTCCCCATCACATTAGTGGTTGCTTGAGGAGTGATTTGAGTCTCCTAAGGTGTCTAGGCTACTTAGGGATGGTCGCTTATTCATCAACCACCACCACCACTTCCGCATAGGCTTGACCACTATACACTCCGACCACCCAACTTAACCCAATTTTGCTTGTGTTGTGAGTTGTGTCTCCTAAGGTGTTTCGGCTACTTAGGGACCGTGCTTCCAACTCCAACACCGTGTATAGTCCACCACCTTACCCTCGACTTCCGCATTGCGTACTCCACAACTCATCATTGCCATTCCACAATTCCATTGAGCTTCCACAAAATCACCACCGAATTCCCGCTACCACCATTTGACATTTGAGATTTTGAGTTCGTGGTTTTTCTGTTTCCTAAGGTGTTTTAGCTACTTAGGGACGAGTCTTCATCATCTTGGTATCGTCATCAAGATCACCGCCACTCATCATCACCGCGGACGGTAACCTCCATATCATCTTGGTATCGTGGTACCCCTCCATTGTATATTCCCTTGCCATTGCATTGATAACCCCTAGCCCATTTTGCGTTACTTGCCTATCGAGACTAGCCTTTGAGTATTGCCGGCAACGTTACTTGTGCACATTAGTGGTCTACACCTTCTATTACATACATACCATACCATACCATATCGGTATCATCCTGGTATCATATCATCCTTTGTGCCACAAGTTTGTTCCCGCATGATAGAGGCTAAGGTGTCCCGATGTTTCGATGAGATGGTGGCTATCGTTTTCTGTGGGAGTCGACCTTGACGATCCGACTACGAACGTGCAAGACGTCGCGCCTTAGCAATCGCTAAACCAACTTCCGAGGGTTATTGACCACACCAGAGCACGATCAACCTGACCACGAGGGTCTGTTAACTGCAAGCAAACGAAGAACAAGCAAGAAACTGAGATTGCAATCTAGATATTGCGAATATAAGATGAAAGCTTTATTGATCAAGGTGGGGTTCTGTGACGTCTTGGTCTGGTCGTTGGACACAAACGAAGTACGAGAAGTTGCAGCTATGGCGAACTTGTAATCTAAACAAAACCCAAAGTCTAAACGATGCCCTAAGGGCTTTATATATGGAGGAAGAGGGGGGAATTTCGTGGCCCTTGAGGGTGGGGTCCGAAACCAACCCTAACTCTTGTTTCCCCACACATACGGACTCTGAAAATAGCCTATACTTAAGTATTTCGAAATTACATGGGCCTGGCCCATTAATAAGATGACGCAGCACCTAGAATAGCCTATGGCCGAATATTATGAAGTGGCATCTCGTATATTTCGTCCAAGGCTTCATGCATTCCTTATGGCGGCTTCAAAGTCCTGAAATCATCACTTGTAACTCCGTTCTTGATCCCCTTGCGCATGCCATCAACTCCATGCGTGTTCTTGCTCCAATGTCCATCCTTCTCCAAGCTAGGCCCTTCATTTGTAAGCAAAACAAATGTATCCAATTTAGGCAGCATCATAATCTCATGAACATTAGAATCATTACCAAGAAACGAAAGTACCTGGTAATTTAATTGGCGTGCGCGAGCTCTAGTAATTGGTCCAGTATATGTAACAGTAGGGGTTGTGGGTGTAACAATGGTATTGATGTCCTCATCATCCTCCCCTTCTTGAAATGAAGTCGTCCTCGACGGAAGCTCATCTTCCTCACCCAAATAAGGCTTCAAATCTACAATGTTAAAAGTGGGACTAACCCCAAAATCTGCAGGTAGCTCAAGTTTATATGCATTATCATTTATTTTCTCTAACACCTTAAAAGGACCATCAGCACGTGGCATTAGCTTTGATTTGCGCAGATTAGGAAATCTATCTTTACACAAATGTAACCAAACAAGATCTCCAGGTGCAAACACAACATGTTTTCTACCCTTATCTCCAGCAAGTTTATATTTAGCATTCATACGCTCAATGTTTTCCTTAGTTAACTCATGCATTTTTAAAATCAATTCAGAACGTTCTTTAGCATCAAAATTAACCTTCTCCGAAGATGGAAGAGGCAACAAATCAATAGGTGCACGAGGTAGGAAACCATACACAATTTCAAAAGGGCACATCTTAGTAGTAGAATGCAATGAACGATTATAAGCAAATTCAATATGAGGCAAGCATTCTTCCCACATTTTCTTGTTATTCTTCAAAACAGCCCTAAGCATAGTAGACAATGTTCTATTGACTACTTCAGTTTGTCCATCAGTTTGGGGGTGGCAAGTAGTACTAAAAAGCAGCTTAGTCCCCAACTTAGCCCATAAACATCTCCAAAACTGGCTAAGAAATTTAGTATCACGATCTAAAACAATAGTATTTGGCACACCATGCAAGCGAATAATTTCACGAAAGAACAAATCAGCAACATTAACAGCATCATCGCTTTTATGACAAGGTATAAAGTGTGCCATTTTCGAGAACCTATCCACGACAACAAATATGCTATCCCTCCCCTTCTTTGTTCGAGGTAAACCTAAAACAAAATCCATAGATATATCCTCCCAAGGAACACTAGGTACAGGCAAAGGCATATATAAACCATGAGGATTTAGTCGTGACTTAGCTCTTTGACATGTAGTGCAGCGAGCAACAAAACGCTCAACATCCTGTCTCATCTTTGGCCAAAAGAAATGTGTAGCAAGTATATCCTCCGTTTTCTTGACGCCAAAGTGTCCCATTAATCCTCCTCCATGCGCCTCCTGCAACAACAAAAGACGAACGGAGCTAGCTGGAATGCATAGCTTGTTAGCACGAAACACAAAGCCATCGTTGAGAACAAACTTGTTCCAAGTTCTCCCTTCCTTACAATTCTGCAATACATCTTTAAATTCAGCATCATGAACATATTGATCTTTGATGGTCTCCAAACCAAATATTTTAAAGTCAAGTTGTGAAAGCATAGTATAACGACGAGACAATGCATCAGCAATAACATTTTCTTTACCCTTCTTGTGTTTAATGACATAAGGGAAAGTCTCAATGAATTCAACCCATTTAGCATGTCTACGGTTCTGTTTTGCTTGACTTTTAATGTGTTTCAAAGATTCATGATCAGAATGTATAACAAATTCCTTGGGCCATAAATAATGTTGCCATGTTTCTAAGGTCCGAACAAGAGCATATAATTCTTTATCATAAGTAGAATAGTTCAGACTAGGCCCACTCAATTTTTCAGAAAAGTATGCAACAGGTTTGCCATCTTGTAATAACACACCTCCTAATCCAATTCCACTAGCATCATATTCAAGCTCAAAAGTCTTATTGAAATTAGGAAGTTGGAGTAAAGGAGCATGTGTCAACTTATCTTTCAATACCGTGAAGGCTTCTTCCTGTGCGGTACCCCAAACAAAAGGCACATCCTTCTTTGTAAGCTCGTTGAGAGGTGCAGCAATGGTGCTGAAATCTCTCACAAAACGCCTATAGAAACCAGCGAGGCCAAGGAAACTCCTCACTTGTGTGACCGTTTTGGGCTGCGGCCAACTCTCAATAGCTTCAATCTTGGCTTTATCAACTTCAATTCCCTGTGGAGTAACAACATAGCCAAGAAAAGATACTCGGTCGGTGCAAAAGGTGCACTTTCCAAGGTTACCAAACAAACGTGCATCACGTAGAGCAATAAAAACAGCACGTAAATGTTCCAAATGTTCCTCCAAAGATTTGCTATAAATCAATATGTCATCAAAGTAAACTACCACAAATCGTCCAATGAAAGCACGTAAAACTTCGTTCATTAACCTCATGAAAGTACTAGGTGCATTAGTTAACCCAAAAGGCATGACTAACCACTCATATAATCCAAACTTAGTTTTAAATGCTGTTTTCCATTCATCCCCCAATTTCATACGAATTTGATGGTATCCACTACGCAAATCAATTTTGGAGAATATTGTAGAGCCACTCAATTCATCAAGCATATCATCTAGCCTAGGAATAGGATGACGATAACGAATAGTAATGTTATTAATGCCTCTACAATCAACACACATACGCGACGTACCATCCTTTTTCGGCACTAAAATGATAGGAACAACACAAGGACTAAGAGATTCACGTATATAACCTTGGTCGAGCAGTTCTTGTACTTGACGCATAATCTCCTTCGTCTCCTCTGGATTGGTACGGTATGGTGCACGGTTGGGTAATGTTGCACCGGGAATTAAGTCAATTTGATGCTCAATCCCTCGAATAGGTGGTAATCCCGGTGGCACGTCTTGTGGAAAGACGTCAGCGAACTCCTGCAAAATGTTAGTGACAGTAGGAGGCAAAGAGGAAGGCACGTCCTCGAATGAAAATAATGCCTCTTTGCACACAAAAGCATAGCAAACAAATTTGCTAAAATCTAGATCATCAATATCATATTTGGTGGCAAGTAAACATGCGCTTTTCAATTTAATTTCAGAAGCAACACTAGATTGTTTATTATTATTAGACTGCATTTGTTGCTCAAATTCTTTTGCCACATTCTGATTTTCACTCTTATTTTTCTCCTGTTTTGCTTTATTAGCTCTATTAATATCATCTTTCAAAATGGACTCATGAGTCATAGGAAGAAAAGTAATATTCTTATCCTTATGAACAAGAGTATACTGATTGTTTCTACCATGATGAACATAATTTTTATCAAATTGCCATGGTCTACCAAGTAATAAGGAACATGCTTGCATAGGTACCACATCACAATCAACATAATCAGCATATGTAGAGATACTAAAATGCACACGAACAGTACGTGTTACCTTAACCTTGCCGCTGTTGTTGAACCATTGGATGTAGTAAGGATGAGGATGTGGTCTTGTGATGAGAGATAGCTTCTCCACCATCTCCATGCTAGCCAAGTTGTTGCAACTCCCTCCATCTATGATCACGCGAACAGAACGTTCCTTCACAACTCCCTTTGTATGGAACAAATTATGCCTCTGATTTTGCTCAGCTTGTGTAACCTGCACACTCAAAACACGTTGAGCAACTAAACATTCATACCTGTCAGCATCTTCAGGAGCCATGTATTGCGTCTCATGATCAGAATCGTCTCCACCGTGTTCGTCACGTGTAATAAGAGCCAAAGTCTCCTCATCATAGTCAGTAGCGGACTCATACCCACCATCCTCACTAACAATCATCACACGTTTAGATGGGCATTCTCTGGCATAATGACCTCCACCCTTGCAACGTCGACAAATAATATCATGTGTTTGCCCTGTGGATGCCATGGATGAAGAAGAGCTCTTTGCAGGCCCAGAAGGTGTGCTCTTGGCAGATAGTGGTGATTGTGCCTGCTTTATTGTATCACGGTTGGAGGTGGCAGCCGACGGAGGCGCCGGTGTAGCAGAACATGTGGAAGTAGATGATGCACGTGGTGTCCATGATGAAGGTCGACCTGCAGAAAAGTTAGTCCGCGCCAATGCCTGTCGATCCTGCACTTCACGTTCAGCTTTACAAGCAAGATGGAATAAACGAGTGATATTAGTATAGTCCTTATACTCTAGAATCGTCTGAATCTCTCTATTTAATCCACCCATAAAACGTGCAAGCATAGCTTCATTCTCTTCAACAATACCACATCTAATCATGCCAGTTTGTAATTCCTGATAATATTCTTCTACAGAATTTTTTCCCTGTCTTAAGCGCTGCAATTTTTGAAGTAATTCACGTTGATAATATGGTGGAACCCAACGAGTACGCATAGCAGTTTTCAAAGCAGCCCAAGTAGCAGGAATAGGATATAATCTACACTGCTCAGACCACCAAACACATGCAAAACTAGTGAATGCACAAACAGCAACAGGAACACGTCTCTCCTCAGGATATTGTAAACATGTAACTCGTTGTTCAGTTTCTAACTCCCAAGTAAGATATATATCAGGAACATATCTACCCTCAAATGGTGGAATATTCAATTTTAGTTTAGGGAGATGGTCATGATCTCGTACCTGAGGGTGAGCCCTACCATTGCCATTATTTGCATGTGGACGACCTCGTGGTTGCTGTGCTGGTGGTGGCACGTAGTTCTGAGTTTGATCAACCTCATCGTCGTAATCGCCGGCAAAATCATCCTCCACCGCATCAGCAGCAGCAACCACAAAAGTATGAATAGCAGCACCAACAGTTTGGCCAGGTGCAAGAGGGAGACGGCTCGCTCGGCGGAGGGCTGTTTCACGATGTGTAGGTAGTCGTCGTTGTTGTTGTTGTTGTAGGGGTGCGTTAGATGCAGCCGGTGGTGGTGGTGGAAGACGCGCGAGCAATTCATTAAACCTGTTATCGAGCTTTGTTTCGAACGTCTTCTCCATGTCATCTATCTTCTCCATGGCGTCTTCAAATCTGTTTAGCACATCTTGCACCTGTCCATTCATCATTTGCTGAAATTTATCATGCAACTCCTTATTCGTCGTGTTCTCCCAGTCAGTCTCGTCGGCTTGTGATCCTGCCATGGTTAGCAGCAATAGAAACACACAAGAATATGATCCTACAGACTACTAACAAGTGATGGTGGTGGCGGGTGTCACAAATCCGTCAAGCAAATCTCAAATTCTTACCAGTTCTTACCCAGCAGCAGGCGGTGATCGGCAACCGTTGTAGTCAAAACTCTCAAAAGCTTGGAGAGAGCGATTGCCAGGGAGAGTCAAACGCACGACGTAGATGTATGTGGAGCTGGGAAGGCTTATAGTATGGTAGCAAAAAGGGTCAGCAATAATCAATTCAGAGATGCAAAGTTGAATAAACGCTCAACGACGGTACTGTGCTGGTCCTAGGCTAGACCGTGCTAGAGACGCGAGCCTAGAACACTAACAAAATCACGGCGCTGCACGTAAATAAGGGAAAATCACACTCTGGAACTTTTTTTCGCTCTTTTTTTGCGCTCTTTTTTTTGCGCTCCTCTTTTTTTTTGCGAAAAATCACTATAATGGCGAGTGTCTCAAAACTCTTCCCTCGTCAAACTGGTAGGATGGCACGAAATTTTTTTTTTCACTTTTCTTTTCGGAAATCAGGGCAGCGACGACGAAAAAGTGCGACAAAAAATCACTATGATGGCACGTGGCTCAAAAGACTCAGAAAAACCTAATATGAGAAGAACTCTGATTGGTGGTGGATATATGGTTGTGGTATATGGCAGCGGTGGTGGTATATGGTAGCAGTGGTGTATATGGATACGGATTGGTGGTGGTATATGGATACGGAGTCAGAGCGGTGGCGGATAAGCAATGGTGGTAGATGGGCGATGATGATGGTGCGGCGGCGACGTGACAACTTATGACCAGAACTCGAAACTCTAAAAGACTAGACTCTAAGACCAGCAACTTGACACGACTATGCAATCGCAAATTCAACAAAGGAAAAACCCTAAAAAGATTATGCAAAGGCTCAGATTGGTTCGGATATGATGAACTAACCCTAATTTTTTTTTGTGGCTTTTTCGTGGACTGTAGGTATGAAGAACAGACTCGATCTAATCTACGAAAAACTGTAAAATCTCACCGAGCAACCTGGAAATCTGATACCACTTGATAGAGGCAAAGGTGTCCCGATGTTTCGATGAGATGGTGGCTATCATTTTCTGTGGGAGTCGACCTTGACGATCCGACTACGAACGTGCAAGACGTCGCGCCTTAGCAATCGCTAAACCAACTTCCGAGGGTTATTGACCACGCCGGAGCACGATCAACCTGACCACGAGGGTTTGTTTCCTGCAAGCAAACGAAGAACAAGCAAGAAACTGAGATTGCAATCTGGATATTGCGAATATAAGATGAAAGATTTATTGATCAAGGTGGGGTTTTGTGACGTCTTGGTCTGGTCGTTGGACACAAACGAAGTACGAGAAGTTGCAGCTATGGTGAACTTTTAATCTAAACAAAACCCAAAGTCTAAACGATGCCCTAAGGGCTGTATATATGGAGGAAGAGGGGGGTGTTTCGTGGCCCTTGAGGGTGGGGTCCGAAACCAACCCTAACTCTTGTTTCCCCACACATACGGACTCTAAAAATAGCCTATACTTAAGTATTTCGAAATTACATGGGCCTGGCCCATTAATAAGGTGACGCAGCACCTAGAATAGCCTATGGACGAATATTATGAAGTGGCATCTCGTATATTTTGTCCAAGGCTTCATGCACTCCTTATGGCGGCTTCAAAGTCCTGAAATCATCACTTGTAACTCCGTTCTTGATCCCCTTGCGCATGCCATCAACTCCATGCGTGTTCTTGCTCCAATGTTCATCCTTCTCCAGGCTAGGCCCTTCATTTGTAAGCAAAACAAATGTATCCAATTTAGGCAGCATCATAATCTCATGAACATTAGAATCATTACCAAGAAACCAAAGTACCTGGTAATTTAATTGGCGTGCGCGAGCTCTAGTAATTGGTCCAGTATATGTAACAGTAGGGGTTGTGGGTGTAACAATGGTATTGATGTCCTCATCACCGCATATATACACAATAGCTATCTTGGTTTGTGCATTTCGCAAAGTGGCCATACAAAAAAAGAGAATAAGCTTTTAAGCAAAAGAGTGAGCAAAGAGCTTGTAAGCAAGTGCCATAGCATCATACCACATTGTCATATAAGATCATCTTGGATCATAACACCGGGAGCCATACATATATAGCATACTTGGGATAGAAGTTCATACATTTTGCATCTTATAGGTTGTGCACAAGTGTCGTATCCGCCTATTGAGCAATCGTGCTAGCGTCTCTCTTGAGTTGTGCAACACGAGCATTTTCCATGGATTCCACATTTTGTGCTCATCCTTGGTTGCACGACCCCATTTATCTATATGTGTGTGTGTTTTCGTGAGCCACCCATATTGCTATTGGTCTACTTGTTACACTTGCGAATTTGTGAATCTCTTTCAACATTATTGACTCTTGCTAACTTTTTACAACAAAATTTTGTGCCACTATCCTCACCGAGCTCCACCATAAGCCTTATTTGTGTAGGTGTGAGAAACCGACAAGAATTGGTACCAATTGTGCTATTTCCTTGTCCACATTGGAGTTATCATTGATCCACTTTCAACTTTGGTCAAGATACATTTGGTATTCGTTCTTCTCTTTCTACCACTCACATTTTCCTCTTGGAGTGATGGATAGGCAAGGCATTTCATCTCCGGTCTTCGACAACAACGACGGCGTGAACAACTACATCACCAAAGCGTCAACCTTCGATCTACAATGACAAATGCAAGGCGCACAATCAAGATTGCGATAGTTCATCGAGAACCTCTCCATCGACATTCGCCACTCCGAAGCGAGGAAAAGGGACTACATTGACAACAAGCTTTCCACACAAAAGAAGGAGCAAGATGCAAGAATGGAGGAGATTCGGACCTTGATCAAGTCTACTTCCCCTTCATCATCTTCACGGTGGCGGTGATCACACCGATCCTCTTCGGAGCGCCCAAGCGATACAAGCACAAGTCATCCACGTCCACATCTCCATGGCGACCACCGTCACGTTCGTGATCCACCTCGTCATGAAGGGCAAGTCACGTTCAAGCAACATGTGCACGGCGACGACGAACGACAACTACTACGGGCTCAAGTGCGACAACGCCAACATCATCATGACGATGCTCACGAAGCGCAAATGCACAAGTCCCAACAAGACCTACTTCACGCCAAGTCCAAATTTCATGAGCATAAGAGAAGACCGCGAGACAAGAACCACCAAGACAGAGCTATGGCTACACCAACCACTTCGGCATCTTCGCCAAGTGCTATCAACGCATCTTCCCCTTTGGACGTACGACATCTTCGCCTACTTCCCGTGAGTTTGCCTACATCGACATTATCAAGTACACGGCGACCACCTACGAGCGAGGGCGACACTTCCATCTTCGGAAGCCCCTCAAGGAAGATGGCCGAGCATGGGAATTTCCCTTCGGTCATGGACATGAGCTACGAGGTGCCACATCATATGGGCCTCCTACAACAAGACGGTGACAAGAAGGTCGATCCAGGGCCATCCCCTTTGACCATGATGACGCGCACGAACCGCTTCAACGACATGAAGACGACGCCCATATTGGACTCATACTCTGAGTCAAGCTACGAGACCGCTCATGAGACCTTATCTTTGGTATTTGAGGAGACTGATGATGTGCCATCTTCGGTCTTCATCCACGGCTACGACCACGACATGATTGAGCATGGAGACATTTGCACCAACATCCCTCCGACAACGACATGTGACAAGATGCCCCAATTGCCATGTGAGGAGAGCCACCACCACATGAGTGACATGAGTGACTCCACCACACGTGACATTGAGAGCATTTCCTATGAGAGGATGAGTGTGACCACCACTAGCCCCATACTTGAGAGCATGCCACACATCCTATGTGAGGTTGAGAGCCATTCGAGTGACTCCACCAACCATATGAGTGAGAGCATCCGAGAGGGAGTGACTGATCCACAACACTTAGTGAGTGAGGTAGTTGACACGGCATATGAGGCCACTTTGATTTCTAACGACTTAACCTCTACTCCTAGTGTGTTTTCTTCTTTGGTGCTAGGTCTCCTACATGACGACACGCCTATCCTCGATGAGCTCATACATCCAATGGAGATGATGATGGCCATGGTGGACGATGCTACACCCCCACATGGTTCCATCACGATGAAGATGACCACGACTTGGTCCTCGACACCTCACCTACCACACATGGGCGATGCTCCAAAGGTAACATAGGTGATGGTGCTTCTCTTGTCCCACTAATGGACTATTTTTCGAATGATTGCTTGCATGATGTTGACACACCTATACCCATGCTTCATGCTAGTGCCACTTCTTCATGTCATGACTTACCTATTTATGATAAATATGATGACGAGCATGTTGATTTGCCTAGTTGTGATGCTATGCTCCATAGGATATCATGTGAAAATTCTTTTGTTCACATCATGTTTGACAATCCATTAACCTTGTCATATGCTATGAGTGAGATATCCCATATGGCATCATTTCAATCTCAACATAGTGACTATGCATGCCCCATTCACATAAATCCCATTTGCACTTACGGCATAGATCGCGAGATGATGGTCATTGGCTTTTGTTTTTCATGTGATGATATTGCTATGCTTCCTTTACATGATTTGCACAATTCATCTACTATGCCATGCCATGAAAATTATTGTGTACTGCATGATTACATCCCTTGTGTGCACCATATGCATTCCATGAATAACAATGCTATACATATTTCTTGTGATGCATTACACAATTTGAGTCTCCATTATGCTATACATAACAACAACCCTATCATGATGGATGACATGTTTTTATATCACACATCTCATTTATTTGAGCTTTGGATATTTTGTTCTAACGAACACAAGCATGTGCGCATCATGATGGATGATGTGTACATCCACCACGCACACACAATTTTCCATTTGTCTATGTTTTGTGTAGGTACTCACGTATACTCATCAACATCTCAATCCCAAGAGTTGACGAAACGAGCTCTAGAGAGCATAGATGACTTGGGATCCCGTGAACTACCCTTCCCACCGCTCTCTTCGCGTAACGACTACGCGCATCTCTCTCACTTGGATCTCACTCGGCTATGGGCTATATACCGCTTCTCGCTTCTTGCTCATTTTACCGTGTTCACTTTGCATGCTATGCTTGCTTCTATGCCTTTGCCATGCAATTGTGACCCTTGTTTGCATCTACCCATGATTCACCATTATGCTACTCCTATGTGTATTTGCATGCTTGGTGGAGATCCTTGTTGCTATTGCCATGTTTATCATATGCCTCATGCTATTGATGCTATTTTGCTCATATCCTCCTTTCATGCTTGTGCTATGTTGTGGCGACCCGACCCGAATGGATCAAGTCTACTGTGCTCCGGTGTCATCCCTAGATCAGTAATGCTGACACCACACAGTACTTCAAAGGATTTATAGCAGAGTGGCAATCACACACTTATTACATCGATTTCTCAAAAGAGAACTTATTACAATAATATGGCTTAAGGCCATCTAATATCGATAACAGCGGAAGACTTGGAAGATAAATGGGTCCATCAACTCCAACGGCATCACTGAGTATAGAACCACGACCTAAAAGCACCTTAATCGCCGTCTGAAAAGTCTGCAACATTAACGTTGCAGCCCGAAAACGGGTCAGCACATGGAATATGCTGGCAAGGTAACACATAGAGAGTAATGGAATAAAATAGCTATACTATATGCATATTTGGCTGGTGGAAAGCTCTATGGTTACTGTTTTGCATAAAGCCAGTTTTTCTCTACTGCAAAGGAATAAATTTATTTAACTATCATGGTGGTTGTTAAACATTGAGAATGGTTGACAGCATTCTCAATCCCAATTAGAAGTAATCATTAATAACCCAACAATATTAATTAGAAGTAACATGATGAGATTCACACGATATCCAAGTACTAGATACTCAAGATTGTCCATAACCGGGGACACGGCTAATCATGATTAGTTTATTACACTCTGTAGAGGTTTGCGCACTTTTCCCCACAAGACTCGGTCACCTCCGTTGGATTTCTCGCACTACTGGTGTTTGAGAAACGGATGACCGAGACACAGTCTTTCAGAAGCGCTAGCACCTTACGATGGATAGACCGGTACACCTACTTTCCCATACATCTGCTATTCTACCCTGTAAGAGTTCGCACGACTTAGTCAACTATGCCAGAGCCCATATTGGCTTGTGGCTGCACACGTAAGTATTTAGCATGAAAGATCTTATGATCCCTTTGAGCCTGGGTGGCTGTCCAAAAGAAAAAACAGGCAAGTCCTGATAGACATCAGGTGCCTCAATCCACCCAGATGTGTGTTTAAGTTGCCACCTTAGATAAACCATTAAAATTATCAATCTCACATCTATCATGGATATCACTCACCCAATCCACGTCTACTAGCATAGCATGGCATAATAAGCAAACGTAGAAGTAACTCCCAAAGGTTTCATAATAAACAGGTAATAGGTACTACCTCATCTACTTCCCATCCCACAATTTAATTAGATCCTAATCATGCAATGTGTGAGGATGGATCTAATGCAATAAAACTGGGTTGTAGAAAAGGTATGATCAAAGTGTTACTTGCCTTGCTGATGATCCGCGAGTCCTAGAGATTCGAAGTAACAGGCGGCGCAATCCGGGTAATCTATCGCAGACAAACAACAAGCATACAATAAGTACTCATCTAATGCACAGGTAAAACTCGAACAAGAGATCAAACCAGAAAGTTCAACTTAAGAACTCCGGTTGCAAAGAAAGAAAGAACCGAACAAAGCAACGGAAAACAAACGGCGGAAGAAAACAACTCGGTTCTAGCAAGTTGAAACTAGGTCAAATTTTACCGTAGCAAAAACTTGTTTAAGTTGATTAGTCGGAACGGCGGTTTCGAAACGAAACTCCAGGCGCTTGAATCACCTGATTCTGATAAACGAGCGAGAAGATAAACTAGAACGAAGATTAGATCTGAGATCGCGATCACGGAATAAATCCGACGAAAAGAAAAAGAAGAACGGTTAAACGAATGGACGGTCGTTAACCTAGAAGAATCCGGTGATCGCGTTCGTTAGGACGAACGGTCCGGCGAACGGTCTCTAGGCAACTAAACCGGAAAAGAAAATGGAAAACCGATCTAGGGTTTCGGGAAAAGAGATCGAAACGAAGAACGAAAAGAAAATGAATCGGAAGAAAAGAAAAGAACCAGAACGGTTTAGAAAAGAACCGAACCAAGGAAAAAGAGAGACGCGGCGCGATACCTCTGGCGAGGTTCCGGCGAACAGCGGCGTAAGGCGGCGGCGCGGGCAAAGGGCGGAGGCGGCGCGGGCAAGGGGGCGGCGGCGGCGCGTTAGGCGACGCGACTTGGGCCTTGGCCCAGGGCGCTGCGAATTTTTTTTAAATCGGTTACGCGCGTAGAAAAACACAGAAAAGAAAATCTAAACGGGCTCCAAAACTCCCAAAGTAAATTTTCCCCGACTCCTAAAATTGAGTCGAACAAAATGAACTTTTCTCGGGACCTAGAATGCAATTTTTGAAAACACGCATTTTTCCCTATCCAAATAAAAGGCAAATAAACTCTGACAAATCCAATGATCCTCTTTTCAAAGTTTGAGCAGAACTCAAATATGAAAATGACGAAATCTCCAACTCTCTCCGAGGGTCCTTGAGTTGCGTGAAATTTCTTGGATCGACCAAAATGCAAGAAAATATGATATGCATGATGATCTAGTGTATAACATTCCAAATTGAAAATTTGGGATGTTACAAACCTACCCCCCTTAAGAGGAATCTCGCCCTCGAGATTCGGGTTGGCTAGAAAATAGGTGAGGGTGGTCCTTGAGCAAATCTTCTTCTCTCTCCCAGGTGGCTTCATCCTCTGAGTGGTGGTTCCACTGAACTTTGCAAAACTTGATAACCTTGCTGCGGGTAACTCTGCTGGCAAACTCAAGAATCTTGACTGGTTTCTCTTCATATGTTAGGTCGTCCTTCAACTGAATTGCTTCAAGTGGCACTGTATCTCTTAACGGTACCTCCGCCATCTCGGCGTGACATTTCTTCAGCTGAGAAACAAGGAATACATCATGAACTCCTGACAATCCCTCTGGTAATTCCAACTTATAAGCGACTTCTCCCATACGTTGCAAGATCTTATATGGTCCAACGAAACACGGTGCTAATTTTCCCTTAACTCCAAAACGCTTAACCCCTCGAAGTGGGGATACTCGAAGATAAACTCTATCTCTGGTTTCATAAACTGTCTCCTTGCGTTTAGAATCTGCGTAGCTCTTCTGCCTGGACTGGGCTACCTTGAGCCTATCGCGAATCAACTTCACCTTCTGTTCAGACTCTTTAATCAAATCGGGTCCAAACAACTGACGGTCTCCAACTTCGTCCCATGACAACGGTGTCCTGCACCTCCTTCCGTACAAAGCTTCGAAAGGTGCCATCTTCAGACTGGTTTGGTAATAGTTGTTATAAGAAACTCCGCATACGGCAAGTTATCGTCCCAACTAGATCCATAATCTAGTGCACAAGCTCTTAGCATATCTTCCAAAATCTGATTGACTCTCTCAGTCTGTCCATCTGTCTGCGGATGAAAAGCGGTGCTGAACTCTAGCCTGGTTCCCAAAGTTTCATGCAACTGATTCCAAAACTTTGAGGTAATTGGGTTCCTCTGTCTGATACAATACTCCTTGGAACTCCATGCAAACAAATGATCCTAGTCATGTATATCTTTGCCAACTTAGCGCTGGTGTAAGTGGTCTTGACTGGAATGAAATGTGCTACCTTCGTCAAACGATCAACTACTACCCATATCGAGTCATATCCTGCTTTCGTCCTGGGTAGTCCTGTGATAAAATCCATGCCTATCTTATCCCACTTCCATTCGGGTATCGCCAATGGTTGTAACAATCCGGCTGGCTTCTGATGCTTTGCCTTCACTTTATGACATACGTCACAAACTGCTACATATGCTGCAATATCCTTCTTCATTCCGGTCCACCAGAATGTCTCCTTCAAATCCAAATACATCTTGGTATTTCCTGGGTGAATCGAATATGGTGAATCATGTGCCTCTTGCAGAATCAACTTCCTGATCTCCGGGTCATTTAGCACATAAACACGGTCCTCAAACCATAGGGTATCGTGCTCATCCTCACGAAATCCCTTTGCTTAGTTTCTCCTTTATAGCAGCAATCTCCTTGTCAGATTTCTGAGCCTCTCTGATTTTATCCATCAATGTTGACTGAATCTCCAATGCTGCCACATAGCCTTTCGGAACTATCTCTAAACTTAGTTCACGAAGGTTTTCTGCTAACTCCTTGGGTATTTCTCCTGTCATTAACGTATTGACATGGCTCTTACGGCTCAATGCATCAGCTACTACCTTAGCTTTACCGGGATGGTAATGCAATCTCATATCATAATCCTTGATGAGCTCCAACCATCTCCTTTGTCTGGGATTCAACTCCTTCTGCGTGAAAATGTACTTCAAACTCTTGTGATCCGTGTACACCTCACAATGATTTCCAATGAGGAAATGTCTCCATGTCTTCAATGCATGCACTATGGCTGCTAACTCCAAATCATGTGTGGCGTAATTCAACTCATGAGGTTTCAGTTGTCGTGAAGCATACGAAACAACTCTCCCTTTCTGCATAAGCACTGCTCCAAGTCCTCGACGTGAAGCGTCGCAATATACCTCATAATCCTTGGTCTGATCTGGCAAAATCAACACTGGTGAGGTAACCAATCGTTTCTTCAACTCCTAGAAACTAGCCTCACACTCCTCAGTCCAATTGAACTTGGTATCCTTCTTCAACAACTCCGTCATAGGCTTCGCAATCTTTGAAAAGTTCTAAATGAATCTCCGGTAGTATCCTGCGAGTCCAAGAAAACTCCGGATCTCTCCAACTGTCGTTGGTGCTTCCCATTCGGTTACGGTCTCAACCTTTCCGGGGTCAACTGCTATCCCTTCTCCGGATATAACGTGTCCGAGGAATCCTACTTCCTTCAACCAAAACTCACATTTGCTAAATTTGGCATATAACTGATGTTCCCTTAGTTTCTCCAAAACCAAACGCAAATGTTCCTTATGCTCCTCTTCATTCTTTGAATAAACCAGGATATCATCAATGAACACTACGACGAACTTATCCAAAAACTCCATAAACACTTTGTTCATCAGGTTCATAAAATAGGCAGGCGCGTTAGTCAATCCAAATGACATAACGGTATACTCATACAGTCCATATCTTGTGGTGAATGCTGTCTTAGGTATGTCCTGCTCTCGAATCTTCAACTGGTGGTACCCTGATCGCAAATCGATCTTGGAAAACACTTTAGCTCCTTGCAAACGATCAAACAGATCATTAACCATTGGCAGTGGGTACTTGTTCTTGATGGTTACTTCATTTAATCCACGATAATCAACAACCATCCGTAATGATCCATCCTTCTTCTCCACTAGAAGTACGGGTGATCCCCAAGGCGAAGAACTTGGGCGAATGTAACCTTTCTCCAATAACTCCTTAATCTGATTTTTAATTTCTACCAAATCCTTTGCTGGCATCCGTACGGTCTCTTTGATATTGGGCCTGTACCTGGCAATAACTCAATCAAAAACTCATTGTCTCTATCTGGTGGCATGCCTGGCAACTCTTCAAGAAATACATCAGGAAAATCCTTTACCACTGGTACTTCCTCCTGCACAACTCCTGTTAGGCAATTTACTTGTGTCCTATTTGGCACATGCCGGGATACATACTTGATCCTTCTTCCTTCTGGCGTTGTAAGCAAAATTGACTTACTAGCACAATCGATGTTTCCCCCATACATCGACAGCCAATCCATACCGAGAATTACATCCAGACTTTGGGATTCCAGAATAATCAAATCTGTTGGGAAAACATGCCTTCCTATGCTTAATGGCACTTGAAAGCATCCTTGACTGGCCATGTACTCTGCTCCTGGCGAACTTACTAGCATAGGCGTTTTAAGAATCCTAGTGGGCAGGCTATATTTTTCCACAAATCCCCTTGATATGTATGAAGTTAATGCACCAGTATCGAAAAGAACGAGTGCGGTAAATGACTTAACCAAAAACTTACCGATTACTGCATCAGGCTGATCTTTAACCTCCTCCACGTTAACGTGGTTCACCTGTCCCCTATTGAAAGGGTTCGGCTTCTTCCCTGAGCTTCCATTGCCATTTCCATTCTGGCCTTTAGGACATTCATTGGCATAATGTCCGGTCTTGGAACACTTGAAACAGGTGACTTGACTCAGATCTCTCTTGGTTGGGGTTGATGGGGTGGTCCGGTTCTGGCCGTTGCTTCCTCCATTCCCATTACCATTCTTGTGGCCATTGTGGTTGTGCGAACTACCTCCTCCATGGGTATGCTGAAACTGAAATCCCGATTTAGGGGTAAAACGGGGCTTCTGCTGGGCTCCAGAGTTATACTTCCACTGTCCATACTTCCTCTTGCGGTTCTCAATCTGCTGTTGCTTCCCTTCAATCATGATGGCACGATCTACCAACTCCTGGTAGTTATTGAAACTTTCTACCATCAGCTGCATGCTTAACTCATCATTCAATCCTTCTAGAAACTTCTCCTGCTTGGTTGCATCCGTAGCAACGTCATCTGGGGCATAACGTGCTAACTTGCTGAAGTCGTCAATGTACTGGCCAACTGTCCTTCCTCCTTGGCGTAAGTTGCGAAACTCACGCTTCTTCATGGCCATAGCTCCTGCTGAAACATGTGCAGTGCGGAAAGCTTGCTGGAACTGATCCCATGTGACAGTGTCGACTGGAAAGGTGGCTGTGAAATTCTCCCACCATGCTGCCGCGGGTCCTTCTAACTGATGTGCGGCAAACTTCACTTTCTCACCATCTGTACATCCTGCAGTGGTCAACTCCCTTCCTAACTTGCGGAGCCAATCGTCTGCTACTATCGGCTCGGTGCTACTAGAAAACACCGGCGGATTCAGCCTAAGGAAATGGGCTAAGTGGTCAACAGGTGGCGGCGGCGGTGGTGGGTTGTTGTTGTTGTTGTTGTTGTTGTTGTTGTTCTGCTGATTCTGAACTAACATCTGCATCAATTGATTCTGCTGTTGGATCAATTGAGTGAGCTCCGGTGGAAATCCATTGTCACGTCTCGGAGGCATCTGAGGTTTAGAAAAGAAGAGATATAAGAATAGAACGAGGTCTAAAGAGAAAACACTACCCCGATGCACATGAGCAAATTCACACAAAATCACTTCATTCAATTCAAACAAGGGCATACAATCGATCTAGCTATCGCAAAAGTGCTCAAACTATAGTGTTTACATGGGGGGAAATACTACTAATATTTGGTGGTCATCTAGAAATTTGAACCGATGGAAGACTCCATGATGTCCGCTCCAGCTTCGTCTTCAATTCGGGTTCACTTGGATCCGAATCGGTGTCGTCGATGATGATGTAGCTGTCCGGACATGCGACGTACATGTCTTCCTTCCTGGATGCTAACTCCCTCTTGAGTTCTTCAATCTCTTGCTTAAGATCGCAGTTATGTCTTGCTAGAGCTACGATCTCGTCCATGTAGTCCTTGCGTGTAGCCTTAAGTTCTCCTTCTAGCTCGATGATCCTTGCCTTCGCATTCTTCAACTCTATCATATCATTGCACATCTGGTTCTCGTGGCGTCGAATGTGCTGGTTTAACTCCTGGATAAAAGCTGCAATGGATCTATCCTTCTTGGTGCTGACTAACTCCCATTGTTCATCTCGGCATCCGCAAATCTGGTAGATAGTGTTCTTGAGGTCTTCTTGATAAACTTCTCCAATGCGTCCTATGGTGATATGGGCTGCCATGCTCCTTCCTAGACTCCAGGTTGGTGCATTGAAAACACTATCTATGGGCTTTGTGATTGGCGCGAATGTCCTTCCCGGAACGTGAGCTTGAATCTTCCAGCGCTCCTCTTCAGGCAAAGTGGCGTTGAAGGTTCCCGTGAAACTTGGTAGTCCAATGTTTAGGTACTTGGTGACTTCCTTCAGGTGAAATCCAAAAGGTGTGCCTTCATCCGGTTGAGCGTACTTAATCTTCGCGTCCTTCATCCTAAAGAGTAGAAAAGATGAGGAATTAGAAAATGAGGAGAGAATAGTGATCTATGGCTTTAACTTAGTGGTCGTGTCCTACAGTCAGCGTGTGCTCTGATACCATCTCTGTAGCGACCCGACCCGAATGGATCAAGTCTACTGTGCTCCGGTGTCATCCCTGGATCAGTAATGCTGACACCACACAGTACTTCGAAGGATTTATAGCAGAGTGGCAATCACACACTTATTACATCGATGTCTCAAAAGAGAAATTATTACAATAATATGGCTTAAGGCCATCTAATATCGATAACAGCGGAAGACTTGGAAGGTAAATGGGTCCATCAACTCCAACGGCATCACTGAGTATAGAACCACGACCTAAAAGCACCTTAATCGTCGTCTGAAAAGTCTGCAACATTAATGTTGCAGCCCGAAAACGGGTCAGCACAGGGAATATGCTGGCAAGGTAACACATAGAGAGTAATGGAATAAAATAGCTATACTATATGCATATTTGGCTGGTGGAAAGCTCTATGGTTACTGTTTTGCGTAAAGCCAGTTTTTCCCTACTGCAAAGGAATAAATTTATTTAACTATCATGGTGGTTGTTAAACATTGAGAATGGTTGACAGCATTCTCAATCCCAATTAGAAGTAATCATTAATAACCCAACAATATTAATTAGAAGTAACATGATGAGATTCACACGATATTCAAGTACTAGATACTCAAGATTGTCCATAACCGGGGACACGGCTAATCATGATTAGTTTATTACACTCTGCAGAGGTTTGCGCACTTTTCCCCACAAGACTCGATTGCCTCCGTTGGATTTCTCGCACTACTGGTGTTTGAGAAACGGATGACCGAGACACAGTCTTTCAGAAGCGCTAGCACCTTACGATGGATAGACCGATACACCTACTTTCCCATACATCTGCTAGTCTACCCTGTAAGAGTTCGCACGACTTAGTCAACTATGCCAGAGCCCATATTGGCTTGTGGCTGCACACGTAAGTATTTAGCATGAAAGATCTTATGATCCCTTTGAGCCTGGGTGGCGGACCAAAAGAAAAACAGGCAAGTCCTGATAGACATCAAGTGCCTCAATCCACCCAGATGTGTGTTTAAGTTGCCACCTTAGATAAACCATTAAAATTATCAATCTCACATCTGTCATGGATATCACTCACCCAATCCACGTCTACTAGCATAGCATGGCATAATAAGCAAACATAGAAGTAACTCCCAAAGGTTTCATAATAAACAGGTAATAGGTACTACCTCATCTACTTCCCATCCCACAATTTAATTAGATCCTAATCATGCAATGTGTGAGGATGGATCTAATGCAATAAAACTGGGTTGTAGAAAAGGTATGATCAAAGTGTTACTTGCCTTGCTGATGATCCGCGAGTCCTAGAGATTCGAAGTAACAGGCGGCGGCGCAATCCGGGTAATCTATCCCAGACAAACAACAAGCATACAATAAGTACTCATCTAATGCACAGGTAAAACTCGAACAAGAGATCGAACCAGAAAGTTCAACTTAAGAACTCGGGTTGCAAAGAAAGAAAGAACCGAACAAAGCAACGGAAAACAAACGGCGGAAGAAAACAACTCGGTTCTAGCAAGTTGAAACTAGGTCAAATTTTACCGTAGCAAAAACTTGTTTAAGTTGATTAGTCGGAACGGAGGTTTCGAAATGAAACTCCAGGCGCTTGAATCACCCGATTCCGATAAACGAGCGAGAAGATAAACTAGAACGAAGATCGGATCTGAGATCGCGATCGTGGAATAAATCCGACGAAAAGAAAAAGAAGAACGGTTAAACAAACGGACATTCGTTAACCTAGAAGAATCCGGCGATCGCGTTCGTTAGGACGAACGGTCCGGCGAACGGTCTCTAGGCAACTAAACCGGAAAAGAAAACGGTAAACCGATCTAGGGTTTCGGGAAAAGAGATCGAAATGAAGAACGAAAAGAAAATGAATCGGAAGAAAAGAAAAGAACCGGAACGGTTTAGAAAAGAACCGAACCGAGGAAAAAGAGAGACGCGGCGCGGTACCTCCGGCGAGGTTCCGGTGAACGGCGGCGTAAGGCGGCGGCGGCGCGGGCAAAGGGCGGCGATGGCGCGAGCAAGGGGCGGCGGCGGCGCGTTAGGTGGCGCGGGTGAGGGGCGCAGCTTGGGGCTTGGGGCTTGATGTGGGTTTTAGAGGGGTGGGGGTGTTGGTATTTATATAGGTGAGGGGAGAGGAAACTTGGGGGAGGGGGCAAGAAAAAGAGAAAGAGGAAAAAAACGATGGCGCGGAGTCCTACTAGGACTCCACTTGGGGGCGGCGGCGGCGGCCTGGCGCGCTAGGCGCGCGCGCGGGGGCGAGGGGAGAGGCCGGCCTGGCCTTGCGGCTTGGGCCTTGGCCCAGGGCGCTGCGAATTTTTTTTTAAAAATCGGTTACGCGCGCAGAAAAACACAGAAAAGAAAATCTAAACGGGCTCCAAAACTCCCAAAGTAAATTTTCCCCAACTCCTAAAATTGAGTCGAACAAAATGAACTTTTCTCGGGACCTAGAATGCAATTTTTGAAAACACGCATTTTTCCCTATCCAAATAAAAGGCAAATAAACTCCGACAAATCCAATGATCCTCTTTTCAAAGTTTGAGCAGAACTCAAATATGAAAATGACGAAATCTCCAACTCTCTCCGAGGGTCCTTGAGTTGCGTGAAATTTCTAGGATCGACCAAGATGCAAGAAAATATGATATGCATGATGATCTAGTGTATAACATTCCAAATTGAAAATTTGGGATGTTACATATGTCATGTGAATTATTCATGCACACTATTTGCACCCATGACATGCTTTCCATGATTCCTTCTAGTATGTTGCATCCTCGCACTACTAGCTTGCTTGACTTGATCACCATGATTGCTTGCTTTGTCGCATCACCCATCTTCAACTCTTGCTCGCTTTCTTGGGTTGATGACATATATGCTCATGCCTCTCACATGATACTTCTTGTTCATTGTCGCTTGCCTCCAATTGTTGCATATGTGCTTATTGATCTTGGAGACTTGGACACCTTACTTGTAATGCATGCTTGTTTGATTGAGCCTATTGTATTTGGTTGTTCTCGCATCATATGCCTCCATACTATGAAATGCTCCCTTGTCCTTTCTTATGACGCGCATGATGCATACACTTGTTGGGTATCTCACCATTCGAATGATAGGTGTTGCATTTGCACTAACCTCATTTGTTTTTCCGAGTGTTTGTCATGTTCTTTCATTTTTGAAGGATTCACAAGGTGGCACCATCATGAAACATCTTGGTCACGTGAAGGCGTACATGATGCACAACACAAACATTTTCGACATCCTCATAAAGGTGAACTCATTCCCTTTGAGCCATCCTCAAATATGCATATTGGATGGGTCACTCTTTCATTGTTGTTTCCTTCTTGTTGTCTACATGGTACATCTCGCGAATGGAGGAGCGACATTGAAGATTGGCTCTATGGACCTTCACATTGAGGAGCGCTCGGACTTATTGAAACCACCTTCGAACCTCCACTCACGCCACGACATCGAGCATTGGTACACCAACACCTCCATATTTGTTGATTGTGCTCATACATGTCATGCTCATTGGACATCTCACACACATGACAAATTTGCATCTTATGCATGGATTGACTCATATTATGATTGCCTTGTTGCATCTTGTTTTCCCATGTCATCCATGATATATGAGCTTGTGCTTTTCCTTAGCAAATTTTTTATGATATACCTTGATGGCATATTCATACATCATGATCATATTGCCCATCATCAATTGCATGATCACATACTCATCTTGAGCATCCATTGCCTTATTCATGCTATTGATAAACCGTCCCTCTATGACATCATTTTGCACCGTGGTTGCATTGATCATATTCACAACACCTTTGTGTGCGCAATGAATGCTTTTGCTCCCATGAATGCTTTGCATACCATTCCATCTCTTGTGGATAAGCTTCATGCACCTTGTCATGCTCAATCTTGTTGCACGGACTCATTCTTACATGATGGACACTTTGTGTGCTCTAACCATTGTATTTCCGAGTGTCGTTTGTGTTTTCTCTTTTTGCATGTATACCAATCCGGCGACACCTTGGAGTACTTGGATTGCGCAACGTCTTCCACTCCATCCAACTACAAGTCCGTCCACGACAACCGTTCCCATGGTGATGAGGTTTTCGATCCGAGGTCGGATCTTTCCCAAGGGAGGGGAGATGATGTGGAGCATCCTATGATCATCCCCATGTACACTACGACTTCTCCCCAAGCCCCTAGTGCCCACATGTTGAGACCTCAAGTATACACCATTGGACACAAGGTGAACTCGCTCCTTTCCGAATCTTCCCTTTCCGCATGTAAGACATCGATGCTACCTCAAGCGCGGACCTTATGCATACTCAGGTCCATCCGAGGAGACCATGGAGAGCCTAAGGACCAAGGCCAAGTGTGCGCGGGAGCAAGGGAAGGAGAGCCAGCTGCTACAGTCCGAGCGGTACTACCGCCCACACCAAGCGGTACTACCGCGGAAGGCCCACAAGCGGTGCAACCGCTCGACCACCGCCCAACAACCGGCCAAGCTTCTGTGATCGAGCGGTCCAAGGCCGGTGCAGCACCGGTTTATCTGTCAGGACCACGATTCTAAGCCACATCGATCTAGCCGGTAACACCTCATATCACTTTGCGGCCTCACGCACGGTATCCCACGGGTGTCGCCTTACCATGGCCCGGGACCGTTTGCGCCTTTTGGCTCGCGTATATGACAATGTCGCTAGCATCCATATGACCGAGAACCCGGGCCGACATGGTTAGTCGTGAACCCAAAGCGGCACAGACCTATGGAGACAGGCATACATGAATCACATCAAACATGTCGGTCATCAACGAGTGATTCCGGGCTGTAGCACTGGGCTAACAGGACTCCGGGGATTATCGCGTGACATTTCCCCGAAGGGACAGACATAGGGACGAAGTGAAACACATGCCGGCCAGTCAAGTGTCCTGAACAGTAGTGCTGGGCTAGCAGGACTCTGGTGAACCGGGCTGTAGCGGACTACTATGGCTCGAGGAGCACTAGACTACATTTCCCCATAAGAAAGGCTGCGAAGGGCAAACAACTAGATTGTCGGATCCCACTCATACCAAGCATTTCAAGCATACATACAATATGCTCGATATGAGTACATACAACATGGCATCACAACAAAACTCTACAACTCAAGTACTTTATTTAAAGGCTCCAGGGAGCCATACATAACATATCCATACAGATAGGGGTCACATGACCCGACACTCAAGTCATACAGTCATACAAGCACATGCGGAAGCAACTAGTCTGAGTACAGACTCTAAAAAGAAAGAAGGCTTCTCGAAGCCTGTCTATCTACATAGGCCCTCCATGGCCTGGATCACCACCTGGGTGTCTAGTCACTCGTCGACGTCAAGATCTACGTAAAACCCATCGGAGGGGGCAGTGTTGTCGTCTGAAAACAATAAATAAGCAAACATGAGTACAAAGGTACTCAGCAAGTCTTACATCAGAACCTACTGTACATGCTCATTCTCAAGAAGGTGGTGGGGTTTATGCAGCAAGCCAGCTTTGACTCTTGGCTAAGCTATCCTACGGAATCTTTTAGCAAAATAGTTTTCGCACACGAGTCCACTACTCACCATCACAATACTCCACCGAGGATCCTCCCTCGTATCCTGTGAGGGGGGCCATCCCCGGTACTCACACTTATCTTGAGTCTTTTAGTAGTATCCATTAACTTGTCTATGAACTGTATATGCAATCAAGTAGTCCTTTACCGCGGACGCGGCTATTCGAATAGTTTTATACCCTGCAGGGGTGTACTTCGTCACACATGTTTCCACCACTTAGCGTCTGCACACGAAATGTGCTCGGCAGACTTCAAGCGAAAACCGACGTGGGTGTAGACCACGACCTGACTAACCTCACAAGTCTCTAGTCCAGGGTCATCGCCTATTCAGGTTCCATCCGCAAGGAAATCCGGCCGAGGTGTCCTCAACGGCCCCGAACGATGTGAACAGGGTTCCCGAGACACCAAACGGGTGACTCGGTACACCGTGCCACGGTGTATCTACCGCAACATAGCCCACCCCTAGGGTCAGCGCTACGCACGGCCGCCAACACATGTCCTACAAACACCAGAAACTAGTTGCAACTCCTGGACTGAGGCGAGAGGGGTCAGTAAGTCGAGCGGGGTCATATTTCAGGGCCCAATGTGTGGTAGTAGCTGAATCTTAATTCACGCATACAGAACTCAGTTCTTAGGGACGGCTTCAATGAAACAACCCACCATGTACTCCTACATGGCCTCTCATCGATACCTTTACCAAAACATGTTCAACACATCCCACATATTACTGGCACAAGCATTTCACTCTAGCCCATCACCCAGATGAACCAGACCTGACACAACTCTAAGCATAGCAGGCATAGCAAGGTAGGAATCACAAAATATGGCTCAATCAACTCCTACACATGCTAGTGGGTTTCATCTAGTTACTGTGGCAATGACAGGTCATGCAGAGGATAAGGGTTCAACTACCGTAGCACACAGCAGTTTGAATCGTGTTGTCTTAATGCAGTAAACAAGAGCAGGAGCGGGAACATGGGTTGTATCGAAATGATCAATGGTTGCTTGCCTGATGGAGTGGTGATGGGATACTGCCCTTCAGTTGGATACTCGTGAATATCCTCGGAGGCAGAACCTACCACGGAGAACACAACCGAGCACAATCAACACATGATGATATGCAACAATATGATGCATGCTATGACATGGTAATATGGATGTGTCTTGAGCTAATGCAACTAGCTATGGTTTAAATGGAGTTGGTTTGAGTACAAGATTCAAATTCCAACCCCATATATGATTATTTAAATGCCATTTATTTGTTTTGTCCAAAACAGGGGACAAACATTGTTCAAACATGCATGAAAATGGTACAGATGGATTCCTTGAATTTTTCTGATAATTTTACATATATAATTTGTCTCATTTGGAGTTATGGTTGAATTTCTATGAATTTTTGAAGTTTTGGGTATTTTCTGGAATTTCCTGATTTATTTTAATTCCAGAAAAGATATATTGCGTCAGCATGACAACAGCATTGCGTCAGCAGGTCAAAGGCGGCTGTCCCAGTCAAACCTGACGTGTGGGGGCCACTAGTCAGTGTAACAGGGCAGGGAGAGAGGCTGACTAGTGGGTCCCACCTGTCAGGGTCATTAGTTAATTAAACTAACTAATTTTAGTTAGGAACTAATCTGGATAATTAGCAGAGGGGGGGGCCACTTGTCATTGACTCAGGGGAGTCAACTGGGCCCACCCAGTCCACGTCAGTGGTCAAACTCGCCGGACTTGGTCCACGGCTCGTCGCCGGCGACGACAGAGACGGCGGAGGGGCTCGGGATTGCGCTATAGGGCTCCATTTCGAGCGTGGTTTGTTGCTATGGCTTGCTGGCGCTCTCGCGGATCTAGTGGTGGCAGCAGCAGCAGCTAGGATGGCCGGAGTTGACGGCGGCGAGCTCTTTGGCGGCCGCCGGAGTTCGGTTGCGCGCGGGGTCGCGTTTTGGTGCATAGACGAGCAGGGCAAAGGGGCTAGGAGGGCGCTACGCACCGCGAGGAGTAAGTTCGACACTCCAGGGTGACCATTTGGTCACCGGAGCATCGTCGACGGCGAGCTCAGGCGGCGGCGCACTTCGGTCATCACGGGGGTGACGGCTACGGCGATCAAATGAAGCGGGGAAGAGGGGGATTCGAAGTAGGAGCTCACTGGGGGCACGTAGAGCAGCTCGGTGGGCTCGGGGACGACCTGGAGACGGAGAATCGGAGCCGGCGACCTTCGGTGCCCGTCGGTGAAGACGACGGCAATTGCGTCACTGCAGGGCTCCCGGCGTCGGTTGGAGCGGTGAGGAGGAAGGGTGGGTCGAGGCGGAGCTTTTGGGCGCAGTGGCACGGCGAGGGGTGGCCGGTGGCCGCGGTGGTAGCGAACGGCGGCGACGAGCCCGTTCGGGTGGTCGCGCGGGAGAGAAACAGGGGAGGAGGGAGAGCGAGGGAGAGGGAAATGAGGGGGCCAGGGGGTGCGTGGCGTCCATAGCGACGTCGGGGAGGCGGCCGAAGCAGGAGGTGGCCGTCGGTGGCCGCGCGCGTGCCGGCGCGCCGCGGGCACACGCCCGGCGTCCTCCTGGCAGGAGCTAGGGGACGACTGGCGTCGGCCTGGTGGGCTGGGCCGTCCAGCTACAGTGCTGGGCCGGTCGGTGGCGCCAGGTAAGTGGCCCACTGGCCTACTCTCTCTCCTCTTTTTTTATTTTATTTTCTATTTTCTATTTCTGTTATTCTGTTTTGATTTAGTTTAAATACTAAATCATTTTATAAAATCCTGGAAATATTTATGGACACTTTCTGAAATATTTCAGTGGCCCAAAAATAATTCCAACATTATTTGAGCATTTAAATTATTTAATAGTATTTAAATGCCCAAATTCAAATATTTATAAATTAAATCAATGCCCCTTTTGATGACCTAAAATTATATTCACCATTTTCCCCAAGGGTTCTAACCCAAGGCAAAGAGGGTGAACATTTCTGATGGGCATTTCAGGTTCATTGAATTTATTTTTAGTAAACCCTAGTTGATTTCAGGGGGGGGGGGTGCTGGGGGTTCTGCTTTCCCCATTTCCATTTCTGATGAAAGTAGACATGATGCACACTCTAATGCATAACCTAGTTAGGATGTGACAACTCACCCCCACTCAATAGAATCTCGTCCCGAGATTTAGGATCATCTGGGAAGAAGGCGGGGTACTCGAGTCGAAGACGATCCTCCCTTTCCCAAGTGGCTTCTTCCTCGGAATGGTGTGACCATTGAACCTTGAGAAACTTGATATTATGACGTCGAGTGGTACGCTCGGCTTGATCAAGGATACGAACGGGGTATTCCCGATAAGAAAGGTTATCTTGTAAATCAAGCGTTTCGTGGTCCACTCCACGGATAGGATCCGCGAAGCAACGCCTGAGTTGCGAAACGTGGAAGACGTCGTGAACTCTGGAAAGATGCGGAGGTAGTTCCAATTGGTAGGCAACTTCTCCTCGTTTGGCAAGAATGCGAAAAGGTCCAATGTAACGAGGAGCCAATTTGCCTTTGATACCGAAGCGATGGGTTCCTTTTAACGGGGTAACCCGAAGGTAAGCTTTCTCGTCAATTTCAAATGTCATAGGCTTATGCTTACGATCATATTGACTCTTTTGGCGAGATTGGGCCGTTTTCAATTTCTCACGAATAACGCTAACCTGCTCTTCTGCTTCCTGAATCATATCCGGGCCAAAGAGTTGTCTTTCCCCGGTTTCTGACCAGTTAAGAGGCGTTCGACATTTTCGTCCATAGAGAACTTCAAAGGGAGCCTTGCCCAAACTAGCTTGATAGCTATTGTTATAGGCAAACTCCGCGAATGGAAGGCATTTCTCCCAACTCATTCCGAACGAGATAATAGAAGCTCGGAGCATATCCTCCAGAATTTGATTTACTCGCTCTACTTGACCACTTGATTGAGGATGGAAGGCGGTGCTAAAGGAGAGGTGAGTTCCCATAGCATTTTGGAAACTTTCCCAAAATCGAGAGGTGAAGAGACTTCCACGGTCTGAGTTAATTTCCAATGGGACTCCATGAAGAGACACTATTCGGGAGATGTATAAGTCAGCTAGCTGGCTAGCGGTGATACTCTCTCGAACAGGTAGAAAGTGGGCTACATTGGAAAGACGGTCGATCACGACGAAGATGGCATTATTCCCCCTCTTGGTCCTGGGAAACCCAGTGATGAAATCCATACTGATTTTGTCCCATTTCCATTCAGGAATAGCCAAAGGTTGAAGGGTGCCAGCAGGCCGTTGATGCTCTGCTTTAACACGACGACAAACATCGCAACTAGCAATGTATTGAGCAATTTCCCTCTTCATCCTAGTCCACCAAAACCTCTGGCGTAGGTCTTGATACATTTTAGTACTACCGGGATGAATGGTGAGAGGGGATTCATGAGCTTCCTTAAGGTTCATCTGGCGTAGATGTTGGTTCTTGGGAACCACCAGGCGGTTCTCAAAGAAGACAGCACCTTGCTCATCCATGGAAAAACATTTAGCTACTCCGCTAGCAATGTTTTCCTTAATCCGGGATATGCCCTTATCACGCTTTTGGGCAGCTATGATTTGATCCATAAGGGTAGGTTTCGCCACCAGGGTAGACAGGAATCCACGAGGAACAATGTGAAGGTTAAGCTTACGAAATTCCTCATGGAGAAGTGGTTGACTTTGTTGTAACATCAGGTTGTTACAGTAGGACTTACGACTTAGTGCATCAGCCATGACATTGGCTTTGCCAGGGGTGTAAGTTATTCCTAAGTCGTAATCCGAGATCAACTCGACCCAACGTCTTTGCCTGAGATTCAAATCTGGTTGGGTGAAGATATATTTCAAGCTTTGGTGATCGGTGAAGATCTCGCAACGATTACCGAGAAGGTAATGTCGCCAGGTCTTGAGTGCATGGACTACAGCTGCAAGTTCTAGATCATGAGTGGGATAATTTTCCTCATGTGGGTGTAATTGCCGTGAGGCGTAGGTAATTACCTGACGATCCTGCATGAGTATGCAACCTAGTCCTTGTCGCGAGGCGTCGCAATAGATAATAAAGTCCTTGGAGAAATCTGGTGGTACCAGTACGGGAGCAGATGTCAGGCGTCTTTTCAGTTCCTGAAAACTGAACTCGCACTGTGGAGTCCACTCGAACTTTTTATCTTTCTTGAGGAGTTCAGTTAGAGGTTTAGCAACCTTGGAGAAATTCTCGACGAAGCGGCGGCAATAGCTCGCTAGGCCAAGGAAACTCCGAACTTGCTTGGCCGAAACAGGTGGAGTCCAATCAAGGACGGCTTGAACTCGCTCAGGATTGACAGCAATACCCTTACCAGAGATTACATGGCCTAGATAGGTCACTTCTGACAACCAAAATTCACACTTGGAGAATTTGGCATAAAGGCGATGCTCTCGAAGTTTCATCAATACCAGTCTTAGATGTTCGGCATGTTCCTCTTCATTTTTGGAGTAGATGAGTATGTCATCGAGGTATACTACGACGAATTTGTCCAAGTACTCCATGAAAACCGAGTTCATTAACCGGGAGAAAGTGGCCGGGGCATTGGTTAAACCGAAGGACATGACGGTGTACTCGTATTGGCCATAACGAGTGACAAAAGCCGTTTTGGGAATGTCCCCGTTTCTGATTTTGATTTGATGGTAGCCCAACCTCAAATCCATCTTGGAGAAGACTGAGGATCCAGCGAGCTGATCGTACAGGTCGTTGATCCTGGGAAGCGGGTATTTGTTCTTAATGGTGACCAGATTGACAGGTCGATAATCCACAACCATTCGATCCGTTCCATCCTTCTTCTTGACGAAGAGGACGGGGCAAGCCCAAGGAGAGGAGCTAGGACGGATGAACCCTTTGTTCAAGGACTCATCGAGTTGGTTCTTAAGCTCGGCTAGTTCTAAGGGTGCCATCTTGTAGGGTCTTCTAGCAATTGGAACGGTTCCTGGAACAAGGTCTATCACAAACTCGACATCCCGGTCAGGTGGAACACCTGGCAGTTCTTCCGGGAACACGTCCGGGAAGTCTCGGACTACCGGAACGTCCTCAAGGTCTGGAAGAGGGTTGGCATTGAGAGAGTAAAGTTGGCGCTTGGCCACTCGAGTTAAGACATTAACTGTCTTGCCCAAGGGATGAGTAAGTTGAACGGTTCTAGTGGCACAATCGATCTTGGCGTAATGAGCCGACATCCAGTCCATACCCAAGATGATGTTTATGTCGGAGGACTTGAGAGCTATTAAAGATGCAAGGAAGACAAGCCTATCGACAAGAATTTCGTTCCCATGGCTTACCCTAGAAGTTTGCCATTTGGAACCCGGAGTTTGAATTACCATGGAAGTGGGCATGTCACAGAATGTCGTGTTATGCAACCGAGCATAATTCTCGGATATGAATGAATGAGATGCTCCAGTATCGAAAAGAACAGATGCCGGATGGCAGTTAACAAGGAGCGTACCAAGGACGACGTTGGGATCCTCATGAGCCTCTTCGGCTGAGACGTAGTTGACATGGCCACGGGCAGTGGTGGCCGGCTTGGCGTAGAAAGTCTTTCCCGCGGGCTTACCACGGCCAACGGACTTTCCAGCTTGATTAGGGTTGTTCTGGGGACACTCTCGACTATAGTGACCCGGTTCTCCACACTTGAAGCATGTTACCACAGTGGGGCGTGGAGCAACATTAGCAGCGGGGCCACCATAGGACTTGGACGGTGCAAATTGCTGGTTGGGACGAGGCGCCTCAAAAGATGGCCTCGGGGTGAATCTGGGTGGCAGTGCGGTGCTTGGAATCCACACCCGGCGCTTCTGAGCTCCAGAGCCGGATGAAGACCCAAAATCACGAGAATGCTTGCGTGAAGCGTCATAATCAGTCTGGCCTGTCTCAGCACTGATAGCTTTATTGACCAACTTCTGGAAGGATGTGCACTCGTGCAGACGGAGATCGCGGCGAAGCTCAGGGCTAAGTCCCTTACGGAACCTTGCCTGCTTCTTGGCGTCAGTAGAAACCTCTTCAGGAGCATAGCGTGCCAGGTTCCCAAATTCTCGGCTATATGCATCCACAGTCAGCCTTCCTTGGGTGAAGTTGCAGAACTCCTCCCTCTTGCGATCCATGAGACCTTCCGGAATGTGATGCTCACGGAAAGCCTCACTGAACTCAGCCCAGGTAGTGATTTGGCCGACCGGGCGCATAGCTTCGTAGTTTTCCCACCAATGGCTAGCGGGGCCCTCAAGATGATAGGCAGCATAGGTAACCTTGTCGGCTTCAGCTACGTTGGCAGAACGTAGCTTGTGGGTGATGCTGCGAAGCCAATCATCCGCGTCGAGGGGCTCGACGGAATGGTTAAACTTTGGTGGGTACAGCTTGATGAAGTCGTTAATTGACACCAAGGCATTTCGTGGGTGGCGTGCAGTGTTCTGCTCAATCCGCTCCAGCAGGCGGTTGGTCTCACGCTTGTTCCTTTCCGCCTCCAGCATCACTTCGGCCAGGGAAGGCGGGTGAGGTAAATTTTCACCTCTAGCTACATTGGCTTCCCCCTGCTCCGGGGCAGCAGGGTTTCCGCGGGTGTTGACCATCCTAGGAGGGAAAACAAGACAATGGTTTAGACAAGGATGGCTCAAACTTAACAGGGAAGTGCAGAATGTAAAGGATAACACGGAATGCAGAGATGCTCATTCGTATGCCATGGTAATATAAAACTGCCATATATACACCAACGGTCATACTCGTCATACATAGTTTAGTACAAGCCCATGCTACAGTACAACTATGAAAGTAGACGTTACATCTCATCGGAGGCATTCCGAGTCCCTATACATTATTTGTCTACACCTCCGGAATCGATTACACCACCAAGTCGTATTCCACAAGTCACACAGGACAGTGGAGATACAACTACTACAATACTAGTGGTACCACTACTAACTCAGACAGCTCCGTAGTAGTCCTCATAGAAGTCACCTCCATAGCCTGGAAGTTCAACGTGATCATCCGGAAACAGACGGTCCTGAGGAGCCTGTGGACCATAGGGGCTAGGATAAGGTCTTGGACCAACAAACGGTGGCCTGCGGGGACCAAGGGGTGGGGTGATGCCTCCCACATCACGCCAATCCACCATGTCTGGCAGAGCTGCTCTCACAGGATACAGATCCCTGGTATCCATACATCCAGCTTGCACCGCGGGTGCAAACCGAGTCAATGTGGCCCAATGATCAGCACGGGTATTGAAGAGCTCCAGCCTCAAGGCCCGATTCTCTCGGTCCTTATCTTCGAGCATCTCAGCGGTGGTACGAGTTAATGAGTCCTCCTGAGTGGAGTCAGCATAGATAGCCTGAAGATACCCCTGCGCTCCCGGAAGTGAAGCTGGCATGTAACGGAAGTCAGTGTTCCGAAGCAGGCCAGTCCGGACTCGCAAGATGGTCATCATGGAATAGGCAGCATCCTGCACAGCCATCTCAATGGTAACTCCGAGTCCATAGGAATAGTGAAGGGGCTCGGTAGATCCAGGATAGGAAGGAAATATCCTGACGGTGCATAAATACTGGCTTTGATTAAAGTCGCGGAACTGCTCTTCAACAGTGTATTCGGGATACCAACGGTATCCTGTCTCGATCATGACCCGGACCAACATAGCAGTATGACCGGGCACGTCGAGGCACCTGGTCAGGCGAACCACTTGGTTTTGAGACTGGTTGGCCATCTGAAAGCACAGCCAGAAGACAAAGACATCAGAATTCCTAGGGAAAATTGGGCAGCATAACGGCTGTAAATGCTCAGAAAAAGATTTGAGACATCCACAACAGTTCACAATACCGCTCAAAAGCATCATATCAAGGTTCTGATTCAAATAGCCACGTACTAAATAGTAGAAACTGGACGGAAACTCGTAGCAAAAATCCTATGAGCTACTACGGATTAGTAACACGTGAACCTGATAGAAGAAGAGAGCCTAGTCCTTAACCCACGTTGAATGAGAAGAGAATGACTCAGATCAGAAGCATAGGGTAAAGGAGTAAAAAGAACCTTACGTTCCCTCCCACAATCAATTCCCTTACATATAACTAAAGCATTTCTAGACTCGACATCGACCAGTTTGGCTGAACGAACCTACAGGCAGTCCGGCTCTGATACCAACGCTGTCAGGACCCCGATTCTAAGCCACATCGATCTAGCCGGTAACACCTCATATCACTTTGCGGCCTCACGCACGGTATCCCACGGGTGTCGCCTTACCATGGCCCGGGACCGTTTGCGCCTTTTGGCTCGCGTATATGACAATGTCGCTAGCATCCATATGACCGAGAACCCGGGCCGACATGGTTAGTCGTGAACCCAAAGCGGCACAGACCTATGGAGACAGGCATACATGAATCACATCGAACATGTCGGTCATCAACGAGTGATTCCGGGCTGTAGCACTGGGCTAACAGGACTCCGGGGATTATCGCGTGACATTTCCCCAAAGGGACAGACATAGGGACGAAGTGAAACACATGCCGGCCAGTCAAGTGTCCTGAACAGTAGTGCTGGGCTAGCAGGACTCCGGTGAACCGGGCTGTAGCGGACTACTATGGCTCGAGGAGCACTAGACTACATTTCCCCATAAGAAAGGCTGCGAAGGGCAAACAACTAGATTGTCGGATCCCACTCATACCAAGCATTTCAAGCATACATACAATATGCTCGATATGAGTACATACAACATGGCATCACAACAAAACTCTACAACTCAAGTACTTTATTTAAAGGCTCTAGGGAGCCATACATAACATATCCATACAGATAGGGGTCACATGACCCGACACTCAAGTCATACAGTCATACAAGCACATGCGGAAGCAACTAGTCTGAGTACAGACTCTAAAAAGAAAGAAGGCTTCTCGAAGCCTGTCTATCTACATAGGCCCTCCATGGCCTGGATCACCACCTGGGTGTCTAGTCACTCGTCGACGTCAAGATCTACGTAAAACCCATCGGAGGGGGCAGTGTTGTCGTCTGAAAACAATAAATAAGCAAACATGAGTACAAAGGTACTCAGCAAGTCTTACATCAGAACCTACTGTACATGCTCATTCTCAAGAAGGTGGTGGGGTTTATGCAGCAAGCCAGCTTTGACTCTTGGCTAAGCTATCCTACGGAATCTTTTAGCAAAATAGTTTTCGCACACGAGTCCACTACTCACCATCACAATACTCCACCGAGGATCCTCCCTCGTATCCTGTGAGGGGGGCCATCCCCGGTACTCACACTTATCTTGAGTCTTTTAGTAGTATCCATTAACTTGTCTATGAACTGTATATGCAATCAAGTAGTCCTTTACCGCGGACGCGGCTATTCGAATAGTTTTATACCCTGTAGGGGTGTACTTCGTCACACATGTTTCCACCACTTAGCGTCTGCACACGAAATGTGCTCGGCAGACTTCAAGCGAAAACCGACGTGGGTGTAGACCACGACCTGACTAACCTCACAAGTCTCTAGTCCAGGGTCATCGCCTATTCAGGTTCCATCCGCAAGGAAATCCGGCCGAGGTGTCCTCAACGGCCCCGAACGATGTGAACAGGGTTCCCGAGACACCAAACGGGTGACTCGGTACACCGTGCCACGGTGTATCTACCGCAACATAGCCCACCCCTAGGGTCAGCGCTACGCACGGCCGCCAACACATGTCCTACAAACACCAGAAACTAGTTGCAACTCCTGGACTGAGGCGAGAGGGGTCAGTAAGTCGAGCGGGGTCATATTTCAGGGCCCAATGTGTGGTAGTAGCTGAATCTTAATTCACGCATACAGAACTCAGTTCTTAGGGACGGCTTCAATGAAACAACCCACCATGTACTCCTACATGGCCTCTCATCGATACCTTTACCAAAACATGTTCAACACATCCCACATATTACTGGCACAAGCATTTCACTCTAGCCCATCACCCAGATGAACCAGACCTGACACAACTCTAAGCATAGCAGGCATAGCAAGGTAGGAATCACAAAATATGGCTCAATCAACTCCTACACATGCTAGTGGGTTTCATCTAGTTACTGTGGCAATGACAGGTCATGCAGAGGATAAGGGTTCAACTACCGTAGCACACAGCAGTTTGAATCGTGTTGTCTTAATGCAGTAAACAAGAGCAGGAGCGGGAACATGGGTTGTATCGGAATGATCAATGGTTGCTTGCCTGATGGAGTGGTGATGGGATACTGCCCTTCAGTTGGATACTCGTGAATATCCTCGGAGGCAGAACCTACCATGGAGAACACAACCGAGCACAATCAACACATGACGATATGCAACAATATGATGCATGCTATGACATGGTACTATGGATGTGTCTTGAGCTAATGCAACTAGCTATGGTTTAAATGGAGTTGGTTTGAGTACAAGATTCAAATTCCAACCCCATATATGATTATTTAAATGCCATTTATTTGTTTTGTCCAAAACAGGGGACAAACATTGTTCAAACATGCATGAAAATGGTACAGATGGATTCCTTGAATTTTTCTGATAATTTTACATATATAATTTGTCTCATTTGGAGTTATGGTTGAATTTCTATGAATTTTTGAAGTTTTGGGTATTTTCTAGAATTTCCTGATTTATTTTAATTCCAGAAAAGATATATTGCGTCAGCATGACAACAGCATTGCGTCAGCAGGTCAAAGGCGGCTGTCCCAGTCAAACCTGACGTGTGGGGGCCACTGGTCAGTGTAACAGGGCAGGGAGAGAGGCTGACTAGTGGGTCCCACCTGTCAGGGTCATTAGTTAATTAAACTAACTAATTTTAGTTAGGAACTAATCTGGATAATTAGCAGAGGGGGGGGCCACTTGTCATTGACTTAGGGAGTCAACTGGGCCCACCCAGTCCACGTCAGTGGTCAAACTCGCCGGACTTGGTCCACGGCTCGTCGCCGGCGACGACAGAGACGGCGGAGGGGCTCGGGATTGCGCTATAGGGCTCCATTTCGAGCGTGGTTTGTTGCTATGGCTTGCTGGCGCTCTCGCGGATCTAGTGGTGGCAGCAGCAGCAGCTAGGATGGCCGGAGTTGACGGCGGCGAGCTCTTTGGCGGCCGCCGGAGTTCGGTTGCGCGCGGGGTCGCGTTTTGGTGCATAGACTAGCAGGGCAAAGGGGCTAGGAGGGCGCTACGCACCGCGAGGAGTAAGTTCGACACACCAGGGTGACCATTTGGTCACCGGAGCATCGTCGACGGCGAGCTCAGGCGGCGGCGCACTTCGGTCATCACGGGGGTGACGGCTACGGCGATCAAATGAAGCGGGGAAGAGGGGGATTCGAAGCAGGAGCTCACTGGGGGCACGTAGAGCAGCTCGGTGGGCTCGGGGACGACCTGGAGACGGAGAATCGGAGCCGGCGACCTTCAGTGCCCGTCGGTGAAGACGACGGCAATTGCGTCACTGCAGGGCTCCCGGCGTCGGTTGGAGCGGTGAGGAGGAAGGTTGGGTCGAGGCGGAGCTTTTGGGCGTAGTGGCATGGCGAGGGGTGGCCGGTGGCCGCGGTGGTAGCGAACGGCGGCGACGAGCCCGTTCGGGTGGTCGCGCGGGAGAGAAACAGGGGAGGAGGGAGAGCGAGGGAGAGGGAAATGAGGGGGCCAGGGGGTGCGTGGCGTCCATAGCGACGTCGGGGAGGCGGCCGAAGCAGGAGGTGGCCGTCGGTGGCCGCGCGCGTGCCGGCGCGCTGCGGGCACACGCCCGGCGTCCTCCTGGCAGGAGCTAGGGGACGACTGGCGTCGGCCTGGTGGGCTGGGCCGTCCAGCTACAGTGCTGGGCCGGTCGGTGGCGCCAGGTAAGTGGCCCACTGGCCTACTCTCTCTCCTCTTTTTTTATTTTATTTTCTATTTTCTATTTCTGTTATTCTGTTTTGATTTAGTTTAAATACTAAATCATTTTATAAAATCCTGGAAATATTTATGGACACTTTCTGAAATATTTCAGTGGCCCAAAAATAATTCCAACATTATTTGAGCATTTAAATTATTTAATAGTATTTAAATGCCCAAATTCAAATATTTATAAATTAAATCAATGCCCCTTTTGATGACCTAAAATTATATTCACCATTTTCCCCAAGGGTTCTAACCCAAGGCAAAGAGGGTGAACATTTCTGAAGGGCATTTCAGGTTCATTGAATTTATTTTTAGTAAACCCTAGTTGATTTCAGGGGGAGGGGTGCTGGGGGTTCTGCTTTCCCCATTTCCATTTCTGATGAAAGTAGACATGATGCACACTCTAATGCATAACCTAGTTAGGATGTGACATTATCCCCGTAACAGCCACCTGACTGGTACAACCGCCCCAAGCACCGGTACAACCGCTGAGTACATCCGGAAGCACCTCCAGGAACCCGTACCTGAGCATCCAGCGGTACAACCACCCCCATGACCGGTACTACCGCCCTGCCTGTGCACAGTGAAAGGTGTTTCACCCCATGTATCCCCCAACTTACCCCTTGGACTATATATACTTGTCCCTTAGCTCCATACTAGGGTTAGCGTTGGTTTAGCTCATACTTCGAGATAGAGCTTCGCTCATCCATCCCGATCTCCTCCTCGAGATAGACTACGGCCCCTCTTCGGAGAAGATCAACTTGGATTCAAGACCCCCCTCTTGGGCGGCCCCATCAAGACCTCCTTCTAGGAGAAGAACCGGTTACTTGTATCGTCCTTTGTTGACCGTGGATCATCGTGTATCTCTTTGTGTTTCGAGGATCTAGCGCATGTGTAATCGAATCTTGTTGGTTTGAGTGATTCTCTCGTGTTTTCCCTCGTGAATCCCCCTCATGTTCTTCGTGTTTCTCTTTGGGATCCGCTCCTTTCATGAAATATCGGCCATCTAGGGTTCCACCCTACATCAGTTGTGGTGTTCTTTTTGTGAAGAAGAAGGATGGAACGGACCGACTTTGTGTTGATTACCGTCCATTGAACAAGAAGACCATAAAGAACAAATACCCACTTCCCAACATCAACGAGCTGTTCGAACAACTCAAAGGCGCCCAAGTATTCTCCAAGCTTGATCTCCGTATGGGTTATCATCAGATTCGAATCTGTGAGCAAGATATTCCCAAGACGGCTTTCAGGACAAGCTATGGTTCATATGAATACACTGTCATGTCTTTTGGCCTCGTCAACGCTCCTCCGACTTTCTCTCGAATGATGAACCTCATCTTCAACGCCTACACCAATGACTTCGTTTTGTTCTATCTCGACGACATTCTGGTTTTCTCGAAGAACAAGGAAGATCATGCCAAGAACTTGCGTTTGGTACTCGACAAGCTGAGGGAACACTAGTTCTACGCCAAGTTCTCCAAGGGTGAATTTTGGCTCGATGAGGTTCTTTATCTTGGTCATATCATCTCTGCCAAGGGCATTGCAGTGAATCCTAAGAAGGTGTCTGCAATTGTGAATTGGGAACCTCCTCAGAACGTGAAGCAACTCCGCAGCTTCGTCAGTCTCGCAAGCTACTGTCAAAGATTCATTGAAAACTTTTCTAAGATCGCGAAGCCTCTCTCAAATCTTCTCCAGAAGCACGTCAAGTACGTTTGGTCTCCGGAGTGTGACATTGCTTTCAACACTTTGAAAGAGAAATTGATCACTGCTCCAGTTCTGACTCCGCCTGATGAATCCAAGCCATACGAGGTCTTTTGTGATGCCTCTCTCCAAGGTCTTGGCGCAGTGTTGATGCAAGAGAAGAAAGTTGTGGCTTATACCTCTCGCCAGTTGAAGCCCAATGAGAAGAACTACCCCACTCATGATCTTGAGTTGGCGGCAGTTGTGCATGCTCTTTTGACTTGGAGACATCTCTTATTGGGAAGAAAAGTGGACATTTTCACTGACCACAAGAGTCTCAAGTACATCTTCACTCAGCCTAATCTCAACCTCAGGCAGACTCGATGGGTCGAAATGATTCAAGAGTATAATCCGAGTATCGAGTATACTCCAGGCAAGGCCAATGTGATTGATGACGCATTGAGGAGAAAGGCTTATTGCAACAGTCTGATTCTCAAGCCTTATCAACCCGAGCTTTGTGAAGCTTTCCGCAAACTTAATCTGCAAGTTGTTCCTCAAGGTTTCCTCGCCAACCTTCAAGTCTCTCCTACCTTGGAAGATCAGATTCGCCAAGCCCAGCTCCTTGATGCTATGGTGAAAAAGGTGAAGATTGGGATTGCCAAGAGTCAACCCAAGTACAAGTGCTACCGCCTTGATGACAAGGATACTCTTTTCTTCGAGGATCGTATTGTTGTGCCCAAAGGTGACCTTCGTAAAGTGATCATGAACGAGGCTCACAATTCTCTCCTCTCCATCCACCCTGGGAGAACGAAGATGTATCAGGACCTCAAGCAGGCTTATTGGTGGACTCGAATGAAGCGCGAGATTGCTCAGTTCGTGAATGAGTGTGATGTGTGCAGAAGAGTGAAGGCAGAACACCAAAGGCCAGCTGGTCTCCTCCAACCCCTTGCCATTCCAGAATGGAAGTTTGACCACATTGAGATTGACTTCGTGACTGGGATTCCAAAGTCTAAGCGTGGCAATGATGCTATATTCGTTGTCATCGATAAACTCACCAAAGTGGCTCACTTTCTGCCTATCAAAGAGTCAATCACTGCAGCTCAATTGGCGGAACACTATACCTCTCGAATTGTCTCTCTGCATGGTATTCCTCAAGTGATCTCTTCAGACCGTGGTAGCATCTTTACCTCCAAGTTTTGGGATTTTTTTCAGAAGGCCATGGGCACCAACATCCGCTTCAGCACAGCTTTCCATCCTCAAACTAGCGGTCAAGTCGAGCGTGTTAACCAGATTCTTGAAGATATGCTCAGGGCTTGTGTGATCTCCTTCGGCATGAAGTGGGAGGATTGTCTTCCTTATGCTGAATTCTCCTACAACAACAGTTTTCAAGCAAGTTCGGGCAAGGCCCCATTTGAAATCTTGTGTGGTAGGAAGTGCCGTACCCCTCTCAACTGGTCTGAGACCGGTGAACATCAGCTTTTGGGAAATGACTTAATCACAGAGGCAGAGGAAATGTGCAATGTCATTCGAGATAACCTCAAAGCAGTCCAATCCCGCCAGAAGAGCTACTATGATAGTAAGCATCGTGATTTGGCTTTCGAGATCGGAGATCATGTTTACCTCCGCGTCTCTCGAATGAAAGGTACTCGTCGCTTCGGTATCAAAGGGAAGCTTGCCCCCAGATACGTGGGACTTTTCAAGATTGTCAGCAAGAGAGGCGATCTCGCCTATCAACTCGAGCTTCCTTCAAACTTTGCAAATGTTCATGATGTGTTCCATGTCTCTCAGCTCCGAAAGTGCTTCAAGACTCCTGACCGCACCGTCAACTTCGAGGACATTGAGCTCCAAGAAGATCTCTCCTATCGTGAGCACCCCGTTGCTATTCTTGAAGAGACTGAACGCAAGACTCGCAACAAGTCAATCAAATTCCTCAAAGTCAAGTGGTCACACCATTCCGACCGTGAAGCTACCTGGGAACGCGAGGATCACCTCCGTTCTGAGTACCCAGCGTTTGTTCAGTCCTAGATCTCGGGACGAGATCCTTTCGTAGTGGTGGAGTGTTGTAACACCCCGGATATGATTTACCCAATATGTACTCCAACTCTTGCCGTTTTCGGCCTTAAGTTATTTTATTTTCTCAGGTTCGGGTTTTTGTCTTCGTGTGTTGTTATCGTTGTCATGCATCTCATATCATGTCATCATGTGCATTGCATTTGCATACGTGTTCATCTCATGCATTCGAGCATTTTCCCCGTTGTCCGTTTTGCATTCCGGCGCTTCGTTCTCCTCTGGTGGTCATTTCTACCTTTCTTTCGTGTGTGGGGATTAAACATTTCCGGATTGGACCGAGACTTGCCAAGTGGCCTTGGTTTACTACCGGTAGACCGTCTATCACGTTTCGTACCATTTGGACTTCGTTTGATGCTCCAACGGTTAACCGAGGACCGAAAAGGCCTCGTGTGTGTTGCAGCCCAACAACCCTCCAATTTGGCCCAAAACCCACCAAAACCTTCTCCATCATCTAGATCGTTTGATCACGATCGCATGGCCAAAAACTGCACCTCATTTGGACTCTCCTAGCTCCCTCCACCTCTATATATAGAGCCCCCCATTTCAACTCACGGACGAAACCCTAGATCCACTCCACGCGCCGCCACCGAACAATTTTCCCCGGGGCGGACGTGTCCGTCTCCACCCCGCCGCCACGTATCAAGCCACCATTGCCCCGCGCCGCTGCGCCCACATCGCCGTCCTGCCCGCGCGCCGGCCCGCCGGGGCCCAGGCGGGGCCCTCCCGGCCCGCGCGCCCGAGCCGCCACACCACCGCCGCCGTCCTCCTCCCGTCCGGGTCGCCTCCTCCTGCCGCTCCCCGCCGGACCCCGCCGCCTTTCGCCGCCCGCCGCCCAAGAGCCTCCTCGCCGTCGCCGCGCCATTGTCGGCAGAGCAAGCGCCGCCGCGGCCAGCTCCTCCCTCCACCGGCCGCACCTAGCCCTCCCGCGCGCCCGCGGCCACCTCCACCGGCCGGCGAGCCCCTCCTCCGCGCCAAGTTCGACACCGGCGAGCTCCATCTCCGGCGAGGATGAACATCGAACCGAGTGCCCTGGATCTGGATCTGAGATCCCGTTTGGGTTGACTTTTGCCCCGAAACCCTAGTTCATATGCTCCTGTTCATCACATCGTAACTCCTCATCCGTAACTCTGTTTTTGGCATATAGTATATCAAAATGTTCGTCTCAGAGAGTACATCATTTCTTCTCATTGCATCATTTTCATTTGAGTTCATCTTGATGCCCGAAATGCTGTTAGAAAAGTGCTACTTGAGATAATTGTCAGATTTGCTGCTCCATTTAGATATTTGTCATTTTTGCCATGATTAATGTGTGCATGATATGCCCATGAGCTCTACATGTGTTTTGTTAAGGGTTTTGCCATCTTTCCAGAGGTGCAACCCATGTATTTTTGTGATGTGTGTGGTGACTAGCACAAGCTTGCAAAGTGAGGCACTTGGTAATGCTGATTTCAGGGACTTAGCATTTCCACTAAGTCCTTGAGCTGTTTATCTCATATGGCCATATGTTCATGTTGTTTCCTAGTGATCCGTGCCTCTTTTGAGGATTATCAGTAAGGATGTTTTGTTAATCTTGTAGTGCTCTATCCATCCATGTCTTTGTTTGTAATTATAGAGCACCCGGGCTTGAGTCAATCGAGCTCTACTTTTGCTATTTCGTGAATCTGGGCAGATTGTCTACTTGTTAGCGATTTTGCCAAGGATGTTGTAGTTGATCCGTGCATGCTATGTTGTTGTTCTTGCCATGTATAGCTTTCATTTTGTGTATTCTTGATGGGTGTATGCTTAGATTGTCATGACTTGCTCTGTAGTGAGTGCATCGAGCTCGTAAACATGCCTACTTGATATCTGTTTTCAGCATGTTCCAGTTTTTCACTAAGTCTGAGAACTGATTATGTTTTTGCCATGTTCACATGCTTGCAAATGTATTTTCTGATCCCTTTTGGCTCAAGGTCACTAAGGGACTTTTGTTAAGCTCTTTGAGTAGCTCCATGCCATCCTTTTTAGCATGTAGTTTTGTTGCTTCGAAGAGTGCTATCAGATCTGAAATTCCAGACCAGTGTTAATTTCACTAAGTGTGAGATCGGTTTACCAAATGCATTTTTGCCATGCTTGTTTGAACCTGTTAGTGGATGAATTGGCCGTAGCTCAGTGCTAGACTTTAGTTAAGAATCTTGAATGCATCCCTGCCATGTATTTTGATGCCATGTTTGAGTGCTGTAGCTTGTTCATCTCATTGCATTTAGATTGCTACTTGCTGTAAATCGAAGACCGGTGTCATATTTGAATCGCTTGCCATTTCCAAACCGTAACTCCGATTCCGGTGATCTTTATATCGTTTTCAAGCGATTTCATCACATCTTTCCAGTGGCACACTTGGTTTTCCAAGTTGAGGCCAGGTTCATGCATTCCTTGTCAAATATTGCATATGCATCACATATTGCATCCCGCATAGCATACCATCTTTGCATCATGTTGTTTGAGTTTGCACGTGGTTGATTGTGTCCTTTGTGCTTGTTTGTCTTGTTTGGGTAGAGCCGGGAGACGAGTGCGCTAACGAGGAGCCCGTTGAGTTTGCTTTCGAGGATCCAGTCAACTCTGACAACTTTGCAGGCAAGATGATCATACCCTCGAAATCACTACTATCTTTGCTTTGCTAGTTGCTCGCTCTTTTGCTATGCCATGCTACGATGCCTACCACTTGCTTTCAAGCCTCCCAAATTGCTATGTCAAACCTCTAACCCACCATGTCCTAGCAAACCGTTGATTGGCTATGTTACCGCTTTGCTCAGCCCCTCTTATAGCGTTGCTAGTTGTAGGTGAAGATTGCAGACCGTTCCTTGTTGGAACATTATTTACTTGTTGGGATATCATTATATTGCCATGTTATCTTAATGCATCTATATACTTGGCAAAGGGTGGAAGGCTCGGCCTCTCGCCTAGTGTTTTGTTCCACTCTTGCCGCCCTAGTTTTTCGTCATATCGGTGTTATGTTCCCAGATTTTGCGTTCCTTACGCGGTTGGGTTATAATGGGAACCCCTTGATAGTTCGCCTTGAATAAAGCTTTTCCAGCAATGCCCAACCTTGGTTTTACCATTTGCCACCTAGCCTCTTTTTCCCTTGGGTTTCCGGAGCCCGAGGTTCATCTTATTTTAAACCCCCCTGGGCCAGTGCTCCTCTGAGTGTTGGTCCGACCGAGTAGACTGCGGGGCCACCTCGGGGCAGCTTGATAGTTGGTTTTACTCGTAGGATGTGTCATCTGAGTGTGCCCTGAGAACAAGATATGTGCAGCTCCTATCGGGATTTGTCGGCACATTCGGGCGGTGTTGCTGGATTTGTTTTAACCTGTCGAAGTGTCTTGAAGAACCGAGGTACCGAGTCTGATCGGAACGTCTCGGGAGGAGGTCTATTCCTTCGTTGACCGTGAGAGCTTGTCATGGGCTAAGTCGGGACACCCCTGCAGGGATTCGAACTTTCGAAAGCCGTGCCCGCGGTTATGGGCAGATGGGAATTTGTTAATGTCCGGTTGTAGATAACTTGAACCTTAATTTAATTAAAATGAATCAACTATGTGAGTTACCGTGATGGCCTCTTCTCAGCGGAGTCCGGGAAGTGGACACGGTGTTGGAGTACGGCTTGCGCAGGTTGTTCTCTAGATTACTCGCTCGCGCTTTGCCTCCTCTTCTCGCTCTCTTTTGCGAACAGGATAGCCACCATATATTCTAGTCGCTTGCTGCAGCTCCACATATATTTACCTTTGCCTTACCTATTAAGCTTAAATAGTCTTGATCGCGAGGGTGCGAGATTGCTGAGTCCCTGTGGCTCACAGATTACTCTTACACCAGATGTAGGGCCTGATGATTCCGCTCCAGGTGACGCGCTTGAGCTCAAGCGGGAGTTCGATGAGGAATCTCAATGATACTATGTTTCTTTTCCTGATGATCAGTAGTGGTGCCCATTTGGGGTGATCGGGACCGTGTCGCATGTTGGGTTGTCTTTTATTTTGGCGCCGTAGTCGGGCCATGAGTGTTTGAATGATGTAATGCTATTCATGTACTTGATTCACGTGGCGAGTGTAAGCCAACTATGTTATCTCCCCTTTTATTATCTATATTACATGGGATGTTGTGAAGATTGCCTAACTTGCGACATATTCCTTCAATGCGATTATGCCTCTAAGTCGTGCCTCGACACGTGGGAGATATAGTCGCATCGAGGGTGTTACAAGTTGGTAATCAGAGCCTTCCCCAACCTTAGGAGCCCCATTGCTTGATCATTTTTAGCAGTCGAATTGTGTCTAGAAAAATGTCTTGAGTCATTTAGGAATTATATATCGGAGAGTTTAGGAATTCTTTTTACTTCCCAGTCTCCTCATCGCTCTGGTAAGGCATCCTGACGTAGAGTTTTGACTCTTCTCTTCTCAAATTTCACTAAAATTTTTTTTAGGATCACGCGGGTATCTTGGAATCTATCCGATGGTTTTGTGATGAGAACATTGTCTTGGTGCCTCCTGTCAGGGGTTTTGTGGAGGTGTCCCGGGGAGTTGAGCTCCGAGGTGTTATCGTCATAATTTTATCGTTGCAATTCTGGAATACCTGAATTTAGTACGCCGACATCGAAAATCTCTTTTATGCAGTTCGTTGGTGAGATAACCTCGACGCCACCCAGTATTGGGGCTGGAGTTCCGGAGTATCGCCATAACTTGTATAACGGATGCTTTTCAAAGGTTGAGGTAGATGGTTTCCGAAGTATTTCTCGGTTATGTGTTGAAGGATGGATATAGCTGGATGTAGGATTTGCTAGATTTGGGTGAGATAATATGCTTCCCCTGTATCCCCAACACCTGATTGCTTAACCGGAAAGGTTCGGGAGTTTCATAGGTGGGAATTCTTATAGCTCTAGTTCTTCTTCCATGGATATTTGGTTTGAGATTGGGATTTCTTACCGAGTATTCGCTCTTGATCCGTACCTTGTTGATTTATTTCTCTACCTAAATTCTAAGTGGCTTCTCAATTTATGGATATGTGACCATTTTGAGAGGAATGCATTCGTTCATTTTGTTTGGATGTGAAGACTATATGTTGCAATTTTCATTCCGTTGGATTCAGCTTCAATACTTGTCTATCAATGTGCTAATGGATGTCAACCTCTTCAGGATGGCTCCTCCAACCCGCATGACTCCGAATCCTGATCCGCCACCACCTCCGGAGGCATGGCAAGCTGTGATGGCCGCAACCAATGCAAACACGCAGTTCATCATGCAAATTCTTCAAGAGCCCAATCAAGCGAATCAAGGCAACCAAGGGAACCAAGGCAACAATCAGAATCACTTTGCTACACTCAACCAGTTCCTTGCTAACGGGCCAAAGACTTTCAGCAATTGTGTTGAGGGAACTGATGCTGACGATTGGCTCGTGGATCTGTGCAAGCATTTCGAGTGCAGTAACGTCAGGCCTGAGAACTTTGTCAAGTTCGCTTCCTTCCAACTCAAAGACCAAGCCGTAGAGTGGTTCCAGCAGTACAAGGATTCCAGAGGAGGACGTGTGATTACTTGGGATGAATTCCGTCAAGATTTCAGAGCTCATCATATCCCTTAGAGCGTGTTTGAAAGCAAGCGTGAGGAATTCCGCAACCTGAAGCAAGGCTCTTTGTCTGTCTATGACTACAACAAGTTGTTCCAGAAGCTCGCCCGCTTTGCCAAGCAGGACATTCCTGATGAGAAGAGCATGATATACCAGTTCAGGGGTGGTCTCAGAGAAGAAATTCAGCTAGCTCTTGTTCTCTTTGAGCCCTTGAGGTACGATGAGTTCTACAACATGGCATTGAAGCAAGAGGCCGCTCAACTGAGATGTGATGCTTCCAAGAAGCGAGTCAGAGATGCTACTCCGTCTTCCTCTACTCAAGTGGCCAAGCAGCAGAAGTATTGGCTTCCTCCTCCTCCGTTTCGTTAGCCGTATCAGAAGAGCAAAGGTGGCAGTGGATCTTTCCACCCACCCAACCCTGGCTTTCAGAACAAGACTTCGTCTCAAGCTCCAAGATCGAGTGCTCCGTATCACCGTCCGCTTTCAGAAGTCACGTGCAACAAGTGCCAACAGAAGGGTCACTATGCCAACAAGTGTTTCAACCAGAGGAGTCTTCCTCCTCCTCCTCCTGTCAGATCGGCAAATACAGCTGTGGTCAAGCATAACCCCAAGCACGCCAAGGTCAACTTGATGAATGCAGCTCAGGCAGAGGATTCGTCAGATGTCATCATGGGTAACCTTCCTGTTAACGATGTTCCCGCAAAAGTACTTTTTGATACTGGTGCATCGCATTCTTTCTTGTCATGCCCGTTTGCATCGAAGCACAATGTTGATACTGAGATCATGCCCAAAGTCATGCAAGTTGTTTCTCCCGGCAAGCTTTTGACTTCTAGTTTGGTGGCTCCCGATATCTCTATCACGTTGGGCGATTACAAGTTTCTCTCTTCTCCGGTGGTTCTTGGCAACTCAGATATTGATCTTATTCTCGGCATGGATTGGCTTACTAAGCACAAGGTGCATCTTGATTGTGCAGCCAGGCAGATTCAATTGACTCATTCGTCTGAGGATGTAATTGTCTTTGCCGCTCGTGATGATACCATCCATCTGTTTTCTCTCAATGAGAAGGGTGAACTGGATGCTATCTCGCAGATTCCAGTCGTTTGTGAATATCAAGACGTCTTTCCAGAAGAGCTTCCAGGAATGCCTCCGCACTGGCCAGTTGAATTCGTCATTGATCTTGAGCCTGTGATAGAGGCAAGGTGTCCCGATCTTTCGATGAGATGATAACTATCGATTTGGTGGAGACTACTTTGACGATCCGACTACAAACGTGCACGACGTTGCGCCTTAGCAATCGCTAAACCAATCTCCTGAGGTTACTGACGATGCCGGAAGCACGGTCAGCCTGACCACGAAGGTCTATTTCTGCAAGCAATCGAAGAACGAGCAAGAATATGATAAAGCAATCTGAATATTGCGAATATATATGAAGTATTGATAATGGTGGGGATCCGTAAGCGGTCTTGGTCTGGTCGTTGGACACAAACGAAGTACACGAAGTTGCAATGGCTAACTTTTAACTAAACAAATCCCAAGGAAAAAGCTACTAGATGGATCTACTTATATAGGAGCAAGGGGTGGCGGCCAAGGAGGTGGGAGGACGTCCCAAGGCAGCCTAAAACTAACCCTAGGTCGTACAAGGCTCATGGGCCCAAGTGGAGGTGATGCAACACCTTTGGGCTTGTAGTTTGACTCGGATTCTGCTGCAACATCAGATTGTTTCGTCCATAACTCAACGCTCCGGACGAATTTGAAGGTGAATCCAATTGGGTTGGAAAGAGCACGAAATCTAGTTTCCAACAAAAAAAGAATCACCCAATTCGGAGTCCGTATGAAAAAGTTGTTGGCGTTTTGAGTCAGGTATGTCTGTGCAGTCCGAATCTGAATCCAGAACGTGAGAGACTTGGACTCTATCTTCTCTTGGCCCAAAAGTGACGTGAGAGGACTTTTTGAACACAACCTAAACTTCTCCTTTTCTCTTATCTTCATATGTGGATTGTACAAATGTCCCATACACCTGTAATTTGACAAAACACAAAAGTGTGTGAAGTATTTTTGTTCTGGATAACATAAATAGATTATTGAATAGTTTGCATTAGAAATCACCTGACAAATATGCATGTATGCAATATTTTTGGTCGTATCCAAGGTAGTCATGTCCTCATCAGCCTGGCACGGAGTCTATGTGCAAGCGTCCTTACAAGCTCGGACCTGAAGAGTTGAAGTAGCTGAAGAAGCAACTCGATATTCAAGAAAGAATGGGTCTCATCCGGCCTAGTTCTTCTCCGTGGGGTTGTGGTGTTCTTTTTGTGAAGAAAAAGGATGGAACGGACCGGCTTTGTGTTGATTACCATCCAGTGAACAAGAAGACCATCAAGAACAAATACCCACTTCCCAACATCAACGAGCTATTCGAACAACTCAAAGGCGCCCAAGTATTCTCCAAGCTTGATCTCCATATGGGTTATCATCAGATTCGAATCCGTGAGCAAGATATTCCCAAGACGGCTTTCAGGACAAGCTATGGTTCATATGAATACACTGTCATGTCTTTTGGCCTCGTCAACGCTCCTCCGACTTTCTCTCGAATGATGAACTTCATCTTCAACGCCTACACCAATGACTTCGTTTTGGTCTATCTCGACGATATTCTGGTTTTCCCGAAGAACAAGGAAGATCATGCCAAGCACTTGCGTTTGGTACTCGACAAGCTGAGGGAACACCAGTTCTACGCCAAGTTCTCCAAGTGCGAACTTTGGCTCAATGAGGTTCTTTATCTTGGTCATATCATCTCTGCCAAGGGCATTGCGGTGAATCCTGAGAAGGTGTCTGCAATTGTGAATTGGGAACCTCCTCAGAACGTGAAGCAACTCCGTAGATTCCTCGGTCTCGCAAGCTACTGTCGAAGATTCGTTGAAAACTTTTCTAAGATCGCGAAGCCACTCTCAAATCTTCTCCAGAAGCACGTCAAGTACGTTTGGTCTCCGGAGTGTGACATTGCTTTCAACACTTTGAAAGAGAAATTGATCACTGCTCCAGTTCTGACTCCGCCTGATGAATCCAAGCCGTACGAGGTCTTTTGTGATGCCTCTCTCCAAGGTCTTGGCGCAGTGTTGATGCAAGAGAAGAAAGTTGTGGCTTATACCTCTCGCCAGTTGAAGCCCAATGAGAAGAACTACCCCACTCATGATCTCGAGTTGGCGGCAGTTGTGCATGCTCTTTTGACTTGGAGACATCTCTTATTGGGAAGAAAAGTGGACATTTTCACTGACCACAAGAGTCTCAAGTACATCTTCACTCAGCCTAATCTCAACCTCAGGCAGACTCGATGGGTCGAAATGATTCAAGAGTATAATCCGAGTATCGAGTATACTCCAGGCAAGGCCAATGTGATTGCTGACGCATTGAGCAGAAAGGCTTATTGCAATAGTCTGATTCTCAAGCCTTATCAACCCGAGCTTTGTGAAGCTTTCCGCGAACTTAATCTGCAAGTTGTTCCTCAAGGTTTCCTCGCCAACCTTCAAGTCTCTCCTACCTTGGAAGACCAGATTCACCAAGCCCAGCTCCTTGATGCTAAGGTGAAAAAGGTGAAGATTGGGATTGCCAAGAGTCAACCCAAGTACAAGTGCTACCGCCTTGATGACAAGGATACTCTTTTCTTCGAGGATCGTATTGTTGTGCCCAAAGGTGACCTTCGTAAAGTGATCATGAACGAGGCTCACAATTCTCTTCTCTCCATCCACCCTGGGAGCACGAAGATGTATCAGGACCTCAAGCAGGCTTATTGGTGGACTCGAATGAAGCGCGGGATTGCTCAGTTCGTGAATGAGTGTGATGTCTGCAGAAGAGTGAAGGAAGAACACCAAAGGCCAGCTGGTCTCCTCCAACCTCTTGCCATTCCAGAATGGAAGTTTGACCACACTGAGATGGACTTCGTGACTGGGTTTCCAAAGTCTAAGCGTCGCAATGATGCTATATTCGTTGTCATCGAGATTCTGCCTATCAAAGAGTCAATCACTGCAGCACAATTGGCGGAACTCTATACCTCTCAAATTGTCTCTCTGCACGGTATTCCTCAAGTGATCTCTTCAGACCGTGGCAGCATCTTTACCTCCAAGTTTTGGGATTCTTTTCAGAAGGCCATGGGCACCAACATCCGCTTAAGCACAGCTTTCCATCCTCAAACTAGCGGTCAAGTCGAGCGTGTTAACCAGATTCTTGAAGATATGCTCAGGGCTTGTGTGATCTCCTTCGGCATGAAGTGGGAGGATTGTCTTCCTTATGCTGAATTCTCCTACAACAACAGTTTTCAAGCAAGTTCGGGCAAGGCCCCATTTGAAATCTTGTATGGCAGGAAGTGCCGTACTGATAGAGGCAAAGGTGTCCCGATGTTTCGATGAGATGGTGGCTATCGTTTTCTGTGGGAGTCGACCTTGACGATCCGACTACGAACGTGCGAGACGTCGCGCCTTAGCAATCGCTAAACCAACTATCGAGGGTTATTGACCATGCTGGAGCACGATCAACCTGACCACGAGGGTCTGTTTCCTGCAAGCAAACAAAGAACAAGCAAGAAACTGAGATTGCAATATGGATTTTGCGAATATAAGATGAAAGCTTTATTGATCAAGGTGGGGTTCTGTGACGTCTTGGTCTGGTCGTTGGACACAAACGAAGTACGCGAAGTTCCAGCTATGGCAAACTTTTAATCTAAACAAAACCCAAAGTCTAAACGATGCCCTAAGGGCTGTATATATGGAGGAAGAGGGGGGAGTTTCGTGGCCCTTGAGGGTGGGGTCCGAAACCAACCCTAACTCTTGTTTCCCCACACATACGGACTCTAAAAATAGCCTATACTTAAGTATTTCGAAATTACATGGGCCTGGCCCATTAATAAGGTGACGCAGCACCTAGAATAGCCTATGGACGAATATTATGAAGTGGCATCTCATATATTTCGTCCAAGGCTTCATGCACTCCTTATGGCGGCTTCAAAGTCCTAAAATCATCACTTCTAACTCCGTTCTTGATCCCCTTGCGCATGCCATCAACTCCATGCGTGTTCTTGCTCCAATCTTCAACCTTCTCCAAGCTAGGCCCTTCATTTGTAAACAAAACAAATGTATCCAATTTAGGCAGCATCATAATCTCATGAACATTAGAATCATTACCAAGAAACGAAAGTACCTGGTAATTTAATTGGCGTGCGCGATCTCTAGTAATTGGTCCAGTATATGTAACAGTAGGGGCTGTGGGTTTAACAATGGTATTGATGTCCTCATCATCCTCCCCTTCTTGAAATGAAGTCGTCCTCGACGGAAGCTCATCTTCCTCACCCAAATAAGGCTTCAAATCTGCAATGTTGAAAGTGGGACTAACCCCAAAATCTGCAGGTAGCTCAAGTTTATATGCATTATCATTTATTTTCTCTAACACCTTAAAAGGACCATCAGCACGTGGCATTAGCTTTGATTTGCGCAGATTAGGAAATCTATCTTTACGCAAATGTAACCAAACAATATCTCCAGGTGCAAACACAACATGTTTTCTACCCTTATCTCCAGCAAGTTTATATTTAGCATTCATACGCTCAATGTTTTCCTTAGTTAACTCATGCATTTTTAAAATCAATTCAGAACGTTCTTTAGCATCAAAATTAACCTTCTCCGAAGATGGAAGATGCAACAAATCAATAGGTGCACGAGGTAGGAAACCATACACAATTTCAAAAGGGCACATCTTAGTAGTAGAATGCAATGAACGATTATAAGCAAATTCAATATGAGGCAAGCATTCTTCCCACATTTTCTTGTTATTCTTCAAAACAGCCCGAAGCATAGTAGACAATGTTCTATCGACTACTTTAGTTTGTCCATCAGTTTGGGGGTGACAAGTAGTACTAAAAAGCAGCTTAGTCCCCAACTTAGCCCATAAACATCTCCAAAAGTGGCTAAGAAATTTAGTATCACGATCTGAAACAATAGTATTTGGCACACCATGCAAGCGAATAATTTCACGAAAGAACAAATCAGCAACATTAACAGCATCATTGCTTTTATGACATGGTATAAAGTGTGCCATTTTCGAAAACCTATCCACGACAACAAATATGCTATCCCTCCCCTTCTTTGTTCGAGGTAAACCTAAAACAAAGTCCATAGATATATCCTCCCAAGGAACACTAGGTACAGGCAAAGGCATATATAAACCATGAGGATTGAGTCGTGACTTAGCTCTTTGACATGTAGTGCAGCGAGCAACAAAACGCTCAACATCCCGTCTCATCTTTGGCCAAAAGAAATGTGTAGCAAGTATATCCTCCGTTTTCTTGACGCCAAAGTGTCCCATTAATCCTCCTCCATGCGCCTCCTGCAACAACAAAAGACGAACAGAGCTAGCTGGAATGCATAGCTTGTTAGCACAAAACACAAATCCATCGTTAAGAACGAACTTGTTCCAAGTTCTCCCTTCCTTAAAATTCTGCAATACATCTTTAAATTCAGCATCATGAACATATTGATCTTTGATGGTCTCCAAACCAAATATTTTAAAGTCAAGTTGTGAAAGCATAGTATAACGACGAGACAAGGCATCAGCAATAACATTTTCTTTACCCTTCTTGTGTTTAATGACATAAGGGAAAGTCTCAATGAATTCAACCCATTTAGCATATCTACGGTTCAGTTTTGCTTGACTTTTAATGTGTTTCAAAGATTCATGATCAGAATGTATAACAAATTCCTTGGGCCATAAATAATGTTGCCATGTTTCTAAGGGCCGAACAAGAGCATATAATTCTATATCATAAGTAGAATAGTTCAGACTAGGCCCACTCAATTTTTCAGAAAAGTATGCAGCAGGTTTTCCATCTTGTAATAACACACCTCCTAATCCAATTCCACTAGCATCACATTCAAGCTCAAAAGTCTTATTGAAATTAGGAAGTTGGAGTAAAGGAGCATGTGTCAACTTATCTTTCAATACCGTGAAGGCTTCTTCCTGTGCGGTACCCCAAACAAAAGGAACATCCTTCTTTGTAAGCTTGTTGAGAGGTGCAGCAATGGTGCTGAAATCTCTCACAAAACGCCTATAGAAACCAGTGAGGCCAAGGAAACTCCGCACTTGTGTGACCGTTTTTGGATGCGGCCAACTCTCAATAGCTTCAATCTTGGCTTTATCAACTTCTATTCCCTGTGGAGTAACAACATAGCCAAGAAAAGATACTCGGTCGGTGCAAAAGGTGCACTTTCCAAGGTTACCAAACAAACGTGCATCACGTAGAGCAATAAAAACAGCACATAAATGTTCCAAATGTTCCTCCAAAGATTTGCTATAAATCAATATGTCATCAAAGTAAACTACCACAAATCGTCCAATGAAAGGACGTAAAACTTCGTTCATTAACCTCATGAAAGTACTAGGTGCATTAGTTAACCCAAAAGGCATGACTAACCACTCATATAATCCAAACTTAGTTTTAAATGCTGTTTTCCATTCATCTCCCAATTTCATACAAATTTGATGGTATCCACTACGCAAATCAACTTTGGAGAATATTGTAGAGCCACTCAATTCATCAAGCATATCATCTAGCCTAGGAATAGGATGACGATAACGAATAGTAATATTATTAATGCCTCTACAATCAACGCACATACGCGACGTACCATCCTTTTTCGGCACTAAAATGATAGGAACAGCACAAGGACTAAGGGATTCGCGTATATAACCTTTGTCGAGTAGTTCATGTACTTGACGCATAATCTCCTTCGTCTCCTCTGGATTGGTACGGTATGGTGCACGGTTGGGTAATGATGCACCGGGAATTAAGTCAATTTGATGCTCAATCCCTCGAATAGGTGGTAATCCCGGTGGCACGTCTTGTGGAAAGACGTCAGCGAACTCCTGCAAAATGTTAGTGACAGCAGGAGGCAAAGAGGAAGGCACGTCCTCGAATGAAAATAATGCCTCTTTGCACACAAAAGCATAGCAAACAGATTTGCTAAAATCTAGATCATCAATATCAGATTTGGTGGCAAGTAAACATGCCCTTTTCAATTTAATTTCAGAAGCAACACTAGATTGTTTATTATTATTAGGCTGCATTTGTTGCTCAAATTCTTTTGCCACAATCTGATTTTCACTCTTATTTTTCTCCTGTTTTGCTTTATTAGCTCTATTAATATCATCTTTCAAAATGGAATCAGGAGTTATAGGAAGCAAAGTAATATTCTTATCCTTATGAACAAGAGTATACTGATTGTTTCTACCATGGTGAACAGAATTTTTATCAAATTGCCATGGTGTACCAAGTAATAAGGAACATGCTTGCATAGGTACCACATCACAATCAACATAATCAGCATATGTAGAGATATTAAAATGCACACGAACAGTACGTGTTACCTTAACCTTGCCGTTGTTGTTGAACCATCGGATGTAGTAAGGATGTGGATGTGGTCTTGTGGTGAGAGAGAACTTCTCCACCATCTCCATGCTAGCCAAGTTGTTGCAACTCCTTCCATCTATGATCACGCGAACAGAACGTTCCTTCACAACTCCCTTTGTATGGAACAAATTATGCCTCTGATTTTGCTCAGCTTGTGTAACCTGCACACTCAAAACACGTTGAGCAACTAAACATTCATACCTGTCAGCATCTTCAGGAGCCATGTATTGTGTCTCATGATCAGAATCGTCTCCACCGTGTTCGTCACGTGTAATAAGAGCCAAAGTCTCCTCATCATAGTCACTAGCGGACTCATACCCACCATCCTCACTAACAATCATCACACGTTTAGATGGGCATTCTCTCGCATAATGACCTCCACCCTTGCAACGTCGACAAATAATATCATGTGTTTGCCCTGTGGATGCCATGGATGCAGAAGAGCTCTTTGCAGGCCCAGAAGGTGTGCTCTTGGCAGATAGTGGTGATTGTGCCTGCTTTATTGTATCATGGTTGGAGGTGGCAGCCGACGGAGGCGCCGGTGTAGCAGAACGTGTGGAAGTAGATGATGCACGTGGTGTCCATGATGAAGGTCGACCTGCTGAAAAGTTAGTCCGCGCCAATGCCTGTCAATCCTGCACTTCACGTTCAGCTTTACAAGCAAGATGGAATAAACGATTGATATTAGTATAGTCCTTATACTCTAGAATCGTCTGAATCTCTCTATTTAATCCACCCATAAAACGTGCAAGCATAGCTTCATTCTCCTCAACAATACCACATCTAATCATGCCAGTTTGCAATTCCTGATAATATTCTTCTACAGAATTTTTTCCCTGTCTTAAGCGCTGCAATTTTTGAAGTAATTCACGTTGATAATATGGTGGAACCCAACGAGTACGCATAGCAGTATTCAAAGCAGCCCAAGTAGCAGGAATGGGATATAATCTACAATGCTCAGACCACCAAACACATGCAAAACTAGTGAATGCACAAACAGCAGCAGGAACACGCATCTCCTCGGGATATTGTAAACATGTAAATCGTTGTTCAGTTTCTAACTCCCAAGTAAGCTATATATCAGGAACATATCTACCCTCAAATGGTGGAATATTCAATTTTAGTTTAGGGAGATGGTCATGATCTGGTACCTGAGGGTGAGCCCTACCATTGCCATTATTTGCATGTGGACGACCTGGTGGTTGCTGTGCCGGTGGTGGCACGTAGTTCTGATTTTGATCAACCTCATCCTCGTAATCGCTAGCAAAATCATCCTCCTCCGCATCAGCAGCAGGAGCCACAGAAGTAGCAACAGCAGCACCAACAGTTTGGCCAGGTGCAAGAGGGAGACGGCTCGCTCGGCGGAGGGCTGTTTCACGATGTGTAGGTAGTCATTGTTGTTGTAGAGGTGCGTTAGGTGCAGCCGGTGGTGGTGGTGGAAGACGCACGAGCAATTCATTAAACCTGTTATCGAGCTTTGTTTCGAACGTCTTTTCCATGCCATCTATCTTCTCCATGGCCTCTTCAAATCTGTTTAGCACATCTTGCACCTGTCCATTCATCATTTGCTGAAATTTATCATGCAACTCCTGATTCGTCATGTTCTCCTAGTCAGTCTCGTCGGCTTGTGATCCTACCATGGTTAGCAACAATAGAAACATACAAGAATATGATCCTACAGAATACTAACAAGAGGTGGTGGTGGTGTCACAAATCCGTCAAGCCAATCTCAAATTCTTACCAGTTCTTACCAGCTGCAGGCGGTGATCGGCAACCGTTGTAGTCAAAACTCTCAAAAGCTTGGATAGAGCGATTGCCAGGGAGAGTCAAACGCACTACGTAGATGTATGTGGAGCTGGGAAGGCTTATAGTATGGTAGAAAAAAGGGTCAGCAATAATCAATTCAGAGATGCAAAGTTGAATAAACGCTCAACAACGGTACTGTGCTGGTCCTATGCTAGACCGTGCTAGAGACGCGAGCCTAGTGATAGAGGCAAAGGTGTCCCGATGTTTCGATGAGATGGTGGCTATCGTTTTCTATGGGAGTCGACCTTGACGATCCGACTACGAACGTGCGAGACGTCGCGCCTTAGCAATCGCTAAACCAACTTCCGAGGGTTATTGACCACGCCGGAGCACGATCAACCTGACCACGAGGGTCTGTTTCCTGCAAGCAAACGAAGAAGAAGCAAGAAACTGAGATTGCAATCTGAATATTGTGAATATAAGATGAAAGCTTTATTGATCAAGGTGGGGTTTTGTGACGTCTTGGTCTGGTCGTTGGACACAAACGAAGTACGAGAAGTTGCAGCTATGGCGAACTTTTAATCTAAACAAAACCCAAAGTCTAAACGATGCCCTAAGGGCTGTATATATGGAGGAAGAGGGGGGAATTTCGTGGCCCTTGAGGGTGAGGTCCGAAACCAACCCTAACTCTTGTTTCCCCACACATACAGACTCTAAAAATAGCCTATACTTAAGTATTTCGAAATTACATGGGCCTGGCCCATTAATAAGGTGACGCAGCACCTAGAATAGCCTATGGACGAATATTATGAAGTGGCATCTCGTATATTTCGTCCAAGGCTTCATGCACTCCTTATGGCGGCTTCAAAGTCCTAAAATCATCACTTCTAACTCCGTTCTTGATCCCCTTGCGCATGCCATCAACTCCATGCGTGTTCTTGCTCCAATCTTCAACCTTCTCCAAGTTAGGCCCTTCATTTGTAAACAAAACAAATGTATCCAATTTAGGCAGCATCATAATCTCATGAACATTAGAATCATTACCAAGAAACGAAAGTACCTGGTAATTTAATATGTGTGCGCGAGCTCTAGTAATTGGTCCAGTATATGTAACAGTAGGGGCTGTGGGTTTAACAATGGTATTGATGTCCTCATCATCCTCCCCTTCTTGAAATGAAGTCGTCCTCGAACGGAAGCTCATCTTCCTCACCCAAGTAAGGCTTCAAATCTGCAATGTTAAAAGTGGGACTAACCCCAAAATCTGCAGGTAGCTCAAGTTTATATGCATTATCATTTATTCTCTCTAACACCTTAAAAGGACCATCAGCACGTGGCATTAGCTTTGATTTGCGCAGATTAGGAAATCTATCTTTACGCAAATGTAACCAAACAAGATCTCCAGGTGCAAACACAACATGTTTTCTACCCTTATCTCCAGCAAGTTTATATTTAGCATTCATACGCTCAATGTTTTCCTTAGTTAACTCATGCATTTTTAGAATCAATTCAGAACGTTCTTTAGAATCAAAATTAACCTTCTCCGAAGATGGAAGAGGCAACAAATCAATAGGTGCACGAGGTAGGAAACCATACACAATTTCAAAAGGGCACATCTTAGTAGTAGAATGCAATGAACGATTATAAGCAAATTCAATATGAGGCAAGCATTCTTCCCACATTTTCTTGTTATTCTTCAAAACAGCCCTAAGCATAGTAGACAATGTTCTATTGACTACTTCAGTTTGTCCATCAGTTTGGGGATGACAAGTAGTACTAAAAAGCAGCTTAGTCCCCAACTTAGCCCATAAACATCTCCAAAAGTGGCTAAGAAATTTAGTATCACGATCTGAAACAATAGTATTTGGCACACCATGTAAGCGAATAATTTCACGAAAGAACAAATTAGCAACATTAACAGCATCATCGCTTTTATGACATGGTATAAAGTGTGCCATTTTCGAGAACCTATCCACGACAACAAATATGCTATCCCTCCCCTTCTTTGTTCGAGGTAAACCTAAAACAAAGTCCATAGATATATCCTCCCAAGGAACACTAGGTACAGGCAAAGGCATATATAAACCATGAGGATTGAGTCGTGACTTAGCTCTTTGACATGTAGTGCAGCGAGCAACAAAACGCTCAACATCCCGTCTCATCTTTGGCCAAAAGAAATGTGTAGCAAGGATATCCTCCGTCTTCTTGACGCCAAAGTGTCCCATTAATCCTCCTCCATGCGCCTCCTGCAACAACAAAAGACGAACGGAGCTAGGTGGAATGCATAGCTTGTTAGCACGAAACACAAATCCATCGTTAAGAACGAACTTGTTCCAAGTTCTCCCTTCCTTACAATTCTGCAATACATCTTTAAATTCAGCATCATGAACATATTGATCTTTGATGGTCTCCAAACCAAATATTTTAAAGTCAAGTTGTGAAAGCATAGTATAACGACGAGACAATGCATCAGCAATAACATTTTCTTTACCCTTCTTGTGTTTAATGGCATAAGGGAAAGTCTCAATGAATTCAACCCATTTAGCATGTCTATGGTTCAGTTTTGCTTGACTTTTAATGTGTTTCAAAGATTCATGATCAGAATGTATAACAAATTCCTTGGGCCATAAATAATGTTGCCATGTTTCTAAGGTCCGAACAAGAGCATATAATTCTTTATCATAAGTAGAATAGTTCAGACTAGGCCCACTCAATTTTTCAGAAAAGTATGCAACAGGTTTGCCATCTTGTAATAACACACCTCCTAATCCAATTCCACTAGCATCACATTCAAGCTCAAAGGTCTTATTGAAAATAGGAAGTTGGAGTAAAGGAGCATGTGTCAACTTATCTTTCAATACCGTGAAGGCTTCTTCCTGTGCGGTACCCCAAACAAAAGGCACATCCTTCTTTGTAAGCTCGTTGAGAGGTGCAGCAATGGTGCTGAAATCTCTCACAAAACGCCTATAGAAACCAGCGAGGCCAAGGAAACTCCGCACTTGTGTGGCCGTTTTGGGATGCGGCCAACTCTCAATAGCTTCAATCTTGGCTTTATCAACTTCAATTCCCTGTGGAGTAACAACATAGCCAAGAAAAGATACTCGGTCGGTGCAAAAGGTGCACTTTCCAAGGTTACCAAGCAAACGTGCATCACGTAGAGCAATAAAAACAGCACGTAAATGTTCCAAATGTTTCTCCAAAGATTTGCTATAAATCAATATGTCATCAAAGTAAACTACCACAAATCGTCCAATGAAAGCACGTAAAACTTCGTTCATTAACCTCATGAAAGTACTAGGTGCATTAGTTAACCCAAAAGGCATGACTAACCACTCATATAATCCAAACTTAGTTTTAAATGCTGTTTTCCATTCATCTCCAAATTTCATATGAATTTGATGGTATCCACTACGCAAATCAACTTTGGAGAATATTGTAGAACCACTCAATTCATCAAGCATATCATCTAGCCTAGGAATAGGATGACGATAATGAATAGTAATATTATTAATGCCTCTACAATCAACGCACATACGCGACGTACCATCCTTTTTCGGCACTAAAATGATAGGAACAGCACAAGGACTAAGGGATTCGCGTATATAACCTTTGTCGAGCAGTTCTTGTACTTGACGCATAATCTCCTTCGTCTCCTCTGGATTGGTACGGTATGGTGCACGGTTGGGTAATGATGCACCGGGAATTAAGTCAATTTGATGCTCAATCCCTCGAATAGGTGGTAATCCCGGTGGCACGTCTTGTGGAAAGACGTCAGCGAACTCCTGCAAAATGTTAGTGACAGCAGGAGGCAAAGAGGAAGGCACGTCCTCGAATGAAAATAATGCCTCTTTGCACACAAAAGCATAGCAAACAGATTTGCTAAAATCTAGATCATCAATATCAGATTTGGTGGCAAGTAAATATGCGCTTTTCAATTTAATTTCAGAAGCAACACTAGATTGTTTATTATTATTAGACTGCATTTGTTGCTCAAATTCTTTTGCCACAATCTGATTTTCACTCTTATTTTTCTCCGGTTTTGCTTTATTAGCTCTATAAATATCATCTTTCAAAATGGACTCAGGAGTCATAGGAAGCAAAGTAATATTCTTATCCTTATGAACAAGAGTATACTGATTGTTTCTACCATGATGAACAGAATTTTTATCAAATCGCCATGGTCTACCAAGTAATAAGGAACTTGCTTGCATAGGTACCACATCACAATCAACATAATCAGCATATGTAGAGATACTAAAATGCACACGAGCAGTACGTGTTACCTTAACCATGCCGCTGTTGTTGAACCATTGGATGTAGTAAGGATGTGGATGTGGTCTTGTGGTGAGAGAGAGCTTCTCCACCATCTCCATGCTAGCCAAGTTGTTGCAACTCCCTCCATCTATGATCACGCGAACAGAATGTTCCTTCACAACTCCCTTTGTATGGAACAAATTATGCCTCTGATTTTGCTCAGCTTGTGTAACCTGCACACTCAAAACACGTTGAGCAACTAAACATTCATACCTGTCAGCATCTTCAGGAGCCATGTATTGCGTCTCATGATCAGAATCGTCTCCACCGTGTTCATCACGTGTAATAAGAGCCAAAGTCTCCTCATCATAGTCACTAGCGGACTCATACCCACCATCCTCACTAACAATCATCACACGTTTAGATGGGCATTCTCTCGCATAATGACCTCCACCATTGCAACATCGACAAATAATATCATGTGTTTGCCCTATGGATGCCATGGATGAAGAAGAGCTCTTTGCAGGCCCAGAAGGTGTGCTCTTGGTAGATAGTGGTGATTGTGCCTGCTTTATTGTATCACGGTTGGAGGTGGCAGCCGACGGAGGCGCCGGTGTAGCAGAACATGTGGAAGTAGATGATGCACGTGGTGTCCATGATGAAGGTCGACCTGCAGAAAAGTTAGTCCGCGCCAATGCCTGTCGATCCTGCACTTCACGTTCAGCTTTACAAGCAAGATGGAATAAACGAGTGATATTAGTATAGTCCTTATACTCTAGAATCGTCTAAATCTCTCTATTTAATCCACCCATAAAACGTGCAAGCATCGCTTCATTCTCCTCAACAATACCACATCTAATCATGCCAGTTTGTAATTCCTGATAATATTCTTCTACAGAATTTTTTCCCTGTCTTAAGCGCTGCAATTTTTGAAGTAATTCACATTGATAATATGGTGGAACCCAACGAGTACGCATAGCATTTTTCAAAGCAGCCCAAGAAGCAGGAATGGGATATAATCTACAATGCTCAGACCACCAAACACATGCAAAACTAGTGAATGCACAAACAGCAGCAGGAACACGTCTTTCCTCGGGATATTGTAAACATGTAAATCGTTGTTCAGTTTCTAACTCCCAAGTAAGATATATATCAGGAACATATCTACCCTCAAATGTTGGAATATTCAATTTTAGTTTAGGGAGATGGTCATGATCTCGTACCTGAGGGTGAGCCCTACCATTGCCATTATTTGCATGTGGACGACCTGGTGGTTGCTGTGCTGGTGGTGGCACATAGTTCTGATTTTGATCAACTTCATCCTCGTAATCGCCATCAAAATCATCCTCCTCCGCATCAGCAGTAGGAGCCACAGAAGTAGCAACAGCAGCACCAACAGTTTGGCCAGGTGCAAGAGGGAGACGGCTCGCTCGGCGGAGGGCTGTTTCACGATGTGTAGGTAGTCGTTGTTGTTGTTGTTTTTGTAGAGGTGCGTTAGGTGCAGCCGGTGGTGGTGGTGGAAGATGTGCGAGCAATTCATTAAACCTGTTATCGAGCTTTGTTTCGAACGTCTTCTCCATGTCATCTATCTTCTCCATGGCCTCTTCAAATCTGTTTAGCACATCTTGCACCTGTCCATTCATCATTTGCTAAAATTTATCATGCAACTCCTGATTCTTCATGTTCTCCTAGTCAGTCTCGTCGGCTTGTGATCCTGCCATGGTTAGCAGCAATAGAAACACACAAGAATATGATCCTACAGACTACTAACAAGTGATGGTGGTGGCGGGTGTCACAAATCCGTCAAGCAAATCTCAAATTCTTACCAGTTCTTACCCAGCAGCAGGCGGTGATCGGCAACCGTTGTAGTCAAAACTCTCAAAAGCTTGGATAGAGCGATTGCCAGCGAGAGTCAAACGCACGACGTAGATGTATGTGGAGCTGGGAAGGCTTATAGTATGGTAGCCAAAAGGGTCAGCAATAATCAATTTAGAGATGCAAAGTTGAATAAACGCTCAACGATGGTACTGTGCTGGTCCTAGGCTAGACCGTGCTAGAGACGCGAGCCTAGAACACTAACAAAATCACGGTGCTGCACGTAAATAAGGGGAAAGCACACTCTGGAACTTTTTTTTGCACTTTTTTTGCGCTCCTCTTTTTTTTCCCGAGACCTACGCAGGCAAGGAAACACGAAACGGAATTTAGATTGGTCTCAAGAACAAACCTAATATGAGAAGAACTCGGATTGGTGGTGGATATATGGTTGTGGTATATGGCAGCGGTGGTGGTATATGGTAGCGGTGGTGTATATGGATACGGATTGGTGGTGGTATATGGATACGGAGTCAGAGCGGTGGCGGATAAGCAATGGTGGTAGATGGGTGATGATGATGGTGCGGCGGCGGCGTAACAACTTATGACCAGAACTCGAAACTCTAAAAGACTAGACTCTAAGACCAGCAACTTGACACGACGATGCAACCGCAAATTCAACAAAGCAAAAAACCCTAAAAAGATTATGCAAAGGCTCAGATTGGTTCGGATATGATGAACTAACCCTAATTTTTTTGTGGCTTTTTCGTGGACTGTAGGTATGAAGAACAGACTCGATCTAATCTATGAAAAACTGTAAAATCTCACCGAGCAACCTGGAAATCTGATACCACTTGATAGAGGCAAAGGTGTCCCGATGTTTCGATGAGATGGTGGCTATCGTTTTCTGTGGGAGTCGACCTTGACGATCCGACTACGAACGTGCGAGACGTCGCGCCTTAGCAATCGACGGGCAACCTGCGGGGCCACCTCGGGGAAACTTGAGGGTTGGTTTTTCTCGTAGCTTGACCTATCCGGTGTGCCCTGAGAACGAGATATGTGCAGCTCCGATTGGGAATTGTTGGCACAGTCGGGCGGCTTTGCTGGTCTTATTTTACCATTGTCGAAATGTCTTGTAACTGGGAATCCGATTCTGATCGGGTCCTTCTGGGACAAGGAATATCCTTCGTTGATCGTGAGATCTTGTGATGGGCTAAGTTGTGATGATGACATCAATACCATTGTTACACCCACAGCCCCTACTGTTACATATACTGGGCCAATTACTAGAGCTCGCGCACGCCAATTAAATTACCAGGTACTTTCGTTTCTTGGTAATGATTCTAATGTTCATGAGATTATGATGCTGCCTAAATTGGATACATTTGTTTTGCTTACAAATGAAGGGCCTAGCTTGGAGAAGGATGAACATTGGAGCAAGAACACGCATGGAGTTGATGGCATGCACAAGGGGATCAAGAACGGAGTTACAAGTGATGATTTCAGGACTTTGAAGCCGCCATAAGGAGTGCATGAAGCCTTGGACGAAATATACAAGATGCCACTTCATAATATTCGTCCATAGGCTATTCTAGGTGTTGCGTCACCTTATTAATGGGCCAGGCCCATGTAATTTCGAAATACTTAAGTATAGGCTATATTTAGAGTCCGTATGTGTGGGGAAACAAGAGTTAGGGTTGGTTTCGGACCCCACCCTCAAGGGCCACGAAATTCCCCCCTCTTCCTCCATATATACAGCCCTTAGGGCGTCGTTTAGACTTGGGGTTTTATTTAGATTAAAAGTTCGCCATAGCTGCAACTTCGCGTACTTCGTTTGTGTCCAACGACCAGACCAAGACCTCACAGAACCCCATCTTGATCAATAAAGCTTTCATCTTATATTCGCAATATCCAGATTGCAATCTCCGTTTCTTGCTTGTTCTTCGTTTGCTTGCAGGAAACAGACCCTCGTGGTCAGGTTGATCGTGCTCCGGCGTGGTCAATAACCCTCGGAAGTTGGTTTAGCGATTGCTAAGGCACGACGTCTCGCACGTTCGTAGTCGGATCGTCAAGGTCGACTCCCACAGAAAACGATAGCCACCATCTCATCGAAACATCGGGACACCTTTGCCTCTATCAAGTGGTATCAGATTTCCAGGTTGCTCGGTGAGATTTTACAGTTTTTCGTAGATTAGATCGAGTCTGTTCTTCATACCTACAGTCCACGAAAAAGCCACAAAAAAATTAGGGTTAGTTCATCATATCCGAACCAATCTGAGCCTTTGCATAATCTTTTTAGGGTTTTTGCTTTGTTGAATTTGCGGTTGCATCGTCGTGTCAAGTTGCTGGTCTTAGAGTCTAGTCTTTTAGAGTTTCGAGTTCTGGTCATAAGTTGTCACGCCGCCGCCGCACCATCATCATCGCCCATCTACCACTATTGCTCACCCGCCACCGCTCTGACTCCGTATCCATATACCACCAGCAATCCGTATCCATATACCACCACCGCTACCATATACCACCACCGCTGCCATATACCACAACCATATATCCACCACCAATCCGAGTTCTTCTCATATTAGGTTTGTTCTTGAGATCAATCTCAATTCCGATTCGTGTTTCCTTGCCTGCGTAGGTCTCGGAAAAAAAAAGAGTCTGGAGACCCCCGGGCAGTTTTTAGGCCAAAATTTTCACGGGCAAATTTTTTTTCCCTATCCTATTTTTAGGCTTTTCTGAGTCTTTTGAGCCACATGCCATCATAGTGATTTTTTGCGAAACTTTTTCGTCGTCGCTGCCCTGATTTCCGAAAAAAAGTGAAAAAAAAATTTCGTGCCATCCTAGCAGTTTGACGAGGGAAGAGTTTTGAGACACTCGCCATTATAGTGATTTTTCGCAAAAAAAAAGAGGAGCGCAAAAAAAAAGAGCGCCAAAAAAAGAGCAAAAAAAATAAGTTCCCGAGTGTGCTTTTCCCTTCTTTACGTGCAGCGCCGTGATTTTGTTAGTGTTCTAGGCTCGCGTCTCTAGCACGGTCTAGCCTAGGACCAGCACAGTACCGTCGTTGAGCGTTTATTCAACTTTGCATCTCTAAATTGATTATTGCTGACCCTTTGTGCTACCATATTATAAGCCTTCCCAGCTCCACATACATCTATGCCGTGCGTTTGACTCTCCCTGGTAATCGCTCTATCCAAGCTTTGCGAGTTTTGACTACGACGGTTGCCGATCACCGCCTGCTGCTGGGTAAGAACTGGTAAGAATTTGAGATTGGCTTGACGGATTTGTGACACCACCACCACCTCTTGTTAGTATTCTGTAGGATCATATTCTTGTGTGTTTCTATTGTTGCTAACCATGGCAGGATCACAAGCCGACGAAACTGACTGGGAGAACATGACGAATCAGGAGTTGCATGATAAATTTCAGCAAATGATGAATGGACAGGTGCAAGATGTGCTAAACAGATTTGAAGAGGCCATGGAGAAGATAGATGGCATGGAAAAGACGTTCAAAACAAAGCTCGATAACAGGTTTAATGAATTGTTCGCGCGTCTTCCACCACCACCACCGGCTGCACCTAACGCACCTCTACAACAACAACAACAACGACTACCTACACATCGTGAAACAGCCCTCCGCCGAGCGAGCCGTCTCCCTCTTGCACCTGGCCAAACTGTTGGTGCTGCTGTTGCTACTACTGTGGCTCCTCCTGCTGATGCGGAGGAGGATGATTTTGCTGGCGATTACGAGGATGAGGTTGATCAAAATCAGAACTACGTGCCACCACCAGCACAGCAACCACCAGGTCGTCCACATGCAAATAATGGCAATGGTAGGGCTCACCCTCAGGTACGAGATCATGACCATCTCCCTAAACTAAAATTGAATATTCCACCATTTGAGGGTAGATATGTTCCTGATATATATCTTACTTGGGAGTTAGAAACTGAACAGCGATTTACATGTTTACAATATCCCGAGGAGAGACGTGTTCCTGCTGCTGTTTGTGCATTCACTAGTTTTGCATGTGTTTGGTGGTCTGAGCATTGTAGATTATATCCTATTCCTGTTACTTGGGCTGCTTTGAAAACTGCTATGCGTACTCGATGGGTTCCACCATATTATCAACGTCAATTACTTCAAAAATTGCAGCGCTTAAGACAGGGAAAAAATTCTGTAGAAGAATATTATCAGGAATTACAAACTGGCATGATTAGATGTGGTATTGTTGAGGAGAATGAAGCTATGCTTGCACGTTTTATGGGTGGATTAAATAGAGAGATTCAGACGATTCTTGAGTATAAGGACTATACTAAATATCACTCGTTTATTCCATCTTGCTTGTAAAGCTGAACGTGAAGTGCAGGATCGACAGGCATTGGCGCGGACTAATTTTTCTGCAGGTCGACCTTCATCATGGACACCATGTGCATCATCTACTTCCACATGTTCTGCTACACCGGCGCCTCCGTCGGCTGCCACCTCCAACCGTGATACAATAAAGCAGGCACAATCACCACTATCTGCCAAGAGCACACCTTCGGGGCCTGCAAAGAGCTCTTCTTCATCCATGGCATCCACAGGGCAAACACATGATATTATTTGTCGACGTTGAGGGTGGAGGTCATTATGCGAGAGAATGCCCATCTAAACGTGTGATGATTGTTAGTGAGGATGGTGGGTATGAGTCCGCTAGTGACTATGATGAGGAGACTTTGGCTCTTATTACACGTGACGAACACGGTGGAGACGATTCTGATCATGAGACGCAATACATGGCTCCTGAAGATGCTGACAGGTATGAATGTTTAGTTGCTCAACGTGTTTTGAGTGTGCAGGTTACACAAGCTGAGCAAAATCAGAGGCATAATTTGTTCCATACAAAGGGAGTTGTGAAGGAACTTATGTTCGCGTGATCATAGATGGAGGGAGTTGCAACAACTTGGCTAGCATGGAGATGGTGGAGAAGCTCTCTCTCACCACAAGACCACATCGACATCCTTACTACATCCAATGGTTCAACAACAGCGGCAAGGTTAAGGTAACACGTATTGTTCGTGTGCATTTTAGTATCTCTACATATGCTGATTATGTTGATTGTGATGTGGTACCTATGCAAGCATGTTCCTTATTACTTCGTAGACCATGGCAATTTGATAAAAATTCTGTTCACCATGGTAGAAACAATCAGTATACTCTTGTTCATAAGGATAAGAATATTACTTTGCTTCCTATGACTCCTGATTCCATTTTGAAAGATGATATTAATAGAGCTAATAAAGCAAAACAGGAGAAAAATAAGAGTGAAAATCAGATTGTGGCAAAAGAATTTGAGCAACAAATGCAGCCTAATAATAATAAACAATCTAGTGTTGCTTCTGAAATTAAATTGAAAAGTGCATGTTTACTTGCCACCAAATCTGATATTGATGATCTAGATTTTAGCAAATCTGTTTGCTATGCTTTTGTGTGCAAAGAGGCATTATTTTCATTCGAGGACGTGCCTTCCTCTTTCCCTCCTGCTGTCACTAACATTTTGCAGGAGTTCGCTGACGTCTTTCCACAAGACGTGCCACCGGGATTACCACCTATTCGAGGGATTGAGCATCAAATTGACTTAATTCCCGGTGCATCATTACACAACCGTGCACCATACCGTACCAATCCAGAGGAGACGAAGGAGATTATGCGTCAAGTACAAGGACTGCTCGACAAAGGTTATATACGCGAATCCCTTAGTCCTTGTGTTGTTCCTATCATTTTAGTGCCAAAAAAGGATGGTACGTCGCGTATGTGCATTGATTGTAGAGGCATTAATAACATTACTATTCGTTATCGTCATCCTATTCCTAGGCTAGATGATATGCTTGATGAATTGAGTGGCTCTACAATATTCTCCAAAATTGATTTGCGTAGTGGATACCATCAAATTCGTATGAAATTGGGAGATGAATGGAAAACAGCATTTAAAACTAAGTTTGGATTATATGAGTGGTTAGTCATGCCTTTTGGGTTAACTAATGCACCTAGTACTTTCATGAGGTTAATGAACGAAGTTTTACGTGCTTTCATTGGACGATTTGTGGTAGTTTACTTTGATGACATATTGATTTATAGCAAATCTTTGGAGGAACATTTGGAACATTTACGTGCTGTTTTTATTGCTCTACGTGATGCACGTTTGTTTGGTAACCTTGGAAAGTGCACCTTTTGCACCGACCGAGTATCTTTTCTTGGCTATGTTGTTACTCCACAGGGAATTGAAGTTGATAAAGCCAAGATTGAAGCTATTGAGAGTTGGCCGCAGCCCAAAACGGTCACACAAGTGCGGAGTTTCCTTGGCCTCGCTGGTTTCTATAGGCGTTTTGTGAGAGATTTCAGCACCATTGCTGCACCTCTCAACGAGCTTACAAAGAAGGATGTGTCTTTTGTTTGGGGTACCGCACAGTAAGAAGCCTTCACGGTATTGAAAGATAAGTTGACACATGCTCCTTTACTCCAACTTCCTAATTTCAATAAGACTTTTGAGCTTGAATGTGATGCTAGTGGAATTGGATTAGGAGGTTTGTTATTACAAGATGGCAAACCTGTTGCATACTTTTCTGAAAAATTGAGTGGGCCTAGTCTGAACTATTCTACTTATGATAAAGAATATGCTCTTGTTCGGACCTTAGAAACATGGCAACATTATTTATGGCCCAAGGAATTTGTTATACATTCTGATCATGAATCTTTGAAACACATTAAAAGTCAAGCAAAACTGAACCGTAGACATGCTAAATGGGTTGAATTCATTGAGACTTTCCCTTATGTCATTAAACACAAGAAGGGTAAAGAAAATGTTATTGCTGATGCATTGTCTCGTCGTTATACTATGCTTTCACAACTTGACTTTAAAATATTTGGTTTGGAGACCATCAAAGATCAATATGTTCATGATGCTGAATTTAAAGACGTATTGCAGAATTGTAAGGAAGGGAGAACTTGGAACAAGTTCATTCTCAACGATGGCTTTGTGTTTCGTGCTAACAAGCTATGCATTCCAGCTAGCTCCGTTCGTCTTTTGTTGTTGCAGGAGGCGCATGGAGGAGGATTAATGGGACACTTTGGCGTCAAGAAGACGGAGGATATACTTGCTACACATTTCTTTTGGCCAAAGATGAGACGGGATGTTGAGCGTTTTGTTGCTCGCTGCACTACATGTCAAAGAGCTAAGTCACGACTAAATCCTCATGGTTTATATATGCCTTTGCCTGTACCTAGTGTTCCTTGGGAGGATATATCTATGGATTTTGTTTTAGGTTTACCTCGAACAAAGAAGGGGAGGGATAGCATATTTGTTGTCGTGGATAGGTTCTCGAAAATGGCACACATTATACCTTGTCATAAAAGCGATGATGCTATTAATGTTGCTGATTTGTTCTTTCGTGAAATTATTCGCTTGCATGGTGTGCCAAATACTATTGTTTCAGATCGTGATACTAAATTTCTTAGCCACTTTTGGAGATGTTTATGGGCTAAGTTGGGGACTAAGCTGCTTTTTAGTACTACTTGTCACCCCAAACTGATGGACAAACTGAAGTAGTCAATAGAACATTGTCTACTATGCTTAGGGCTGTTTTGAAGAATAACAAGAAAATGTGGGAAGAATGCTTGCCTCATATTGAATTTGCTTAGATGTGCCCTTTTGAAATTGTGTATGGTTTCCTACCTCGTGCACCTATTGATTTGTTGCCTCTTCCATCTTCGGAGAAGGTTAATTTTGATGCTGAAGAACGTTCTGAATTGATTTTAAAAATGCATGAGTTAACTAAGGAAAACATTGAGCGTATGAATGCTAAATATAAACTTGCTGGAGATAAGGGTAGAAAACATGTTGTGTTTGCACCTGGAGATCTTGTTTGGTTACATTTGCGTAAAGATAGATTTCCTAATCTGCGCAAATCAAAGCTAATGCCACGTGATGATGGTCCTTTTAAGGTGTTAGAGAAAATAAATGATAATGCATATAAACTTGAGCTACCTGCAGATTTTGGGGTTAGTCCCACTTTTAACATTGCAGATTTGAAGCCTTATTTGGGTGCGGAAGACGAGCTTCCGTCGAGGACGACTTCATTTCAAGAAGGGGAGGATGATGAGGACATCAATACCATTGTTACACCCACAGCCCCTACTGTTACATATACCAGACCAATTACTAGAGCTCGCGCACGCCAATTAAATTACCAGGTACTTTCGTTTCTTGGTAATGATTCTAATGTTCATGAGATTATGATGCTGCCTAAATTGGATACATTTGTTTTGCTTACAAATGAAGGGCCTAGCTTGGAGAAGGATGAACATTGGAGCAAGAACACGCATGGAGTTGATGGCATGCACAAGGGGATCAAGAACGGAGTTACAAGTGATGATTTCAGGACTTTGAAGCCGCCATAAGGAGTGCATGAAGCCTTGGACGAAATATACAAGATGCCACTTCATAATATTCGTCCATTGGCTATTCTAGGTGCTGCGTCACCTTATTAATGGGCCAGGCCCATGTAATTTCGAAATACTTAAGTATAGGCTATTTTTAGAGTCTGTATGTGTGGGGAAACAAGAGTTAGGGTTGGTTTCGGACCTCACCCTCAAGGGCCACGAAATTCCCCCCTCTTCCTCCATATATACAGCCCTTAGGGCGTCGTTTAGACTTGGGGTTTTATTTAGATTAAAAGTTCGCCATAGCTGCAACTTCGCGTACTTCGTTTGTGTCCAACGACCAGACCAAGACCTCACAGAACCCCATCTTGATCAATAAAGCTTTCATCTTATATTCGCAATATCCAGATTGCAATCTCCGTTTCTTGCTTGTTCTTCGTTTGCTTGCAGGAAACAGACCCTCGTGGTCAGGTTGATCGTGCTCCGGCGTGGTCAATAACCCTCGGAAGTTGGTTTAGCGATTGCTAAGGCACGACGTCTCGCACGTTCGTAGTCGGATCGTCAAGGTCGACTCCCACAGAAAACGATAGCCACCATCTCATCGAAACATCGGGACACCTTTGCCTCTATCAAGTGGTATCAGATTTCCAGGTTGCTCGGTGAGATTTTACAGTTTTTCGTAGATTAGATCGAGTCTGTTCTTCATACCTACAGTCCACGAAAAAGCCACAAAAAAATTAGGGTTAGTTCATCATATCCGAACCAATCTGAGCCTTTGCATAATCTTTTTAGGGTTTTTGCTTTGTTGAATTTGCGGTTGCATCGTCGTGTCAAGTTGCTGGTCTTAGAGTCTAGTCTTTTAGAGTTTCGAGTTCTGGTCATAAGTTGTCACGCCGCCGCCGCACCATCATCATCGCCCATCTACCACTATTGCTCACCCGCCACCGCTCTGACTCCGTATCCATATACCACCAGCAATCCGTATCCATATACCACCACCGCTACCATATACCACCACCGCTGCCATATACCACAACCATATATCCACCACCAATCCGAGTTCTTCTCATATTAGGTTTGTTCTTGAGATCAATCTCAATTCCGATTCGTGTTTCCTTGCCTGCGTAGGTCTCGGAAAAAAAAAGAGTCTGGAGACCCCCGGGCAGTTTTTAGGCCAAAATTTTCACGGGCAAATTTTTTTTTCCCTATCCTATTTTTAGGCTTTTCTGAGTCTTTTGAGCCACATGCCATCATAGTGATTTTTTGCGAAACTTTTTCGTCGTCGCTGCCCTGATTTCCGAAAAAAGTGAAAAAAAAATTTCGTGCCATCCTAGCAGTTTGACGAGGGAAGAGTTTTGAGACACTCGCCATTATAGTGATTTTTCGCAAAAAAAAAGAGGAGCGCAAAAAAAAAGAGCGCCAAAAAAAGAGCAAAAAAAATAAGTTCCCGAGTGTGCTTTTCCCTTCTTTACGTGCAGCGCCGTGATTTTGTTAGTGTTCTAGGCTCGCGTCTCTAGCACGGTCTAGCCTAGGACCAGCACAGTACCGTCGTTGAGCGTTTATTCAACTTTGCATCTCTAAATTGATTATTGCTGACCCTTTGTGCTACCATATTATAAGCCTTCCCAGCTCCACATACATCTATGCCGTGCGTTTGACTCTCCCTGGTAATCGCTCTATCCAAGCTTTGCGAGTTTTGACTACGACGGTTGCCGATCACCGCCTGCTGCTGGGTAAGAACTGGTAAGAATTTGAGATTGGCTTGACGGATTTGTGACACCACCACCACCTCTTGTTAGTATTCTGTAGGATCATATTCTTGTGTGTTTCTATTGTTGCTAACCATGGCAGGATCACAAGCCGACGAAACTGACTGGGAGAACATGACGAATCAGGAGTTGCATGATAAATTTCAGCAAATGATGAATGGACAGGTGCAAGATGTGCTAAACAGATTTGAAGAGGCCATGGAGAAGATAGATGGCATGGAAAAGACGTTCAAAACAAAGCTCGATAACAGGTTTAATGAATTGTTCGCGCGTCTTCCACCACCACCACCGGCTGCACCTAACGCACCTCTACAACAACAACAACAACGACTACCTACACATCGTGAAACAGCCCTCCACCGAGCGAGCCGTCTCCCTCTTGCACCTGGCCAAACTGTTGGTGCTGCTGTTGCTACTACTGTGGCTCCTCCTGCTGATGCGGAGGAGGATGATTTTGCTGGCGATTACGAGGATGAGGTTGATCAAAATCAGAACTACGTGCCACCACCAGCACAGCAACCACCAGGTCGTCCACATGCAAATAATGGCAATGGTAGGGCTCACCCTCAGGTACGAGATCATGACCATCTCCCTAAACTAAAATTGAATATTCCACCATTTGAGGGTAGATATGTTCCTGATATATATCTTACTTGGGAGTTAGAAACTGAACAGCGATTTACATGTTTACAATATCCCGAGGAGAGACGTGTTCCTGCTGCTGTTTGTGCATTCACTAGTTTTGCATGTGTTTGGTGGTCTGAGCATTGTAGATTATATCCTATTCCTGTTACTTGGGCTGCTTTGAAAACTGCTATGCGTACTCGATGGGTTCCACCATATTATCAACGTCAATTACTTCAAAAATTGCAGCGCTTAAGACAGGGAAAAAATTCTGTAGAAGAATATTATCAGGAATTACAAACTGGCATGATTAGATGTGGTATTGTTGAGGAGAATGAAGCTATGCTTGCACGTTTTATGGGTGGATTAAATAGAGAGATTCAGACGATTCTTGAGTATAAGGACTATACTAAATATCACTCGTTTATTCCATCTTGCTTGTAAAGCTGAACGTGAAGTGCAGGATCGACAGGCATTGGCGCGGACTAATTTTTCTGCAGGTCGACCTTCATCATGGACACCACGTGCATCATCTACTTCCACATGTTCTGCTACACCGGCGCCTCCGTCGGCTGCCACCTCCAACCGTGATACAATAAAGCAGGCACAATCACCACTATCTGCCAAGAGCACACCTTCGGGGCCTGCAAAGAGCTCTTCTTCATCCATGGCATCCACAGGGCAAACACATGATATTATTTGTCGACGTTGAGGGTGGAGGTCATTATGCGAGAGAATGCCCATCTAAACGTGTGATGATTGTTAGTGAGGATGGTGGGTATGAGTCCGCTAGTGACTATGATGAGGAGACTTTGGCTCTTATTACACGTGACGAACACGGTGGAGACGATTCTGATCATGAGACGCAATACATGGCTCCTGAAGATGCTGACAGGTATGAATGTTTAGTTGCTCAACGTGTTTTGAGTGTGCAGGTTACACAAGCTGAGCAAAATCAGAGGCATAATTTGTTCCATACAAAGGGAGTTGTGAAGGAACTTATGTTCGCGTGATCATAGATGGAGGGAGTTGCAACAACTTGGCTAGCATGGAGATGGTGGAGAAGCTCTCTCTCACCACAAGACCACATCGACATCCTTACTACATCCAATGGTTCAACAACAGCGGCAAGGTTAAGGTAACACGTATTGTTCGTGTGCATTTTAGTATCTCTACATATGCTGATTATGTTGATTGTGATGTGGTACCTATGCAAGCATGTTCCTTATTACTTCGTAGACCATGGCAATTTGATAAAAATTCTGTTCACCATGGTAGAAACAATCAGTATACTCTTGTTCATAAGGATAAGAATATTACTTTGCTTCCTATGACTCCTGATTCCATTTTGAAAGATGATATTAATAGAGCTAATAAAGCAAAACAGGAGAAAAATAAGAGTGAAAATCAGATTGTGGCAAAAGAATTTGAGCAACAAATGCAGCCTAATAATAATAAACAATCTAGTGTTGCTTCTGAAATTAAATTGAAAAGTGCATGTTTACTTGCCACCAAATCTGATATTGATGATCTAGATTTTAGCAAATCTGTTTGCTATGCTTTTGTGTGCAAAGAGGCATTATTTTCATTCGAGGACGTGCCTTCCTCTTTCCCTCCTGCTGTCACTAACATTTTGCAGGAGTTCGCTGACGTCTTTCCACAAGACGTGCCACCGGGATTACCACCTATTCGAGGGATTGAGCATCAAATTGACTTAATTCCCGGTGCATCATTACACAACCGTGCACCATACCGTACCAATCCAGAGGAGACGAAGGAGATTATGCGTCAAGTACAAGGACTGCTCGACAAAGGTTATATACGCGAATCCCTTAGTCCTTGTGTTGTTCCTATCATTTTAGTGCCAAAAAAGGATGGTACGTCGCGTATGTGCATTGATTGTAGAGGCATTAATAACATTACTATTCGTTATCGTCATCCTATTCCTAGGCTAGATGATATGCTTGATGAATTGAGTGGCTCTACAATATTCTCCAAAATTGATTTGCGTAGTGGATACCATCAAATTCGTATGAAATTGGGAGATGAATGGAAAACAGCATTTAAAACTAAGTTTGGATTATATGAGTGGTTAGTCATGCCTTTTGGGTTAACTAATGCACCTAGTACTTTCATGAGGTTAATGAACGAAGTTTTACGTGCTTTCATTGGACGATTTGTGGTAGTTTACTTTGATGACATATTGATTTATAGCAAATCTTTGGAGGAACATTTGGAACATTTACGTGCTGTTTTTATTGCTCTACGTGATGCACGTTTGTTTGGTAACCTTGGAAAGTGCACCTTTTGCACCGACCGAGTATCTTTTCTTGGCTATGTTGTTACTCCACAGGGAATTGAAGTTGATAAAGCCAAGATTGAAGCTATTGAGAGTTGGCCGCAGCCCAAAACGGTCACACAAGTGCGGAGTTTCCTTGGCCTCGCTGGTTTCTATAGGCGTTTTGTGAGAGATTTCAGCACCATTGCTGCACCTCTCAACGAGCTTACAAAGAAGGATGTGTCTTTTGTTTGGGGTACCGCACAGTAAGAAGCCTTCACGATATTGAAAGATAAGTTGACACATGCTCCTTTACTCCAACTTCCTAATTTCAATAAGACTTTTGAGCTTGAATGTGATGCTAGTGGAATTGGATTAGGAGGTTTGTTATTACAAGATGGCAAACCTGTTGCATACTTTTCTGAAAAATTGAGTGGGCCTAGTCTGAACTATTCTACTTATGATAAAGAATATGCTCTTGTTCGGACCTTAGAAACATGGCAACATTATTTATGGCCCAAGGAATTTGTTATACATTCTGATCATGAATCTTTGAAACACATTAAAAGTCAAGCAAAACTGAACCGTAGACATGCTAAATGGGTTGAATTCATTGAGACTTTCCCTTATGTCATTAAACACAAGAAGGGTAAAGAAAATGTTATTGCTGATGCATTGTCTCGTCGTTATACTATGCTTTCACAACTTGACTTTAAAATATTTGGTTTGGAGACCATCAAAGATCAATATGTTCATGATGCTGAATTTAAAGACGTATTGCAGAATTGTAAGGAAGGGAGAACTTGGAACAAGTTCATTCTCAACGATGGCTTTGTGTTTCGTGCTAACAAGCTATGCATTCCAGCTAGCTCCGTTCGTCTTTTGTTGTTGCAGGAGGCGCATGGAGGAGGATTAATGGGACACTTTGGCGTCAAGAAGACGGAGGATATACTTGCTACACATTTCTTTTGGCCAAAGATGAGACGGGATGTTGAGCGTTTTGTTGCTCGCTGCACTACATGTCAAAGAGCTAAGTCACGACTAAATCCTCATGGTTTATATATGCCTTTGCCTGTACCTAGTGTTCCTTGGGAGGATATATCTATGGATTTTGTTTTAGGTTTACCTCGAACAAAGAAGGGGAGGGATAGCATATTTGTTGTCGTGGATAGGTTCTCGAAAATGGCACACATTATACCTTGTCATAAAAGCGATGATGCTATTAATGTTGCTGATTTGTTCTTTCGTGAAATTATTCGCTTGCATGGTGTGCCAAATACTATTGTTTCAGATCGTGATACTAAATTTCTTAGCCACTTTTGGAGATGTTTATGGGCTAAGTTGGGGACTAAGCTGCTTTTTAGTACTACTTGTCACCCCAAACTGATGGACAAACTGAAGTAGTCAATAGAACATTGTCTACTATGCTTAGGGCTGTTTTGAAGAATAACAAGAAAATGTGGGAAGAATGCTTGCCTCATATTGAATTTGCTTAGATGTGCCCTTTTGAAATTGTGTATGGTTTCCTACCTCGTGCACCTATTGATTTGTTGCCTCTTCCATCTTCGGAGAAGGTTAATTTTGATGCTGAAGAACGTTCTGAATTGATTTTAAAAATGCATGAGTTAACTAAGGAAAACATTGAGCGTATGAATGCTAAATATAAACTTGCTGGAGATAAGGGTAGAAAACATGTTGTGTTTGCACCTGGAGATCTTGTTTGGTTACATTTGCGTAAAGATAGATTTCCTAATCTGCGCAAATCAAAGCTAATGCCACGTGATGATGGTCCTTTTAAGGTGTTAGAGAAAATAAATGATAATGCATATAAACTTGAGCTACCTGCAGATTTTGGGGTTAGTCCCACTTTTAACATTGCAGATTTGAAGCCTTATTTGGGTGCGGAAGACGAGCTTCCGTCGAGGACGACTTCATTTCAAGAAGGGGAGGATGATGAGGACATCAATACCATTGTTACACCCACAGCCCCTACTGTTACATATACTGGACCAATTACTAGAGCTCGCGCACGCCAATTAAATTACCAGGTACTTTCGTTTCTTGGTAATGATTCTAATGTTCATGAGATTATGATGCTGCCTAAATTGGATACATTTGTTTTGCTTACAAATGAAGGGCCTAGCTTGGAGAAGGATGAACATTGGAGCAAGAACACGCATGGAGTTGATGGCATGCACAAGGGGATCAAGAACGGAGTTACAAGTGATGATTTCAGGACTTTGAAGCCGCCATAAGGAGTGCATGAAGCCTTGGACGAAATATACAAGATGCCACTTCATAATATTCGTCCATTGGCTATTCTAGGTGCTGCGTCACCTTATTAATGGGCCAGGCCCATGTAATTTCGAAATACTTAAGTATAGGCTATTTTTAGAGTCCGTATGTGTGGGGAAACAAGAGTTAGGCTTGGTTTCGGACCCCACACTCAAGGGCCACGAAATTCCCCCCTCTTCCTGTTGGGTAACGTAGTAATTTCAAAAAATTTCCTACGCACACGCAAGATCATGGTGATGCATAGCAACGAGGGGGAGAGTCTGATCTACGTACCCTAGTAGATCGCAACGGAAGCGTTGACACAACGTAGAGGAAGTAGTCGTACGTCTTCTTTCCGATCCGACCGATCCAAGCACCGTTACTTCGGCACCTCCGAGTTCTTAGCACACGTTCAGCTCGATGACGTTCCTCGGGCTCCGATCCAGCAAAGCGTCGAGGAAGAGTTCCGTCAGCACGACGGCGTGGTGACTATCTTGATGTACTACCGACGCAGGGCTTCGCCTAAGCACTGTAACGGTATGATCGAGGTGGAATTTAGTGGCAGGGGGCACCGCACACGGCTAAGGAACGATCTCAAGGATCAAGTTGTGTGTCTTGGGGTGCCCCCTGCCCCCGTATATAAAGGCCAGGGGCAGGGGGTTCGGCCGGCTAGGAGGGAGGCGCAGGGAGGAGTCCTACTCCCACCGGGAGTAGGACTCCTCCCCTCCAATCCTATTCCAACTAGGATTCTTGGGGGGGGGAAGGAGAAAGAGGGGGCCGGCCCACCTCTCCTAGTCCTATTAGGACTTGGGAAAGGGGGGGGGCGCCGGCTAGGCTTGTGGGCTGCCTCTTCTCTCTTTTCCACTAAGGCCCAATAGGCCCATTTACCTCCCGGGGGGTTCCGGTAACCCTCCCGGTAATCCGGAAAAATCCCGATTTCACCCGGAACGCTTCCGGTGCCCAAACATAGGCTTCCAATATATCAATCTTTACGTCTCGACCATTTCGAGACTCCTCGTCATGTCCGTGATCTCATCCGGGACTCCGAACAACCTTCGGTACATCAAAATGCATAAACTCATAATAACTGTCATCGTAACGTTAAGCGTGCGGACCCTGCGGTTCGAGAACAATGTAGACATGACCGAGACACGTCTCCGGTCAATAACCAATAGCGGGACCTGGATGCCCATATTGGCTCCTACATATTCTACGAAGATCTTTATCGGTCAGACCGCATAACAACATACGTTGTTCCCTTTGTCATCGGTATGTTACTTGCCCGAGATTCGATCGTCGGTATCCAATACCTAGTTCAATCTCGTTACTGGCAAGTCTCTTTACTCGTTCCGTAATACATCATCTCATAACTAACATCTTAGTTATTATGCTTGCAAGGCTTATGTGATGTGTATTACCGAGAGGGCCCAGAGATACCTCTCCGACAATCGGAGTGACAAACCCTAATCTTGAAATACGCCAACCCAACATCTACCATTGGAGACACCTGTAGTACTCCTTTATAATCACCCAGTTACGTTGTGACGTTTGGTAGTACCCAAAGTGTTCCTCCGGTAAACGGGAGTTGCATAATCTCATAGTTATAGGAACATGTATAAGTCATGAAGAAAGCAATAGCAACATACTAAACGATCGGGTGCTAAGCTAATGGAATGGGTCATGTCAATCAGATCATTCAACTAATGATGTGACCTTGTTAATCAAATAACAACTCTTTGTTCATGGTTAGGAAACATAACCATCTTTGATTAACGAGCTAGTCTAGTAGAGGCATACTAGTGACACTCTGTTGGTCTATGTATTCACACATGTATTATGTTTCCGGTTAATACAATTCTAGCATGAATAATAAACATTTATCATGATATAAGGAAATAAATAATAACTTTATTATTGCCTCTAGGGCATATTTCCTTCAGTCTCCCACTTGCACTATTGTCAATAATCTAGATTACACAGTAATGATTCTAACACCCATGGAGCCTTGGTGCTGATCATGTTTTGCTCGTGGAAGAGGCTTAGTCAACGGGTCTGCAACATTCAGATCCGTATGTATCTTGCAAATCTCTATGTCTCCCACCTGGACTAAATCCCGGATGGAGTTGAAGCGTCTCTTGATGTGTTTGGTTCTTTTGTGAAATCTGGATTCCTTTGCCAAGGCAATTGCACCAGTATTGTCACAGAAGATTTTCATTGGACCCGATGCACTAGGTATGACACCTAGATCGGATATGAACTCCTTCATCCAGACTCCTTCGTTCGCTGCTTCCGAAGCAGCTATGTACTCCGCTTCACATGTAGATCCCGCTACGACGCTTTGTTTAGAACTGCACCAATTGACAGCTCCACCGTTTAAAGTAAACACGTATCCGGTTTGCGATTTAGAATCGTCCGGATCAGTGTCAAAGCTTGCATCAACGTAACCTCTTACGGTGAGCTCTTTGTCACCTCCATATACGAGAAACATATCCTTAGTCCTTTTCAGGTATTTCAGGATGTTTTTGACCGCTGTCCAGTGATCCACTCCTGGATCACTTTGGTACCTCCCTGCTAAACTTATAGCAAGGCACACATCAGGTCTGGTACACAGCATTGCATACATGATAGAGCCTATGGCTGAAGCATAGGGAACATCTTTCATTTTCTCTCTATCTTCTGCATTGGTCGGGCATTGAGTCTGACTCAACTTCACACCTTGTAACACAGGCAAGAACCCTTTCTTTGCTTGATCCATTTTGAACTTCTTCAAAATCTTGTCAAGGTATGTGCTTTGTGAAAGTCCAATTAAGCGTTTTGATCTATCTCTATAGATCTTTATGTCTAATATGTAAGCAGCTTCCCCGAGGTCTTTCATCAAAAAACTTTTATTCAAGTATCCCTTTATGCTATCCAGAAATTCTATATCATTTCCAATCAGTAATATGTCATCCACATATAATATCAGAAATGCTACAGAGCTCCCACTCACTTTCTTGTAAATACAGGCTTCTCCAAAAGTCTGTATAAATCCAAATGCCTTGATCACACTATCAAAGCGTTTATTCCAACTCCGAGATGCTTGCACCAGTCCATAAATGGATCGCTGGAGTTTGCACACTTTGTTAGCTCCTTTTGGATCGACAAAACCTTCGGGTTGCATCATATACAACTCTTCTTCCAGAAATCCATTCAGGAATGCGGTTTTTACATCCATTTGCCAAATTTCATAATCATAAAATGCGGCAATTGCTAACATGATTCTGACAGACTTAAGCATCGCTACGGGTGAGAAAGTCTCATCGTAGTCAACTCCTTGAACTTGTCGAAAACCTTTTGCGACAAGTCGAGCTTTGTAGATAGTAACATTACCATCAGCGTCAGTCTTTTTCTTAAAGATCCATTTATTCTCAATTGCTTGCCGATCATCGGGCAAGTCAACCAAAGTCCATAATTTGTTCTCATACATGGATCCCATCTCAGATTTCATGGCTTCAAGCCACTTTGCGGAATCTGGGCTCACCATCGCTTCTTCATAGTTCGTAGGTTCATCATGATCTAGTAGCATGACTTCCAGAACAGGATTACCGTACCACTCTGGTGCGGATCTTACTCTGGTTGATCTACGAGGTACAGTAGTATCTTGATCTAAAGTTTCATGACCATCATCATTAACTTCCTCTCTTATTGGTGTAGTTCTCACAGAAACAGTTTTCTGTGATGTACTATTTCCCAATAACGGAGTAGGTATAGTTACCTCGTCAAGTTCTACTTTCCTCCCACTCACTTCTTTCGAGAGAAACTCCTTCTCAAGAAAGTTTCCGAATTTAGCAACAAAAGTCTTGCCTTCGGATCTGTGATAGAAGGTGTATCCAATAGTTTCCTTTGGATATCCTATGAAGACACACTTCTTCGATTTGGGTTCGAGCTTATCAGGTTGAAGCTTTTTCACATAAGCATCGCAGCCCCAAACTTTAAGAAACGACAACTTTGGTTTCTTGCCAAACCATAGTTCATAAGGCGTCGTCTCAACGGATTTAGATGGTGCCCTATTTAACATGAATGCGGCCGTCTCTAAAGCATAACCCCAAAATGATAGCGGTAAATCAGTAAGAGACATCATAGATCGCACCATATCTAGTAAAGTACGATTTCGACGTTCGGACACACCATTACGTTGTGGTGTTCCGGGTGGCGTGAGTTGCGAAACTATTCCACAATTTTTCAAATGTACACCAAACTCGTAACTCAAATATTCTCCTCCATGATCAGATCGTAGAAACTTTACTTTCTTGTTACGATGATTTTCAACTTCACTCTGAAATTCCTTGAACTTTTCAAATGTTTCAGACTTATGTTTCATTAAGTAGATATACCCATATCTGCTTAAATCATCTGTGAAGGTGAGAAAATAACGATATCCGCCACGAGCCTCAATATTCATCGGGCCACATACATCGGTATGTATGATTTCCAATAAATCTATTGCTCTCTCCATAGTACCGGAGAACGGTGTTTTAGTCATCTTGCCCATGAGGCACGGTTCGCAAGTACCAAGTGATTCATAATCAAGTGGTTCCAAAAGCCCATCAGCATGGAGTTTCTTCATGCGCTTTACACCGATATGACCTAAACGGCAGTGCCACAAATAAGTTGCACTATCATTATCAACTCTGCATCTTTTGGCTTCAACATTATGAATATGTGTATTACTACTATCGAGATTCAATAAGAATAGACCACTTTTCAAGGGTGCATGACCATAAAAGATATTACTCATATAAATAGAACAACCATTATTCTCTGATTTAAATGAATAACCGTCTCGCATCAAACAAGATCCAGATATAATGTTCATGCTCAACGCTGGCACCAAATAACAATTATTTAGGTCTAATATTAATCCCGAAGGTAGATGTAGAGGTAGCGTGCCGACCGCGATCACATCGACTTTGGAACCGTTTCCCACGCGCATCATCACCTCGTCCTTTGCTAGTGTCCGCTTATTCTGTAGTCCCTGTTTCGAGTTGCAAATATTAGCAATAGAACTAGTATCAAATACCCAGGTGCTACTGCGAGCATTAGTAAGGTACACATCAATAACATGTATATCACATATACCTTTGTTCACCTTGCCATCCTTCTTATCCGCCAAATACTTGGGGCAGTTCCGCTTCCAGTGACCAGTCTGCTTGCAGTAGAAGCACTCAGTTTCAGGCTTAGGTCCAGACTTGGGTTTCTTCTCTTGAGCAGCAACTTGCTTGCCGTTCTTCTTGAAGTTCCCCTTCTTCTTCCCTTTGCCCTTTTTCTTGAAACTAGTGGTTTTGTTAACCATCAACACTTGATGCTCCTTCTTGATTTCTACCTCCGCAGCTTTCAGCATAGCGAAGAGCTCGGGAATAGTCTTGTTCATCCCTTGCATATTATAGTTCATCACAAAGCTCTTGTAGCTTGGTGGCAGTGATTGGAGAATTCTGTCAATGACGCAATCATCCGGAAGTGTAACTCCCAATTGAATCAAGTGATTATTATACCCAGACATTTTGAGTATATGCTCACTGACAGAACTGTTCTCCTCCATCTTGCAGCTATAGAACTTATTGGAGACTTCATATCTCTCAATCCGGGCATTTGCTTGAAATATTAACTTCAACTCCTGGAACATCTCATATGCTCCATGACGTTCAAAACGTCGTTGAAGTCCCGGTTCTAAGCCGTAAAGCATGGCACACTGAACTATTGAGTAGTCATCAGCTTTGCTCTGCCAGACGTTCATAACTTCTGGTGTTGCTCTTGCAGCAGGCCTGGCACTTAGCGGTGCTTCCAGGACGTAATTCTTCTGTGCAGCAATGAGGATAATCCTCAGGTTACGGACCCAGTCCGTGTAATTGCTACCATCATCTTTCAACTTTGCTTTCTCAAGGAACGCATTAAAATTCAACGGAACAACAGCACGAGCCATCTATCTACAATCAACATAAACAAGCAAGATACTATCAGGTACTAAGTTCATGATAATTTTAAGTTCAGTTAATTTACTTAAGAACTCCCACTTAGATAGACATCCCTCTAATCTTCTAAGTGATCACGTGATCCAAATCAACTAAACCATAACCGATCATCACGTGAAATGGAGTAGTTTTCAATGGTGAACATCAATATGTTGATCATATCTACTATATGATTCACGCTCGACCTTTCGGTCTACGTGTTCCGAGGCCATATCTGTATATGCTTGGCTCGTCAAGTATAACCTGAGTATTCCGCGTGTGCAACTGTTTTGCACCCGTTGTATTTGAACGTAGAGCCTATCACACCCGATCATCACGTGGTGTCTCAGCACGAAGAACTTTTGCAACGGTGCATACTCAGGGAGAACACTTCTTGATAATTTAGTGAGAGATCATCTTATAATGCTACCGTCAATCAAAGCAAGATAAGATGCATAAAAGGATAAACATCACATGCAATCAATATAAGTGATATGATATGGCCATCATCATCTTGTGCTTTGTGATCTCCATCTCCGAAGCACCGTCATGATCACCATCGTCACCGGCGCGACACCTTGATCTCCATCGTAGCGTCGTTGTCGTCTCGCCAATCTTATGCTTCCACGACTATCACTACCGCTTAGCAATAAAGTAAAGCATTACATCACGATTGCATTGCATACAATAAAGCGACAACCATATGGCTCCTGCCAGTTGCCGATAACTCGGTTACAAAACATGATCATCTCATACAATAAAATCAGCATCATGCCTTGACCATATCACATCACAACATGCCCTGCAAAAACAAGTTAGACGTCCTCTACTTTGTTGTTGCAAGTTTTACATGGCTGCTACGGGCTTAAGTAAGAACTCATCTCACCTACGCATCAAAACCACAACGATAGTTCGTCAAATAGACTCCGTTTTAACCTTCTCAAGGACCGGGCGTAGTCACACTTGGTTCAACTAAAGTTGGAGAGACAGTCTTCCGCAAGCCATCTATGTGCAAAGCACGTCGAGGGAACCGGTCTCGCGTAAGAGTACGCGTAAGGTTGGTCCGGATCGTCTCGTCCAACAATACCGCCGAACCAAAGTATGACATGCTGGTAGGCAGTATGACTTGTATCGCCCACAACTCACTTGTGTTCTACTCGTGCATATAACATCAAACCATAAAAACCGAGGCTCGGATGCCACTGTTGGGTAACGTAGTAATTTCAAAAAATTTCCTACGCACACGCAAGATCATGGTGATGCATAGCAACGAGGGGGAGAGTCTGATCTACGTACCCTAGTAGATCGCAATGGAAGCGTTGACACAACGTAGAGGAAGTAGTCGTACGTCTTCTTTCCGATCCGACCGATCCAAGCACCGTTACTCCGGCACCTCCGAGTTCTTAGCACACGTTCAGCTCGATGACGTTCCTCGGGCTCCGATCCAGCAAAGCGTCGAGGAAGAGTTCCGTCAGCACGACGGCGTGGTGACTATCTTGATGTACTACCGACGCAGGGCTTCACCTAAGCACTGTAACGGTATGATCGAGGTGGAATTTGGTGGCAGGGGGCACCGCACACGGCTAAGGAACGATCTCAAGGATCAAGTTGTGTGTCTTGGGGTGCCCCCTGCCCCCGTATATAAAGGCCAGGGGCAGGGGGTTCGGCCGGCTAGGAGGGAGGCGCAGGGAGGAGTCCTACTCCCACCGGGAGTAGGACTCCTCCCCTCCAATCCTATTCCAACTAGGATTCTTGGGGGGGAAGGAGAAAGAGGGGGCCGGCCCACCTCTCCTAGTCCTATTAGGACTTGGGAAAGGGGGGGGGGGGCGCCGGCTAGGCTTGTGGGCTGCCTCTTCTCTCTTTTCCACTAAGGCCCAATAGGCCCATTTACCTCCCGGGGGGTTCCGGTAACCCTCCCGGTAATCCGGAAAAATCCCGATTTCACCCGGAACGCTTCCGGTGCCCAAACATAGGCTTCCAATATATCAATCTTTACGTCTCGACCATTTCGAGACTCCTCGTCATGTCCGTGATCTCATCCGGGACTCCGAACAACCTTCGGTACATCAAAATGCATAAACTCATAATAACTGTCATCGTAACGTTAAGCGTGCGGACCCTGCGGTTCGAGAACAATGTAGACATGACCGAGACACGTCTCCGGTCAATAACCAATAGCGGGACCTGGATGCCCATATTGGCTCCTACATATTCTACGAAGATCTTTATCGGTCAGACCGCATAACAACATACGTTGTTCCCTTTGTCATCGGTATGTTACTTGCCCGAGATTCGATCGTCGGTATCCAATACCTAGTTCAATCTCGTTACTGGCAAGTCTCTTTACTCGTTCCGTAATACATCATCTCATAACTAACATCTTAGTTATTATGCTTGCAAGGCTTATGTGATGTGTATTACCGAGAGGGCCCAGAGATACCTCTCCGACAATCGGAGTGACAAACCCTAATCTTGAAATACGCCAACCCAACATCTACCATTGGAGACACCTGTAGTACTCCTTTATAATCACCCAGTTACGTTGTGACGTTTGGTAGTACCCAAAGTGTTCCTCCGGTAAACGGGAGTTGCATAATCTCATAGTTATAGGAACATGTATAAGTCATGAAGAAAGCAATAGCAACATACTAAACGATCGGGTGCTAAGCTAATGGAATGGGTCATGTCAATAAGATCATTCAACTAATGATGTGACCTCGTTAATCAAATAACAACTCTTTGTTCATGGTTAGGAAACATAACCATCTTTGATTAACGAGCTAGTCTAGTAGAGGCATACTAGTGACACTCTGTTGGTCTATGTATTCACAAATGTATTATGTTTCCGGTTAATACAATTCTAGCATGAATAATAAACATTTATCATGATATAAGGAAATAAATAATAACTTTATTATTGCCTCTAGGGCATATTTCCTTCACTTCCTCCATATATACAGCCCTTAGGCCGTCGTTTAGACTTGGGGTTTTGTTTAGATTAAAAGTTCGCCATAGCTGCAACTTCGCATACTTCGTTTGTATCCAACGACCAGACCAAGACGTCATAGAACCCCATCTTGATCAATAAAGCTTTCATCTTATATTCGCAATATCCAGATTGCAATCTCAGTTTCTTGCTTGTTCTTCGTTTGCTTCCAGGAAACAGACGCTCGTGGTCAGGTTGATCGTGCTCCGGCGTGGTCAATAACCCTAAGGGCTGTATATATGGAGGGAGAGGGGGGAATTTCGTGGCCCTTGAGGGTGGGGTCCGAAACCAACCCTAACTCTTGTTTCCCCACACATACGGACTCTAAAAATAGCCTATACTTAAGTATTTCGAAATTACATGGGCCTGGCCCATTAATAAGGTGACGCAGCACCTAAAATAGCCTATGGACGAATATTATGAAGTGGCATCTCGTATATTTCGTCCAAGGCTTCATGCACTCCTTATGGCGGCTTCAAAGTCCTGAAATCATCACTTGTAACTCTGTTCTTGATCCCCTTGCGCATGGCATCAACTCCATGAGTGTTCTTGGTCCAATGTTCATCCTTCTCCAAGCTAGGCCCTTCATTTGTAAGCAAAACAAATGTATCCAGTTTAGGCAGCATCATAATCTCATGAACATTAGAATCGTTACCAAGAAACGAAAGTACCTGGTAATTTAATTGGCGTGCGCGAGCTCTAGTAATTGGTCCAGTATATGTAACAGTAGGGGTTGTGGGTTTAACAATGGTATCGATGTCCTCATCACCCGGCGTTCTTTCAGTCCAAGATCTCGGGACGAGATCCTTTCGTAGTAGTGGAGTGTTGTAACACCCCGGATATGATTTACCCAATATGTACTCCAACTCTTGCCGTTTCCGGCCTTAAGTTATTTTATTTTCTCGGGTTCAGGTTTTTGTCTTTGTGTGTTGTTATCGTTGTCATGCATCTCATATCATGTCATCATGTGCATACGTGTTCATCTCATGCATTCGAGCATATTCCCCGTTGTCCGTTTTGCATTCCGACGCTTTGTTCTCCTCCGGTGGTCATTTCTACCTTTCTTTCGTGTGTGGGGATTAACCATTTCCGGATTGGACCGAGACTTGCCAAGCGGTCTTGGTTTACTACCGGTAGACCGCCTGTCAAGTTTCGTACCATTTGGACTTCGTTTGATGCTCCAACGGTTAACCGAGGGACCGAAAAGGCCTCGTGTGTGTTGCAGCCCAACACCGCTCCAATTTGGCCCAAAACCCACCTAAACCTTCTCCATCATCTAGATCGTTCGATCACGATCGCGTGGCCGAAAACCGCACCTCATTTGGACTCTCCTAGCTCCCTCCACCTCTATATATAGAGCCCCCCATTTCAACTCACGGACGAAACCCTAGATCCACTCCACGCGCCGCCACCGGACAATTTTCCCCGGGCCGGACGTGTCCGTCTCCACCCCGCCGCTACGTGTCCAGCCACCATTGGTCCACGCCGCCGCGCCCACATCGCCGTCCTGCCCGCACGCCGGCCTGCCGGGGCCCAGGCGGGGCCCTCCCGGCCCGCGCGCCCGAGCCGCCGAACCATCGTGCCACCGCCGCCGTCCTCCTCCCGTCCGGGTCGCCTCCTCCTCCCGCTCCCCGCCGGACCCTGCCGCCTTTCGCCGCCCGCCGCCCGAGAGCCTCCTCGCCGCCGCTGCCAGCTCCTCCCTCCACCGGCCGCACCTCGCCGTCCCGCGCGCCCGCGGCCACCACCACCGGCCGGCGAGCCCCTCCTCCGCGCCAAGTTTGACTCCGGCGAGCTCCATCTCCGGCGAGGACGAACCTCGAACCGCGTGCCCCGGATCTGGATCTGAGATCCCGTTTGGGTTGACTTTTGCCCCGAAACCCTAGTTCATATGCTCCTGTTCATCGCATCGTAACTCCTCATCCGTAACTCCGTTTTTGGCATATAGTATATCAAAATGTTCGTCTCAGAGAGTACATCATTTCATCTCATTGCATCATTTTCATTTGAGTTCATCTTGATGCCCGAAATGCTGTTAGAAGAGTGCTACTTGAGATAATTGTCAGATCTGCTGCTCCATTTAGATATTTGTCATTTTTGCCATGATTAATGTGCGCATGATATGCCCATGAGCTCTACATGTGTTTTGTTAAGGGTTTTGCCATCTTTCCAGAGGTGCAACCCATGTATTTTTCTGATGTGTGTGGTGACTAGCACAAGCTTGCAAAGTGAGGCACTTGGTAATGCTGATTTCAGGGACTTAGGATTTCCACTAAGTCCTTGATCTGTTTATCTCATATGGCCATATGTTCATGTTGTTTCCTAGTGATCCGTGCCTCTTTTGAGGATGATCAGTAAGGATGTTTTGTTAATCTTGTAGTGCTCTATCCATCCATGTCTTTGTTTGCAATTATGGAGCACCCTAGCTTGAGTCAATCGAGCTCTACTTTTGCTATTTCGTGAATCTGGGCAGATTGTCTACTTGTTAGCGATTTTGCCAAGGATGTTGTAGTTGATCCATGCATGCTATGTTGTTGTTCTTGCCATGTCTAGCTTGAATTTTGTGTATTCTTGATGGGTGTATGCTTAGATTGTCATGACTTGCTCTATAGTGAGTGCATCGAGCTCGTAAACATGCCTACTTGATATCTGTTTTCAGCATGTTCCAGTTTTTCACTAAGTTTGAGAACTGATTATGTTTTTGCCATGTTCACATGCTTGCAAATGTATTTTCTGATCCTTTTGGCTCAAGGTCACTAAGGGACTTTTGTTAAGCTCTTTGAGTAGCTCCATGCCATGCTTTACTTTGCCATGTTCATGTCCTATAGCATGTAGTTTTGTTGCTCCGAAGAGTGCTATCTGATCTGAAATTCCAGACAAGTGTTAATTTCACTAAGTCTGAGATCGGTTTACCAAATGCATTTTTGCCATGCTTGTTTGAACCTGTTAATGGATGAATTGGCCGTAGCTCAGTGCTAGAATTTTTTTAAGCACCTTGAATGCATCCCTGCCATGTATTTTGATGCCATGTTTGAGTGTTGTAGCTTGTTCATCTCACTGCATTTAGATGGCTACTTGCTGTAAATCGCAGACCGATGTCATATTTGAATCCCTTGCCATTTCCAAACCGTAACTCCGATTCCGGTGATATTTATATCATTTTCAAGAGATTTCATGTCATCTTTCCAGTGGCACACTTGGTTTTCCAAGTTGAGGCCAGGTTCATGCATTGCTTGTCAAATTTTGCATATGCATCACATATTGCATCCCGCATAGCATACCATCTTTGCATCATGTTGTTTGAGTTTGCACGTGGTTGATTGTGTCCTTGTTGCTTGTTTGTCTTTTTTGGGTAGAGCCGGGAGACGAGTTCGCTAATGAGGAGCCCGTTGAGTTTGCTTTCGAGGATCCAGTCAACTCTGACAACTTTGCAGGCAAGATGATCATACCCTCGAAATCACTACTATCTTTGCTTTGCTAGTTGCTCGCTCTTTTGCTATGCCATGCTACGATGACTACCACTTGCTTTCAAGCCTCCCAAATTGCCATGTCAAACCTCTAACCCACCATGTCCTAGCAAACCATTGATTGGCTACGTTACCGCTTTGCTCAGCCCCTCTTATAGTGTTGCTAGTTGCAGGTGAAGATTGCAGACCGTTCCTTGTTGGAACATTATTTACTTGTTGGGATATCATTATATTGCCATGTTATCTTAATGCATCTATATACTTGGCAAAGGGTGGAAGGCTCGGCCTCTCGCCTAGTGTTTTTTTCCACTCTTGCCGCCCTAGTTTCCGTCATATCGGTGTTATGTTCCCGGATTTTGCGTTCCTTACGCGGTTGGGTTATAATGGGAACCCCTTGATAGTTCGCCTTGAATAAAGCTTTTCCAGCAATGCCCAACCTTGGTTTTACCATTTGCCACCTAGCCTCTTTTTCCCTTGGGTTTCCGGAGCCCGAGGGTCATCTTATTTTAAACCCCCCTGGGCCAGTGCTCCTCTGAGTGTTGGTCCGACCGGGTAGACTGCGGGGCCACCTCGGGGAAACTTGAGGGTTGGTTTTACTCGTAGGATGTCTCATCTGAGTGTGCCCTGAGAACGAGATATGTGTAGCTCCTATCGGGATTTGTCGGCACATTCGGGCGGTGTTGCTGGATTTGTTTTAACCTGTTGAAGTGTCTTGAAGAACCGAGGTACCGAGTCTGATTGGAACATCTCGGGAGGAGGTCTATTCCTTTGTTGACCGTGAGAGCTTGTCATGGGCTAAGTTGGGACACCCCTGCAGGGATTTGAACTTTCGAAAGCCGTCCCCGCGGTTATGGGCAGATGGGAATTTGTTAATGTCCGGTTGTAGATAACTTGAACCTTAATTTAATTAAAATGAATCAACTATGTGAGTTACCGTGATGGCCTCTTCTCGGCGGAGTCCGGGAAGTGGACACGGTGTTGGAGTAATGCTTGCGCAGGTTGTTCTCTAGATTACTCGCTCGCGCTTTGCCTCCTCTTCTCGCTCTCTTTTGCGAACAGGATAGCCACCATATATGCTAGTCGCTTGCTACAGCTCCACATATATTTACCTTTGCCTTACCTATTAAGCTTAAATAGTCTTGATCGCGAGGGTGTGAGATTGCTGAGTCCCTGTGGCTCACAGATTACTATTACACCAGATGCAGGGCCTGATGATTCCGCTCCAGGTGACGCGCTTGAGCTCAAGTGGGAGTTCGACGAGGACTCTCAACGATACTATGTTTCTTTTCCTGATGATCAGTAGTGGTGCCCAGTTGGGGTGATCGGGACCGTGTTGCATGTTGGGTTGTCTTTTATTTTGGCGCCCTAATCGGGCGATGAGTGTTTGAATGATGTAATGCTATTCATGTACTTGATTGACGTGGGAGTGTAAGCCAACTATGGTATCTCCCCTTTTATTATCTATATTACATGGGATGTTGTGAAGATTGCCTAACTTGCGACATATGCCTTCAATGCGATTATGCCTCTAAGTCGTGCCTCGACACATGGGAGATATAGTCGCATCGAGGGTGTTACAGATGTTGATGAGGACATCAATACCATTGTTACACCCACAGCCCCTGCTGCTATACATACTGGACCGATTACTAGAGCTCACGCACGCCAATTGAATTATCAGGTACTTTCGTTTCTTGGTAACGATTCTAATGTTCATGAAAATATGATGCTGCCTGAATTAGATACATTCGTTTTGCTTACAAATGAAGGGGCTTGCTTGGACAAGAAAGATGAACCTTCGAGCAAGTTCAAGCATGGAGATGATGGCATGCGCAAGGGGAACAAGGACGGAGTTACAATTGATGATTCCAGGACTCTGAAGCCACCATAATGAGTGCATGAAGCATCGGACGAAATGTACAAGATGCCACTTCATAACTTTCGTCCAGAGGCTATTTTCAGTGCTACATCACCTTATTATTGGGCAGGCCCATGTATTTTCGAAGTACTTAAGTATAGGCTGTTTTTAGAGTCCGTATGTGTGGGGAAACAAGAGTTAGGGTTGGTTTCGGACCCCTCCACCTATGGCCAGGAAATTCCCCCTCTCTCCTCCATATATACAGCCCTTAGGGCATTGTTTAGGCTTTGGGTTTTGTTTAGATTAAAAGTTAGCCATAGCTGCAACTTCGCATACTTCGTTTGTGTTCAACGACCAGACCAAGGCGTCACAGAACCCCACGTTGATCAATAAAGCTTTCATCTTATATTCGCAATATCTAGATTGCATTCTCAGTTTCTTGCTTGTTCTTCGTTTGCTTGCAGGAAACAGACCCTCGTGGTCAGGTTGATCGTGCTCCGGCGTGGTCAATAACCCTCGGAAGTTGGTTTAGCGATCGCTAAGGTGCGACGTCTCGCGCGTTCGTAGTCGGATCGACAAGGTCGACTCCCACAGAAAACGATAGCCACCATCTCATCGAAACATCGGGACACCTTTGCCTCTATCAAGTGGTATCAAATTTTCAGGTTGCTCGGTGAGATTTTACAGTTTTTCGTAGTTTAGATCGAGTCTATTCTTCGTACCTACAGTCCACGATAAAGCCAAAAAAAATTAGGGTTAGTTCATACTATCCAAACCAATCTGAGCCTTTGCATAATCTTTTCTGTATTTGCTTTGTTGAATTTGTGGTTGCATCGTCGTGTCAAGTTGCTGGTCTTAGCGTCTGGTCCTTTAGAGTTTTGAGTTCTGTTCACAGGTTGTCACGTCACCACTGCCATATATCAGCACCGCATCATCATCATCGCTGCTGCCATATACCACCACCACACCAACTTCATCGTCGCTGCCATATTCACCACCAATCCGAGTCCATATACGCCACCACATATCCGCCGCCATCACGCCAATCCGAGTTCACCTGCAACATATATCCGCCACCAGTCCGATTTCCACCAGATTCATCGCCGCCACCAGTCCGAGATTCCACCAGATTCATCTCCGCCACCAGTCCTAGTCCGAGTCTAGTAATTGTTGCATTGTTTTCGAGTTCCGGATCACGCCATACTCTGAGTCATGACAAAGTAGGACTCCCGAGATTCCGAGCCACCCGCAGAAGAAAAATAGTTCGAAACTCAAAAAAACTAAGTCTAGAAAATTCTGGCTAGGCAGTTTTTAGACCATTTGTAGACTTTTTTGAAAAAATTTGTTGCAGAGCAAAAAAAAGAGGAAAAAAGTGAAAAAAAAAGGAAAAAAAATCCAGAGTGTGCTCCTCCATTGTTTACGTGCAGCGCCGTGATTTTGTTAGTGTTCTAGGCTCGCGTCTCTAGCACGGTCTAGCCTAGGACCAGCACAGTACCGTCGTTGAGCGTTTATTCAACTTTGCATCTCTGAATTGATTATTGCTGACCCTTTTTGCTACCATATTATAATGATGTAGGGTGGAACCCTAGATGGCCGATCTTTCACGAAAGGAGCGGATCCCTATGAGGAACACGAAGAACACGTGGGGGAAAACGAGGGGAAAGACAAGAGAAACAGTCAACCAACAAGAAATAGATCACACATGTGCTAGATCCTCGAAACACAAAGAGAGATACAAGATCCAAAGTCAACAACGGACGATACACGGTAACCGGTTCTTCTCCGCGAGGAGGTCTTGAATCCACGGGGGGATCTTCCCTTGGAAAGGGGGCTTGAATCCAAAGGGATCTTCTCCGTAGAGGCCGCGGTCTCTCTCGTGGAGTAGATCCGACATGGATGAGCGTAGCTCTATCTCTCAAATGAGCTATCACGACGCTAACCTAGAAAGGAGGAGGGAGAGGTCTATTTATAGTCTTAGTGCAAATGGGGGGAAAGTGAAGGTGTACATGGTCCTCAGCCCGCAACTGGACACAGCCAGGTACCGGACGTCCGCTGGGGACCGGTCGTCCGGTGGCTCGTGGGCGGCCGGACGTCCGGTAGGGGCCGGTCGTCCGCTCGATCTGGCTCGGATGCTGGTGTAGCGGACTTCCGGTCTGGACCGGTCGTCCGGTCCCCGGTCGTCTGGTGGCATCAGACGTCCGCACGGTTGGCTCGGGTGCAGGCACACCGGTCGTCCGGTGGATCTTCAGGCGCCGGACGTCCGGACCCGACCGGTCGTCCGGTGGCTGGAGCTTCTTCGACAGCTCTTCTTCTTGCGTCTTCTCTTCCAGGCTTCCCTCGCGGATGGTGTAGGTGATCCTTGGCGCTTGCACTCCTCCTCGTCATCCGTGAAGCTCCGACAATACCTGTGCATGCACAATGGAGGGTCAAGTAGTATACCATCCTCGAAGGGGTCAAGTGAGCACGTGTAAAGGAGAGGATTCACCTTTACGTATGTGAAGTAGATGTCGCACGTGTCACTTGCCGAATGAACTCTTGATAGGGTGATGTCCATAGGATGCTCCGCATCATCCCCTCCCCCTTGGGAAAGATCCGACCTCGGATCAAAATCCAAATCACCATGGGAAAGAGATGGCATCGCCGTGTAATAGTGGTCGATCACCAAGTTCTCTTCATCTTGAAGCTTGAAATGGTCACTCTTCAATGTCGCACCGTCTCGTGAGTCCTTCAAAAGGAGCAAGGAGAACAAACACTTGGAAAAACAAATGCGGTTAGCGTTAGTGCAAAACCAAGCATTCAAGAGGTGATTCACCCAACAGGTGTTGTCATCAAGCATAGCATATGGTGTGACAAAGGATTGTGACATGGCATGTAAGCACATAAATTGAGCACAAAGAAGGACATCATGGAAACAAGCATGTGAATGTGAGGTAGTGATGCAAATATGTGTGACAAGAGAAGAAGCATCTACCTCAAGTTCATAGCAAGCATTCACAAATTGCTCAATGTAAGGTCGATGGTAGGCATATGAATCATTCACAACACCAAGTAAAATGAAGTGTCTAAACACATGGGTCGAGTGCAAGACAATCCAAGCATAATGTGCATGGGTGTAGTGAATATAGTGTGCCACTAAACACAATAGAAAGAGCAATTGTTCATCATGTGTGAGGCAATCAAGTCAAGCATAGTAATCAAGTCGTGCAAGCTAGTAGTGCGAAGATGCAACATACTAGAGTAAATCATGGCAATCATGTCACGAGAGCAAATAATAGGCATAGGTAATTCACATGATATATCGCAAGCACGAACACAAAGCAAGATGAAAGTATCATCATAGGCATGGGGTACAAAGCAAACATGGCAATAACAAGCAATATCTCCACCAAGCTTGCAAATACACATACAAGTATGAGAATCAATCATCATGTGTAATGCAAAGCATGGGTCACAAATGCATGGCAAAAGCATGTGAATGAGCATATCATGCAAAGTGAACATGGCAAGATGGGCAAAGGATATATAATGGACAACAACCCATAGCCAAGTGAGGGCCATGTAGAAGAAATGTGTGAAGTATTTGCATGAAGAGAGCGGTGGGAAAGACACTCCATGGGATCCCAAGCCATCATTCCTCTCTAGAGCTCATTTTGTCAACTCGTGGGATTGCGAGGTTGACAAGAATTCATGGGTACCTACACAAAAGAGACACAAACGGAAGAAATTGTGTGTGTGGTAAATGTACACATCATCCATCATGATGTGTATGTGCATGTGTGAGTTAGGACAAGATAAGCATCGGTCAAAGAAATTTGATGCATGGTATAAGAACATGTCATCCATCATGAAAGAATAGTTATTGTGCATAACACGATGGGGGTGCAAATTGAGCATACAAGTATATGGCACATCAATAGCATGTTTATTCATTGGAAGCATATTGTGCACATAAGTATGAGGATCATGCAATGGATGGGAGTGATCAAAATCTCCTAAAATGTATGAGGAAACTATGGGGGTCTCGTCATGAGCAATATTGGAAACATCATATGGAGAAAATGGGCAACACCCGAAACTACGCATATCCGAAGCTAGGTGGTGATGGCATGGCATATGAGATAAATGATGCAAAGGAAGCATATCAATATCATCATAAGAAAAACAAATGCCGATAACCATGGGCTTGTCATCTATGCCATATGTGCAAATTGGGTTCATTTTTATAGCATATGCCTAGTCACTATGAAAAGATTGCAAATATGACATATGATTGATCTCATGCATAGCATATGACAAGTAAAGCGGATTGGCAAACATGATGTGACCTAAGGAATTGTCACAAGAGATCCAATGCAACATGGCATCACAACTAATAGACTCCACATGGCAATCATCATACTCGTCATAAATGGGTAAATCATCGCATGCGGAAATCATACTAGCATGAAGCATGTCAATAGGGGGATCAACATCATGCAAGCAATCAATGTCATGAATGTCCATTAGTGGGACTAGAGCATCACCTTCAACTATGTTACCTTGTTCATTCCACTCAAGAGGTGTAGGTGAGGTGGGAAAGACCAAATGGTGGTCAAGATCATCATTGGGATGGAACCATGTGGGGGTGCATCATATTCCACCATGACCATCGTCTTGTCCAAAGGTAGGACGAAGTCGTCGAGAATCGACGCGTCATCATATAAGGGACCTAGCACCAAATGAGAAGACACAATAGAGGTAGAGGTCAAGTCGTTAGTGTTGAAAGTGGCCTCACATGATCTATCAACTATCTTACTCTCTCTATGTGGTGGTTCACTCACTCCCTCAAAATAGGTGCACTCAACCTCACATATGGTGGAGTCACTCATCTCACTCAAGTGGTGGGGGTTGTGGCTCTCCTCACATGGGAATTGTGGCAACACATATATGTGGCTAGTGGTGAAGTCACTCTCACTCTCAATATGGTGGCACAAGTCACTCAAGTCATCATACGTCGCCATGGTCGAAGGGAAAATCCCATGCTCAACCATCTCGTCGTTGTCGCCGTGGATGAAGGCCGAAGATGGCACATCATCACTCTCGCCTCCTAAGATGGAAGCATCATCCTTGCTCATCACCATGTCGCTCGCCTCCAAAGCTTGGTCCTTGATGTGTCCATAGTCGTAGTCCTCGCCGCACCATCTTGAAAAAGAGTCGAAGTAGACTCGGCATCGTCAATGCCACAAAGAGGGATGGCGGTGAAGTCGAACTTGGGAGCGTCGTCTTGGAGCTCGTCGGGCTTGGACATCATGGTGGTACTAGCCTCATGCTCGTTCTCATGGAGCTTGGTCGTCGCGAAGTGAGCTTGGGGTGGAGAAAGTTTGGCCTTCATGAGTTCTTGTTCCTCCTTTAGAGCACCAATGTAGTTGTCGTCGAGGGACTTGTAGTTCTCGAGGAAGATCGTCTTGGAGATGTCGTTGTGCAATCCCATCATGATAGAGGCAAAGGTGTCCCGATGTTTCGATGAGATGGTGGCTATCGTTTTCTGTGGGAGTCGACCTTGACGATCCGACTACGAACATGCAAGACGTCGCGCCTTAGCAATCGCTAAACCAACTTCCGAGGGTTATTGACCACGCCGGAGCACGATCAACCTGACCACGAGGGTCTGTTTCCTGCAAGCAAACGAAGAACAAGCAAGAAACTAAGATTGCAATCTGGATATTGCGAATATAAGATGAAAGCTTTATTGATCAAGGTGGGGTTCTGTGACGTCTTGGTCTGGTCGTTGGACACAAACGAAGTACGAGAAGTTGCAGCTATGGCGAACTTTTAATCTAACCAAAACCCAAAGTCTAAACGATGCCCTAAGGGCTGTATATATGGAGGAAGAGGGGAGAATTTCGTGGCCCTTGAGGGTGGGGTCCGAAACCAACCCTAACTCTTGTTTCCCCACACATACGGACTCTAAAAATAGCCTATACTTAAGTATTTCGAAATTACATGGGCCTGGCCCATTACTAAGGTGACGCAGCACCTAGAATAGCCTATGAACGAATATTATGAAGTGGCATCTTGTATATTTCGTCCAAGGCTTCATGCACTCCTTATGGCGGCTTCAAAGTCCTGAAATCATCACTTGTAACTCCGTTCTTCATCCCCTTGTGCATGCCATCAACTCCATGCGTGTTCTTGCTCCAATGTTCATCCTTCTCCAAGCTAGGCCCTTCATTTGTAAGCAAAACAAATGTATCCAATTTAGGCAGCATCATAATCTCATGAACATTAGAATCATTACCAAGAAACGAAAGTACCTGGTAATTTAATTGGCGTGCGCGAGCTCTAGTAATTGGTCCAGTATATGTAACAGTAGGGGCTGTGGATGTAACAATAGTATTGATGTCCTCATCATCCTCCCCTTCTTGAAATGAAGTCGTCCTCGACGGAAGCTCATCTTCCTCACCCAAATAAGGCTTCAGATCTGCAATGTTAAAAGTGGGACTAACCCCAAAATCTGCACGTAGCTCAAGTTTATATGCATTATCACTTATTTTCTCCAACACCTTAAAAGGACCATCAGCACGTGGCATTAGCTTTGATTTGCGCAAATTAGGAAATCTATCTTTACGCAAATGTAACCAAACAAGATCTCCAGGTGCAAACACAATATGTTTTCTACCCTTATCTCCAGCAAGTTTATATTTAGCATTCATACGCTCAAAATTTTCCTTAGTTAACTCATGCATTTTTAAAATCAATTCAGAACGTTCTTTAGCATCAAAATTAACCTTCTCCGAAGATGGAAGAGGCAACAAATCAATAGGCCCACGAGGTAGGAAACCATACACAATTTCAAAAGGGCACATCTTAGTAGTAGAATGCAATGAACGATTATAAGCAAATTCAATATGAGGCAAGCATTCTTCCCACATTTTCTTGTTATTCTTCAAAACAGCCCTAAGCATAGTAGACAATGTTTTATTGACTACTTCAGTTTGTCCATCAGTTTGGGGGTGACAAGTAGTACTAAAAAGCAGCTTAGTCCCCAACTTAGCCCATAAACATCTCCAAAAGTGGCTAAGAAATTTAGTATCACGATCTGAAACAATAGTATTTGGCACACCATGTAAGCAAATAATTTCACGAAAGAATAAATCAGCAACATTAACAGCATCATCGCTCTTATGACATGGTATAAAGTGTGCCATTTTCGAGAACCTATCCACGACAACAAATATGCTATCCCTCCCCTTCTTTGTTCGAGGTAAACCTAAAACAAAATCCATAGATATATCCTCCCAAAGAACACTAGGTACAGGCAAAGGCATATATAAACCATGAGGATTTAGTCGTGACTTAGCTCTTTGACATGTAGTGCAGCGAGCAACAAAACGCTCGACATCCCGTCTCATCTTTGGCCAAAAAAATGTGTAGCAAGTATATCATTCGTCTTCTTGACGCCAAAGTGTCCCATTAATCCTCCTCCATGCGCCTCCTGCAACAACAAAAGACGAACGGAGCTAGCTGGAATGCACAGCTTGTTAGCACGAAACACAAAGCCATCGTTGAGAACGAACTTGTTCCAAGTTCTCCCTTCCTTACAATTCTGCAATACATCTTTAAATTCAGCATCATGAACATGTTGATCTTTGATGGTCTCCAAACCAAATATTTTAAAGTCAAGTTGTGAAAGCATAGTATAACGACGAGACAATGCATCAGCAATAACATTTTCTTTACCCTTCTTGTGTTTAATGACATAAGGGAAAGTCTCAATGAATTCAACCCATTTAGCATGTCTACGGCTCAGTTTTGCTTGACTTTTAATGTGTTTCAAAGATTCATGATCAGAATGTATAACAAATTCCTTGGGCCATAAATAATGTTGCCATGTTTCTAAGGTCCGAACAAGAGCATATAATTCTTTATCATAAGTAGAATAGTTCAGACTAGGCCCACTCAATTTTTCAGAAAAGTATGCAACAGGTTTGCCATCTTGTAACAACACACCTCCTAATCCAATTCCACTAGCATCACATTCAAGCTCAAAAGTCTTATTGAAATTAGGAAGTTGGAGTAAAGGAGCATGTGTCAACTTATCTTTCAATACCGTGAAGCCTTCTTCCTGTGCGGTACCCCAAACAAAAGGCACATCCTTCTTTGTAAGCTCGTTGAGAGGTGCAGCAATGGTGTTGAAATCTCTCACAAAACGCCTATAGAAACTAGTGAGGCCAAGGAAACTCCTCACTTGTGTGACCGTTTTGGGCTGCGGCCAACTCTCAATAGCTTCAATCTTGGCTTTATCAACTTCAATTCCCTGTGGAGTAACAACATAGCCAAGAAAAGATACTCGATCGGTGCAAAAGGTGCACTTTCCAAGGTTACCAAACAAACGTGCATCACGTAGAGCAATAAAACAGCACGTAAATGTTCCAAATGTTCCTCCAAAGATTTGCTATAAATCAATATGTCATCAAAGTAAACTACCACAAATCGTCCAATGAAAGCACGTAAAACTTCGTTCATTAACCTCATGAAAGTACTAGGTGCATTAGTTAACCCAAAAGGCATGACTAACCACTCATATAATCCAAACTTAGTTTTAAATGCTGTTTTCCATTCATCTCCCAATTTCATACGAATTTGATGGTATCCACTACGCAAATCAATTTTGGAGAATATTGTAGAGCCACTCAATTCATCAAGCATATCATCTAGCCTAGGAATAGGATGACGATAACGAATAGTAATGTTATTAATGCCTCTACAATCAACACACATACGCGACGTACCATCCTTTTTCGGCACTAAAATGATAGGAACAGCACAAGGACTAAGGGATTCACGTATATAACCTTTGTCGAGCAGTTCTTGTACTTGACGCATAATCTCCTTCGTCTCCTCTGGATTGGAACGGTATGGTGCACGGTTGGGTAATGATGCACCGGGAATTAAGTCAATTTGATGCTCAATCCCTCGAATAGGTGGTAATCCCGGTGGCACATCTTGTGGAAAGACGTCAACGAACTCCTGCAAAATGTTAGTGACAGCAGGAGGCAAAGAGGAAGGCACGTCCTCGAATGAAAATAATGCCTCTTTGCACACAAAAGCATAGCAAACAGATTTGCTAAAATCTAGATCATTAATATCAGATTTGGTGGCAAGTAAACATGCGCTTTTCAATTTAATTTCAGAAGCAACACTAGATTGTTTATTATTACTAGACTGCATTTGTTGCTCAAATTCTTTTGCCACAATCTGATTTTCACTCTTATTTTTCTCCTGTTTTGCTTTATTAGCTCTATTAATATCATCTTTCAAAATGGACTCAGGAGTCATAGGAAGCAAAGTAATATTCTTATCCTTATGAACAAGAGTATACTGATTCTTTCTACCATGATGAATAGAATTTTTATCAAATTGCCATGGTCTACCAAGTAATAAGGAACATGCTTGCATAGGTACCACATCACAATCAACATAATCAGCATATGTAGAGATACTAAAATGCACACGAACAGTACGTGTTACCTTAACCTCGCCGCTGTTGTTGAACCATTGGATGTAGTAAGGATGTGGATGTGGTCTTGTGATGAGAGATAGCTTCTCCAGCATCTCCATGATAGCCGAGTTGTTGCAACTCCCTCCATCTATGATCACGCGAACAGAACGTTCCTTCACAACTCCCTTTGTATGGAACAAATTATGCCTCTGATTTTGCTCAGCTTGTGTAACCTGCACTCATGAGGACATCAATACCAATGTTACACCCACAGCCCCTGCTGCTATACGCACTGGACCGATTACTAGAGCTCGCGCACGCCAATTGAATTATCAGGTACTTTCGTTTCTTGGTAACGAGTCTAATGTTCATGAGAATATGACGCTGCCTAAATTGGATACATTTGTTTTGCTTACAAATGAAGGGCCTAGCTTGGACAAGAAAGATGAACCTTGGAGCAAGTTCAAGCAGGGAGATGATGGCATGCGCAAGGGAAACAAGAACGGAGTTACAAGTGATGATTCCAGGACTCTGAAGCCACCATAATGAGTGCATGAAGCATGGGACGAAATATACAAGATGCCACTTCATAATATTCGTCCATAGGCTATTCTAGGTGCAGCGTCACCTTATTAATGGGCCAGGCCCATGTAATTTCGAAATACTTAAGTATAGGCTATTTTTAGAGTCCGTATGTGTGGGGAAACAAGAGTTAGGGTTGGTTTCAGACCCCACCCTCAAGGGCCACGAAATTCCCCCCTCTTCCTCCATATATACAGCCCTTAGGGCGTCGTTTAGACTTGGGTTTTGTTTAGATTAAAAGTTCGCCATAGCTGGAACTTCGCGTACTTCGTTTGTGTCCAACGACCAGACCAAGACGTCACAAAACCCCATCTTGATCAATAAAGCTTTCATCTTATATTCGCAATATCCAGATTGCAATATCAGTTTCTTGCTTGTTCTTCGTTTGCTTGCAGGAAACAGACCCTCGTGGTCAGGTTGATCGTGCTCCGGCGTGGTCAATAACCCTCGGAAGTTGGTTTAGCGATTGCTAAGGCGCGACGTCTCGCACGTTCGTACTCGGATCGTCAAGGTCGACTCCCACAGAAAACGATAGCCACCATCTCATCGAAACATCGGGACACCTTTGCCTCTATCAAGTGGTATCAGATTTCCAGGTTGCTCGGTGAGATGTTACAGTTTTTCGTAGATTAGATCAAGTCTGTTCTTCATACCTACAGTCCACGAAAAAGCCACAAAAAAAGTAGGGTTAGTTCATCATATCCGAACCAATCTGAGCCTTTGCATAATCTTTTTAGGGTTTTTGCTTTGTTGAATTTGCAGTTGCATCGTCGTGTCAAGTTGCTGGTCTTAGAGTCTAGTCTTTTAGAGTTTCGAGTTCTGGTCATAAGTTGTCACGCCGCCGCCGCACCATCGCCCATCTACCACTTTTGCTTATCCCCCACCGCTCTGAATCCATATCCATATACCACGACCAATCTGTATCCATATACCACCACCGCTACCATATACCACCACCGCTGCCATATACCACAAACATATATCCACCACCAATCCGAGTTCTTCTCATATTAGGTTTGTTCTTGAGACCAATCTAAATTCCGTTTCGTGTTTCCTTGCCTGCGTAGGTCTCGGCAAAAAAAAGAGTCTGGAGACCCCCGGGCAGTTTTTAGGCCAAAATTTTCACGGGCAAATTTTTTTCCCTATCCTATTTTTAGGCTTTTCTGAGTCTTTTGAGCCACATGCCATCATAGTGATTTTTTGTCGCACTTTTTCGTCGTCGCTGCCCTGATTTCTGAAAAAAAAGTGAAAAAAAAAATTTGTGCCATCCTACCAGTTTGACGAGGGAAGAGTTTTGAGACACTCGCCATTATAGTGATTTTTAGCAAAAAAAAGAGCGCAAAAAAAGAGCGAAAAAAGTTCCAGAGTGTGCTTTTCCCTTATTTACGTGCAGCGCCGTGATTTTGTTAGTGTTCTAGGCTCGCGTCTCTAGCACGGTCTAGCCTAGGACCAGCACAGTACCGTCGTTGAGCGTTTATTCAGCTTTGCATCTCTGAATTGATTATTGCTGACCCTTTTTGCTACCATACTATAAGCCTTCCCAGCTCCACATACATCTACGTCGTGCGTTTGACTCTCCCTGGCAATCGCTCTATCCAAGCTTTTGAGAGTTTTGACTACAACGGTTGCCGATCACCGCCTGCTGCTGGGTAAGAACTGGTAAGAATTTGAGATTTGCTTGACGGATTTTGTCACACCACCACCACCTCTTGTTAGTATTCTGTAGGATCATATTCTTGTGTGTTTCTATTGTTGCTAACCATGGCAGGATCACAAGCCGACGAGACTGACTGGGAGAACATGACGAATCAGGGGTTGCATGATAAATTTCAGCAAATGATGAATGGACAGGTGCAAGATGTGCTAAACAGATTTGAAGAGGCCATGGAGAAGATAGATGACATGGAGAAGACATTTGAAACAAAGCTCGAAAACAGGTTTAATGAATTGCTCGCGCGTCTTCCACCACCACCACCGGCTGCACCTAACGCACCTCCACAACAACAACAACAACGACTACCTACACATCGTGAAACAGCCCTCCGCCGAGCAAGCCGTCTCCCTCTTGCACCTGGCCAAACTGTTGGTGCTGCTGTTGCTACTTCTGTGGCTCCTGCTGCTGATGCAGAGAAGATGATTTGCTGGCGATTACGAGGATGAGGTTGATCAAAATCAGAACTACGTGCCACCACCAGCACAACAACCACCAGGTCGTCCACATGCAAATAATGGCAATGGTAGGGCTCACCCTCAGGTACGAGATCATGACCATCTCCCTAAACTAAAATTGAATATTCCACCATTTGAGGGTAGATATGTTCCTGATATATATCTTACTTGGGAGTTAGAAACTGAACAACGATTTACATGTTTACAATATCCCGAGGAGAGACGTGTTCCTGCTGCTGTTTGTGCATTCACTAGTTTTGCATGTGTTTGGTGGTCTGAGCATTGTAGATTATATCCTATTCCTGCTACTTGGGCTGCTTTGAAAACTGCTATGCGTACTCGTTGGGTTCCACCATATTATCAACGTGAATTACTTCAAAAATTGCAGCGCTTAAGACAGGGAAAAAATTCTGTAGAAGAATATTATCAGGAATTACAAACTGGCATGATTAGATGTGGTATTGTTGAGGAGAATGAAGCTATGCTTGCACGTTTTATGGGTGGATTAAATAGAGAGATTCAGACGATTCTAGAGTATAAGGACTATACTAATATCACTCGTTTATTCCATCTTGCTTGTAAAGCTGAACGTGAAGTGCAGGATCGACAGGCATTGGCGCGGACTAACTTTTCTGGAAGTCGATCTTCATCATGGACACCACGTGCATCATCTACTTCCACACGTTCTTCTACACAGGCGCCTCCGTCGGCTGCCACCTCCAACTATGATACAATAAAGCAGGCACAATCACCACTATCTGCCAAGAGCACACCTTCTGGGCCTGCAAAGAGCTCTTCTTCATCCATGGCATCCACAGGGCAAACACATGATATTATTTGTCGACGTTGCAAGGGTGGAGGTCATTATGCGAGAGAATGCCCATCTAAACGTGTGATGATTGTTAGTGAGAATGGAGGGTATGATTCCGCTAGTGATTATGATGAGGATACTTTGGCTCTTATTACACGTGACGAACACGGTGGAGACGATTCTGATCATGAGACGCAATACATGGCTCCTGAAGATGCTGACAGGTATGAATGTTTAGTTGCTCAACGTGTTTTGAGTGTGCAGGTTACACAAGCTGAGCAAAATCAGAGGCATAATTTGTTCCATACAAAGGGAGTTGTGAAGGAACGTTCTGTTCGGATGATCATAGATGGAGGGAGTTGCAACAACTTGGCTAGCATGGAGATGGTGGAGAAGCTATCTCTCACCACAAGACCACATCCACATCCTTACTACATCCAATGGTTCAACAACAGCGGCAAGGTTAAGGTAACACGTACTGTTCGTGTGCATTTTAGTATCTCTACATATGCTGATTATGTTGATTATGATGTGGTACCTATGCAAGCATGTTCCTTATTACTTGGTAGGCCATGGCAATTTGATAAAAATTCTGTTCATCATGGTAGAAACAATCAGTATACTCTTGTTCATAAGGATTAGAATATTACTTTGCTTCCTATGACTCCTGATTCCATTTTGAAAGATGATATTAAGAGAGCTAATAAAGAAAAACAGGAGAAAAATAAGAGTGAAAATCAGATTGTGGCAAAAGAATTTGAGCAACAAATGTAGTCTAATAATAATAAACAATCTAGTGTTGCTTCTGAAATTAAATTGAAAAGTGCATGTTGACTTGCCACCAAATCTAATATTGATGATCTAGATTTTAGCAAATCTGTTTGCTATGCTTTTGTGTGCAAAGAGGCATTATTTTCATTCGAGGACGTGCCTTCCTCTTTGCCTCCTGCTGTCACTAACATTTTGCAGGAGTTCGCTGACGTCTTTCCACAAGACGTGCCACCGGGATTACCACCTATTCGAGGGATTGAGCATCAAATTGACTTAATTCCCGGTGCATCATTACCCAACCATGCACCATACCGTACCAATCGAGAGGAGACGAAGGAGATTATGCGTCAAGTACAAGAACTGCTCAACAAAGGTTATATACGCGAATCCCTTAGTCCTTGTGCTGTTCCTATCAATTTAGTGCTAAAAAGGATGGTACGTCGCGTATGTGCGTTGATTGTAGAGGCATTAATAACATTACTATTCGTTATCATCATCCTATTCCTAGGCTAGATGATATGCTTGATGAATTGAGTGGCTCTACAATATTCTCCAAAATTGATTTGCGTAGTGGATACCATCAAATTCGTATGAAATTGGGAGATGAATGGAAAACAACATTTAAAACTAAGTTTGGATTATATGAGTGGTTAGTCATGCCTTTTGGGTTAACTAATGCACCTAGTACTTTCATGAGGTTAATGAACAAAGTTTCACGTGCTTTCATTGGACGATTTGTGGTAGTTTACTTTGATGACATATTGATTTATAGCAAATCTTTGGAGGAACATTTGGAACATTTACGTGCTGTTTTTATTGCTCTACGTGATGCACGTTTGTTTGGTAACCTTGGAAAGTGCACCTTTTGCACCGACCGAGTATCTTTTCTTGGCTATGTTGTTACTCCACAGGGAATTGAAGTTGATAAAGCCAAGATTGAAGCTATTGAGAGTTGGCCGCAGCCCAAAACGGTCACACAAGTGAGGAGTTTCCTTGGCCTCGCTGGTTTCTATAGGCGTTTTGTGAGAGATTTCAGCACCATTGCTGCACCTCTCAACGAGCTTACAAAGAAGGATGTGCCTTTTGTTTGGGGTACCGCACAGGAAGAAGCCTTCACGTTATTGAAAGATAAGTTGACACATGCTCCTTTACTCCAACTTCCTAATTTCAATAAGACTTTTGAGCTTGAATGTGATGCTAGTGGAATTTGATTAGGAGGTATGTTATTACAAGATGGAAAACCTGTTGCAAACTTTTCTGAAAAATTGAGTGGGCCTAGTCTGAACTATTCTACTTATGATAAAGAATTATATGCTCTTGTTCGGACCTTAGAAACATGGCAACATTATTTATGGCCCAAGGAATTTGTTATACATTCTGATCATGAATCTTTGAAACACATTAAAAGTCAAGCAAAACTGAACCGTAGACATGCTAAATGGGTTGAATTCATTGAGACTTTCCCTTATGTCATTAAACACAAGAAGGGTAAAGAAAATGTTATTGCGGATGCCTTGTCTCGTCGTTATACTATGCTTTCACAACTTGACTTTAAAATATTTGGTTCGGAGACCATCAAAGATCAACATGTTCATGATGCTGAATTTAAAGATGTATTGCAGAATTGTAAGGAAGGGGGAACTTGGAACAAGTTCGTTCTTAACGGTGGATTTGTGTTTCGTGCTAACAAGCTATGCATTCCAGCTAGCTCCATTCGTCTTTTGTTGTTGCAGGAGGCGCATGGAGGACGATTAATGGGACACTTTGGCATCAAGAAGACGGAGGATATACTTGCTACACATTTCTTTTGGCCAAAGATGAGACGGGATGTCGAGCGTTTTGTTGCTCGCTGCACTACATGTCAAAGAGCTAAGTCATGACTAAATCCTCATGGTTTATATATGCCTTTGCCTGTACCTAGTGTTCCTTGGGAGGATATATCTATGGATTTTGTTTTAGGTTTACCTCGAACAAAGAAGGGGAGGGATAGCATATTTGTTGTCGTGGATAGGTTCTCGAAAATGGCACACTTTATACCATGTCATAAGAGCGATGATGCTGTTAATGTTGCTTTTGCGTAAGGATAGATTTCCTAATTTGCGCAAATCAAAGCTAATGCCACGTGCTGATGGTCCTTTTAAGGTGTTAGAGAAAATAAATGATAATGCATATAAACTTGAGCTGCCTGCAGATTTTGGGGTTAGTCCCACTTTTAACATTGCAGATTTGAAGCCTTACTTGGGTGTGGACGATGAACTTTCGTCGAGGACGACTTCATTTCAAGAAGGGGAGGATGATGAGGACATCAATACCATTGTTACACCCACAGCCCCTGCTGCTATACGCACTAGACGGATTACTAGAGCTCGCGGACGCCAATTGAATTATCAGGTACTTTCGTTTCTTGGTAACGAGTCTAATGTTCATGAGAATATGATGTTGCCTAAATTGGATACATTTGTTTTGCTTACAAATGAAGGGCCTAGCTTGGACAAGAAAGATGAACCTTGGATCAAGTTCAAGCAGGGAGATGATGGCATGCGCAAGAGAAACAAGAACGGAGTTACAAGTGATGATTCCAGGACTCTGAAGCCACCATAATGAGTGCATGAAGCATGGGACGAAATATAAAAGATGCCACTTCATAATATTCGTCCATAGGCTATTCTAGGTGCTGCGTCACCTTATTAATGGTCCAGGCCCATGTAATTTCGAAATACTTAAGTATAGGCTATTTTTAGAGTCCGTATGTCTGGGGAAACAAGAGTTAGGGTTGGTTTCGGACCCCACCCTCAAGGGCCACGAAATTCCCCCCTCCTCCTCCATATATACAGCCCTTAGGGCATCGTTTAGACTTGGGTTTTGTTTAGATTAAAAGTTCGCCATAGCTGCAACTTTGCGTACTTCGTTTGTGTCCAACGACCAGACCAAGACGTCACAGAACCCCATCTTGATCAATAAAGCTTTCATCTTATATTCGCAATATCCAGATTGCAATCTCAGTTTCTTGCTTGTTCTTCGTTTGCTTGCAGGAAACAGACCCTCGTGGTCAGGTTGATCGTGCTCCGGCGTGGTCAATAACCCTCGGAAGTTGGTTTAGCGATTGCTAAGGCGCGACGTCTCGCACGTTCGTAGTCGGATCGTCAAGGTCGACTCCCACAGAAAACGATAGCCACCATCTCATCGAAACATCGGGACACCTTTGCCTCTATCATGCACACTCAAAACACGTTGAGCAACTAAACATTCATACCTGTCAGGATCTTGAGGAGCCATGTATTGCGTCTCATGATCAGAATCGTCTCCACCGTGTTCGTCACGTGTAATAAGAGCCAAAGTCTCCTCATCATAGTCACTACCGGACTCATACCCACCATCCTCAGTAACAATCATCACACATTTAGATGGGCATTCTCTCGCATAATGACCTCCACCCTTGCAACGTCGACAAATAATATCATGTGTTTGCCCTATGGATGCCATGGATGAAGAAGAGCTCTTTGCAGGCCCAGAAGGTGTGCTCTTGGCAGATAGTGGTGATTGTGCCTGCTTTATTGTATCACGGTTCGAGGTGGCAGCCGACGGAGGCGCCGGTGTAGCAGAACGTGTGGAAGTAGATGATGCACGTGGTGTCCATGATGAAGGTCGACCTGCAGAAAAGTTAGTCCGTGCCAATGCCTGTCGATCCTGCACTTCACGTTCAGCTTTACAAGCAACATGGAATAAACGAGTGATATTAGTATAGTCCTTATACTCTAGAATCGTCTGAATCTCTCTATTTAATCCACCAATAAAACGTGCAAGCATAGCTTCATTCTCCTCAACAATACCACATCGAATCATGCCAGTTTGTAATTCCTGATAATATTCTTCTACAGAATTTTTTCCCTGTCTTAAGCGCTGCAATTTTTGAAGTAATTCACGTTGATAATATGGTGGAACCCAACGAGTACGCATAGCAGTTTTCAAAGCGACCCAAGTAGCAGGAATAGGATATAATCTACAATGCTCAGACCACCAAACACATGCAAAACTAGTGAATGCACAAACAGCAGCAGGAACACGTCTCTCCTCGGGATATTGTAAACATGTAAATCGTTGTTCAGTTTCTAACTCCCAAGTAAGATATATATCAGGAACATATCTACCCTCAAATGGTGGAATATTCAATTTTAGTTTAGGGAGATGGTCATGATCTCGTACCTGAGGGTGAGCCCTACCATTGCCATTATTTGCATGTGGACGACCTGGTGGTTGCTGTGCTGGTGGTGGCACGTAGTTCTGAGTTTGATCAACCTCATCCTCGTAATCTCCCGCAAAATCATCCTCCTCCGCATCAGCAGCAGCAACCACAGAAGTATGAACAGCAGCACCAACAGTTTGGCCAGGTGCAAGAGGGAGACGGCTCGCTCGGCGGAGGGCTGTTTCACGATGTGTAGGTAGTCGTTGTTGTTGTTGTTGTAGGGTGCGTTAGATGCAGCCGGTGGTGGTGGTGGAAGACACGCGAGCAATTCATTAAACCTGTTATCGAGCTTTGTTTCGAACGTCTTCTCCATGTCATCTATCTTCTCCATGGCCTCTTCAAATCTGTTTAGCACATCTTGCACCTGTCCATTCATCATTTGCTGAAATTTATCATGCAACTCCTTATTCGTCATGTTCTCCCAGTCAGTCTCGTCGGCTCGTGATCCTGCCATGGTTAGCAGCAATAGAAACACACAAGAATATGATCCTACAGACTACTAACAAGTGATGGTGGTGGCTAGTGTCACAAATCCGTCAAGCAAATCTCAAATTCTTACTAGTTCTTACCCAGTAGCAGGCGGTGATCGGCAACCGTTGTAGTCAAAACTCTCAAAAGCTTGGATAGAGCGATTGCCAGGGAGAGTCAAACGCACGACGTAGATGTATGTGGAACTGGGAAGGCTTATAGTATGGTAGCAAAAAGGGTCAGCAATAATCAATTCAGAGATGCAAAGTTGAATAAATGCTCAACGACGGTACTGTGCTGGTCCTAGGCTAGACCGTGCTAGAGACGCGAGCCTAGAACACTAACAAAATCACGGCGCTGCACGTAAATAAGGGAAAAGTACACTCTGGAACTTTTTTTTTCGCTCTTTTTTTGCGCTCCTCTTTTTTTTGCGAAAAATCACTATAATGGCGAGTGTCTCAAAACTCTTCCCTCATCAAACTGGTAGGATGGCACGAAAAAAAATTCACTTTTGATAGAGGCAAAGGTGTCCCGATGTTTCGATGAGATGGTGGCTATCGTTTTCTGTGGGAGTCGACCTTGACGATCCGACTACGAACATGCGAGACGTCGCGCCTTAGCAATCGCTAAACCAACTTCCGAGGGTTATTGACCATGCCGGAGCACGATCAACCTGACCACGAGGGTCTGTTTCCTGCAAGCAAACGAAGAACAAGCAAGAAACTGAGATTGCAATCTGGATATTGCGAATATACGATGAAAGCTTTATTGATCACGATGGGGTTCTGTGACGTCTTGGTCTGGTCGTTGGACACAAACGAAGTACGCGAAGTTGCAGCGATGGCGAACTTTTAATCTAAACAAAACCCAAAGTCTAAACGATGCCCTAAGGGCTGTATATATGGAGGAAGAGGGGGAGAATTTCGTGGCCCTTGAGGGTGGGCTCCGAAACCAACCCTAACTCTTGTTTCCCCACACATACGGACTCTAAAAATAGCCTATACTTAAGTATTTCGAAATTACATGGGCCTGGACCATTAATAAGGTGACGCAGCACCTAGAATAGCCTATGGGCGAATATTATGAAGTGGCATCTCGTATATTTCGTCCAAGGCTTCATGCACTCCTTATGGCGGCTTCAAAGTCCTGAAATCATCACTTGTAACTCCGTTCTTGATCCCCTTGCGCATGCCATCAACTCCATGCGTGTTCTTGCTCCAATGTTCATCCTTCTCCAAGCTAGGCCCTTCATTTGTAAGCAAAACAAATGTATCCACTTTAGGCAGCATCATAATCTCATGAACATTAGAATCATGACCAAGAAACGAAAGTACCTGGTAATTTAATTGGCATGCGCGAGCTCTAGTAATTGTTCCAGTATATGTAACAGTAGGGGCTTTGGGTGTAACAATGGTATTGATGTCCTCATCAACTTTTTTTCGGAAATCAGGGCAGCGACGACGAAAAAGTGCGACAAAAAATCACTATGATGGCACGTGGCTCAAAAGACTCAGAAAAACCTAAAAATAGGATAGGGAAAAAATTCCCGTGAAAATTTTGGCCTAAAAACTGCCCGGGGGTCTCTAGACTCTTCTTTTTTCCGACACCTACGCAGGCAAGGAAACACGAATCGGAATTGAGATTGATCTCAAGAACAAACCTAATATGAGAAGAACTCGGATTGGTGGTGGATATATGGTTGTGGTATATGGCAGCGGTGGTGGTATATGGTAGCGGTGGTGGTATATGGATACTGACAGAGGCAAAGGTGTCCCGATGTTTCGATGAGATGGTGGCTATCGTTTTCTGTGGGAGTCGACCTTGACGATCCGACTACGAACGTGCGAGACGTCGCGCCTTAGCAATCGCTAAACCAACTTCCGAGGGTTACTGACCACGCAGGAGCACGATCAACCTGACCACGAGGGTCTGTTTCCTGCAAGTAAACAAAGAACAAGCAAGAAACTGAGATTGCAATCTGGATATTGCGAATATAAGATGAAAGCTTTATTGATCAAGGTGGGGTTCTGTGACGTCTTGGTCTGGTCGTTGGACACAAACGAAGTACGCGAAGTTGCAGCGATGGCGAACTTTTAATCTAAACAAAACCCAAAGTCTAAACGATGCCCTAAGGGCTGTATATATGGAGGAAGAGGGGGAGAATTTCGTGGCCCTTGAGGGTGGGGTCCGAAACCAACCCTAACTCTTGTTTCCCCACACATACGGACTCTAAAAATAGCCTATACTTAAGTATTTCGAAATTACATGGGCCTGGACCATTAATAAGGTGACGCAGCACCTAGAATAGCCTATGGGCGAATATTATGAAGTGGCATCTCGTATATTTCGTCCAAGGCTTCATGCACTCCTTATGGCGGCTTCAAAGTCCTGAAATCATCACTTGTAACTCCGTTCTTGATCCCCTTGCGCATGCCATCAACTCCATGCGTGTTCTTGCTCCAATGTTCATCCTTCTCCAAGCTAGGCCCTTCATTTGTAATCAAACAAATGTATCCAATTTAGGCAGCATCATAATCTCATGAACATTAGAATCATTACCAAGAAACGAAAGTACGTGGTAATTTAATTGGCGTGCGCGAGCTCTAGTAATTGGTCCAGTATATGTAACAGTAGGGGCTGTGGGTGTAACAATGGTATTGATGTCCTCATCATCCTCCCCTTCTTGAAATGAAGTCGTCCTCGACGGAAGCTCATCTTCCTCACCCAAATAAGGCTTCAAACCTGCAATGTTAAAAGTGGGACTAACCCCGAAATCTGCAGGTAGCTCAAGTTTATATGCATTATCATTTATTTTCTCTAACACCTTAAAAGGACCATCAGCACGTGGCATTAGCTTTGATTTGCGCAAATTAGGAAATCTATCTTTACGCAAATGTAACCAAACAAGATCTCCAGGTGCAAACACAATATGTTTTCTACCCTTATCTCCAGCAAGTTTATATTTAGCATTCATACGCTCAATGTTTTCCTTAGTTAACTCATGCATTTTTAAAATCAATTCAGAACGTTCTTTAGAATCAAAATTAACCTTCTCCGAAGATGGAAGAGGCAACAAATCAATAGGCGCACGAGGTAGGAAACCATACACAATTTCAAAAGGGCACATCTTAGTAGTAGAATGCAATGAACGATTATAAGCAAATTCAATATGAGGCAAGCATTCTTCCCACATTTTCTTGTTATTCTTCAAAACAGCCCTAAGCATAGTAGACAATGTTTTATTGACTACTTCAGTTTGTGCATCAGTTTGGGGGTGACAAGTAGTACTAAAAAGCAGCTTAGTCCCCAACTTAGCCCATAAACATCTCCAAAAGTGGCTAAGAAATTTAGTATCATGATCTGAAACAATATTATTTGGCACACCATGCAAGCGAATAATTTCACGAAAGAATAAATCAGCAACATTAACAGCATCATCGCTCTTATGACATGGTATAAAGTGTGCCATTTTCGAGAACCTATCCACGACAACAAATATGCTATCCCTCCCCTTCTTTGTTCGAGGTAAACCTAAAACAAAATCCATAGATATATCCTCCCAAGGAACACTAGGTACAGGCAAAGGCATATATAAACCATGAGGATTTAGTCATGACTTAGCTCTTTGACATGTAGTGCAGCGAGCAACAAAACGCTCGACATCCCGTCTCATCTTTGGCCAAAAGAAATGTGTAGCAAGTATATCCTCCGTCTTCTTGATGCCAAAGTGTCCCATTAATCCTCCTCCATGCGCCTCCTGCAACAACAAAAGACGAACGGAGCTAGCTGGAATGCATAGCTTGTTAGCACGAAACACAAAGCCATCGTTGAGAACGAACTTGTTCCAAGTTCTCCCTTCCTTACAATTCTGCCATACATCTTTAAATTCAGCATCATGAACATGTTGATCTTTGATGGTCTCCGAACCAAATATTTTAAAGTCAAGTTGTGAAAGCATAGTATAACGACGAGACAAGGCATCCGCAATAACATTTTCTTTACCCTTCTTGTGTTTAATGACATAAGGGAAAGTCTCAATGAATTCAACCCATTTAGCATGTCTACGGTTCAGTTTTGCTTGACTTTTAATGTGTTTCAAAGATTCATGATCAGAATGTATAACAAATTCCTTGGGCCATAAATAATGTTGCCATGTTTCTAAGGTCCGAACAAGAGCATATAATTCTTTATCATAAGTAGAATAGTTCAGACTAGGCCCACTCAATTTTTCAGAAAAGTTTGCAACAGGTTTTCCATCTTGTAATAACACACCTCCGAATCCAATTCCACTAGCATCACATTCAAGCTCAAAAGTCTTATTGAAATTAGGAAGTTGGAGTAAAGGAGCATGTGTCAACTTATCTTTCAATAACGTGAAGGCTTCTTCCTGTGCGGTACCCCAAACAAAAGGCACATCCTTCTTTGTAAGCTCGTTGAGAGGTGCAGCAATGGTGCTGAAATCTCTCACAAAACGCCTATAGAAACCAGCGAGGCCAAGGAAACTCCTCACTTGTGTGACCGTTTTGGGATGCGGCCAACTCTCAATAGCTTCAATCTTGGCTTCATCAACTTCAATTCCCTGTGGAGTAACAACATAGCCAAGAAAAGATAGTCGGTCGGTGCAAAAGGTGCACTTTCCAAGGTTACCAAACAAACGTGCATCACGTAGAGCAATAAAAACAGCACGTAAATGTTACAAATGTTCCTCCAAAGATTTGCTATAAATCAATATGTCATCAAAGTAAACTACCACAAATCGTCCAATGAAAGCACGTGAAACTTTGTTCATTAACCTCATGAAAGTACTAGGTGCATTAGTTAACCCAAAAGGCATGACTAACCACTCATATAATCCAAACTTAGTTTTAAATGCTGTTTTCCATTCATCTCCCAATTTCATACGAATTTGATGGTATCCACTACGCAAATCAATTTTGGAGAATATTGTAGAGCCACTCAATTCATCAAGCATATCATCTAGCCTAGGAATAGGATGACGATAACAAATAGTAATGTTATTAATGCCTCTACAATCAACACACATACGCAACGTACCATCCTTTTTCGGCACTAAAATGATAGGAACAGCACAAGGACTAAGGGATTCACCTATATAACCTTTGTCGAGCAGTTCTTGTACTTGACGCATAATCTCCTTCGTCTCCTCTAGATTGGTACGGTATGGTGCACGGTTGGGTAATGATGCACCGGGAATTAAGTCAATTTGATGCTCAATCCCTCGAATAGGTGGTAATCCCGGTGGCACGTCTTGTGGAAAGACGTCAGCGAACTCCTGCAAAATGTTAGTGACAACAGGAGGCAAAGAGGAAGGCACGTCCTCGAATGAAAATAATGCCTCTTTGCACACAAAAGCATAGCAAACAGATTTGCTAAAATCTAGATTATCAATATCAGATTTGGTGGCAAGTAAACATGCACTTTTCAATTTAATTTCAGAAGCAACACTAGATTGTATATTATTATTAGGCTGCATTTGTTGCTCAAATTCTTTTGCCACAATCTGATTTTTACTCTTATTTTTCTCCTGTTTTGCTTTATTAGCTCTATTAATATCATCTTTCAAAATGGAATCAGGAGTCATAGGAAGCAAAGTAATATTCTTATCCTTATGAACAAGTGTATACTGATTGTTTCTACCATGGTGAACAGAATTTTTATCAAATTTCCATGGTCTACCAAGTAATAAGGAACATGCTTGCATAGGTACCACATCACAATCAACATAATCAGCATATGTAGAGATACTAAAATGCACACGTACAGTACGTGTTACGTTAACCTTGCCGCTGTTGTTGAACCATTGGATGTAGTAAGGATGTGGATGTGGTCTTGTGGTGAGAGATAGCTTCTCCACCATCTCCATGCTAGCCAAGTTGTTGCAACTCCCTCCATCTATGATCACGCGAATAGAACGTTCCTTCACAACTCCCTTTGTATGGAACAAATTATGCCTCTGATTTTGCTCAGCTTGTGTAACCTGCACACTCAAAACACGTTGAGCAACTAAACATTCATACCTGTCAACATCTTCAGGAGCCATGTATTGCGTCTCATGATCAGAATCGTCTCCACCGTGTTCGTCACGTGTAATAAGAGCCAAAGTCTCCTCATCATAGTCACTAGTGGACTCATACCCACCATCCTCATTAACAATCATCACACGTTTAGATGGGCATTCTCTCGCATAATGACCTCCACCCTTGCAACATCGACAAATAATATCATGTGTTTGCCTTGTTGATGCCATGGATGAAAAGGAGCTCTTTGCAGGCCCAGAAGGTGTGCTCTTGGCAGATAGTGGTGATTGTGCCTGCTTTATTGTATCACGGTTGGAGGTGGCAGCCGATGGAGGCGCCGGTGTAGCAGAACGTGTGGAAGTAGATGATGCACGTGGTGTCCATGAGGAAGGTCGGCCTGCAGAAAAATTAGTCCACGCCAATGAATGTCGATCCTGCACTTCATGTTCAGCTTTACAAGCAAGATGGAATAAACGAGTGATATTAGTATAGTCCTTATACTCTAGAATCGTCTGAATCTCTCTATTTAATCCGCCCATAAAACGTGCAAGCCTAGCTTCATTCTCCTAAACAATACCACATCTAATCATGCCAGTTTGTAATTCCTGATAATATTCTTCTACAGAATTTTTTCCCTGTCTTAAGCGCTGCAATTTTTGAAGTAATTCACGTTGATAATATGGTGGAACCCAACGAGTACGCATAGCAGTTTTCAAAGCAGCCCAAGTAGCAGGAATAGGATATAATCTACAATGCTCAGACCACCAAACACATGCAAAACTAGTGAATGCGCAAACAGCAGCAGGAACCACAGAAGTATGAACAGCAGCACCAACAGTTTGGCCAGGTGCAAGAGGGAGACGGCTCGCTCGGCAGAGGGCTGTTTCACGATGTGTAGGTAGTCGTTGTTGTTGTTGTTGTAGAGGTGCGTTAGATGCAGCCGGTGGTGGTGGTGGAAGACGCGCGAGCAATTCATTAAACCTGTTATCGAGCTTTGTTTCGAACGTCTTCTCCATGTCATCTATCTTCTCCATGGCGTCTTCAAATCTGTTTAGCACATCTTGCACCTGTCCATTCGTCATTTGCTGAAATTTATCATGCAACTCCTTATTCTTCATGTTCTCCCAGTCAGTCTTGTCGGTTTGTGATCCTGCCATGGTTAGCAGCAATAGAAACACACAAGAATATGATCCTACAGACTACTAACAAGTGATGGTGGTGGCGGGTGTCACAAATCCGTCAAGCAAATCTCAAATTCTTACCAGTTCTTACCTAGCAGCAGGCGGTGATAGGCAACCGTTGTAGTCAAAACTCTCAAAAGCTTGGATAGAGCGATTGCCAGGGAGAGTCAAACGCACGACGTAGATGTATGTGGAGCTGGGAAGGCTTATAGTATGGTAGCAAAAAGGGTCAGCAATAATCAATTCAGAGATGCAAAGTTGAATAAACGCTCTGATACCACTTGATAGAGGCAAAGGTGTCCCGATGTTTCGATGAGATGGTGGCTATCGTTTTCTGTGGGAGTCGACCTTGACGATCCGACTACGAACATGCGAGACATCGCGCCTTAGCAATCGCTAAACCAACTTCCGAGGGTTATTGACCATGCCGGAGCACGATCAACCTGACCACGAGGGTCTGTTTCCTGCAAGCAAACGAAGAACAAGCAAGAAACTGAGATTGCAATCTGGATATTGCGAATATACGATGAAAGCTTTATTGATCACGATGGGGTTCTGTGACGTCTTGGTCTGGTCGTTGGACACAAACGAAGTACGCGAAGTTGCAGCGATGGCGAACTTTTAATCTAAACAAAACCCAAATTCTAAACGATGCCCTAAGGGCTGTATATATGGAGGAAGAGGGGGAGAATTTCGTGGCCCTTGAGGGTGGGGTCCGAAACCAACCCTAACTCTTGTTTCCCCACACATACGGACTCTAAAAATAGCCTATACTTAAGTATTTCGAAATTACATGGGCCTGGACCATTAATAAGGTGACGCAGCACCTAGAATAGCCTATGGGCGAATATTATGAAGTGGCATCTCGTATATTTCGTCCAAGGCTTCATGCACTCCTTATGGCGGCTTCAAAGTCCTGAAATCATCACTTGTAACTCCGTTCTTGATCCCCTTGTGCATGCCATCAACTCCATGCGTGTTCTTGCTCCAATGTTCATCCTTCTCCAAGCTAGGCCCTTCATTTGTAAGCAAAACAAATGTATCCACTTTAGGCAGCATCGTAATCTCATGAACATTAGAATCATGACCAAGAAACGAAAGTACCTGGTAATTTAATTGGCATGCGCGAGCTCTAGTAATTGTTCTAGTATATGTAACAGTAGGGGCTTTGGGTGTAACAATGGTATTGATGTCCTCATCAACTTTTTTTTCGGAAATCAGGGCAGCGACGACGAAAAAGTGCGACAAAAAATCACTATGATGGCACGTGGCTCAAAAGACTCAGAAAAACCTAAAAATAGGATAGGGAAAAAATTCCCGTGAAAATTTTGGCCTAAAAACCGCCCGGGGGTCTCTAGACTCTTCTTTTTTCCGACACCTACGCAGGCAAGGAAACACGAATCGGAATTGAGATTGATCTCAAGAACAAACCTAATATGAGAAGAACTCGGATTGGTGGTGGATATATGGTTGTGGTATATGGCAGCGGTGGTGGTATATGGTAGCGGTGGTGGTATATGGATACTGACAGAGGCAAAGGTGTCCCGATGTTTCGATGAGATGGTGGCTATCGTTTTCTGTGGGAGTCGACCTTGACGATCCGACTACGAACGTGCGAGACGTCGCGCCTTAGCAATCGCTAAACCAACTTCCGAGGGTTACTGACCACGCAGGAGCACGATCAACCTGACCACGAGGGTCTGTTTCCTGCAAGTAAACGAAGAACAAGCAAGAAACTGAGATTGCAATCTGGATATTGCGAATATAAGATGAAAGCTTTATTGATCAAGGTGGGGTTCTGTGACGTCTTGGTCTGGTCGTTGGACACAAACGAAGTACGAGAAGTTGCAGCTATGGCGAACTTTTAATCTAAGCTAAACCCAAAGTCTAAACGACGCCCTAAGGGCTGTATATATGGAGGAAGAGGGGGGAATTTCGTGGCCCTTGAGGGTGGGGTCCGAAACCAACCCTAACTCTTGTTTCCCGACACATACGGACTCTAAAAATAGCCTATACTTAAGTATTTCGAAATTACATGGGCCTGGCCCATTAATAAGGTGACGCAGCACCTAGAATAGCCTATGGATGAATATTATGAAGTGGCATCTCGTATATTTCGTCCAAGGCTTCATGCACTCCTTATGGCGGTTTCAAAGTCCTGAAATCATCACTTGTAACTCCGTTCTTGATCCCCTTGCGCATGCCATCAACTCCATGCGTGTTCTTGCTCCAATGTTCATCCTTCTCCAAGCTAGGCCCTTCATTTGTAAGCAAAACAAATGTATCCAATTTAGGCAGCATCATAATCTCATGAACATTAGAATCATTACCAAGAAACGAAAGTACCTGGTAATTTAATTGGCGTGCGCGAGCTCTACTAATTGGTCCAGTATATGTAACAGTAGGGGCTGTGGGTGTAACAATGGTATTGATGTCCTCATCATCCTCCCCTTCTTGAAATGAAGTCGTCCTCGACGGAAACTCGTCTTCCTCACCCAAATAAGGCTTCAAATCTGCAATGTTAAAAGTGGGACTAACCCCAAAATCTGCAGGTAGCTCAAGTTTATATGCATTATCATTTATTTTCTCTAACACCTTAAAAGGACCATCAGCACGTGGCATTAGCTTTGATTTGCGCAGATTAGGAAATCTATCTTTACGCAAATGTAACCAAACAAGATCTCCAGGTGCAAACACAACATGTTTTCTACCCTTATCTCCAGCAAGTTTATATTTAGCATTCATACGCTCAATGTTTTCCTTAGTTAACTCATGCATTTTTAAAATCAATTCAGAACATTCTTTAGCATCAAAATTAACCTTCTCCGAAGATGGAAGAGGCAACAAATCAATAGGTGCACGAGGTAGGAAACCATACACAATTTCAAAAGGGCACATCTTAGTAGTAGAATGCAATGAACGATTATAAGCAAATTCAATATGAGGCAAGCATTCTTCCCACATTTTCTTGTTATTCTTCAAAACAGCCCTAAGCATAGTAGACAATGTTCTATTGACTACTTCCGTTTGTCCATCAGTTTGGGGGTGACAAGTAGTACTAAAAAGCAGCTTAGTCCCCAACTTTACCCATAAACATCATGAGGACATCAATACCATTGTTACACCCACAGCCCCTACTGTTACATATACTGGACCAATTACTAGAGCTCGCGCACGCCAATTAAATTACCAAGTACTTTCGTTTCTTGGTAATGACTCTAATGTTCATGAGATTATGATGCTGCCTAAATTGGATACATTTGTTTTGCTTACAAATGAAGGGCCTAGCTTGGAGAAGGATGAACATTGGAGCAAGAACATGCATGGAGTTGATGGCATGCGCAAGGGGATCAAGAACGGATTTACAAGTGATGATTTCAGGACTTTGAAGCCGCCATAAGGAGTGCATGAAGCCTTGGACGAAATATACGAGATGCCACTTCATAATATTCGTCCATAGGCTATTCTAGGTGCTGCGTCACCTTATTAATGGGCCAAGCCCATGTAATTTCGAAATACTTAAGTATAGGCTATTTTTAGAGTCCGTATGTGTGGGGAAACAAGAGTTAGGGTTGGTTTCGGACCCCACCCACAAGGTCCACGAAATTCCCCCCCTCTTCCTCCATATATACAGCCCTTAGGGCAGCGTTTAGACTTTGGGTTTTGTTTAGATTAAAAGTTCGCCATAGCTGCAACTTCTCGTACTTCGTTTGTGTCCAACAACCAGACCAAGACGACACAGAACCCCACATTGATCAATAAAGCTTTCCTCTTATATTCGCAATATCCAGATTGCAATCTCAGTTTCTTGCTTGTTCTTCGTTTGCTTGCAGGAAATAGACCCTCGTGGTCAGGTTGATCGTGCTCCGGCGTGGTCAATAAACCTCGGAAGTTGGTTTAGCGATTGCTAAGGCGCGACGTCTTGCACGTTCGTAGTCGGATCGTCAAGGTCGACTCCCACAGAAAACGATAACCACCATCTCATCGAAACATCTGGACACCTTTGCCTCTATCAAAACATCTCCAAAAGTGGCTAAGAAATTTAGTATCACGATCTGAAACAATAGTATTTGGCACACCATGTAAGCGAATAATTTCACGAAAGAACAAATCAGCAACATTAACAGCATCATCGCTTTTATGACATGGTATAAAGTGTGCCATTTTCGAGAACCTATCCACGACAACAAATATGCTATCCCTCCCCTTCTTTGTTCGAGGTAAACCTAAAACAAAGTCCATAAATATATCCTCCCAAGGAACACTAGGTACAGGCAAAGGCATATATAAACCATGAGGATTGAGTCATGACTTAGCTCTTTGACATGTAGTGCAGCGAGCAACAAAACGCTCAACATCCCGTCTCATCTTTGGCCAAAAGAACTGTGTAGCAAGTATATCCTCCGTTTTCTTGACACCAAAGTGTCCCATTAATCCTCCTCCATGCGCCTCCTGCAACAACAAAAGACGAACGGAGCTAGGTGGAATGCATAGCTTGTTAGCATGAAACACAAATCCATCATTAAGAACGAACTTGTTCCAAGTTCTCCCTTCCTTACAATTCTGCAATACATCTTTAAATTCAGCATCATGAACATATTGATCTTTGATGGTCTCCAAACCAAATATTTTAAAGTCAAGTTGTGAAATCATAGTATAACGATGAGACAAGGCATCAGGAATAACATTTTCTTTACCCTTCTTGTGTTTAATGACATAAGGGAAAGTCTCAATGAATTCAACCCATTTAGCATGTCTACGGTTCAGTTTTATTTGACTTTTAATGTGTTTCAAAGATTCATGATCAGAATGTATAACAAATTTCTTGGGCCATAAATAATGGTGCCATGTTTCTAAGGTCCGAACAAGAGCATATAATTCTTTATCATAAGTAGAATAGTTCAGACTAGGCCCACTCAATTTTTCAGAAAAGTATGCAACAGGTTTTCCATCTTGTAATAACACACCTCCTAATCCAATTCCACTAGGATCACATTCAAGCTCGAAAGTCTTATTGAAATTAGGAAGTTGGAGTAAAGGAGCATGTGTCAACTTATCTTTCAATACCGTGAAGGCTTCTTCCTGTGCGGTACCCCAAACAAAAGGCACATCCTTCTTTGTAAGCTCGTTGAGAGGTGCAGCAATGGTGCTGAAATCTCTCACAAAACGCCTATAGAAACCAGCGAGGCCAAGGAAACTCCGCACTTCTGTGACCGTTTTGGGATGCGGCCAACTCTCAATAGCTTCAATCTTGGCTTTATCAACTTCAATTCCCTGTGGAGTAACAACATAGCCAAGAAAAGATACTCGGTCGGTGCAAAAGGTGCACTTTCCAAGGTTACCAAACAAACGTGCATCACGTAGAGCAATAAAAACAGCACGTAAATGTTCCAAATGTTCCTCCAAAGATTTGCTATAAATCAATATGTCATCAAAGTAAACTACCACAAATCGTCCAATGAAAGCACGTAAAACTTTGTTCATTAACCTCATGAAAGTACTAGGTGCATTAGTTAACCCAAAAGGCATGACTAACCACTCATATAATCCAAACTTAGTTTTAAATGCTGTTTTCCATTCATCTCCCAATTTCATACGAATTTGATGGTATCCACTACGTAAATCAACTTTGGAGAATATTGTAGAACCACACAATTCATCAAGCATATCATCTAGCCTAGGAATAGGATGATGATAATGAATAGTAATATTATTAATGCCTCTACAATCAACGCACATATGCGACGTACCATCCTTTTTCGGCACTAAAATGATAGGAACAGCACAAGGACTAAGGGATTCGCGTATATAACCTTTGTCGAGCAGTTCTTGTACTTGACGCATAATCTCCTTCGTCTCCTCTGGATTGGTACGGTATGGTGCACGGTTGGGTAATGATGCACCGGGAATTAAGTCAATTTGAAGCCCAATCCCACGAATAGGTGGTAATCCCGGTGGCATGTCTTGTGGAAAGACGTCAGCGAACTCCTGCAAAATGTTAGTGACAGCAGGAGGCAAAGAGGAAGGCACGTCGTCGAATGAAAATAATGCCTCTTTGCACACAAAAGCATAGCAAACAGATTTGCTAAAATCTAGATCATCAATATCAGATTTGGTGGCAAGTAAACATGCACTTTTCAATTTAATTTCAGAAGCAACACTAGATTGTTTATTATTATTAGACTGCATTTGTTGCTCAAATTCTTTTGCCACAATCTGATTTTCACTCTTATTTTTCTCCTGTTTTGCTTTATTAGCTCTATTAATATCATCTTTCAAAATGGAATCAGGAGTCATAGGAAGCAAAGTAATATTCTTATCCTTATGAACAAGAGTATACTGATTGTTTCTACCATGATGAATAGAATTTTTATCAAATTGCCATGGTCTACCAAGTAATAAGGAACATGCTTGCATAGGTACCACATCACAATCAACATAATCAGCATATGTAGAGATACTAAAATGCACACGAACAGTACGTGTTACCTTAACCTTGCCGCTGTTGTTGAACCATTGGATGTAGTAAGGATGTGGATGTGGTCTTGTGGTGAGAGATAGCTTCTCCACCATCTCCATGCTAGCCAAGTTGTTGCAACTCCCTCCATCTATGATCACGCGAACAGAACGTTCCTTCACAACTCCCTTTGTATGGAACAAATTATGCCTCTGATTTTGCTCAGCTTGTGTAACCTGCACACTCAAAACACGTTGAGCAACTAAACATTCATACCTGTCAGCATCTTCAGGAGCCATGTATTGCGTCTCATGATCAGAATCGTCTCCACCGTGTTCGTCACATGTAATAAGAGCCAAAGTCTCCTCATCATAGTCACTAGCGGACTCATACCCACCATCCTCAGTAACAATCATCACACGTTTAGATGGGCATTCTCTCGCATAATGACCTCCACCCTTGCAACATCGACAAATAATATCATGTGTTTGCCCTGTGGATGCCATGAATGAAGAAGAGCTCTTTGCAGGCCCAGAAGGTGTGCTCTTGGCAGATAGTGATGATTGTGCCTGCTTTATTGTATCACGGTTGGAGGTGGCAGCCGACGGAGGCGCCGGTGTAGCAGAACGTGTGGAAGTAGATGATGCACGTGGTGTCCATGATGAAGGTCGACGTGCAGAAAAGTTAGTCCGCGCCAATGCCTGTCGATCCTGCACTTCACGTTCAACTTTACAAGCAAGATGGAATAAACGAGTGATATTAGTATAGTCCTTATACTCTAGAATCGTCTGAATCTCTCTATTTAATCCACCCATAAAACGTGCAAGCATAGCTTCATTCCCCTCAACAATACCACATCTAATCATGCCAGTTTGTAATTCCTGATAATATTCTTCTACAGAATTTTTTCCCTGTCTTAAGCGCTGCAATTTTTGAAGTAATTCACGTTGATAATATGGTGGAACCCAACGAGTACGCATAGCAGTTTTCAAAGCAGCCCAAGTAGCAGGAATAGGATATAATCTACAATGCTCAGACCACCAAACACATGCAAAACTAGTGAATGCACAAACAGCAGCAGGAACACGTCTCTCCTCGGGATATTGTAAACATGTAAATCGTTGTTCAGTTTCTAACTCCCAAGTAAGATATATATCAGGAACATATCTACCCTCAAATGGTAGAATATTCAATTTTAGTTTAGGAAGATGGTCATGATCTTGTACCTGAGGATGAGCCCTACCATTGCCATTATTTGCATGTGGACGACCTGGTGGTAGCTGTGCTGGTGGTGGCACGTAGTTCTGATTTTGATCAACCTCATCCTCGTAATCGCCAGCAAAATCATCCTCCTCCGCATCAGCAGCATGAGCCACAGAAGTATCAACAGCAGCACCAACAGTTTGACCAGGTGCAAGAGGAAGACGGCTCGCTCGGCGGAGGGCTGTTTCACGATGTGTAGGTAGTCGTTGTTGTTGTTGTTGTTGTTGTTGTTGTTGTTGTTGTTGTTGTTGTTGTTGTTGTTGTTGTTGTTGTTGTTGTTGTAGAGGTGCGTTAGGTGCAGCCGGTGGTGGTGGCGGAAGACGCGCGAGCAATTCATTAAACCTGTTATCGAGCTTTGTTTCGAACGTCTTCTCCATGTCATCTATCTTCTCCATGGACTCTTCAAATCTGTTTAGCACATCTTGCACCTGTCCATTCATCATTTGCTGAAATTTATCATGCAACTCCTTATTCGTCATGTTCTCCCAGTCAGTCTCGTCGGCTTGTGATCCTGCCATGGTTAGCAACAATAGAAACACACAAGAATATGATCCTACAGAATACTAACAAGAGGTGGTGGTGGTGTCACAAATCCGTCAAGCCAATCTCAAATTCTTACCAGTTCTTACCCAGCAGCAGGCGGTGATCGGCAACCGTCGTAGTCAAAACTCTCAAAGCTTGGATAGAGCGATTGCCAGGGAGAGTCAAACGCACGACTTAGATGTATGTGGAGCTGGGGAGGCTTATAGTATGGTAGCAAAAAGGGTCAGCAATAATCAATTCAGAGATGCAAAGTTGAATAAATGCTCAACGACGGTGCTGTGCTAGTCCTAGGCTAGACCGTGCTAGAGACGCGAGCCTAGAACACTAACAAAATCACGGCGCTGCACGTAAATAAGGGAAAAGCACACTCTGGAACTCTCTTTTTTTTCGCTCTTTTTTTGCGCTCCTTTTTTTGCGCTCCTCTTTTTTTTGCGAAAATCACTATAATGGCGAGTGTCTCAAAACTCTTCCCTCGTCAAACTGATAGGATGGACATGAATTTTTTTTTCACTTTTTTTCGGAAATCAGGGCAGTGACGACGAAAAAGTGCGACAAAAAATCACTATGATGGCACGTGGCTCAAAAGACTCAGAAAAGCCTAAAAAAAGGATAGGGAAAAAAAATTTTGCCCGTGAAAATTTTGGCCTAAAAACTGCCCGGGGGTCTCTAGACTCTTTTTTTTCCGAGAGCTACGCAGGCAAGGAAACACGAATCGGAATTGAGATTGATCTCAAGAACAAACCTAATATGAGAAGAACTCGGATTGGTGGTGGATATATGGTTGTGGTATATGGCAGCGGTGGTGGTATATGGTAGCGGTGGTGGTATATGGATACGGATTGGTGGTGGTATATGGATACGGAGTCAGAGCGGTGGCGGATAAGCAATGGTGGTAGATGGGCGATGATGATGGTGCGGCAGCGGCGTGACAACTTATGACCAGAACTCGAAACTCTAAAAGACTAGACTCTAAGACCAGCAACTTGACACGACGATGCAACCGCAAATTCAACAAAGCAAAAACCCTAAAAAGATTATGCAAAGGCTCAGATTGGTTCGGATATGATGAACTAACCCTAATTTTTTGTGGCTTTTTCGTGGACTGTAGGTATGAAGAACAAACTCGATCTAATCTACGAAAAACTGTAAAATCTCACCGAGCAACCTGGAAATCTGATACCACTTGATAGAGGCAAAGGTGTCCCAATGTTTCGATGAGATGGTGGCTATCGTTTTCTGTGGGAGTCGACCTTGACGATCCGACTACGAACGTGCAAGACATCGCACCTTAGCAATCGCTAAACCAACTTCCGAGGGTTGTTGACCACGCCGGAGCACGATCAACCTGACCACGAGGGTCTGTTTCCTGCAAGCAAACGAAGAACAAGCAAGAAACTGAGATTGCAATCTGGATATTGCGAATATAAGATGAAAGCTTTATTGATCAAGGTGGGGTCCTGTGACGTCTTGGTCTGGTCGTTGGACACAAACGAAGTACGAGAAGTTGCAGCTATGGCGAACTTTTAATCTAAACAAAACCCAAAGTCTAAACGACGCCCTAAGGGCTGTATATATGGAGGAAGAGAGGGGAATTTCGTGGCCCTTGAGGGTGGGGTCCGAAACCAACCCTAACTCTTGTATCCCCACACATACGGGCTCTAAAATTAGCCTATACTTAAGTATTTCGAAATTACATGGGCCTGGCCCATTAATAAGGTGACGCAGCACCTAGAATAGCCTATGGACGAATATTATGAAGTGGCATCTTGTATATTTCGTCCAAGGCTTCATGCACTCCTTATGGCGGCTTCAAAGTCCTGAAATCATCACTTGTAACTCCGTTCTTGATCCCCTTGCGCATGCCTTCAACACCATGCGTGTTCTTGCTCCAATGTTCATCCTTCTCCAAGCTAGGCCCCTCATTTGTAAGCAAAACAAATGTATCCAATTTAGGCAGCATCATAATCTCATGAATATTAGAATCATTACCAAGAAACGAAAGTACCTGGTAATTTAATTGGCGTGCGCGAGCTCTAGTAATTGGTCCAGTATATGTGACAGTAGGGGCTGCGGGTGTAACAATGGTATTGATGTCCTCATCATAAGGGCTGTATATATGGAGGAAGAGGGGGAATTTCGTGGCCCTTGAGGGTGGGGTCCGAAACCAACCCTAACTCGTGTTTCCCCACACATACGGACTCTAAAAATAGCCTATACTTAAGTATTTCGAAATTACATGGGCCTGGCCCATTAATAAGGTGACGCAGCACCTAGAATAGCCTATGGACGAATATTATGAAGTGGCATCTCGTATATTTCGTCCAAGGCTTCATGCACTCCTTATGGCGGCTTCAAAGTCCTGTAATCATCACTTGTAACTCCGTTCTTGATCCCCTTGCGCATGCCATCAACTCCATACGTGTTCTTGCTCCAATGTTCATCCTTCTCCAAGCTAGGCCCTTCATTTGTAAGCAAAACAAATGTATCCAATTTAGGCAGCATCATAATCTCATGAACATTAGAATCGTTACTAAGAAACGGAAGTACCTGGTAATTTAATTGGCGTGCGCGAGCTCTAGTAATTGGTCTAGTATATGTAACAGTAGGGGCTATGGGTGTAACAATGGTATTGATGTCCTCATCAGATACAGATTGGTGGTGGTATATGGATACGGATTGGTGGTGGTATATGGATATGGATTCAGAGCGGTGGCGGATAAGCAAAAGTGGTAGATGGCCGATGGTGCGGCGGCGGCGTGACAACTTATGACCAGAACTCGAAACTCTAAAAGACTAGACTCTAAGACCAGCAACTTGATGATGCGGAGCATCCTATGGACATCACCATGTCAAGAGCCCGTTCGGCGAGTGACACGTGCGACATCTACTTCACATACACAAAGGTGACTCATCTCCTTTACACGTGCTCACATGACCCCTTCGAGGATGGTATACTACTTGACACTTCTCCCGTGTGCATGCATAGGTATTGTCGGAGCTTCACGGATGTCGAGGAGGAGTGCGAGCGCCAAGGAATAACTACACCATCCGCGAGGGAAGCATGGAAGCGACGACGGAAGAAGAAGGAGAACAGCTCCCAGGCCCCGGACATCCGGCTCCCAGCCCGGACATCCGGCCCCTGGACGTACCACCAGAAGCAAGGAGCCAGCGGCCAAGTCTACAGGGCCCGGACATCCGGCGAACAACCCGGACATCCGGCGCGTCCCGAGCCCCCGGACATCCGGCCTCTTCGCCCGGAAATCCGGACACCGCCGAACCCGAGAGCAACAAGTCCAGCCCCGCCAGCCCGGACATTCGGCCTCTCCAGCCCGGACATCCGGCCCTCCGCGAATGTCTGGACATCCGGCCACTCCAGCCCGGACATCCGGCCCTCCGCGAATGCCCGGACATCCGGCCTGTCGCCCGGACATCCGGCCTTCCCTGCCTGCGTGCAGTGCATCTGGGCCGAGGTCCATGTACCCCTTCGCCCCTTAGACTATATATACTCCACCTCCACCTATGTTCTAGGGTTAGCAAATGTTTACCTCATATTTGTGAGAGAGCTTTTCTCATCCACTTGGTTACCTTCTCCTCGGAGATTCGAGCCTCCACCGGAGAAGATTCCCCAAGCGGATTCAAGACCCCTCTTTAGGGAAGACCATCAAGACCTCCTCACGGAGAAGAACCGGTTACCCTATGTATCGTCCCTAGTTGATCGTGGATCGTGTATCTTACTTTATGTATTCGAGGATCTAGCACATGTGTGATCTATTTCTTGGTTGTTGAGTGTTTCTCTTGGGTTTCCCCTTGTTTCCCCCCTCGCGTTCTTCGTGTTCCTCGTAGGGATCCGCTCCTTTCGTGAAAGATCGGCCACCTAGGGTTCCACCCTACATCATCTTTGGTATCTAGAGCCACGTTGATCATGATTTCGGAGCCTCCCTCGTAGTTTTCTAGCCTAATTTTGTTGTGTTCTTCCCCAATTTCGAAAATCCCCACCAAAAATAGCCCCGAATTTTTTTGTGATTTGTTGGTTTGATGATGTTTTGTTGGATTTGATCCATGGATTTGCTTGGTTTCGAGTGGATCTAGCATTTCCCCAAGTTTTCCCACTTTCCATCCACGAAATCTCTCCAATTTTGACCTTGAAATCATCAATTTCCGCCCCAAATCGAGTTTCAAAGTCCAAATCCCGATCTGGAATCGTCGGGCCGGACATCCGGGCCTCAGGCCGGACATCCAGGCCATCGGGCCGGACATCCGGGCCCCAAGCCGGACATCCGGCTCCTGGAGCACAAATTCCGCACGGTTCTGGAAATCAGCCCCCGGATATCCGGCCCCCAAGCCCGGATGTCCGGCCCCTGGCATTTCAGCCTTTCCCATTTCACCGTTTTGTCCATAACTAATTCATCCGGAGTCCGTTTTTGATGTTCTTTAGCTCGTTGAAAAGCTCTTGACATCCCCCTTCCCACAAAAATACCACCAACATATTTTGACTCCATCAAAGTTTTGGAACTTTGGCATCTTTGCCTAGGGCTTCCACCACAACCTCCACATAACCACCACCGACTTCCGCAACCTAACCAATTTTGTTCCCCATCGCATTAGTGGTTGCTTGAGGAGTGATTTGAGTCTCCTAAGGTGTCTAGGCTACTTAGGGACGATTGCTTCTTCATCAATCACCACCACCACCATAACTCCCACATAGGCTTAACCACCATACACTTCCACCACCCCAACTTAACCCAATTTTGTTTGTGTTGTGAGTTGTGTCTCCTAAGGTGTTTCGGCTACTTAGGGACCGTGCTTCCAACTCCGACACCGTGTATAGTACACCACCTTACCCTCCATTTCCGCATTGCGTACTCCACATCCCATCATTGCGTTTCCGCAACCACCATCGCATCCCGCTACCACCATTTGACATTTGACACTTGAGATTTTGAGTTTGCGGTTTTTTTTCCGTTTCCTAAGGTGTTTCGGCTACTTAGGGACGAGTCTCCATCATCTTGGTATCTCCATCAAGATCACCGCCACTCATCATCACCAAGGACGGTAACCTCCATATCATCTTGGTATCGTGGTATCCATCCATTGTACATTCCCTTGCAATTGCATTGATAACCCCTAGCCCATTTTGCATCACTTGCCTATCAAGACTAGCCATTTGAGTATTGCCGGCAACGTTACTTGTGCACATTAGTGATCTACACCATACATTGCATACATACCATACCATATCGGTATCATATAATCCCTTGTGCCTCAAGTTTGTTCCCGCATATACACAATAGCTATCTTGGTTTGTGCATTTCGCAAAGTGGCCATACAAAAAAAAGAGAAAAAAGCAAAGTAAGCAATAGCAATAGCATCATACCACATTGCATATAAGATTGTCATATCCGATCATCTTGGATCATCTTGAGAGAAACACCGGGAACCATACATACATAGCATACTTGGGATAGAAGTTTATCCATTTTGCATATCATAGGTTGTGCACAAGTGTCATATCTGCCTATAGAGCAATCGTGCTAGCGTCTCTCTTGAGTTGTGCAACACGAGCGTTTTCCGTGGACTTCACATTTTGTGCTCATTCCTTGGTTGCACGACCCCATTTATCTATCCCTGTGTGTGTTTCCGTGTGCCACATATTGCTATTGGTCTACTTGTTTCACTTGCGAATTTGTGAATCTCTTTCAACATTATTGACTCTTGCTAACATTTTGCATTAAAAATTTTGTGCCACTATCCTCACCGAGCTCCACCATAAGCCTTACTTGTGTAGGTGTGAGAAACCAACAAGAATTGGTACCAATTGTGCTATTTCCTTGTCCACATTGGAGTGATCATTGATCCACCATCAACTTCGGTCAAGGTACATTTGGTATTCGTTCTTCTCTTTCTCCCACTCATATTTGCTCGAGTATTGTGATGGATAGGCAAGGCATTTAATCTCCGGTCTTCGACAACAACGACGGCGTGAACAACTACATCACCAATGCGTCAATCTTCGATCTACAACAACAAATGCAAGGCACACAATCAAGATTGCGAGAGCGCATCGAGAACCTCTCCATTGACATTCGCCACTCCGAAGAGAGCAAAAGGGACTACATCGACAAGAAGCTTTCCGCACATAAAGAGGAGCAAGATGCAAGGATGGAGGACATTCGAGCCTTGATCAAGTCTTCTTCCCCTTCTTCATCCTCAAGGCGGCGACATTCAAGCCACAAGTCTTCGGAGCGCCCAAGCGATGCAAGCGCAAGTCGTCCACGTCCACATCTCCATGGCGGCCACCATCACGTTTGTGATCCACATCGTCATGAAGGGCAAGTCACCTCCAAGCATCATGTACACGACGACGACGAACGACATCTACTACGAGCTCAAGCACGACAACGACATCATCATCATGAAGATGCTCAACACGCGCAAATGCACAAGTCCCAACAAGCTCTACTTCACGCCAAGTCCAAGCTTCAAGATCAAAAGAGAAGACCGCGAGATGACCACAACCAAGACGGAGCTACGGCTACAACAACCACTTCGGCATCTTCGCCAAGTGCTATCAAGGCATCTTCGAATTCAGACGTACGGCATCTTCGCCTACCTCCCATGATTTCGCCTACATCGACTTCATCAAGTCCAAGGCGACCACCTACGAGCGAGGGCGACACTTCCATCTTCGGAAGCCTCCCAAGGAAGATGGCCGAGCATGGGACATTCCCTTCGGTCATGGAGACGAGCTACGAGGTGCCACATCATTTGGGCCTCCAACAACAAGACGGCGACAAGAAGGTCGAGCAAGGGCCATCCCCTTCGACCACGGCGACGAGCACGAACCTCTTCAACAACTTGAAGACGGCGCCCCTATTGCACTCATACTCCGAGTCAAGCTACGAGACCACTCATGAGACCTTATCTTTGGTCTTGGAGAAGAGTGATGATGTGCCATCTTCGGCCTTCATCCACGACTATGACCACGACATGATTGAGCATGGAGACATTTGCACCAACATCTCTCTGACACCCACATATAAAGAGATGCCCCAATTCCCATGTGAGGAGAGCCACCCCACCATGAGTGATATGAGTGACTCCACCATTTTTAACATTGAGTGCATTTCCTATGAGAGGATGAGTGTGGCCACCACTAGCCCCACACTTGAGAGCATGCCACACATCCTATGTGAGGTTGAGAGCCATTTGAGTGACTCCACCAACCATATGAGTGAGAGCATCCAAGAGGGAGTGAGTGAGCCACAACACTTAGTGAGTGAGGTAGTTAAGACGGCATGTGAGGCCACTTTGATTTCTAACGACTTAACCTCTACTCCTAGTGTGTTTTCTTCTTTGGTGCTAGGTCTCCTACATGATGACACGCCTATCCTCGACAAGTCCATGCCTCCAATGGAGACAATGATGGCCGTGGTGGAAGAAGATGCACCCCCCACATGGTTCCATCAAGATGAAGATGACCACCATTTGGTCTTTCCCACCTCACCTACACCACTTGAGTGGAATGAAAACGGTAACATAGGTGACGGTGATGCTCTAGTCCCACTAGTGGACATTCTTGACATTGATTGCTCGCATGATGTTGATCAACCTATTTCCATGCTTCATGCTAGTGTGACTTCCCCATGCGATGATTTACCCATTTATGATGAGCATGATGATTGCCATGTGGAGTCTATTAGTTGTGATGCCATGTTACATAGGATTTCTTGTGCTAATTCTCTCGGTCACATCATGTTTGCCAATCCGCTTGATTTGTCATATGCTATGCATGAGATCAATCATATGTCATATTTGCAATCTCTTCATAGTAACTATGCATATGCCATTAAAATTAACCCAATTTGCACATATGGCATAGATGACAAGCCCATGGTTATTGGCATTTGTTTTTCTTGTGATGATATTGATATGCTCCCGTTGCATCATTTATCTCATATGCCATGCCATGACTACCTAGCTTCGGATATGCATTATTTCGGATGTTGTCCATTTTCTCCATACGATGTTTCCAATATTGCTCATGAGGAGACCCCCATAGTTTCCTCATACATTTTAGGAGATTTTGATTCATCCTATCCATTGCATGATCCCAATACTTGTGTGCACAATATGCTTCCCATGAATGAACATGCTATTGATGTGCCATATACTTCTATGCTCAATTTGCATCCCCATCGTGTCATACACAATAACTATTCTATCATGATGGATGACATGTTCTTATACCATGCTTCCAATTTCTTTGAGCGATGCTTATCTTGTGCTAACTCTCACGTGCACATACACATCATGATGGATGATGTGTACATTTACCACACACACAATTTCTTTCGCTTGTGTCTCTTTTGTGTAGGTACCCATGAATTCTTGTCAACCTCGCAATCCCACGAGTTGACAAAACGAGCTCTAGAGAGCAACGATGACTTGGGATCCCATGGATTGCCTTTCCCACCGCTCACTTCGTGCAAACACTTCGCGCATTTCTTTTACATGGCCCTCACATGGTTATGGGTTATTGTCCATTACATATCATATGCCCATCTTGCCATGTTCACTTTGCATGATATGCTTATTCCTACGCTTTTGCTATGCATTTGTGACCCATGCTTTGCTTTACACATGATGATTGATTCTCATACTTGTATGTGTATTTGCAAGCGTGGTGGAGATCCTTTTTGCTATTGCCATGTTTATCATGTGCCCCATGCTATTGATGCTATTTTCCTCATATCTTGCCTTCATGCTTGCGATATGTCATGTACATTGCCTATGTCTATTCCTTGCTCACATGACATGATTGCCATGATTTCCTCTAGTGTGTTGCATCTTCGCTACACTAGTTTGCACGACTTGATTACTATGATTGCTTGCCTTGTTGCATCACCAATGCTTCATACTTGCTCCTTTCATGCGGTTGATGACAACCATTACCATGCTTTCACATGATTGTTATTGCTTCTTGTCATTCATCTCCATGTGTTGCCTCTCTCATGCTAAATGATTTGACATGTATTGAGTGCAACAATGCCCTTTGATGAGGACATCAATACCATTGTTACACCCACAGCCCCTACTGTTACATATACTGGACCAATTACTAGAGCTCGCGCACGCCAATTAAATTACCAGGTACTTTCGTTTCTTGGTAATGATTCTAATGTTCATGAGATTATGATGCTGCCTAAATTGGATACATTTGTTTTGCTTACAAATGGAGGGCCTAGCTTGGAGAAGGATGAACATTGGAGCAAGAACATGCATGGAGTTGATGGCATGCGCAAGGGGATCAAGAAAGGAGTTACAAGTGATGATTTCAGGACTTTGAAGCCGCCATAAGGAGTGCATGAAGCCTGGGACGAAATATACGAGATGCCACTTCATAATATTTGTCCATAGGCTATTCTAGGTGCTGCGTCACCTTATTAATGGGCCAGGCCCATGTAATTTCGAAATACTTAAGTATAGGCTATTTTTAGAGTCCGTATGTGTGGGGAAACAAGAGTTAGGGTTGGTTTCGGACCCCACCCTCAAGGGCCACGAAATTCCCCCCTCTTCCTCCATATATACAGCCCTTAGGGCATCGTTTAGACTTTGGGTTTTGTTTAGATTAAAAGTTCGCCATAGCTGCAACTTCGCGTACTTCGTTTGTGTCCAACGACCAGACCAAGACGTCATAGAACCCCATCTTGATCAATAAAGCTTTCATCTTATATTCGCAATATCCAGATTGCAATCTCAGTTTCTTGCTTGTTCTTCGTTTGCTTGCAGGAAACAGACCCTCGTGGTCAGGTTGATCGTGCTTCGGCGTGGTCAATAACCCTCGGAAGTTGGTTTAGCGATTGCTAAGGCGCGACGTCTCGCACGTTCGTAGTCGGATCGTCAAGGTCGACTCCCACAGAAAACGATAGCCACCATCTCATCGAAACATTGGGACACCTTTGCCTCTATCAAGTGGTATCAGATTTCCAGGTTGCTCGGTGAGATTTTACAGTTTTTCGTAGATTAGATCGAGTCTGTTCTTCATACCTACAGCCCATGAAAAAGCCACAAAAAAAATTAGGGTTAGTTCCTCATATCCGAACCAATCTGAGCCTTTGCATAATCTTTTTAGGGTTTTTGCTTTGTTGAATTTGCGGTTGCATCGTCGTGTCAAGTTGCTGGTCTTAGAGTCTAGTCTTTTAGAGTTTCGAGTTCTGGTCATAAGTTGTCACGCCGCCGCCGCACCATCATCATCGCCCATCTACCACCATTGCTTATCCGCCACCGCGCTGACTCCGTATCCATATACCACCACCAATCCATATCCATATACACCACCACTACCATATACCACCACTGCTACCATATACCACAACCATATATCCACCACCAATCCGAGTTCTTCTCATATTAGGTTTGTTCTTGAGATCAATCTCAATTCCGATTCGTATTTCCTTGCCTGCGTAGGTCTCGGAAAAAAAAGAGTCTGGAGACCCCCGGGCAGTTTTTAGGCCAAAATTTTCACGGGATTTTTTTCTCCCTATCCTATTTTTAGGCTTTTCTGAGTCTTTTGAGCCACGTGCCATCATAGTGATTTTTTGTCGCACTTTTTCGTCCTCGCTGCCCTGATTTCCGAAAAAAAAGTGAATTTTTTTTTCGTGCCATCCTACCAGTTTGACGAGGGAAGAGTTTTGAGACACTCGCCATTATAGTGATTGTCCGCAAAAAAAAAGAGGAGCGCAAAAAAAAAGAACGCAAAAAAAGAGCGAAAAAAAAGTTCCAGAGTGTGCTTTTCCCTTATTTACGTGCAGCGCCGTGATTTTGTTAGTGTTCTAGTCTCGCGTCTCTAGCACGGTCTAGCCTAGGACCAGCACAGTACCGTCGTTGAGCGTTTATTCAACTTTGCATCTCTGAATTGATTATTGCTGACCCTTTTTGCTACCATACTATAAGCCTTCCCAGCTCCACATACATCTACATCATGCGTTTGACTCTCCCTGGCAATCGCTCTATCCAAGCTTTTGAGAGTTTTGACTACCACGATTGCCGATCACCACCTGCTGCTGGGTAAGAACTGGTAAGATTTTGAGATTGGCTTGACGGATTTGTGACACCACCACCACCTCTTGTTAGTATTCTGTAGGATCATATTCTTGTGTGTTTCTATTGTTGCTAACCATGGCAGGATCACAAGCTGACGAGACTGACTGGGAGAACATGATGAATCAGGAGTTGCATGATAAATTTCAGCAAATGATGAATGGACAGGTGCAAGATGTGGTAAACAGATTTGAAGAGGCCATGGAGAAGATAGATGACATGGAGAAGACGTTCGAAACAAAGCTCGATAACTGGTTTAATGAATTGCTCGCGCGTCTTCCACCACCACCACCGGCTGCACCTAACGCACCTCTACAACAACAACAACAACAACAACAACGACGACTACCTACACATCGTGAAACAGCCCTCCGCCGAGCGAGCCGTCTCCCTCTTGCACCTGGCCAAACTGTTGGTGGTGCTATTGCTACTTCTGTGGCTCCTGCTGCTGATGCGGAGGAGGATGATTTTGCTGGCGATTACGAGGATGAGGTTGATCAAAATCAGAACTACGTGCCACCACCAGCACAGCAACCACCTGGTCGTCCACATGCAAATAATGGCAATGGTAGGGCTCACCCTCAGGTACGAGATCATGACCATCTCCCTAAACTAAAATTGAATATTCCACCATTTGAGGGTAGATATGTTCCTGATATATATCTTACTTGGGAGTTAGAAACTGAACAACGATTTACATGTTTACAATATCCCGAGGAGAGATGTGTTCCTGCTGCTGTTTGTGCATTCACTAGTTTTGCATGTGTTTGGTGGTCTGAGCATTGTAGATTATATCCCATTCCTGTTACTTGGGCTGCATTGAAAACTGCTATGCGTACTCATTGGGTTCCACCATATTATCAACGTGAATTACTTCAAAAATTGCAGCGCTTAAGACAGGGAAAAAATTCTGTAGAAGAATATTATCAGGAATTACAAACTGGCATGATTAGATGTGCTATTGTTGAGGAGAATGAAGCTATGCTTGCACGTTTTATGGGTGGATTAAATAGAGAGATTCAGACGATTCTTGAGTATAAGGACTATACTAATATCACTCGTTTATTCCATCTTGCTTGTAAAGCTGAACGTGAAGTGCAGGATCGACAGGCATTGGCGCGGACTAACTTTTCTGCAGGTCGACCTTCATCATGGACTCCACGTGCATCATCTACTTCCACACGTTCTGCTACACCGGCGCCTCCGTCGGCTGCCACCTCCAACCGTGATACAATAAAGCAGGCACAATCACCACTATCTGCCAAGAGCACACCTTCTGGGTCTGCAAAGAGCTCTTCTTCATCCATGGCATCAACAGGGCAAACACATGATATTATGTGTCGACGTTGCAAGGGTGGAGGTCATTATGCGAGAGAATGCCCATCTAAGCGTGTGATGATTGTTAGTGAGGATGGTGGGTATGAGTCCGCTAGTGACTATGATGAGGAGACGTTGGCTCTTATTACGCGTGACGAACACGGTGGAGACGATTCTGATCATGAGACGCAATACATGGCTCCTGAAGATGCTGACAGGTATGAATGTTTAGTTGCTCAACGTGTTTTGAGTGTGCAGGTTACACAAGCTGAGCAAAATCAGAGGCATAATTTGTTCCATACAAAGGGAGTTGTGAAGGAATGTTCTGTTCGCGTGATCATAGATGGAGGGAGTTGCAACAACTTGGCTAGCATGGAGATGGTGGAGAAGCTCTCTCTCACCACAAGACCACATCCACATCCTTACTACATCCAATGGTTCAACAACAGTGGCAAGGTTAAGGTAACACGTACTGTTCGTGTGCATTTTAGTATCTCTACATATGCTGATTATGTTGATTGTGATGTGGTACCTATGCAAGCATGTTCCTTATTACTTGGTAGACCATGGCAATTTGATAAAAAATATGTTAACCATGGTAGAAACAATCAGTATAGTCTTGTTCATAAGGATAAAAAATATTACTTTGCTTCCTATGACTCCTGATTCCATTTTGAAAGATGATATTGATAGAGCTAATAAAGCAAAACAGGAGAAAAATAAGAGTGAAAATCAGATTGTGGCAAAAGAATTTGAGCAACAAATGCAGCCTAATAATAATAAACACTCTAGTGTTGCTTCTGAAATTAAATTGAAAAGTGCATGTTTAGTTGCCACCAAATCTGATATTGATGATCTAGATTTTAGCATATCTGTTTGCTATGCTTTTGTGTGCAAAGATGCATTATTTTCATTCGAGGACGTGCCTTCCTCTTTGCCTCCTGCTGTCACTAACATTTTGCAGGAGTTCGCTGACGTCTTTCCACAAGACGTGCCACCGGGATTACCACCTATTCGAGGGATTGAACATCAAATTGATTTAATTCCCGGTGCATCATTACCCAACCGTGCACCATACCGTACCAATCTAGAGGAGACGAAGGAGATTATGCGTCAAGTACAAGAACTGCTCGACAAAGGTTATATACACGAATCCCTTAGTCCTTGTGCTGTTCCTATCATTTTAGTGCCGAAAAAGGATGGTACGTCGCCTATGTGCGTTGATTGTAGAGGCATTAATAACATTACTATTCGTTATCGTCATCCTATTCCTAGGCTAGATGATATGCTTGATGAATTGAGTGGCTCTACAATATTCTCCAAAATTGATTTGCGTAGTGGATACCATCAAATTCGTATGAAATTGGGAGATGAATGGAAAACAGCATTTAAAACTAAGTTTGGATTATATGAGTGGTTAGTCATGCCTTTTGGGTTAACTAATGCACCTACTACTTTCATGAGGTTAATGAACGAAGTTTTACGTGCTTTCATTGGATGATTTGTGGTAGTTTACTTTGATGACATATTCATTTATAGCAAATCTTTGGAGGAACATTTGGAACATTTACGTGTTGTTTTTATTGCTCTACGTGATGCATGTTTGTTTGGTAACCTTGGAAAGTGCACCTTTTGCACCGACCGAGTATCTTTTCTTGGCTATGTTGTTACTCCACAGGGAATTGAAGTTGATAAAGCCAAGATTGAAGCTATTGAGAGTTGGCCGCAGCCCAAAACGGTCACACAAGTGCGGAGTTTCCTTGGCCTCGCTGGTTTCTATAGGCGTTTTGTCAGAGATTTCAGCACCATTGCTGCACCTCTCAACGAGCTTACAAAGAAGGATGTGCCATTTGTTTGGGGTACCGCACAGGAAGAAGCCTTCACGGTATTGAAAGATAAGTTGACACATGCTCCTTTACTCCAACTTCCTAATTTCAATAAGACTTTTGAGCTTGAATGTGATGCTAGTGGAATTGGATTAGGAGGTGTGTTATTACAAGATGGAAAACCTGTTGCATACTTTTCTGAAAAATTGAGTGGGCCTAGTCTGAACTATTCTACTTATGATAAAGAATTATATGCTCTTGTTCGGACCTTAGAAACATGGCAACATTATTTATGGCCCAAGGAATTTGTTATACATTCTGATCATGAATCTTTGAAACACATTAAAAGTCAAGCAAAACTGAACCGTCGACATGCTAAATGGGTTGAATTCATTGAGACTTTCCCTTATGTCATTAAACACAAGAAGGGTAAAGAAAATGTTATTGCTGATGCCTTGTCTCGTCGTTATACTATGCTTTCCCAACTTGACTTCAAAATAGTTGGTTTGGAGACCATCAAAGATCAATATGTTCATGATGCTGAATTTAAAGATGTATTGCAGAATTGTAAGGAAGGGAGAACGTGGAACAAGTTCATTCTTAATGATGGATTTGTGTTTCGTGCTAACAAGCTATGCATTCCAGCTAGCTCCATTCGTCTTTTGTTATTGCAGGAGGCGCATGGAGGAGGATTAATGGGACACTTTGGCGTCAAGAAAACGGAGGATATACTTGCTACACATTTCTTTTGGCCAAAGATGAGACGGGATGTCGAGCATTTTGTTGCTCGCTGCACTACATGTCAAAGAGCTAAGTCACGACTAAATCCTCATGGTTTATATATGCCTTTGCCTGTACCTAGTGTTCTTTGGGAGGATATATCTATGGATTTTGTTTTAGGTTTACCTCGAACAAAGAAGGGGAGGGATAGCATATTTGTTGTCGTGGATAGGTTCTCGAAAATGGCACACTTTATACCATGTCATAAAAGCGATGATGCTGTTAATATTGCTGATTTGTTCTTTCGTGAAATTATTCGCTTACATGGTGTGCCAAATACTATTGTTTCAGATCGTGATACTAAATTTCTTAGCCACTTTTGGAGATGTTTGTGGGCTAAGTTGGGGACTAAGCTGCTTTTTAGTACTACTTGTCACCCCCAAACTGATGGACAAACTGAAGTAGTCAATAGAACATTGTCTACTATGCTTAGGGCTGTTTTGAAGAATAACAAGAAAATGTGGGAAGAATGCTTGCCTAAATTGAATTTGCTTATAATCGTTCATTGCATTCTACTACTAAGATGTGCCCTTTTGAAATTGTGTATGGTTTCCTACCTCGTGCACCTATTGATTTGTTGCCTCTTCCATCTTCGGAGAAGGTTAATTTTGATGCTAAAGAACGTTCTGAATTGATTTTAAAAATGTATGAGTTAACTAAGGAAAACATTGAGCGTATGAATGCTAAATATAAACTTGCTGGAGATAAGGGTAGAAAACATGTTGTGTTTGCACCTGGAGATCTTGTTTGGTTACATTTGCGTAAAGATAGATTTCCTAATCTGCGCAAACCAAAGCTAATGCCACGTGCTGATGGTCCTTTTAAGGTGTTAGAGAAAATAAATGATAATGCATATAAACTTGAGCTACCTGCAGATTTTGGGGTTAGTCTCACTCTTAACATTGCAGATTTGAAGCCTTATTTGGGTGAGGAAGATGAGCTTCCGTCGAGGACGACTTCATTTCAAGAAGGGGAGGATGATGAGGACATCAATACCATTGTTACACCCACAGCCCCTACTGTTACATATACTGGACCAATTACTAGAGCTCGCGCACGCCAATTAAATTACCAGGTACTTTCGTTTCTTGGTAATGATTCTAATGTTCATGAGATTATGATGCTGCCTAAATTGGATACATTTGTTTTGCTTACAAATGGAGGGCCTAGCTTGGAGAAGGATGAACATTGGAGCAAGAACACGCATGGAGTTGCTGGCATGCGCAAGGGGATCAAGAAAGGAGTTACAAGTGATGATTTCAGGACTTTGAAGCCGCCATAACGAGTGCATGAAGCCTTGGACGAAATATACGAGATGCCACTTCATAATATTTGTCCATAGGCTATTCTAGGTGTTGCGTCACCTTATTAATGGGCCAGGCCCATGTAATTTCGAAATACTTAAGTATAGGCTATTTTTAGAGTCCGTATGTGTGGGGAAACAAGAGTTAGGGTTGGTTTCGGACCCCACCCTCAAGGGCCACGAAATTCCCCCTCTTCCTCATATATACAGCCCTTAGGGCGTCGTTTAGACTTTGGGTTTTGTTTAGATTAAAAGTTCGCCATAGCTGCAACTTCTCGTACTTCGTTTGTGTCCAACGACCAGACCAAGACGTCACAGAACCCCATCTTGATCAATAAAGCTTTCATCTTATATTCGCAATATCCAGATTGCAATCTCAGTTTCTTGCTTGTTCTTCGTTTGCTTGCAGGAAATAGACCCTCGTGGTCAGGTTGATCGTGCTCCGGCGTGGTCAATAACCCTCGGAAGTTGGTTTAGCGATTGCTAAGGCGCGACGTCTCGCACGTTCGTAGTCGGATCGTCAAGGTAGACTCCCACAGAAAACGATAGCCACCATCTCATCGAAACATCGGGACACCTTTGCCTCTATCACCCTTAGTATTGATAATGAGTTGCCCCCCATAGCATTCTCACATATAATTGGAGATTTTGACATATTCCTTGTGAAGCATGCTTGTCTTACCTCTTTGCACCATATACCTAGTGCCATGAATATTGCCATTGTTGCATCATATTATTCATGCACTTGTGTTTCTAATGGTTATGTGCAAGAGAAGAGAACCATCATGATGGATGATGTGTTTATCTACCATGCGCATACGTTCTTTTTGTTGTGTATATGTGTAGGATACTTGGACTTCGTGTCGACTTCCACGTCACGTGAGTTAACAATTCGAGCTCTTGAGAGCGAACCACCTTCTACCACGACGATTCTACATCGCACTTGCTTGTACTTCGGCATTGTGAAGGATGCACAAGAACATGCTTTCAAGGTGATATCCTTCTCTTTTGAGAACCCCCAAACCATGAGCATGCATATTGTGGATCATACTACTTGTGTTGCTTGCACCATGCGACTTATTTGTCATCTTGGACCCCTTGCTTGCGCACATGTTAGAGATCTTGCTTCAACTTGTTATTTTCACAATTCCATGCATCATGATATATATGCCTTGTGTGTTGCATCCAATTCTTGGATTATTTGCTCCTCTCATATGTTTGGTTGCAACAATGTCATCACTTCACATATGCCATGTCCCATTGCTTGTCACATGATTGACTTGATTGCCTCACACATGATGAACAATTGCTCTTTCCATTGTGTTGAGTGCCACACAATATTCACTACACCCAATGCACATTATGCTTGGATTGTCTTGCACTTGACCCATGTGTTTAGACACTTCATTTTATTTGGTGTTGTGAATGATTCATATGCCTACCATAGACCTTTCATTGAGCAATTCGTGCATGCTTGCTATGAACTTCAGGTAGATGCTTATTCTCTTGACACACATATTTGCATCTCTACCTCCCATTTACATACTTGTCCCCGTGATATCTTTGCTTGTGCTCGATTGATATACTTACATGCCATGTCACAATCCTTTGTCACACCATATGCTTTGCATGACGACGACACTTGTTTGGTGAATAGCCTCTTGAATGCTTGGTTTTGCACTAACGCTAACCACATTTGTTTTTCCAAGTGTTTGTTGTCTTTGCTACTTTTGAAGGAATCCCAAGATGGTCCGGCATCGGAGAGTGCCCATTTCGAGCTTCAAGATGACGACAACTTGGTGATCGACCACTCCTACACGGCGACACCATCTCTTTCCCATGGATTTGGTTTTCGATCCGAGGTCGGATCTTTCCCAAGGGAGGGGAGATGATGCGGAGCATCCTATGGACATCACCATGTCAAGAGCCCGTTCGGTGAGTGACATGTGCGACATCTACTTCACATACACAAAGGTGAATCATCTCCTTTACACGTGCTCACTTGACCCCTTCGAGGATGGTATACTACTTGACACTTCTCCCGTGTGCATGCATAGGTATTGTCGGAGCTTCACGGATGTCGAGGAGGAGTGCGAGTGCCAAGGAACAACTACACCATCCGCGAGGGAAGCATGGAAGCGACGACGGAAGAAGACGGAGAACAGCTCCCAGGCCCCGGACATCCGGCTCCTAGCCCGGACATCCGGCCCCTGGACGTACCACCAGAAGCAAGGAGCCAGCGGCCAAGTCTACAGGGCCCGGACATCCGGCGAACAGCCCGGACATCCGGCGCGTCCCGAGCCCCCGGACATCCGGTCTCTTCGCCCGGAAATCCGGACACCGCTGAACCCGAGAGCAACAAGTCCAGCCCCGCCAGCCCGGACATCCGGCCTCTCCAGCCCGGACATCCGGCCCTCCGCGAATGCCCGGACATCCGGCCTGTCGCCCGGACATCCGGCCTTCCGTGCCTGCGTGCAGTGCATCTGGGCTGAGGCCCATGTACCCCTTCGCCCCTTAGACTATATATACTCCCCCTCCACCTATGTTCTAGGGTTAGCAAATGTTTAGCTCATATTTGTGAGAGAGCTTTGCTCATCCACTTGGTTACCTTCTCCTCGGAGATTCGAGCCTCCACCGGAGAAGATTCCCCAAGCGGATTCAAGACCCCTCTTTAGGGAAGACCATCAAGACCTCCTCACGGAGAAGAACCGGTTACCCTATGTATCGTCCCTAGTTGATCGTGGATCGTGTATCTTACTTTATGTATTCGAGGATCTAGCACATGTGTGATCTATTTCTTGTTGGTTGAGTGTTTCTCTTGGGTTTCCCCTCGTTTTCCCCCTCGCGTTCTTCGTGTTCCTCGTAGGGATCCGCTCCTTTCGTGAAAGATCGGCCACCTAGGGTTCAACACTACATCACTTGACACGACGATGCAACCGCAAATTCAACAAAGCAAAAACCCTAAAAAGATTATGCAAAGGCTCAGATTGGTTCGGATATGATGAACTAACCCTAATTTTTTTTGTGGCTTTTTCGTGGACTGTAGGTATGAAGAACAGACTCGATCTAATCTACGAAAAACTGTAAAATATCACCGAGCAACCTGGAAATCTGATACCACTTGATAGAAGCAAAGGTGTCCTGATGTTTCGATGAGATGGTGGCTATCATTTTCTGTGAGAGTCGACGTTGACGATCCGACTACGAACGTGCGAGACGTCACGCGTTAGCAATCGCTAAACCAACTTCCGAGGGTTATTCACCACGCCGGAGCACGATCAAACTGACCACGAGGGTTTGTTTCCTGCAAGCAAACGAAGAACAAGCAAGAAACTGAGATTGCAATCTGGATACTGCGGATATAAGATGAAAGCTTTATTGATCAAGGTGGAGTTCTGTGACGTCTTGGTCTAGTCGTTGGACACAAACGAAGTACGCGAAGTTGCAGCTATGGCGAACTTTTAATCTAAACAAAACCCAAAGTCTAAACGACGCCCTAAGGGCTGTATATATGGAGGAAGAGGGGGAATTTCGTGGCCCTTGAGGGTGGGGTCCGAAACCAACCCTAACTCTTGTTTCCCCACACATACGGACTCTAAAAATAGCCTATACTTAAGTATTTCGAAATTACATGGGCCTGGCCCATTAATAAGGTGACGCAGCACCTAGAATAGCCTATGGACGAATATTATGAAGTGGCATCTTGTATATTTCGTCCAAGGCTTCATGCACTCCTTATGGCGGCTTCAAAGTCCTGAAATCATCACTTGTAACTCCGTTCTTGATCCCCTTGCGCATGCCATCAACTCCATGCGTGTTCTTGCTCCAGTGTTCATCCTTCTCCAAGCCAGGCCCTTCATTTGTAAGCAAAACAAATGTATCCAATTTAGGCAGCATCATAATCTCATGAACATTAGAATCATTACCAAGAAACGAAAGTACCTGGTAATTTAATTGGCGTGTGCGAGCTCTAGTAATTGGTCCAGTATATGTAACAGTAGGGGCTGTGGGTGTAACACTGGTATTGATGTCCTCGTCATTTCATGAAAGATCGGCCATCTAGGGTTCCACCCTACATCATCTTGGTATCATGAGCAAGGTTGATCAGGATTTCGGAGCCCCCTCTTTTTTTTCTAGCTTGATTTTGTTGTTTTTCGTCCTAATTCGAAAACCCCCACCAAAAATAGCCCCAAAATTTTTCTTGTGTTTTGGGAGTTGTGATGATGTTTTGGTTTTGTTCCGTTAATTTGTTGCGTTGCAAGTAGATCTAGCCTTCCCCCACCATCTCCACCTCGAAATCCCTCCCAAATTCCCCATTTCCCTCCAAAAATCACCTCTCGAATCTAAAATCTCGCGTTGACCCCGACCACCGGACGACCGTCACATCACCGGACGTCCGGCAACCTAGGAAGCACCGAATGTCCGACGTTACCAAACGACCGGCGACCGAACATCCGTCCGCGCCCGGATGACCGCTACTTCCACAACATCATCCGCTACACCTCCTCCAACTTCTGCAAAACCATCCCAATATCCCTACCCACACCACCACCTAACCGCCACCTACTCCGACGATTTTGGTCGCCTTTTGTTTTGAGAATTTGAGTTGCGGTACCGTATCCTTTTGTGTTTCATCTATCTAGGTACGGTTCGACATCTACATCACCGCCGCTCATTTTCGCCATGGACGAGTCATCAACAACGACCACCTCGACTATGACTTGGTATTCGTGCCACCATTTTGACACCATACCGGAAGCAAGACCGGTAACCTCAACTTGGTATTGGACATATCACTCTTGCCATTACATTGATAGCCATCATCGCCTTACTCCTTTGCGTTGCTTACCCATCGAGACAAGCCATTGAGTATTGTCGGCAAAGAGACTTGTGCACATTAGTGATCATACTTCCCATAGCATACATACATACATCATTGTTGCCTATATTGGTATCATCCCTTGTGTCACAAAGTTGTCATCGCATACTCACTTGCTATCTTGGTTCGTCACGCATCGCATAAGAAAAGAGCTCAAACATCAAAGAGCCAACCAAGCTTTTAAGCAAAGAGGAAAGATAAGGAAAGAGCTTTTAAGCAAGAACCATAGCATCATACGACATTAAGATTGTCATACTCGATCATCTTGGATCATATCATAGCAACACCTTGCGTGTGTGTGCAACAAGATCATTTTTGCAAAGTCGTTACATTTTTGCTAAGTAGGTTGTGCACAAGTTCTTGTATCCGCCTATCATGCAATCGTGCTAGCGTCTCTCTAGTGTTGTGCAACAAGATCATTTTTGTGGATTCCACATTTTGGCTCACCCTTGGTTGCTCAACCCCACTTATCTTTTTGCGTGTGTGTTTCCGTGTACCATATATGCTTGGTCTACTTGTTACATTGCATCTTGCGAATCTTCCCCAACATTATTGAATCTTGCTTACATTCACATTAAAAATTGTGCCACCATCCAAACCAAGCTCCACCATAAGCTTTTACTTGTGTAGGTGTGAGAAACCGACAAGAATTGGTACCAATTGTGCCATTTCCTTGTTACACATTGGAGTCATCTTTGATCCATTGTCAACATCAGTCAAGGTACATTTGATATTGGTTCTTCCCTTTCTTCCACTCACACTTGTCTTGAAATGATGGATAGGCCAAGTACTTCTACCAACCCGCTCTTCATGGAGCAACACGACGACATGAACTCCTTCGTCACCAAGAGTCACCTCTTTGTTGCACAACGTGCTTTGCATCAAGAGCAACAAGCTATGAGTGAACGCATCGAAAACCTTGCCGCCGACTTACGACTTTCCGAGCAACGTACAAGGGACTACTTTGACAACAAGCTCGACGATCACAAGCAAGAGAATGACGCAAGGATGGACGAGATTCGCGCTTTGTTGCTCAACCGCTCTTCTTCCACTTCAAGAAGGAGCCGTTCAAGTCGACACTCCGACGACACCATCTCCAGTTCAAGTACACCGACATCGAACACTCTTCGATGAGCCGCGCGCAACGAGCGTCAAGCAAACCTCAATCCACTTCGAGACACCGACTCGCAAGAACATCGACGACATCAAGCCAAACAAGCCTTTGCGCTAGCTCGGGAGCGGCAATGCCAACGTCAACACGAACAAGACGAGCAAGCGCGACAACATCAAGATGCACAAGACGCCGAGGCGGAACGCCAAGAACAACAACTACGTGAAGCTCAAGCACTTGAAGCGCAACATGCCCTTCATGAATCAAGTCGTGCCGTAGCCGACCGAGGCCGACTGATAGAGGCGAGGGTGTCCTGATCTTTCGATGAGATGATAACTATCGATTTGGTGGAGACGACTTTGACGATCCGACTACAAATGTGCACGACATTGCGCCTTAGCAATCACTAAACCAATCTCCTGAGGTTATTGTCGATGCTAGAAGCACGGTCAGCCTGACCACGAAGGTCTATTCCTGCAAGCAATCGAAGAACGAGCAAGAATATGATAAAGCAATCTGAATATTGCAAATATATATGAAGTATTGATAATGGTGGGGATCCGAAAGCGGTCTTGGTCTGGTCGTTGGACACAAACGAAGTACACGAAGTTGCAATGGCTAACTTTTAACTAAACAAATTCTAAGGAAAAAGCTACTAGATGGATCTACTTATATAGGAGCAAGGGGTGGCGGCCAAGGAGGTGGGAGGACGTCCCAAGGCAGCCTAAAACTAACCCTAGGTCGTACAAGGCTCATGGGCCCAAGTGGAGGTGATGCAACACCTTTGGGCTTGTAGTTTGACTCGGATTCTGCTGCAACGTCAGATTGTTTCGTCCGTAACTCAACGCTCCGGACGAATTTGAAGGTGAATCCAATTGGATTGGAAAGAGCACGAAATCTAGTTTCCAACAAAAAAAGAATCACCCAATTCGGAGTCCGTATGAAAAAGTTGTTGGCGTTTTGAGTCAGGTATGTTTGTGCAGTCCGAATCTGAATCCAGAACGTGAGAGACTTGGACTCTATCTTCTCTTGGCCCGAAAGTGACGTGAGAGGACTTTTTGAACACAACCTAAACTTCTCCTTTTCCCTTATCTTCATATGTGGATTGTACAAATGTCCCATACACCTGCAATTAGACAAAACACAAAAGTGTGTGAAGTATTTTTGTTCTGGATAACATAAATAGACTATTGAATAGTTTGCATTAGAAATCACCTCACAAATATGCATGTATGCAATATTTTTGGTCGTATCCAAGATAGTCATGTCCTCATCACCGACAAGCTCGACTACATCAAGAAGCACTTCGCGATGAAGCTCAAGAAAGAATTTTCCAAAGACGTGTGCGTCAAGATAGACAAGCGCCTCATCAAGATAGACAAGGTCCCCCACAAGCGAGACAAGAACATCAAGTTCCTCAAGAGCATGACGATAATGGGAATCCTCCACGACAAGCGCAACACGAGGTTGACAACCCTCCGCGTCAAGAGAATCATGAGTTGAACAATCATCTACAACACGGGCGTCATTTTCCCCGACCCAAAAACAATGAAGAGCAATACTACGGCAAGCTCAAGTTCACCATGCCCAAGTTCAACGGAAGCAACGATCCCGAAGAATACCTTTCATGGGCATTGAAAGTTGACAAGATCTTCCGTTTGCACAATTATGAAGAAGAGAAGAAGATCGCGATGGCATCCCTTGAGTTCCAAGACTATGTCCTCATTTGGTGGGAACAAGTCACTGAGCGCCGCGAGGCAAGAGGTGAACCACCCATCACTACTTGGGCACAAATGAAGGATGTCATGAGAGCAAGATTCGTGCCAAACTACTACAACCACGACCTCTTCAAGAAACTTCAACAACTCAAGCAAGGAACCAAGAGCGTTGAAGAGTACTACAAGGAAATGGAGATTGCCATGATACGAGCCAATGTCAAAGAAGATGATGAGCAAACTATGGCAAGGTTCTTGAATGGACTCAATCATCCTATCAAGAAGATCACCGACTTCCAACCATACTCGAACCTCATCGAGCTAGTGCATCAAGCTACCAAAGCGGAACGACAAGTACAAGACAACTTCAAGTATGCCAAGTTCTCATCCAAGTCCTATGGCCTCTCCAACAATCAAGCTTCGACGACTCCAACACCTTCTACCTCAACCAAGCCTTCTACAACGATGAGGACATCAATACCATTGTTACACCCACAGCCCCTACTATTACATATACTGGACCAATTACTAGAGCTCGCGCACGCCAATTAAATTACCAGGTACTTTCGTTTCTTGGTAATGATTCTAATGTTCATGAGATTATGATGCTGCCTAAATTGGATACATTTGTTTTGCTTACATATGAGGGGCCTAGCTTGGAGAAGGATGAACATTGGAGCAAGAACACGCATGGAGTTGATGGCATGCGCAAGGGGATCAAGAACGGATTTACAAGTGATGATTTCAGGACTTTGAAGCCGCCATAAGGAGTGCATGAAGCCTTGGACGAAATATACGAGATGCCACTTCATAATATTCGTCCATAGGCTATTCTAGGTGCTGCGTCACCTTATTAATGGGCCAGGCCCATGTAATTTCGAAATACTTAAGTATAGGCTATTTTTAGAGTCCGTATGTGTGGGGAAACAAGAGTTAGGGTTGGTTTCGGACCCCACCCTCAAGGGCCACGAAATTCCCCCCTCTTCCTCCATATATACAGCCCTTAGGGCGTCATTTAGACTTGGGGTTTTCTTTAGATTAAAAGTTCGCCATAGCTGCAACTTCTCGTACTTCGTTTGTGTCCAACGACCAGACCAAGACGTCACAGAACCCCACCTTGATCAATAAAGCTTTCATCTTATATTCGCAATATCCAGATTGCAATCTCGGTATCTTGCTTGTTCTTCATTTGCTTGTAGGAAACAGACCCTCGTGGTCAGGTTGATCGTGCTCCGGCATGGTCAATAACCCTCGGAAGTTGGTTTAGCGATTGCTAAGGCGCGACGTCTTGCACGTTCGTAGTCGGATCGTCAAGGTCGACTCCCACAGAAAACGATAGCCACCATCTCATCGAAACATCGGGACACCTTTGCCTCTATCAAGTGGTATCAGATTTCCAGGTTGCTCGATGAGATTTTACAGTTTTTCGTAGATTAGATCGAGTCTGTTCTTCATACCTACAGTCCACGAAAAAGCCACAAAAAAATTAGGGTTAGTTCATCATATCCGAACCAATCTGAGCCTTTGCATAATCTTTTTAGGGTTTTTACTTTGTTGAATTTGCGGTTGCATCGTCGTGTCAAGTTGCTGGTCTTAGAGTCTAGTCTTTTAGAGTTTCGAGTTCTGGTCATAAGTTGTCACGCCGCTGCCGCACCATCATCATCGCCCATCTACCACCATTGCTTATCCACCACCGCTCTGACTCCGTATCCATATACCACCACCAATCCGTATCCATATACCACCACCGCTACCATATACCACCACCGCTGCCATATACCACAACCATATATTGATGAGGACATCAATACCATTGTTACACCCACAGCCCCTACTGTTACATATAATGGACCAATTACTTGAGCTCGTGCATGCCAATTAAATTACCAGGTACTTTCGTTTCTTGGTAATGATTCTAATGTTCATGAGATTATGATGCTGCCTAAATTGGATACATTTGTTTTGCTTACAAATGAAGGGCCTAGCTTGGAGAAGGATGAACATTGGAGCAAGAACACGCATGGAGTTGATGGCATGCGCAAGGGATCAACAACGGTGTTACAAGTGATGATTTCAGGACTTTGAAGCCGCCATAAGGAGTACATGAAGCCTTGGACGAAATATATGAGATGCCACTTCATAATATTCGTCCATAGGCTATTCTAGGTGCTGCGTCACCTTATTAATGGGCCAGGCCCATGTAATTTCGAAATACTTAAGTATAGGCTATTTTTAGAGTCCGTATGTGTGGGGAAACAAGAATTAGGGTTGGTTTCGGACCCCACCCTCAAGGGCCACGAAATGCCCCCCTCTTCCTCATATATACAGCCCTTAGGGCGTCGTTTAGACTTTGGGTTTTGTTTAGATTAAAAGTTCGCCATAGCTGCAACTTCGCGTACTTCGTTTGTGTCCAACGACCAGACCAAGACGTCACAGAACCCCATCTTGATCAATAAAGCTTTCATCTTATATTCGCAATATCCAGATTGCAATCTCAGTTTCTTGCTTGTTCTTCGTTTGCTTATAGGAAACAGACCCTCGTGGTCAGGTTGATCGTGCTCCGGCGCGGTCAATAACCCTCGGAAGTTGGTTTAGCGATTGCTAAGGCGCGACGTCTCGCACGTTCGTAGTCGGATCGTCAACGTCGACTCCCACAGAAAACGAAGCCACCATCTCATCGAAACATCGGGACACCTTTGCCTCTATCAAGTGGTATCAGATTTCCAGGTTGCTCGGTGAGATTTTACAGTTTTTCATAGATTAGATCGAGTCTGTTCTTCATACCTACAGTCCACGAAAAAGCCACACAAAAAAATTAGGGTTAGTTCATCATATCCGAACCAATCTGAGCCTTTGCATAATCTTTTTAGGGTTTTTGCTTTGTTGAATTTGCGGTTGCATCGTCGTGTCAAGTTGCTGGTCTTAGAGTCTAGTCTTTTAGAGTTTCGAGTTCTGGACATAAGTTGTCATGCCGCCGCCGCACCATCGCCCATCTACCACTTTTGCTTATCCGCCACCGCTCGGAATCCATATCCATATACCACCACCAATCCGTATCCATATACCACCACCAATCTGTATCCATATACCACCACCGCTACCATATACCACCACCACTGCCATATACCACAACCATATATCCACCACCAATCCGACTTCTTCTCATATTAGGTTTGTTCTTGAGATCAATCTCAATTCCGATTCGTGTTTCCTTGCCTGCGTAGGTGTCGGAAAAAAGAAGAGTCTGGAGACCCCCGAGCAGTTTTTAGGCCAAAATTTTCACGGGAATTTTTTTCCCTATCCTATTTTTAGGTTTTTCTGAGTCTTTTGAGCCACGTGCCATCATAGTGATTTTTTGTCGCACTTTTTTGTCGTCGCTGCCCTGATTTCTGAAAAAAAGTTGATGAGGACATCAATACCATTGTTACACCCAAAGCCCCTACTGTTACATATACTGGACCAATTACTAGAGCTCGCGCACGCCAATTAAATTACCAGGTACTTTTGTTTCTTGGTCATGATTCTAATGTTCATGAGATTATGATGCTGCCTAAAGTGGATACATTTGTTTTGCTTAAAATGAAGGGCCTAGCTTGGAGAAGGATGAACATTGGAGCAAAAACACGCATGGAGTTGATGGCATGCGCAAGGGGATCAAGAACGGAGTTACAAGTGATGATTTCAGGACTTTGAAGCCGCCATAAGGAGTGCATAAAGCCTTGGACGAAATATACGAGATGCCACATCATAATATTCGTCCATAGGCTATTCTAGGTGCTGTGTCACCTTATTAATGGGCCAGGCCCATGTAATTTCGAAATACTTAAGTATAGGCTATTTTTAGAGTCCGTATGTGTGGGGAACAAGAGTTAGGGTTGGTTTCGGACCCCACCCTCAAGGGCCACGAAATTCCCCCCTCTTCCTCATATATACAACCCTTAGGGCGTCGTTTAGACTTTGGGTTTTGTTTATATTAAAAGTTCGCCATAGCTGCAACTTCGCGTACTTCGTTTGTGTCCAACGACCAGACCAAGACGTCACAGAACCCCATCTTGATCAATAAAGCTTTCATCTTATATTCGCAATATCCAGATTGCAATCTCAGTTTCTTGCTTGTTCTTCGTTTGCTTGCAGGAAACAGACCCTCGTGGTCAGGTTGATCGTGCTCCGGCGTGGTCAATAGCCCTCGGAAGTTGGTTTAGCGATTGCTAAGGCGCGACGTCTCGCACGTTCGTAGTTGGATCGTCAAGGTCGACTCCCACAGAAAACGATAGCCACCATCTCATCGAAACATCGGGACATCTTTGCCTCTATCATATATCCACCACCAATCCGAGTTCTTCTCATATTAGGTTTGTTCTTGAGATCAATCTCAATTCCGATTCGTGTTTCCTTGCCTGCGTAGGTCTCGGAAAAAAAAAGTCTCGAGACCCCCGGGCAGTTTTAGGCCAAAATTTTCACGGGCAAATTTTTTTTACCTATCCTATTTTTAGGCTTTTCTGAGTCTTTTGAGCCACGTGCCATCATAGTGATTTTTTGTCGCAATTGTTCGTCGTCGCTGCCCTGATTTCCGAAAAAAAAGTGAAAAAAAATTCGTGCCCATCCTATCAGTTTGACGAGGGAAGAGTTTTGAGACACTCGCCATTATAGTGATTTTTCGCAAAAAAAAGAGGAGCGCAAAAAAAAAGAAAGAGCGAATAAAAGAGAGTTCCAGAGTGTGCTTTTCCCTTATTTACGTGCAGCGCCGTGATTTTGTTAGTGTTCTAGGCTCGCGTCTCTAGCACGGTCTAGCCTAGGACCAGCACAGTACCGTCGTTGAGCGTTTATTCAACTTTGCATCTCTGAATTGATTATTGCTGACCCTTTTTGCTACCATACTATAAGTGATGAGGACATCAATACCATTGTTACACCCACAGCCCCTGCTGCTATACACACTGGACCGATTACTAGAGCTCGCGCACGCCAATTGAATTATCAGGTACTTTCGTTTCTTGGTAATGAGTCTAATGTTCATGAGAATATGATGCTGCCTAAATTGGATACATTTGTTTTGCTTTCAAATGAAGGGCCTAGCTTGGACAAGAAAGATTAACCTTGGAGCAAGTTCAAGCAGGGAGATGATGGCATGCGCAAGGGGAACAAGAACGGAGTTACAAGTGATGATTCTAGGACTCTGAAGCCACCATAATGAGTGCATGAAGCATGGGACGAAATATACAAGATGCCATTTCATAAATTTCGTCCAGAGGCTATTCTAGGTGCTGCGTCGCCTTATTAATGGGCCAGGCCCATGTAATTTCGAAATACTTAAGTATAGGCTATTTTTAGAGTCCGTATGTGTGGGGAAACAAGAGTTAGGGTTGGTTTCGGACCCCACCGTCAAGGGCCACGAAATTCCCCCCTCTTCCTCATATATACAGCCCTTAGGGCGTCGTTTAGACTTTGGGGGTTTTGTTTAGATTAAAAGTTCGCCATAGCTGCAACTTCGCGTACTTCGTTTGTGTCCAACGACCAGACCAAGACGTCACAGAACCCCACCTTGATCAATAAAGCTTTCATCTTATATTCGCAATATCCAGATTGCAATCTCAGTTTCTTGCTTGTTCTTCGTTTGCTTGCAGGAAACAGGCCCTCGTGGTCAGGTTGATCGTGCTCCGGCGTGGTCAATAACCCTCGGAAGTTGGTTTAGCGATTGCTAAGGCGCGACGTCTCGCACGTTCGTAGTCGGATCGTCAAGGTCGACTCCCACAGAAAACGATAGCCACCATCTCATCGAAACATCGGGACACCTTTGCCTCTATCAAGTGGTATCAGATTTCCAGGTTGCTCGGTGAGATTTTACAGTTTTTCGTAGATTAGATCGAGTCTGTTCTTCATACCTACAGTCCACGAAAAAGCCACAAAAAAATTAGGGTTAGTTCATCATATCCGAACCAATCTGAGCCTTTGCATAATCTTTTTAGGGTTTTTGCTTTGTTGAATTTGCGGTTGCATCGTCGTGTCAAGTTGCTGGTCTTAGAGTCTAGTCTTTTAGAGTTTCGAGTTCTGGTCATAAGTTGTCACGCCGCCGCCGCACCATCGCCCATCTACCACTTTTGCTTATCCGCCACCGCTCTGAATCCATATCCATATACCACCACCAATCTGTATCCATATACCACCACCGCTACCATATACCATCACCGCTGCCATATACCACAACCATATATCCACCACCAATCCGAGTTCTTCTCATATTAGGTTTGTTCTTGAGATCAATCTCAATTCCGATTCGTGTTTCCTTGCCTGCGTAGGTCTCGAAAAAAAAAGAGTCTGGAGACCCCCGGGCAGTTTTTAGGCCAAAATTTTCAGGGGCAAATTTTTTTTCCCTATCCTATTTTTAGGCTTTTCTGAGTATTTTGAGCCACGAGCCATCATAGTGATTTTTTGTCGCACTTTTTCGTCGTCGCTGCCCTGATTTCCAAAAAAAAGTGAAAAAAAAAATTCGTGCCCATCCTATCAGTTTGACGAGGGAAGAGTTTTGAGACACTCGCCATTATAGTGATTTTTCGCAAAAAAAAAGAGGAGCGCAAAAAAAAGAAAAAAAAAGAGAGTTCCAGAGTGTGCTTTTCCCTTATTTACGTGCAGCACCGTGATTTTGTTAGTGTCCAGGCTCGCGTCTCTAGCACGGTCTAGCCTAGGACCAGCACAGTACCGTCGTTGAGCGTTTATTCAACTTTGCATCTCTGAATTGATTATTGCTGACCCTTTTTGCTACCATACTATAAGCCTTCCCAGCTCCACATACATCAACGTCGTGCGTTTGACTCTCCCTGGCAATCGCTCTATCCAAGCTTTTGAGAGTTTTGACTACAACGGTTGCCGATCACCGCCTGCTGCTGGGTAAGAACTCGTAAGAATTTGAGATTTGCTTGACGGATTTGTGACACCACCACCACCTCTTGTTAGTATTCTGTAGGATCATATTCTTGTGTGTTTCTATTGTTGCTAACCATGGCAGGATCACAAGCCGACGAGACTGACTGGGAAAACATGACGAATAAGGAGTTGCATGATAAATTTCAGCAAATGATGAATGGACAGGTGCAAGATGTGCTAAACAGATTTGAAGACGCCATGGAGAAGATAGATGACATGGAGAAGACGTTTGAAACAAAGCTCGATAATAGGTTTAATGAATTGCTCGCGTGTCTTCCACCACCACCACCGGCGGCACCTAACGCACCTCTACAACAACAACGACAACAACAACAACAACAACAACAACAACAACAACAACAACAACAACAACAACAACAACAACAACAACAACAACGACTACCTACACATCGTGAAACAGCCCTCCGCCGAGCGAGCCGTCTTCCTCTTGCACCTGGCCAAACTGTTGGTACTGCTGTTGCTACTTCTGTGGCTCCTGCTGCTGATGCGGAGGAGGATGATTTTGCTGGCGATTACGAGGATGAGGTTGATCAAAATCAGAACTACGTGCCACCACCAGCACAGCAACCACCAGGTCGTCCACATGCAAATAATGGCAATGGTAGGGCTCACCCTCAGGTATGAGATCATGACCATCTCCCTAAACTAAAATTGAATATTCCACCATTTGAGGGTAGATATGTTCCTGATATATATCTTACTTGGGAGTCTAAACTGAACAACGATTTACATGTTTACAATATCCCGAGGAGAGACGTGTTCCTGCTGCTGTTTGTGCATTCACTAGTTTTGCATGTGTTTGGTGGTCTGAGCATTGTAGATTATATCCTATTCCTGCTACTTGGGCTGCTTTGAAAACTGCTATGCGTACTCGTTGGGTTCCACCATATTATCAACGTGAATTACTTCAAAAATTGCAGCGCTTAAGACAGGGAAAAAAATTCTGTAGAAGAATATTATCAGGAATTACAAACTGGCATGATTAGATGTGGCATTGTTGAGGAGAATGAAGCTATGCTTGCACGTTTTATGGGTAGATTAAATAGAGAGATTCAGACGATTCTAGAGTATAAGGACTATACTAATATCACTCGTTTATTCCATCTTGCTTGTAAAGCTGAACGTGAAGTGCAGGATCGACAGGCATTGGCGCGGACTAATTTTTCTGCAGGTCGACCTTCCTCATGGACACCACGTGCATCATCTACTTCCACATGTTCTGCTACACCGGCGCCTCCGTCGGCTGCCACCTCCAACCGTGATACAATAAAGCAGGCACAATCACCACTATTTGCCAAGAGCACACCTTCTGGGCCTGCAAAGAGCTCTTCTTCATCCATGGCATCAACAGGGCAAACACATGATATTATTTGTCGATGTTGCAAGGGTGGAGGTCATTATGCGAGAGAATGTCCATCTAAACGTGTGATGATTGTTAATGAGGATGGTGGGTATGAGTCCGCTAGTGACTATGATGAGGAGACTTTGGCTCTTATTACACGTGACGAACACGGTGGAGACGATTCTGATCATGAGACGCAATACATGGCTCCTGAAGATGCTGACAGGTAGGAATGTTTAGTTGCTCAACGTGTTTTGAGTGTGCAGGTTACACAAGCTGAGCAAAATCAAAGGCATAATTTGTTCCATACAAAGGGAGTTGTGAAGGAACGTTCTGTTCGCGTGATCATAGATGGAGGGAGTTGCAACAACTTGGCTAGCATGGAGATGGTGGAGAAGCTATCTCTCAGCACAAGACCACATACACATCCTTACTACATCCAATGGTTCAACAACAGCGGCAAGGTTAAGGTAACACGTACTGTTCGTGTGCATTTTAGTATCTCTACATATGCTGATTATGTTGATTGTGATGTGGTACCTATGCAAGCATGTTCCTTATTACTTGGTAGACCACGGCAATTTGATAAAAATTCTATTCACCATGGTAGAAACAATCAGTATACACTTGTTCATAAAGATAAGAATATTACTTTGCTTCCTATGACTCTTGATTCCATTTTGAAAGATGATATTAATAGAGCTAATAAAGCAAAACAGGAGAAAAATAAGAGTGAAAATCAGATTGTGGCAAAAGAATTTGAGCAACAAATGCAGCCTAATAATAATAAACAATCTAGTGTTGCTTCTGAAATTAAATTGAAAAGTGCATGTTTACTTGCCTCCAAATCTGATATTGATGATCTAGATTTTAGCAAATCTATTTGCTATGCTTTTGTGTGCAAAGAGGCATTATTTTCATTCGAGGACGTGCCTTCCTCTTTGCCTCCTGCTGTCACTAACATTTTGCAGGAGTTCGCTGACGTCTTTCCACAAGACGTGCCACCGGGATTACCAGCTATTCGAGGGATTGAGCATCAAATTGACTTAATTCCCGGTGCATCATTACCCAACCGTGCACCATACCGTACCAATCCAGAGGAGACGAAGGAGATTATGCGTCAAGTACAAGAACTGTTCGACAAAGGTTATATACGCGAATCCCTCAGTCCTTGTGTTGTTCCTATCATTTTAGTGCCGAAAAAGGATGGTACGTCGCGTATGTGCGTTGACTGTAGAGGCATTAATATACTGAAATCTTGCCTGAATATCATGGTTCAAACCACCAAAAAATCTATTCATTATATCATCCTCAGATTCTTCTATGTCACAATGATGCATATAAGATTTGAACTCTTGGTAGTAAGCATGAACAGTGTTACTGCCTTGTTTTAATTGCTCCAATTTACGACGCAATTCACGACGATAGTAAGGAGGAAAAAATTGTTGTCTCATTACAGCTTTCAAAACTTTCCAAGTTGTGGGTTGGTTATCAATGTTTTTCTTACAATGTACACTCCACCAAACAGAAGCAAAACCAGTAAATGCTCTAATGGTAGCTCGTACTCTCTCAAGTTCAAAAAAATCATGGTGACTAAAAACTTGTTCTACTTCAAGCTCCCAAGCTAGATAAATAGCAGGATTAAATCTACCCTCAAATGATGGTAAAGAGATAACCTGTCCATATGCTTGTGTGTGTTGTCCCAACTCTCGTGATGGTGAAGATGTGTCCGTCGTCCAAGAACTTCTATCTCCGGAACCTGTCATGATTAGTAGAAACAAGAACCAAAATTCGAGAATAATGTTCCTATGAACTACTGGGATGTGGTTGTAAAGTGCTCACAGTAAAGCAAATATCAATATCATACAAGTTCTTACCATGCGGCAGGTGGTGACAGGCAACCAGCGGTGTCAAATAACTCCGAAGATTGTGTAAAGCGATTGCCAGGGGAACGTGCGTATACATGGTGTAGAAATATGTGGAGTTGGGTTGGCTATATATGGTAGCAAAAGATTAGCAATAATCAATTCACAGATGCAATGTTGAATAAACGCTCAACGACGGTACTGTGCTGGTCCTAGGCTAGACCGAACTAGAGACGCGAGCCTAGAACACTAATGAGGTCACGTCGTAGCACAACTAGCATCAATGAAGGATGCTAAGTAGCTCTGGACAGCAAAATATAAGTAAAGATCACAACGGCAGTAAAGATAATGATGTGAAACAACAGCCAAGCAGGATATATCAACAACTTTGTATCCAACTTTCCTCTGAAAAAGTATGTGCCGATTTTTTTTTCAAGAATGGTATTGACTCAAGCTTTCAAACACAAAAGGAATCACTCAATTCCGAGTTGATATGAGGAGTCAAAAAATTCGAAAACTGGCCTGAAAAACTGGAATAAGGTGTGTTCATGAACTTCGTAGGGCAAAAAGACCTATTTAGAAGCCGATTTTGAGGTGCCAAATATTGAACAAGCTTCTTCAACTATTTAGATGCGGCTCATCGCTAGCTTTCATTTGATTACTTGCGGAGGCAAAACGGACTTCGTATGAGGAAGTTATGCCTGTCTTACTGAACAGTGCACAAAACAGATTCCAATCCGAATTCAACTACGAGATTGAGTCTAAAAAGATCCGAATTTTGTTTTTTTTCTTCTCTCTTTTTTTTCCTCACACTTTTTTTTTCTTTCTCTCCTTTTTTTCTCTGACTTTTTTTCAATTTTTTTCTCTCGTTTTCTTTTCTCTATTTTTTTTCTCCCTCTTTCCAAAACAAATTAGATAAGATGCAGATTGGATCAAGTGAAGATATGAACGATCTCAACTATTATTATGACAATGAATGGTGGGTAGCACGTGGTGGAAATTGATGGATGGGTGATGGACAGCGGAAGAGATAATGATGCAGCAGTGGCGTGACTAATGTGAACAGAACTCGAAACTCTAAACGAACTAGACACTAAGACCAGCAACTCGACACGACGATGCAACCGATAATTCAACTATGCAAGCAATGAAAAGAAAATTGCAAAGGCTCAGACTGGCTTGGACCAAGGATGAATAGATCTAACTCTTTTTTGTGGCTTTTTCTTGGACAATAGGTAAGAAAATAAATCTAATCTAGGAAAACTGGAAATTCTCACCGAGCAACCTGAAAACTGATACCACTTGATAGAGGCGAGGGTGTCCCGATCTTTCGATGAGATGATAACTATCGATTTAATGGAGATGACTTTGACGATCCGACTACAAACGTGCACGACGTTGCGCCTTAGCAATCGCTAAACCAATCTCCTGAGGTTACTGACGATGCCGGAAGCACGGTCAGCCTGACCACGAAGGTCTATTCCTGCAAGCAATCGAAGAACGAGCAAGAATATGATAAAGCAATCTGAATATTGCAAATATATATATGAAGTATTGATAATGGTGGGGATCCGGAAGCGGTCTTGGTCTGGTCGTTGGACACAAACGAAGTTGCAATGGCTAACTTTTAACTAAACAAATCCCAAGGAAAAAGCTACTAGATGGATCTACTTATATAGGAGCAAGGGGTGGCGGCCAAGGAGGTGGGAGGACGTCCCAGGCAGCCTAAAACTAACCCTAGGTCGTACAAGGCTCATGGGCCCAAGTGGAGGTGATGCAACACCTTTGGGCTTGTAGTTTGACTCGGATTCTGCTGCAACGTCAGATTGTTTCGTCCGTAACTCAACGCTCCGGACAAATTTGAAGGTGAATCCAATTGGGTTGGAAAGAGCACGAAATCTAGTTTCCAACAAAAAAAGAATCACCCAATTCGGAGTCCGTATGAAAAAGTTGTTGGCGTTTTGAGTCAGGTATGTCTGTGCAGTCCGAATCTGAATCCAGAACGTGAGAGACTTGGACTCTATCTTCTCTTGGCCCAAAAGTGACGTGAGAGGACTTTTTGAACACAACCTAAACTTCTTCCTTTCCCTTATCTTCATATGTGGATTGTACAAATGTCTCATACACCTGCAATTAGACAAAACACAAAAGTGTGTGAAGTATTTTTGTTCTGGATAACATAAACAGATTATTGAATAGTCTGCATTAGAAATAACCTGACAAATATGCATATATGCAATATTTTTGGTCGTATCCAAGGCAGTCATATCCTCATCAGCAAGGGGATCAAGAACGGAGTTACAAGTGATGATTTCAGGACTTTGAAGCCGCCATAAGGAGTGCATGAAGCCTTGGACGAAATATACGAGATGCCACTTCATAATATTCGTCCATAGGCTATTCTAGGTGCCGCGTCACCTTATTAATGGGCCAGGCCCATGTAATTTCGAAATACTTAAGTATAGGCTATTTTTAGAGTCCGTATGTGTGGGGAAACAAGAGTTAGGGTTGGTTCAGACCCCCCCCCTCAAGGGCCATGAAATTCCCCCCTCTTCCTCCATATATACAGACCTTAGGGCGTCATTTAGACTTGGGGTTTTGTTTAGATTAAAAGTTCGCCATAGCTGCAACTTCTCGTACTTCGTTTGTGTCCAACGACCAGACCAAGACGTCACAGAACCCCAGCTTGATCAATAAAGCTTTCATCTTATATTCGCAATATCCAGATTGCAATCTCAGTATCTTGCTTGTTCTTCGTTTGCTTGCAGGAAACAGACCCTCGTGGTCAGGTTGATCGTGCTCCGGCGTGGTCAATAACCCTCGGAAGTTGGTTTAGCGATTGCTAAGGCGCGACGTCTTGCACGTTCGTAGTCGGATCTTCAAGGTCGAGTCCCACAGAAAACGATAGCCACCATCTCATCGAAACATCGGGACACCTTTGCCTCTATCATACAAGCAACGGCGACAAGTCAAGTTACAAGAAAGCTTCGACAAGCTCAAGTCGTCCTCCTACTACAAGCAACTTCAAGAAAGCTCCATCATCATCTACTCCACGCGATGAGACCATCAAGACAAGTTCTATCAAATGCTTCACATGCGGAGGCCGAGGCCACAAGTCCTTCGAGTGCACAAACAAGCGCACCATGATCCTCAACGATGACGGAACCTATGACTCCATGAGTGAAGGAGAAATGGAAGCTCTTATGCAAGTGGCCATGCACCGATAAGTGAACAATGAAGATGAAGATGACCAAGTCTTTTGCGATGAAGACTCAAGCCCCGCTCTTGTTGTCTCCAAGGTCTCGACTCTTCAACATCAACAAGACGAAGATCAAAGATGCCATATCTTTCACACCAAGGCCGGCATCAATGGACGATCCGTCAAGGTCATCATCGATGGAGGGAGTTGCCACAACTTAGCAAGTGAAGAACTATGCTCCAAGCTCCAATTGGTCAAGATGAAGCACCCTCACCCCTACAAGGTTCAATGGCTAAGAGGCACCGGCACTATACAAGTCGAGCATAGAGTACAAGTCTCTTTCAAGATCGGCGCCTATGAAGACACATTGGAATGTGATGTCCTTCCGATGACCGTTTGCCACCTCCTCCTTGGACGGCCATGGAAATTTGACCGAGGTGTCATTCACAATGGGCGTACAAATCACTATAGCTTCAAGATGAAAGGGAAAGAGTTCGTGCTACGTCCTATGTCTCCAAGCCAAGTGCTCGCCGACAAGCAAGCCACCCATCGTGGTGAAAATAGTGAGAGAGCGATCCACCAAAAAGAAAGTGAGCGCCACAAGCCCAAATTGAGTGACTCCACGATGAGCGACAAGAAAAACTTAGTTCTCTTTGGCACCAAACGTGAGATGAGAGACGTGTGTGAGAACCCATCAAGTGTCCTACGCTATGTCCTATTGTGCAAGGACGAGGTCACACAAACTAACAACTCTCACGATCTACCTTTGGTGTTATCTTCTCTATTGCAGGAATTCCAAGATGTTTTCCCCGATGAGCTACCTCCGGGTCTACCTCCACTACGAGGCATTGAGCACCGAATTGATCTCATCCCCTGAGCGCCGCTTCCCAACAAAGCTCCATACTGCGTCAACCCCGAAGAAACCAAAGAAATACAAAGGCAAGTAAAGCATCTCATAGACCATGGTCATGTGCGTGAAAGTTTGAGTCCTTGTGCCGTACCGGTCATCTTGTGCCAAAACGTGACGGTGGCTTTCGCATGTGCTCCGATTGTAGACCTATCAATGCTATCACCGTTAGATATAGGTACCCCATTCCACGCCTTGATAATATGCTTGATGAACTTAGCGGTGCCACTATATTTTCCAAAATTGATCTTAAGAGTGGTTACTATCAAATCCGCATACAAGAGGGTGATGAATGGAAAACCGCCTTCAAAACCAAGTTTGGTTTGTATGAGTGGTTAGTCATGCCTATGGGTCTCTCGGAAGCACCGGGCACTTTTATGCGCCTTATGAATCATGTCTTTCGCCCTTACATTGGTATATGGGTTGTGGTTTACTTCGATGACATTCTTGTGTTTAGCAAATCTATCCAAGAACATGTCACCCATGTCCGCACCGTTTTGCAAACTCTTAGAAAAGAGCGTCTCTATGCTAATATGGAGAAATGCCTTTTTGGTGTTGATAAGCTTGTTTTCTTAGGATTTGTTGTCTCTTCTAAGGGTGTTCATGTAGATGAGTCCAAGATCAATGCTATTAAAACTTGGCCCCAACCAACCAATTTGCAACTAGTGCGTAGTTTTCTTGGTTTAGCCGGTTTCTACCGTAGATTTGTGAAGGATTTTAGCACCATTGCTTCACCTTTGCATGCTTTGAGCAAGAAGAACGCGCCTTTTGTTTGGGGACCATCCCAAGATATCGCATTCAATGAGCTTAAGAATTTGCTTACTCGTGCTCCCGTGCTTGCTTTACCTAACTTCGACAAGCCTTTTGAGATTCATTGCGATGCTAGCGGTAATGGCATAGGAGGTGTGTTAACGCAAGAGAAGCGCCCCATAGCTTACTTTAGTGAGAAACTTTCCGAAGCGCAACTCAACTATCCCATCTATGACAAAGAGCTATATGCTTTAGTCCGCGTTTTACATGAATGGAAACATTACCTTCGTCGCCATGAGTTTATCATTCATACCGATCATGAGACCCTCAAGTATCTCAAGGGTCAAACTAAGTTGAACAAGCGTCATGCTAAATGGAGTGCATTCATTGAGTCTTTTACCTATGTCATCAAGTACATCAAGGGTAAAGAAAACATCGTCGCGGATGCTCTTTCTCGCATATGCATGCTAGTCACGCAACTTGAGTTAGATGTCATTGGCTTCGAGCATATCAAAGAATTGTATGCGCATGATGAAACTTTTGCCACCCCTTATGCCAAGTGTTTGTCGAATACATCGTGGGAGCGCTATTACATCAAAGACGTCTACCTTATGCGAGCTAACGAACTTTGCATCCCCAAATCGTCCCTTCGTTTATTGCTTTTGCAGGAATCGCATGGAGGAGGATTAATGGGACACTTTGGACGCGATATGACGTTCGCCATGCCCTCGAAGAGCTACTTTTGGCCAAAGATGTTTCGGGACGTCAATCGCTTCACCAACCGATGTTCGACATGCCGCAAAGCTAAGTCCAAAGCTCAATCTCATGGCCTCTATATGCCTCTACCGATTCCATACCAACCATGGGAAGATATTAGCATGGACTTTGTGCTTGGTTTGCCTAGAACTCGAAATGGCAAGGATTCCGTTTTTGTTGTCGTGGACCGTTCCTCCAAAATGGCTCATTTCATTCCTTGCAACAAGATAGACGATGCTTCACATATTGCAAATTTGTTTTGTAGGGAAATCTTGTGCCTTCATGGAGTGCCAAAGACTATCATCTCGGAACGCGACGTCAAGTTCCTTAGCTACTTTTGGAAGACTCTATGCGCCAAACTCGGAATCAAGCTACTCTTCTCGACGGCATACCATCCTCAAACCGATGGCCAAACGGAGGTGACAAACCGCACACTCTGCTCTCTACTTCGAGTACTCATCAAGAAGAACATCAGGGAGTGGGATGAGTGTCTACCCATCGTCGAGTTCGCATACAACCGAGCAAGACACTCAACAACCGGCAAGTCCCCTTTCAAGGTCGTCTACGGATTCAACCCTTTGTCACCATTGGATATTCTTCCTCTACCACTCCAAGAGCGCATCAATTTGGACGCAAATGCGCGTGTGACACATCTCAAGAAGATGCATGAATATACAAGAAACACCATCGAGCGCCAAGTTAAACGCCTTGCGACCAAGCTCAACTTCAACAAGCAACCTATGGTCTTCAACATTGGTGATCAAGTGTGGCTACACCTTCGCAAGGACCGCTTCCCACAAGAACGCAAATCCAAGCTTCGTCCACGAGCGGATGGACCCTTCAAGGTGCTTGCACGCTACAACGACAACGCTTACAAGATCGACCTTCCACGCGACAAGTACAACGTGAGCGACATCCTCAACGTCAAAGATCTCTCTCCTTTCCATGGTGATGAAGATTTTGATCCGAGCACGGATCTTCCCCAGGGGAGGGGAGATGATGCGGAGCATCCCAAGGTCATCCCCATGGACCTACCATTGTCTCATCAAGTGCCTACCGGACCCATGACTCGATCACGTGCAAGAGCCCTTGAAACCGAGGTGACATCTCTCCTCTCACAATTCCACTTCGATGCGCATGAAGCATGGCTACTACCTCATATGGATACTTTGTGCATACTCAGGTACAATGGAGAAGCTAAGGAGCAAGGACAAGAAGAAGAGGAAGATGGACGAGAAGATGGTGAAGAAGAAGGGATGCAGGAAAAGTCCCAGCCACCGGACGACCGGCCGGGACCGGACGTCCGGCGCCTGAAGCGTCAGCCGAGCCCCAGCCAGCGGACGTCCGGCCCAGACCAGACGACCGGTGCCCCTACACCTGAAGCGAACGAGCGGACGTCCGGTCCGGACCGGACGACCGGCGCGCCAGCACCCGAGCCAACATCAGCGGAAGTCCGGAGCCTTCGGACGTCCGGCATCCCCATCACAGAGCAGAACCAGCGGACGACCGGAGGACACCGGACGTCCGGCAGCGCCTGAGACACCGGATGACCGGTCCCCAGTGGACGTCCGGTACCTGGCTGCGTCCATATTCGGGCCCGAGGCCCATGTACCCTTTCACTTCGCCCCCCTTTTGCACTTAGACTATAAATAGACCCCCCATTCATCCTAGCTAGGGTTAGCGTTGGTTTAGCTCATATTTTGAGATAGAGCTTCGCTCATCCATACCGATCTCCTCCTCGAGAGAGACTGCGGCCCCTCTTCGGAGAAGATCAACTTGGATTCAAGACCCCCTCTTGGGCGGCCCCATCAAGACCTCCTTCTAGGAGAAGAACCGGTTACTTGTATCGTCCTTTGTTGACCTTGGATCATCGTGTATCTCTTTGTGTTTCGAGGATCTAGCACATGTGTAATCGAATCTTGTTGGTTTGAGTGATTCTCTCGTGTTTTCCCTCGTGAATCCCCTCGTGTTCTTCGTGTTTCTCTTTGGGATCCGCTCCTTTCATGAAAGATCGGCCATCTAGGGTTCCACCCTACATCATACCTCGTGCACCTATTGATTTGTTGCCTCTTCCATCTTCGGAAAAGGTTAATTTTGATGCTAAAGAACGTGCTGAATTGATTTTAAAAATGCATGAGTTAACTAAGGAAAACATTGAGCGTATGAATGCTAAATATAAAATTGTTGGAGATAAGGGTAGAAAACATGTTGTGTTTCCACCTAGAGATCTTGTTTGGTTACATTTGCGTAAGGATATATTTCCTAATTTGCGCAAATCAAAGCTAATGCCACGTGCTGATGGTCCTTTTAAGGTGTTAGAGAAAATAAATGATAATGCATATAAACTTGAGCTGCCTGTAGATTTTGGGGTTAGTCCCACTTTTAACATTGCAGATTTAAAGCCTTATTTGGGTGAGCACGATGAACTTTCGTCGAGGACGACTTCATTTCAAGAAGGGGAGAATGATGAGGACATCAATACCATTGTTACACCCACAACCCCTGCTGCTATACATACTGGACCAATTACTAGAGCTCGCGCACGCCAATTGAATTATCAGGTACTTTCATTTCTTGGTAACGATTCTAATGTTCATGAGAATATGATGCTGCCTAAATTGGATACATTTGTTTTGCTTACAAATGAAGGGCCTAGTGTGGACAAGAAAGATGAACCTTGTAGCAAGTTCAAGCATGGAGATGATGGCATGCGCAAGGGGAAAAGAACGGAGTTACAAGTGATGATTACAGGACTCTGAAGCCACCATAATGAGTGCATGAAGCCTTGGACGAAATATACGAGATGCCACTTCATAATATTCGTCCATAGGCTATTCTAGGTGCTGCGTCACCTTATTATTGGGCCAGGCCCATGTATTTTCGAAGTACTTAAGTATAGGATGTTTTTAGAGTCCGTATGTGTGGGGAAACAAGAGTTAGGGTTGGTTTCGTACCCCTCCACCTAGGGCCACGAAATTCCCCCTCTGATGTAGCGTGGAACCCTAGATGGCCGATCTTTCACGAAAGGAGCGGATCCCTACGAGGAACACGAAGAACACGAGGGGAAAACGAGGGGAAATACAAGAGAAACACTCAACCAACAAGAAATAGATCACACATGTGCTAGATCCTCGAAACACAAAGAAAGATACAAGATCCAAAGTCAACAACGGACAATACACGGTAACCGGTTCTTCTCCATGAGGAGGTCTTGATGGGGCTACCCAAGAGGGGGTCTTGAATCCAAGGGGATCTTCTCCGTAGAGGGGCCGCGGTCTCTCTCGTGGAGTAGATCCGTAATGGATGAGCATAGCTCCATCTCTCAAATGAGCTATCACAACGCTACCCTAGAAAGGAGGAGGGAGAGGTCTATTTATAGTCTTAGTGCAAATGGGGGGAAAGTGAAGGGGTACATGGACCTCAGCCCGCAACTGGACACAGTCAGGTACCGGACGTCCGCTGGGGACCGGTCGTCCAGTGGCTCGTGGGCGGCCGGACGTCCGGTAGGGGCCGGTCGTCCGCTCGATCTGGCTCGGATGCTGGTGTAGCGAATTTCCGGTCTGGACCGGTCGTCCGGTCGCCGGACGTCCGCTCGTTTGGCTCGGGTGCAGGGACACCGGTCGTCCGGTCTGGAGCGGTCGTCCGGTGGATCTTCAGGCGCCGGATGTCCGGACCCGACCGGTCGTCCGGTGGCTGGAGCTTCTTCGATAGCTCTTCTTCTTGCGTCTTCTCTTCCAGGCTTCCCTCGCGGATGGTGTAGGTGATCCTTGGCGCTTGCACTCCTCCTCATCATCCGTGAAGCTCCGACAATACCTATGCATGCACGATGGAGGGTCAAGTAGTATACCATCCTCGAAGGGGTCAAGTGAGCACGTGTAAATGAGAGGATTCACCTTTATGTATGTGAAGTAGATGTCGCACATGTCACTTGCCGAATGAACTCTTGACATGGTGATGTCCATAGGATGCTCCGCATCATCCCCTCCCCCTTGGGAAAGATCCGACCTCGGATCAAAATCCAAATCACCATGGGAAAGAGATGGCATCGTCGTGTAGTAGTGGTCGATCACCAAGTTCTCGTCATGGTGAAGCTTGAAATGGGCACTCTTCAATGTCGCACCATCTCGCGAGTCCTTCAAAAGGAGCAAGGAGAACAAACACTTGGAAAAACAAATGCAGTTAGCGTTAGTGCAAAACCAAGCATTCAAGAGGTGATTCACCCAACAAGTGTTGTCATCAAGCATAGCATATGGTGTGACAAAGGATTGTGACATGGCATGTAAGCACATAAATTGAGCACAAAGAAGGACATCATGGAAACAAGCATGTGAATGTGAGGTAGTGATGCAAATATGTGTGACAAGAGAAGAAGCATCTACCTCAAGTTCATAGCAAGCATTCACAAATTGCGCAATGTAAGGTCGATGGTAGGCACATGAATCATTCACAACACCAAGTAAAATGAAGTGTCTAAACACATGGGTCAAGTGCAAGACAATCCAAGCATAATGTGCATGGGGTGTAGTGAATATCGTGTGGCACTCAACACAATGGAAAGAGCAATTGTTCATCATCTGTGAGGCAATCAAGGCAAGCATGTAGGAGTCAATGGGACATGGCATATGTGAAGTGATGACATTGTTGCAACCAAACATGTGATAGGAGCAAGTAATCCAAGAATTGGATGCAACACACAAGGCATATATATCATGATGCATGGAATTGTGAAAATGACAAGTGGAAGCAAGATCTCTAACATGTGCGCATGAAAGGGGTCCAAGATGACAAATAAGTCGCATGGTGCAAGCAACACAAGTAGTATGATCCACAATATGCATGCTCATGGTTTGGGGGTTCTCAAAAGAGAAGGATATCACCTTGAAAGCATGTTCTTGTGCGTCCTTCACAATGCCGAAGTACAAGCAAGTGCGATGTAGAATCGTCGTGGTAGAAGGTGGTTCGCTCTCAAGAGCTCGGAATGTCAACTCACGTGACGTGGAAGTTGACACGAAGTCCAAGTATCCTACACATGCACACAACAAAAGAAAGAATGTATGTGCATGGTAGATAAACACATCATCCATCATGATGGTTCTCTTATCTTGCACATAACCATTAGAAGCACAAGTGCGTGAATAATATGATGCAAAAATGGCAATATTCATGGCACTAGGTATATGGTGCAAAGAGTTAAGACAAGCATGCTTCATAAGGAATATGTCAAAATCTCCAAATATATGTGAGAATGCTATGGGGGCAAGCTCATTATCAAGACTAAATGCATAATTGCACTCAATACATGGCAAATCATCTAGCATGAGAGAGGCAACATATGGAGAGATATGACAAGAAGCAATAACAACCATGTCGTGCAAACTAGTGGAGCGAAGATGCAACACACTAGAGGAAATCATGGCAATGATGTCATGTGAGTAAATAATAGGCATAGGCAATGCACATGACATATCGCAAGCACGAACACAAAGCAAGATCATAGTATAATCATAGGCATGGGGCACAAAGCAAACAGGGCAATAATATGTGATATCTCCACCAAGCTTGCAAATACATATAGAAGTTCTAGAATCAATCATCATGTGTAATGCAAAGCATGGGTCACAAATGCATGGCAAAGGCATAGGAATGAGCATATCATGCAAAGTGAACATGGCAAGATGGGCATATAATATGTAATGGACAATAACCCATAGCCAAGTGAGGGCCAAGTAGAAGAAATGCGCGAAGTATTTGCGCGAAGAGAGCGGTGGGAAAGGCAATCCATGGCATTCCAAGTCATCATTGCTCTCTAGAGCTCGTTTTGTCAACTTGTGGGATTGCGAGGTTGACAAGTATTCAAGGGTACCTACACAAAAGAAACACAAACGAAAGAAATTGTGTGTGTGGTAAATGTACACATCATCCATCATGATGTGTATGTGCACATGAGAGTTAGTACAAGATAAGCATCGCTCAAAGAAATTTGATGCATGGCATAAGAACATGTCATCCATCATGAAAGAATAGTTATTGTGTATAACATGATGGGGATGCAAATTGAGCATACAAGTATATGGCACATCAATAGCATGTTTATTCATGGGAAGCATATTGTGCACATAAGTATTGGGATGATGCAATTGATGGGAGTGATCAAAATCTCCAAGAATGTATGAGGAAACTATGGGGGTCTCCTCATGAGCAATGTTGGAAACATCATATGGAGAAAATGGACAACATGCAAAACAATGCATATCCGAAGCTAGGTGGTCATGGCATGGCATATGAGATAAATGATGCAAAGGGAGCATATCAATATCATCACAAGAGAAACAAATGCCAATAACCATGGGCTTGTCATCTATGCCATAAGTGCAAATTGGGTTAATCTTAATGGCATATGCATAGTCACTATGAAGATATTGCAAATATGACATGTGGTCGATCTCATGCATAGCATATGACAAGTCAAGTGGATTGGCAAACATGATGTGACCGAGAGAATTAGCACAAGAAATCCTATGTAACATGTCATCACAACTAATAGACTCCACATGGCAATCATCATACTCATCACAAATGGGTAAATCATCGCATGGGGAAGTCATACTAGCATGAAGCATGGAAATAGGTTGATCAACATCATGGAAGCAATCAATGTCATGATAGTCTACTAGTGGGACAAGAGCATCACCTTCACCTATGTTACCTTTGTCATTCCACTCATGTGGTGTAGGTGAGGTGGGTAAGACCGAATGGTGGTAAAGATCATCATTGTGATGGAACCATGTTGGGGGTGCATCATATTCCACCATGGCCATCGTCTTGTCCAAAGGTAGGACGAAGTCGTCGAGAATCGGCGCGTCATCATATAAGGGACCTAGCACCAAATTAGAAGACACAATAGAGGTAGAGATCAAGTCGTTAGTGTTAAAAGTGGCCTCACATGACCTATCAACTATCTCACTCTCTCTATGTGGTGGTTTACTCACTCCCTCATGGTAGGTGCACTCAATGTCACATATGGTGGAGTCACTCATCTCACTCAAGTTGTGGGGGTTGTGGCTCTCCTCACATGGGAATTGTGGCAACACATAACATATGGGGCTAGTGGTGAAGTCACTCTCACTCTCAATATGGTGGCTAAAGTCACTCAAATCATCACACGTCGCCGTGGTCGAAGGGAAAATCCCATGCTCAACCATCTCGTTGTTGTCGCCGTGGATGAAGGCCAAAGATGGCACATCATCACTCTCGCCTCCTAAGATGGAAGCATCATCCTTACTCGTCACCATGTCGCTCGCCTCCAAAGCTTGGTCCTTGATGGTGTCCGTGATGAGGACATCAATTCCATTGTTACACCCACAACCCCTACTGTTACATATACTGGACCAATTACTAGAGCTCGCGCACGCCAATTAAATTACCAGGTACTTTCGTTTCTTGGTAATGATTCTAATGTTCATGAGATTATGATGCTGCCTAAATTGGATACATTTGTTTTGCTTACAAATGAGGGGCCTAGCTTGGAGAAGGATGAACATTGGAGCAAGAACACGCATGGAGTTGATGGCATGCGCAAGGGGATCAAGAACGGAGTTACAAGTGATGATTTCAGGACTTTGAAGCCGCCATAAGGAGTGCATGAAGCCTTGGACGAAATATACAAGATGCCACTTCATAATATTCGTCCATAGGCTATTCTAGGTGCTGCGTCACCTTATTAATGGGCCAGGCCCATGTAATTTCGAAATACTTAAGTATAGGCTATTTTTAGAGTCCGTATGTGTGGGGAAACAAGAGTTAGGGTTGGTTTCGGACCCCACCCTCAAGGGCCACGAAATTTCCCCCTCTTCCTCCATATATACAGCCCTTAGGGCGTCGTTTAGACTTTGGGTTTTGTTTAGATTAAAAGTTCGCCATAGCTGCAACTTCTCGTACTTCGTTTGTGTCCACCGACCAGACCAAGACGTCACAGAACCCCACCTTGATCAATAAAGCTTTCATCTTATATTCGCAATATCCAGATTGCAATCTCAGTTTCTTGCTTGTTCTTTGCTTGCTTGCAGGAAACAGACCCTCGTGGTCAGGTTGATCGTGCTCCGGCGTGGTCAATAACCCTCGGAAGTTGGTTTAGCGATTGCTAAGGCGCGACGTCTCGCACGTTCGTAGTCGGATCGTCAAGGTCGACTCCCACAGAAAACGATAGCCACCATCTCATCGAAACATCGGGACACCTTTGCCTCTATCAAGTGCTATCAGATTTCTAGGTTGCTCGGTGAGATTTTACAGTTTTTCATAGATTAGATCGAGTCTGTTCTTCATACCTACAGTCCACGAAAAAGCCACAAAAAAATTAGGGTTAGTTCATCATATCCGAACCAATCTGAGCCTTTGCATAATCTTTTTAGGGTTTTTGCTTTGTTGAATTTGCGGTTGCATCGTCGTGTTAAGTTGCTGGTCTTAGAGTCTAGTCTTTTAGAGTTTCGAGTTCTGGTCATAAGTTGTCACGCCGCCGCTGCACCATCATCATCGCCCATCTACCTCCATTGCTGATCCGCCACCGCTCTGAATCCGTATCCATATACCACCACCAATCCGTATCCATATTCCACCACCGCTACCATATACCACCACCGCTACCATATACCACAACCATATATCCACCACCAATCCGAGTTCTTCTCATATTAGGTTTGTTCTTGAGATCAATCTCAATTCCGATTCGTGTTTCCTTGCCTGCGTAGGTCTCGGAAAAAAAAGAGTCTGGAGACCCCCGGGCAGTTTTTAGGCTAAAATTTTCACGGGAAATTTTTTTCCCTATCCTATTTTTTAGGTTTTTCTGAGTCTTTTGAGCCACGTGCCATCATAGTGATTTTTTGTCGCACTTTTTCGTCGTCGCTGCCCTGATTTCCGAAAAAAAAGTGAATTTTTTTTCGTGCCATCCTACCAGTTTGGCGAGGGAAGAGTTTTGAGACACTCGCCATTATAGTGATTTTTCGCAAAAAAAAGAGGAGCGCAAAAAAAAGGAGCGGAAAAAAAAACAAAAAAAGAGCGCAAAAAAAAGAGCGAAAAAAAAGTTCCAGAGTGTGCTTTTCCCTTATTTACGTGCAGCACCATGATTTTGTTAGTGTTCTAGGCTCGCGTCTCTAGCACGGTCTAGCCTAGGACCAGCACAGTACCGTCGTTGAGCGTTTATTCAACTTTGCATCTCTGAATTGATTATTGCTGACCCTTTTTGCTACCATACTATAAGCCTTCCCAGCTCCACATACATCTACGTCGTGCGTTTGACTCTCCTTGGCAATCGCTCTATCCAAGCTTTTGAGAGTTTTGACTACAACGGTTGCCGATCACCGCCTGCTGCTGGGTAAGAACTGGTAAGAATTTGAGATTGGCTTGACGGATTTGTGACACCACCACCACCTCTTGTTAGTATTCTATAGGATCATATTCTTGTGTGTTTCTATTGTTGCTAACCATGGTAGGATCGCAAGCCGACGAGACTGACTGGGAGAACATGATGAATAAGGAGTTGCATGATAAATTTCAGCAAATGATGAATGGACAGGTGCAAGATGTGCTAAACAGATTTGAAGAGTCCATGGAGAAGATAGATGACATGGAGAAGACTTTCGAAACAAAGCTCGATAACAGGTTTAATGAATTGCTCGCGCGTCTTCCGCCACCACCACCGGCTGCACCTAACGCACCTCTACAACAACAACGACTACCTACACATCGTGAAACAGCCCTCCGCCGAGCAAGCCGTCTCCCTCTTCCACCTGGCCAAACTGTTGGTGCTGCTATTGATACTTCTGTGGCTCCTGTTGCTGATGCGGAGGAGGATGATTTTGCCGGCGATTATGAGGATTGATAGAGGCAAAGGTGTCCCGATGTTTCGATGAGATGGTGGCTATCGTTTTCTGTGGGAGTCGACCTTGATGATCCGACTACGAACGTGCGAGACGTCGTGCCTTAGCAATCGCTAAACCAACTTCCGAGGGTTATTGACCACGCCGGAGCACGATCAACCTGACCACGAGGGTCTGTTTCCTGCAAGCAAATGAAGAACAAGCAAGAAACTGAGATTGCAATCTGGATATTGCGAATATAAGATGAACGCTTTATTGATCAAGGTGGGGTTCTGTGACGTCTTGGTCTGGTCATTGGACACAAACGAAGTACGAGAAGTTGCAGCTATGGCGAACTTTTAATCTAAACAAAACCCAAAGTCTAAACGACGCCCTAAGGGCTGTATATATGGAGGAAGAGGGGGGAATTTCGTGGCCCTTGAGGGTGGGGTCCGAAACCAACCCTAACTCTTGTTTCCCCACACATACGGACTCTAAAAATAGCCTATACTTAAGTATTTCGAAATTACATGGGCCTGGCCCATTAATAAGGTGACGCAGCACCTAGAATAGCCTATGGACGAATATTATGAAGTGGCATCTTGTATATTTCGTCCAAGGCTTCATGCACTCCTTATGGCGGCTTCAAAGTCCTGAAATCATCACTTGTAACTCCATTCTTGATCCCCTTGCGCATGCCATCAACTCCATGTGTGTCCTTGCTCCAATGTTCATCCTTCTCCAAGCTAGGCCCTTCATTTGTAAGCAAAACAAATGTATCCAATTTAGGCAGCATCATAATCTCATGAACATTAGAATCATTACCAAGAAACGGAAGTACCTGGTAATTTAGTTGGCGTGCGCGAGCTCTAGTAATTGGTCTAGTATATGTAACAGTAGGGGCTGTGGGTGTAACAATGGTATTGATGTCCTTATCATCCTCCCCTTCTTGAAATGAAGTCGTCCTCGACAGAAGCTCATCTTCCTCACCCAAATAAGGCTTCAAATCTGCAATGTTGAAAGTGGGACTAACCCCAAAATCTGTAGGTAGCTCAAGTTTATATGCATTATCATTTATTTTCTCTAAGACCTTAAAAGGACCATCAACACGTGGCATTAGCTTTGATTTGCGCAGATTAGGAAATCTATCTTTACGCAAATGTAACCAAACAAGATCTCCAGGTGCAAACACAACATGTTTTCTACCCTTATCTCCAGCAAGTTTATATTTAGCATTCATACGCTCAATGTTTTCCTTAGTTAACTCATGCATTTTTAAAATCAATTCAGAACGTTCTTTAGCATCAAAATTAACCTTCTCCGAAGATGGAAGAGGCAACAAATCAATAGGTGCACGAGGTAGGAAACCATACACAATTTCAAAAGGGCACATCTTAGTAGTAGAATGCAATGAACGATTATAAGCAAATTCAATATGAGGCAAGCATTCTTCCCACATTTTCTTGTTATTCTTCAAAACAGCCCGAAGCATTGTAGACAATGTTCTATTGACTACTTCAGTTTGTCCATCAGTTTGGGGGTGACAAGTAGTACTAAAAAGCAGCTTAGTCCCCAACTTAGCCCATAAACATCTCCAAAAGTGGCTAAGAAATTTAGTATCACGATCTGAAACAATAGTATTTGGCACACCATGTAAGCGAATAATTTCACGAAAGAACAAATCAGCAACATTAACAGCATCATCGCTTTTACGACATGGTATAAAGTGTGCCATTTTCGAGAACCTATCCACGACAACAAATATGCTATCCCTCCCCTTCTATGTTCGAGGTAAACCTAAAACAAAGTCCATAGATATATCCTCCCAAAGAACACTAGGTACAGGCAAAGGCATATATAAACCATGAGGATTGAGTCGTGACTTAGCTCTTTGACATGTAGTGCAGCGAGCAACAAAACGCTCAACATCCCGTCTCATCTTTGGCCAAAAGAAATGTGTAGCAAGGATATCCTCCGTCTTCTTGACGCCAAAGTGTCCCATTAATCCTCCTCCATGCGCCTCCTGCAACAACAAAAGACGAACGGAGCTAGCTGGAATGCATAGCTTGTTAGCACGAAACACAAATCCATCGTTAAGAACGAACTTGTTCCAAGTTCTCCTTTCCTTACAATTCTGCAATACATCTTTAAATTCAGCATCATGAACATATTGATCTTTGATGGTCTCCAAACCAAATATTTTAAAGTCAAGTTGTGAAAGCATAGTATAACGACGAGACAATGCATCAGCAATAACATTTTCTTTACCCTTCTTGTGTTTAATGACATAAGGGAAAGTCTCAATGAATTCAACCCATTTAGCATGTATACGGTTCAGTTTTGCTTGACTTTTAATGTGTTTCAAAGATTCATGATCAGAATGTATAACAAATTCCTTGGGCCATAAATAATGTTGCCATGTTTCTAAGGTCCGAACAAGAGCATATAATTCTTTATCATAAGTAGAATAGTTCAGACTAGGCCCACTCAATTTTTCAGAAAAGTATGCAACAGGTTTGCCATCTTGTAATAACACACCTCCTAATCCAATTCCACTAGCATCACATTCAAGCTCAAAAGTCTTATTGAAATTAGGAAGTTGGAGTAAAGGAGCATGTGTCAACTTATCTTTCAATACCGTGAAGGCTTCTTCCTGTGCGGTACCCCAAACAAAAGGCACATCCTTCTTTGTAAGCTTGTTGAGAGGTGCAGCAATGGTGCTGAAATCTCTCACAAAACGCCTATAGAAACCAGCGAGGCCATGGAAACTCCGCACTTGTGTGACCGTTTTGGGATGCGGCCAACTCTCAATAGCTTCAATCTTGGCTTTATCAACTTCAATTCCCTGTGGAGTAACAACATAGCCAAGAAAAGATACTCGGTCGGTGCAAAAGGTGCACTTTCCAAGGTTACCAAACAAACGTGCATCACGTAGAGCAATAAAAATAGCACGTAAATGTTCCAAATGTTCCTCCAAAGATTTGCTATAAATCAATATGTCATCAAAGTAAACTACCACAAATCGTCCAATGAAAGCACGTAAAACTTCGTTCATTAACCTCATGAAAGTACTAGGTGCATTAGTTAACCCAAAAGGCATGACTAACCACTCATATAATCCAAACTTAGTTTTAAATGCTGTTTTCCATTCATCTCCCAATTTCATACGAATTTGATGGTATCCACTACGCAAATCAATTTTGGAGAATATTGTAGAGCCACTCAATTCATCAAGCATATCATCTAGCCTAGGAATAGGATGACGATAACGAATAGTAATGTTATTAATGCCTCTACAATCAACGCACATACGCGACGTACCATCCTTTTTCGGCACTAAAATGATAGGAACAGCACAAGGACTAAGGGATTCGCGTATATAACCTTTGTCGAGCAGTTCTTGTACTTGACGCATAATCTCCTTCGTCTCCTCTGGATTGGTACGGTATGGTGCACGGTTGGGTAATGATGCACCAGGAATTAAATCAATTTGATGTTCAATCCCTCGAATAGGTGGTAATCCCGGTGGCACGTCTTGTGGAAAGACGTCAGCGAACTCCTGCAAAATGTTAGTGACAGCTGGAGGCAAAGAGGAAGGCACGTCCTCGAATGAAAATAATGCCTCTTTGCACACAAAAGCATAGCAAACAGATTTGCTACAATCTAGATCATCAATATCAGATTTGGTGGCAAGTAAACATGCACTTTTCAATTTAATTTCAGAAGCAACACTAGATTGTTTATTATTATTAGGCTGCATTTGTTGCTCAAATTCTTTTGCCACAATCTGATTTTCACTCTTATTTTTCTCCTGTTTTGCTTTATTAGCTCTATTAATATCATCTTTCAAAATGGAATCAGGAGTCATAGGAAGCAAAGTAATATTTTTATCCTTATGAACAAGAGTATACTGATTGTTTCTACCATGGTGAACAGAATTTTTATCAAATTGCCATGGTCTACCAAGTAATAAGGAACATGCTTGCATAGGTACCACATCACAATCAACATAATCAGCATATGTAGAGATACTAAAATGCACACGAACAGTACGTGTTACCTTAACCTTGCCGCTGTTGTTGAACCATTGGATGTAGTAAGGATGTGGATGTGGTCTTGTGGTGAGAGATAGCTTCTCCACCATCTCCATGCTAGCCAAGTTGTTGCAACTCCCTCCATCTATGATCACGCGAACAGAACGTTCCTTCACAACTCCCTTTGTATGGAACAAATTATGCCTCTGATTTTGCTCAGCTTGTGTAACCTGCACACTCAAAACACGTTGAGAAACTAAACATTCATACCTGTCAGCATCTTCAGGAGCCATGTATTGCGTCTCATGATCAGAATCGTCTCCACCATGTTCGTCACGCGTAATAAGAGCCAAAGTCTCCTCATCATAGTCACTAGCGGACTCATACCCACCATCCTCAGTAACAATCATCACACGCTTAGATGGGCATTCTCTCGCATAATGACCTCCACCCTTGCAACGTCGACAAATAATATCATCTGTTTGCCGTGTGGATGCCATGGATGAAGAAGAGCTCTTTGCAGGCCCAGAAGGTGTGCTCTTGGCAGATAGTGGTGATTGTGCCTGCTTTATTGTATCACGGTTGGGGGTGACAGCCGACGGAGGCGCCGATGTAGCAGAACGTGTGGAAGTAGATGATGCACGTGGTGTCCATGATGAAGGTCGACCTGCAGAAAAGTTAGTCCGCGCCAATGCCTGTCGATCCTGCACTTCACGTTCAGCTTTACAAGCAAGATGGAATAAACGAGTGATATTAGTATAGTCCTTATACTCTAGAATCGTCTGAATCTCTCTATTTAATCCACCCATAAAACGTGCAAGCATAGCTTCATTCTCCTCAACAATACCACATCTAATCATGCCAGTTTGTAATTCCTGATAATATTCTTCTATAGAATTTTTTCCGTGTCTTAAGCGCTGCAATTTTTGAAGTAATTCACGTTGATAATATGGTGGAACCCAACGAGTACGCATAGCAGTTTTCAAAGCAGCCCAAGTAGCAGGAATGGGATATAATCTACAATGCTCAGACCACCAAACACATGCAAAACTAGTGAATGCACAAACAGCAGCAGGAACACGTCTCTCCTCGGGATATTGTAAACATGTAAATCGTTGTTCAGTTTCTAACTCCCAAGTAAGATATATATCAGGAACATATCTACCCTCAAATGGTGGAATATTCAATTTTAGTTTAGGGAGATGGTCATGATCTCGTACCTGAGGGTGAGCCCTACCATTGCCATTATTTGCATGTGGACGACCTGGTGGTTGTTGTGCTGGTGGTGGCACATAGTTCTGATTTTGATCAACCTCATCCTCGTAATCGCCAGCAAAATCATCCTCCTCCGCATCAGTAGCAGGAGCCACAGAAGTAGCAACAGCAGCACCAACAGTTTGGCCAGGTGCAAGAGGGAGACGGCTCGCTCGGCGGAGGGCTGTTTCACGATGTGTAGGTAGTCGTTGTTGTTGTTGTTGTAGACATGCGTTAGGTGCAGCCGGTGGTGGTGGTGGAAGACGCGCGAGCAATTCATTAAACCTGTTATCGAGCTTTGTTTCGAACGTCTTCTCCATGCCATCTATCTTCTCCATGGCCTCTTCAAATCTGTTTAGCACATCTTGCACCTGCCCATTCATCATTTGCTGAAATTTATCATGCAACTCCTGATTCATCATGTTCTCCCAGTCAGTCTCGTCGGCTTGTGATCCTGCCAAGGTTAGCAACAATAGAAACACACAAGAATATGATCCTACAGAATACTAACAAGAGGTGGTGGTGGTGTCACAAATCCGTCAAGCCAATCTCAAATTCTTACCAGTTCTTACCCAGCAGCAGGCGGTGATCGGCAACTGTCGTAGTCAAAACTCTCAAAGCTTGGATAGAGCGATTACCAGGGAGAGTCAAATGCACGACGTAGAGGTATGTGGAGCTGGGAAGGCTTAGAATATGGTAGCACAAAGGGTCAGCAATAATCAATTTAGAGATGCAAAGTTGAATAAACGCTCAACGACGGTACTGTGCTGGTCCTAGGCTAGACCGTGCTAGAGACGCGAGCCTAGAACACTAACAAAATCACGGCGCTCCACGTAAATAAGGGAAAAGCACACTCTGGAACTTTTTTCGGTCTTTTTTTTGCGAAAAATCACTATAATGGAGAGTGTCTCAAAACTCTTCCCTCGTCAAACTGGTAGGATGGCACGAATTTTTTTTTTCACTTTTTTTTCGGAAATCAGGGCAGCGACGACGAAAAAGTGTGACAAAAAATCACTATGATGGCACGTGGCTCAAAAGACTCGGAAAAGCCTAAAAATAGGATAGGGAAAAAATTTTGCCCGTGAAAATTTTGCCCTAAAAACTGCCCGGGGGTCTCCAGACTTTTTTTTCCGAGACCTACGCAGGCAAGGAAACACGAAACGGAATTTAGATTGGTCTCAAGAACAAACCTAATATGAGAAGAACTTGGTTTGGTGGTGGATATATGGTTGTGGTATATGGCAGCGGTGGTGGTATATGGTAGCAGTGGTGTATATGGATACGGCTTGGTGGTGGTATATGGATACGGAGTCAGAGCGGTGGCGGATAAGCAGCGGTGGTAGATGGGCGATGATGATGGTGCGGCGGCGGCGTGACAACTTATGACCAGAACTCGAAACTCTAAAAGACTAGACTCTAAGACCAGCAACTTGACACGACGATGCAACCGCAAATTCAACAAAGCAAAAACCCTAAAAAGATTATGCAAAGGCTCAGATTGGTTCGGATATGATGAACTAACCCTAATTTTTTTTGGCTTTTTCATGGACTGTAGGTATGAAGAACAGACTCGATCTAATCTACGAAAAACTGTAAAAACTCACCGAGCAACCTGGAAATCTGATACCACTTGATAGAGGCAAAGGTGTCCCGATGTTTCGATGAGATGGTGGCTATCGTTTTCTGTGGGAGTCGACCTTGACGATCCGACTACGAGCGTGCGAGACGTCGCGCCTTAGCAATCGCTAAACCAACTTCCGAGGGTTATTGACCATGCCGGAGCATGATCAACCTGACCACGAGGGTCTGTTTCCTGCAAGCAAACGAAGAACAAGCAAGAAACTGAGATTGCAATCTGGATATTGCGAATATAAGATGAACGCTTTATTGATCAAGGTGGGGTTCTGTGACGTCTTGGTCTGGTCGTTGGACACAAACGAAGTACGAGAAGTTGCAGCTATGGCGAACTTTTAATCTAAACAAAACCCAAAGTCTAAACGACACCCTAAGGGCTGTATATATGGAGGAAGAGGGGGGAATTTCGTGGCCCTTGAGGGTGGGGTCCGAAACCAACCCTAACTCTTGTTTCCCCACACATACGGACTCTAAAAATAGCCTATACTTAAGTATTTCGAAATTACATGGGCTTGGCCCATTAATAAGGTGACGCAGCACCTAGAATAGCCTATGGACGAATATTATGAAGTGGCATCTTGTATATTTCGTCCAAGGCTTCATGCACTCCTTATGGCGGCTTCAAAGTCCTGAAATCATCACTTGTAACTCCGTTCTTGATCCCCTTGCGCATGCCATCAACTCCATGCGTGTCCTTGCTCCAATGTTCATCCTTCTCCAAGAAACGAAAGTACCTGGTAATTTAATTGGCGTGCGCGAGCTCTAGTAATTGGTCCAGTATATGTAACAGTAGGGGCTGTGGGTGTAACAATGGTATTCATGTCCTCATCAAGGATGAGGTTGTTCAAAATCAGAACGACGTGCCACCACCAGCACAGCAACCACCAGGTCGTCCACATGCAAATAATGGCAATGGTAGGGCTCACCCTCACGTACGAGATCATTACCAAGAAACGAAAGTACCTGGTAATTTAATTGGCGTGCGCGAGCTCTAGTAATTGGTCCAGTATATGTAACAGTAGGGGCTGTGGGTGTAATAATGGTATTCATGTCCTCATCAAGGATGAGGTTGTTCAAAATCAGAACTACGTGCCACCACCAGCACAGCAACCACCAGGTCGTCCACATGCAAATAATGGCAATGGTAGGGCTCACCCTCAAGTACGAGATCATGACCATCTCCCTAAACTAAAATTGAATATTCCACCATTTGAGGGTAGATATGTTCCTGATATTTATCTTACTTGGGAGTTAGAAACTGAACAACGATTTACATGTTTACAATATCCCGAGGAGAGACGTGTTCCTGCTGCTGTTTGTGCATTCACTAGTTTTGCATGTGTTTGGTGGTCTGAGCATTGTAGATTATATCCCATTCCTGCTACTTGGGCTGCTTTGAAAACTGCTATGTGTACTCGTTGGGTTCCACCATATTATCAACGTGAATTACTTCAAAAATTGCAGCGCTTAAGACAGGGAAAAAATTCTGTAGAAGAATATTATCAGGAATTACAAACTGGCATGATTAGATGTGGTATTGTTGAGGAGAATGAAGCTATGCTTGCACGTTTTATGGGTGGATTAAATAGAGAGATTCAGACGATTCTAGAGTATAAGGACTATACTAATATCACTCGTTTATTCCATCTTGCTTGTAAAGCTGAACGTGAAGTGCAGGATCGACAGGCATTGGTGTGGACTAACTTTTCTGCAGGTCGACCTTCATCATGGACACCACGTGCATCATCTACTTCCACACGTTCTGCTACACCGGCGCCTCCGTCGGCTGCCACCTCCAACCGTGATACAATAAAGCAGGCACAATCACCACTATCTGCCAAGAGCACACCCTCTGGGCCTGCAAAGAGCTCTTCTTCATCCATGGCATCCACAGGGCAAACACATGATATTATTTGTCGACGTTGCAAGGGTGGAGGTCATTACGCGAGAGAATGCCCATCTAAACGTGTGATGATTGTTACTGAGGATGGTGGGTATTAGTCCGCTAGTGACTATGATGAGGAGACTTTGGCTCTTATTACAAGTGACGAACACGGTGGAGACGATTCTGATCATGAGACGCAATACATGGCTCCTGAAGATGCTGACAGGTATGAATGTTTAGTTGCTCAACGTGTTTTGAGTGTGCAGGTTACACAAGCTGAGCAAAATCAGAGGCATAATTTGTTCCATACAAAGGGAGTTGTGAAGGAACGTTCTGTTCGCGTGATCATAGATGGAGGGAGTTGCAACAACTTGGCTAGCATGGAGATGGTGGAGAAGCTATCTCTCACCACAAGACCACATCCACATCCTTACTACATCCAATGGTTCAACAACAGCGGCAAGGTTAACGTAACACGTACTGTTCGTGTGCATTTTAGTATCTCTACATATGCTGATTATGTTGATTGTGATGTGGTACCTATGCAAGCATGTTCCTTATTACTTGGTAGACCATGGCAATTTGATAAAAATTCTGTTCATCATGGTACAAACAATCAGTATACTCTTGTTCATAAGGATAAGAATATTACTTTGCTTCCTATGACTCCTGATTCCATTTTGAAAGATGATATTAATAGAGCTAATAAAGCAAAACAGGAGAAAAATAAGAGTGAAAATCAGATTGTGGCAAAAGAATTCGAGCAACAAATGCAGTCTAATAATAATAAACAATCTAGTGTTGCTTCTGAAATTAAATTGAAAAGTGCATGTTTACTTGCCACCAAATCTGATATTGATGATCTAGATTTTAGCAAATATGTTTGCTATGCTTTTGTGTGCAAAGAGGCATTATTTTCATTCGAGGACGTGCCTTCCTCTTTGCCTCCTGCTGTCACTAACATTTTGCAGGAGTTCGCTGACGTCTTTCCACAAGACGTGCCACCGGGATTACCACCTATTCGAGGGATTGAGCATCAAATTGACTTAATTCCCGGTGCATCATTACCCAACCGTGCACCATACCGTACCAATCCAGAGGAGACGAAGGAGATTATGCGTCAAGTACAAGAACTGCTCGACAAAGGTTATATACGCGAATCCCTTAGTCCTTGTGCTGTTCCTATCATTTTAGTGCCGAAAAAGGATGGTACGTCGCGTATGTGCGTTGATTGTAGAGGCATTAATAATATTACTATTCGTTATCGTCATCCTATTCCTAGGCTAGATGATATGCTTGATGAATTGAGTGGTTCTACAATATTTTCCAAAGTTGATTTACGTAGTGGATACCATCAAATTCGTATGAAATTGGGAGATGAATGGAAAACAACATTTAAAACTAAGTTTGGATTATATGAGTGGTTAGTCATGCCTTTTGGGTTAACTAATGCACCTAGTACTTTCATGAGGTTAATGAACGAAGTTTTACGTGCTTTCATTGGACGATTTGTGGTAGTTTACTTTGATGACATATTGATTTATAGCAAATCTTTGGAGGAACATTTGGAACATTTACGTGTTGTTTTTATTGCTCTACGTGATGCACGTTTGTTTGGTAACCTTGGAAAGTGCACCTTTTGCACCGACCGAGTATCTTTTCTTGGCTATGTTGTCACTCCACAGGGAATTGAAGATGATAAAGCCAAGATTGAAGCTATTGAGAGTTGGCCGCATCCCAAAACGGTCACACAAGTGCGGAGTTTCCTTGGCCTCGCTGGTTTCTATAGGCGTTTTGTGCGAGATTTCAGCACCATTGCTGCACCTCTCAACGAGCTTACAAAGAAGGATGTGCCTTTTGTTTGGGGTAGCGCACAGGAAGAAGCCTTCACGGTATTGAAAGATAAGTTGACACATGCTCCTTTACTCCAACTTCCTAATTTCAATAAGACTTTTGAGCTTGAATGTGATGCTAGTGGAATTGGATTAGGAGGTGTGTTATTACAAGATGGAAAACCTGTTGCATACTTTTCTGAAAAATTGAGTGGGCCTAGTCTGAACTATTCTACTTATGATAAAGAATTATATGCTCTTGTTCGGACCTTAGAAACATGGCAACATTATTTATGGCCCAAGGAATTTGATATACATTCTGATCATGAATCTTTGAAACACATTAAAAGTCAAGCAAAACTGAACCGTAGACATGCTAAATGGGTTGAATTCATTGAGACTTTCCCTTATGTCATTAAACACAAGAGGGGTAAAGAAAATGTTATTGCTAATGCCTTGTCTCGTCGTTATACTATGCTTTCACAACTTGACTTTAAAATATTTGGTTAGGAGACCATCAAAGATCAATATGTTCATGATGCTGAATTTAAAGATGTATTGCAGAATTGTAAGGATGGGAGAACTTGGAACAAGTTCGTTCTTAACGATGGATTTGTGTTTCGTGCTAACAAGCTATGCATTCCAGCTAGCTCCGTTCGTCTTTTGTTGCTGCAGGAGGCGCATGGAGGAGGATTAATGGGACACTTTGGCGTCAAGAAGACGGAGGATATCCTTGCTACACATTTCTTTTGGCCAAAGATGAGACGGGATGTTGAGCGTTTTGTTGCTCGCTGCACTACATGTCAAAGAGCTAAGTCACGACTCAATCCTCATGGTTTATATATACCTTTGCCTGTACCTAGTTTTCCTTGGGAGGATATATCTATGGACTTTGTTTTAGGTTTACCTCGAACAAAGAAGGGGAGGGATAGCATATTTGTTTTCGTGGATAGGTTCTCGAAAATGGCACACTTTATACCATGTCATAAAAGCGATGATGCTGTTAATGTTGCTGATTTGTTCTTTCGTGAAATTATTCGCTTACATGGTGTGCCAAATACTATTGTTTTAGATCGTGATACTAAATTTCTTAGCCACTTTTGGAGATGTTTATGGGCTAAGTTGGGGACTAAGCTGCTTTTTAGTACTACTTGTCACCCCCAAACTGATGGACAAACTGAAGTAGTTAATAGAACATTGTCTACTATGCTTAGGGCTGTTTTGAAGAATAATAAGAAAATGTGGGAAGAATGCTTGCCTCATATTGAATTTGCTTATAATCGTTCATTGCATTCTACTACTAAGATGTGCCCTTTTGAAATTGTGTATGGTTTCCTACCTCGTGCACCTATTGATTTGTTGCCTCTTCCATCTTCGGAGAAGGTTAATTTTGATGCTAAAGAACATTCTGAATTGATTTTAAAAATGCATGAGTTAACTAAGGAAAACATTGAGCGTATGAATGCTAAATATAAACTTGCTGGAGATAAGGGTAGAAAACATGTTGTGTTTGCACCTGGAGATCTTGTTTGGTTACATTTGCGTAATGATAGATTTCCTAATCTGCGCAAATCAAAGCTAATGCCACGTGCTGATGGTCCTTTTAAGGTGTTAGAGAAAATAAATGATAATGCATATAAACTTGAGCTACCTGCAGATTTTGGGGTTAGTCCCACTTTTAACATTGCAGATTTGAAGCCTTATTTGGGTGACGAAGATGAGCTTCCGTCGAGGACGACTTCATTTCAAGAAGGGGAGGATGATGAGGACATCAATACCATTGTTACACCCACAGCCCCTACTGTTACATATACTGGACCAATTACTAGAGCTCGCGCACGCCAATTAAATTACCAGGTACTTTCGTTTCTTGGTAATGATTCTAATGTTCATGAGATTATGATGTTGCCTAAATTGGATACATTTGTTTTGCTTACAAATGAAGGGCCTAGCTTGGAGAAGGATGAACATTGGAGCAAGAACACGCATGGAGTTGATGGCATGCGCAAGGGGATCAAGAACGGAGTTACAAGTGATGATTTCAGGACTTTGAAGCCGCCATAAGGAGTGCATGAAGCCTTGGACGAAATATACGAGATGCCACTTCATAATATTCGTCCATAGGCTATTCTAGGTGCCGCGTCACCTTATTAATGGGCCAGGCCCATGTAATTTCAAAATACTTAAGTATAGGCTATTTTTAGAGTCCGTATGTGTGGGGAAACAAGAGTTAGGGTTGGTTTCGGACCCCACCCTCAAGGGCCACGAAATTCCCTCCTCTTCCTCATATATACAGCCCTTAGGGCGTCGTTTAGACTTTGGGTTTTGTTTAGATTAAAAGTTCGCCATAGCTGCAACTTCGCGTACTTCATTTGTGTCCAACGACCAGACCAAGACGTCACAGAACCCCATCTTGATCAATAAAGCTTTCATCTTATATTCGCAATATCCAGATTGCAATCTCAGTTTCTTGCTTGTTCTTCGTTTGCGTGCAGGAAACAGACCCTCGTGGTCAGGTTGATCGTGCTCTGGCGTGGTCAATAACCCTCGGAAGTTGGTTTAGCGATTGCTAAGGCGCGACGTCTCGCACGTTCGTAGTCGGATCGTCAAGGTCGACTCCCTCAGAAAACGATAGCCACCATCTCATCAATACATCGGGACACCTTTGCCTCTATCAACCTAAACTTCTCCTTTTCCCTTATCTTCATATGTGGATTGTACAAATGTCCCATACACCTGCAATTAGACAAAACACAAAAGTGTGTGAAGTATTTTTGTACTGGATAACATAAATAGACTATTGAATAGTTTGCATTAGAAATCACCTCACAAATATGTATGTATGCAATATTTTTGGTCGTATCCAAGGTAGTCATGTCCTCATCATCCTCCCCTTTTTGAAAACAAAGCCGTCCTCGGCATTGCTTAATCTGAAATGTGGCTAACAAAAGAGACAAGGTGTACATGTTGTATATGTATATGTCATCCATTTTAACTTCCCTTGATTTTTGCACATATGTCACATGTATACATGAGTAACTTTCATCGTTCATAAAATCTAAAGCCAAAAAATTATAACAAGAAATAGAAGGCATGAAAATATTGCAAGTCAGTTTGCACATATAAGTGAAGCTCTTATTCACTTCAAAAGATTGGCAATGTTCATCATTAAACCATCCTAACTTTGATGAATAAACCTTACTTGCATCAAATTTACATGCTACAACATGCTTAAATAAGCAAACATGCAATAAGTCATTGGACACAGAATCATCATCAAGATTAGAGGTCATATCAAAATGATTAAACATTGGTTCTTTTGCATCAACAGTTAATTCAATGGGTGCACTCAAAATTGTTGATATTTCAGTTGTTTGATCACATGACGCATTCATGACAGTAACAAGAGTCTCTAAAATAGGTGGTGTGCTCAAATCAATAGGTAACTCAACATGATGCATTCAAGTTAACTAGGCATGCTTCATTCTCATGTGAAGTTATATCATCAATACCTTTACTGTTACCTCGCAGAGATGTAGCTGATGTAGGTACGGACGTTGACAATGTACCATACTCTTGAGATGATATCACGCTCACAATCCGAGGTGGGGCTGCTCTAGTAGGTGCAATAGTGGAGTAACCAACCGGCAGTGGTGAGCATGAAATGGAATAGTAGTTGTTGTAGTCACCCAATGCATCCTCCTGCATCTGTCTCTCAAAGGTACAAGCACGGACATACATACCAGTAATGCAACGAGGAATATACTGAAATCTTGCCTGAATATCACGGTTTAAACCACCAAAAAATCTATTCATTGTATCATCCTCAGATTCTTCTATGTCACAATGATGCATATAAGATTTGAACTCTTGGTAGTAAGCATGAACAGTGTTACTGCCTTGTTTTAATTGCTCCAATTTACGGCGCAATTCACGACGATAGTAAGGAGGAAAAAATTGTTGTCTCATTACAGCTTTCAAAACTTTCCAAGTTGTGGGTTGGTTATCAATGTTTTTCTTACAATGTACACTCCACCAAACAGAAGCAAAATCAGTAAATGCTCTAGTGGCTGCTCGCACTCGCTCAAGTTTAGAGAAGTCATGGTGACTAAAAACTTGTTCTACTTCAAGCTCCCAAGCTAGATAAATAGTAGGATTAAATCTACCCTCAAATGACGGTAAAAAGATAACCTGACCATGTGCTTGTGTGTGTTGTCCCAACTCTCGTGATGGTGAAGATGTGTCCGTCATCCAAGAACTTCTATCTTCGGAACCTGTCATGATTAGTAGAAACAAGAAACAAAATTCAAGAATAATGTTCCTATGAACTACTAGGGTGTGGTGGTAAAGCGCTCACAGTAAAGCAAATATCAATATCTTACAAGTTCTTACCAAGCAGCAGGTGGTGACAGGCAACCAGCGGTGTCAAATAACTCTGAAGATTGTGTAAAGCGATTGCCAGGGGAACGTACGTATACACGGTGTAGAAATATGTGGAGCTGGGTTGGCTATATATGGTAGCAAAAGATTAGCAATAATCAATTCAGAGATGCAATATTGAATAAACGCTCAACGACGGTACTGTGCTGGTCCTAGGCTAGACCGAACTAGAGACGCGAGCCTAGAACACTAATGAGGTCACGTCGTAGCACAAATGGCATCAATGAAGGATACTAAGTAGCTCTGGACAGCAAGATATAAGTGAAGATCACAACGGCAGTAAAGATAATGATGTGAAACAACAGCCAAGCAGGAAATATCAACAACTTTGTCTCCAACTTTCCTCTAAAAAAGTTTGTGCCAATTTTTTTGATTTTTTTTTTCAAGAATGGTATTGACTCAAGCTTTCGAACACAAAAGGAATCACTCAATTCCGAGTTGATATGAGGAGTCAAAAAATTCGAAAACTGGCCTGAAAAACTAGAATAAGCTGTGTTCATGAACTTCGGAGGGCAAAAAGACCTATTTAGAAGCCGATTTGAGGTGCCAAATATTGAACTAGCTTCTTCAACTATTTAGATGCGGCTCGTCGCTAGCTTTCTTTTGAGTACTCACGGAGGCAAAACGGACGTCGTATGAGGAAGTTATGCCTGTTTTACTGAACAGTGCACAAAACAGATTCCAATCCGAATTCAACTACGAGATTGAGTCTAAAAAGATCCGAATTTTGTTTTTTTTTCTCTCTTTTTTTTCCTCACACTTTTTTCTCTTTTTTTCTCTTGTTTTTTCTCTCTCTTTTTTTTCTCCCTCTTTCCAAAACAAACTAGATAAGATGCAGATTGGATCAAGCGAAGATGTGAACGATCTCAACTATTATTATGACAATAAATGGTGGGTAGCACGTGGTCGAAATTGATGGATGTGTGGTGGACAGCGGAAGAGATAATGATACAGCGGTGGCGTGACTAATGTGAACAGAACTCGAAACTCTAAACGAACTAGACACTAAGACCAGGAACTCGACACGACGATGCAACCGATAATTCGACTATGCAAGCAATGAAATGAAAATTGCAAAGGCTCAGACTGGCTTGGACTAAGGATGAATAGATCTAACTCTTTTTTGTGGCTTTTTCTTGGACAATAGGTAAGAAAATAAATCTAATCTAGGAAAACTGGAAATTCTCACCGAGCAACCTGAAAACTGATACCACTTGATAGAGGCAAAGGTGTCCCGATGTTTCGATGAGATGGTGGCTATCGTTTTCTGTGGGAGTCGACCTTGACGATCCGACTACGAACGTGCGAGACGTCGCGCCTTAGCAATCGCTAAACCGACTTCCGAGGGTTATTGACCACGCCGGAGCACGATCAACCTGACCACGAGGGTCTGTTTCCTGCAAGCAAACGAAGAACAAGCAAGAAACTGAGATTGCAATCTGGATATTGCGAATATAAGATGAAAGCTCTATTGATCAAGTTGGGTTCTGTGACGTCTTGGTCTGGTCGTTGGACACAAACGAATTACGAGAAGTTGCAGCTATGGGGAACTTTTAATCTAAACAAAACCCAAGGAAAAAGCTACTAGATGGATCTACTTATATAGGAGCAAGGGTGGCGGCCAAGGATGTGGAAGGACGTCCCAAGGCAGCCTAAAACTAACCCTAGGTCGTACAAGGCTCATGGGCCCAAGTGGAGGTGATGCAACACCTTTGGGCTTGTAGTTTGACTCGGATTCTGCTGCAACGTCAGATTGTCTCGTTCGTAACTCAACGCTCCGGACGAATTTGGAGGTGAATCCAATTGGGTTGGAAAGAGCACGAAATCTAGTTTCCAACAAAAAAAGAATCACCCAATTCGGAGTCCGTATGAAAAAGTTGTTGGCGTTTTGAGTCAGGTATGTCTGTGCAGTCCGAATCTGAATCCAGAACGTGAGAGACTTGGACTCTATCTTCTCTTGGCCCAAAAGTGACGTGAGAGGACTTTTTGAACACAACCTAAACTTCTCCTTTTCCCTTATCTTCATATGTGGATTGTACAAATGTCCCATACACCTGCAATTAGACAAAACACAAAAGTGTGTGAAGTATTTTTGTTCTGGATAACATAAATAGACTATTGAATAGTTTGCATTAGAAATCACCTCACAAATATGCATGTATGCAATATTTTTGGTCGTATCCAAGGTAGTCATGTCCTCATCAGAGGAGAGACGTGTTCCTGCTGCTGTTTGTGCATTCACTAGTTTTGCATGTGTTTGATGGTCTGAGCATTGTAGATTATATCCTATTCCTGTTACTTGGGCTGCTTTGAAAACTGCTATGCGTACTCATTGGGTTTCACCATAATATGAACGTGAATTACTTCAAAAATTGCTGCGCTTAAGACAGGGAAACAATTCTGTAGAAGAATATTATCAGGAATTACAAACTGGCATGATTAGATGTGGTATTGTTGAGGAGAATAAAGCTATGCTTGCACGTTTTATGGGTGGATTAAATAGAGAGATTCAGACGATTCTTGAGTATAAGGACTATACTAATATCACTCGTTTATTCCATCTTGCTTGTAAAGCTAAACGTGAAGTACAGGATCGACAGGCATTGGCGCCGACTAATTTTTCTGCAGGTCGACCTTCATCATGGACACCACGTGCATCATCTACTTCCACACGTTCTGCTACACCGGCGCCTCCGTCGGCTGCCACCTCCAACCGTGATACAATAAAGCAGGCACAATCACCACTATCTGCCAAGAGCACACCTTCTGGGCCTCAAAAGAGCTCTTCTTCATCCATGGCATCAACAGGGCAAACACATGATATTATTTGTCGACGTTGCAAGGGTGGAGGTCATTATGCGAGAGAATGCCCATCTAAGCATGTGATGATTGTTACTAAGGATGGTGGGTATGAGTCCGCTAGTGACTATGATGAGGAGACTTTGGCTCTTATTACACGTGACGAACATGGTCGAGACGATTCTGATCATGAGACGCAATACATGGCTCCTAAAGATGCTGACAGGTATGAATGTTTAGTTGCTCAACGTGTTTTGAGTGTGCAGGTTACACAAGCTGAGCAAAATCAGAGGCATAATTTATTCCATACAAAGGGAGTTGTGAAGGAACGTTCTGTTCGCGTGATCATAGATGGAGGGAGTTGCAACAACTTGGCTAGCATGGAGATGGTTGAGAAGCTATCTCTCACCACAAGACCACATCCACATCCTTACTACATCCAATGGTTCAACAACAGCGGCAAGGTTAAGGTAACACGTACTGTTCGTGTGCATTTTAGTATCTCTACATATGCTGATTATGCTGATTGTGATGTGGTACCTATGCAAGCATGTTCCTTATTACTTGGTAGACCATGGCAATTTGATAAAAATTCTATTCCCCATGGTAGAAACAATCAGTATACTCTTGTTCATAAGGATAAAAACATTACTTTGCTTCCTATGACTCCTGATTCCATTTTGAAAAATGATATTAATAGAGCTAATAAAGCAAAACAGGAGAAAAATAAGAGTGAAATCAGACTGTGGCAAAAGAATTTGAGCAACAAATGCAGTCTAATAATAATAAACAATCTAGTGTTGCTTCTGAAATTAAATTGAAAAGTGCATGTTTACTTGCCACCAAATCTGATATTGATGATCTAGATTTTAGCAAATCTGTTTGCTATGCTTTTGTGTGCAAAGAGGCATTATTTTCATTCGAGGACGTGCCTTCCTCTTTGCCTCCTGCTGTCACTAATATTTTGCAGGAGTTCGCTGACGTCTTTCCACAAGACGTGCCACCGGGATTACCACCTATTCGAGGGATTGAGCATCAAATTGACTTAATTCCCGGTGCATCGTTACCCAACCGTGCACCATACCGTACCAATCTAGAGGAGACGAAGGAGATTATGCGTCAAGTACAAGAACTGCTCGACAAAGGTTATATACGCGAATCCCTTAGTCCTTGTGTTGTTCCTATCATTTTAGTGCCGAAAAAGGATGGTACGTCGCGTATGTGCCTTGATTGTAGAGGCATTAATAACATTACTATTCGTTATCGTCATCCTATTCCTAGGCTAGATGATATGCTTGATGAATTAAGTGGCTCTACAATATTCTCCAAAATTGATTTGCGTAGTGGATACCATCAAATTCGTATGAAATTGGGAGATGAATGGAAAACAACATTTAAAACTATGTTTGGATTATATGAGTGGTTAGTCATGCCTTTTGGGTTAACTAATGCACCTAGTACTTTCATGAGGTTAATGAACGAAGTTTAACGTGCTTTCATTGGACGATTTGTGGTAGTTTACTTTGATGACATATTGATTTATAGCAAATCTTTGGAGGAACATTTGGAACATTTACGTGCTGTTTTTATTGCTCTACGTGATGCACGTTTGCTTGGTAACCTTGGAAAGTGCACCTTTTGCACCGACCGAGTATCTTTTCTTGGCTATGTTGTTACTCCATAGGGAATTGAAGTTGATAAAGCCAAGATTGAAGCTATTGAGAGTTGGCCGCAGCCCAAAACGGTCACACAAGTGAGGAGTTTCCTTGGCCTCGCTGGTTTCTATAGGCGTTTTGTCAGAGATTTCAGCACCATTGCTGCACCTCTCAACGAGTTTACAAAGAAGGATGTGCCTTTTGTTTGGGGTACCACACAGGAAGAAGCCTTCACGGTATTGAAAGATAAGTTGACACATGCTCCTTTACTCCAACTTATTAATTTCAGTAAGACTTTTGAGCTTGAATGTGATGCTAGTGGAATTGAATTAGGAGGTGTGTTATTACAAGATGGAAAACCTGTTGCATACTTTTCTGAAAAATTGAGTGGGCCTAGTCTGAACTAATCTACTTATGATAAATAATTATATGCTCTTGTTCGGACCTTAGAAACATGGCAACATTATTTATGGCCCAAGGAATTTGTTATACATTCTGATCATGAATCTTTGAAACACATTAAAAGTCAAGCAAAACTGAATCGTAGACATGCTAAATGGGTTGAATTCATTGAGACTTTCCTTATGTCATTAAACACAAGAAGGGTAAAGAAAATGTTATTGCGGATGCCTTGTCTCGTCGTTATACTATGCTTTCACAACTTGACTTTAAAATATTTGGTTTGGAGACCATCAAAGATCAATATGTTCATGATGCTGAATTTAAAGATGTATTGCAGAATTGTAAGAAAGGGAGAACTTGGAACAAGTTCGTTCTCAATGATGGCTTTGTGTTTCGTGCTAACAAGCTATGCATTCCAGCTAGGTTTGTTCGTCTTTTGTTGTTGCAGGAGGCGCATGGAGGAGGATTAATGGGACACTTCAGCGTCAAGAAGATGGGGGATATACTTGCTACACATTTCTTTTGGCCAAAGATGAGACGGGATGTTGAGCGTTTTGTTGCTCGCTGCACTACATGTCAAAGAGCTAAGTCACGACTCAATCCTCATGGTTTATATATGCCTTTGCCTGTACCTAGTGTTCCTTGGGAGGATATATCTATGGACTTTGTTTTAGGTTTACCTCGAACAAAGAAGGGGAGGGATAGCATATTTGTTGTCGTGGATAGATTCTCAAAAATGGCACACTTTATATCATGTCATAAAAGCGATGATGCTGTTAATGTTGCTGATTTGTTCTTTCATGAAATTATTCGCTTACATGGTGTGCCAAATACTATTGTTTCAGATCGTGATACTAAATCTCTTAGCCACTTTTGGATATGTTTATGGGCTAAGTTGGGGACTAAGCTGCTTTTTAGTACTACTTGTCACCCCCAAACTGATGGACAAACTGAAGTAGTCAATAGAACATTGTCTACTATGCTTAGGGCTGTTTTGAAGAATAACAAGAAAATGTGGGAAGAATGCTTGCCTCATATTAAATTTGCTTATAATCGTTCATTGCATTCTACTACTAAGACGTGCCCTTTTGAAATTGTGTATGGTTTCTACCTCGTGCACCTATTGATTTGTTGCCTTTTCCATCTTCGGAGAAGGTTAATTTTGATGCTAAAGAACGTTTTGAATTGATTTTAAAAATGCATGAGTTAACTAAGGAAAACATTGAGCGTATGAATGCTAAATATAAACTTGCTGGAGATAAGGGTAGAAAACATGTTGTGTTTGCACCTGGAGATCTTGTTTGGTTACATTTGCGTAAAGATAGATTTCCTAATCTGCGCAAATCAAAGGTAATGCCACGTGCTGATGGTCCTTTTAAAGTGTTAGAGAAAATAAATGATAATGCATATAAACTTGAGCTACCTGCAGATTTTGGGGTTAGTCCCACTTTTAACATTGCAGATTTGAAGCCTTACTTGGGTGAGGAAGATGAGTTTCCGTCGAGGACGACTTCATTTCAAGAAGGGGAGGATGATGAGGACATCAATACCATTGTTAAACCCACAGCCCCTACTGTTACATATACTGGACCAATTACTAGAGCCCGCGCACGCCAATTAAATTACCAGGTACTTTCGTTTCTTGGTAATGATTCTAATGTTCATGAGATTATGATGCTGCCTAAATTGGATACATTTGTTTTGCTTACAAATGAAGGTCCTAGCTTGGAGAAGGATGAACATTGGAGCAAGAACACGCATGGAGTTGATGGCATGCGCAAGGGGATCAAGAACGGAGTTACAAGTGATGATTTCAGGACTTTGAAGCCGCCATAAGGAGTGCATGAAGCATTGGACGAAATATACGAGATGCAACTTCATAATATTCGTCCATAGGCTATTCTAGGTGCTGCGTCACCTTATTAATGGACGAGGCCCATGTAATTTCGAAATACTTAAGTATAGGCTATTTTTAGAGTCCGTATGTGTGGGGAAACAAGAGTTAGGGTTGGTTTTGGACCCCACCCTCATGGGCCACGAAATTCCCCCCTCTTCCTCCATATATACAGCCCTTAGGGCATCGTTTAGACTCTGGGTTTTGTTTAGATTAAAAGGTCGCCATAGCTGCAACTTCTCGTACTTCGTTTGTGTCCAACGACCAGACCAAGACGTCACAGAACCCCACCTTGATCAATAAAGCTTTCATCTTATATTCGCAATATCCAGATTGCAATCTCAGTTTTTTGCTTGTTCTTCGTTTGCTTGCAGGAAACAGACCCTCGTGGTCAGGTTGATCGTGCTCCGGCGTGGTCAATAACCCTCGGAAGTTGGTTTAGCGATTGCTAAGGCGCGACGTCTTGCACGTTCGTAGTCGGATCGTCAAGGTCGACTCCCACAGAAAACGATAGCCACCATCTCATTGAAACATCGGGACACCTTTCCCTCTATCAACCAACTTCCGAGGGTTATTGACCACGCCGGAGCACGATCAACCTGACCACGAGGGTCTTCTTCCTGCAAGCAAACGAAGAACAAGCAAGAAACTGAGATTGCAGTCTGGATATTGCGAATATAAGATGAAAGCTTTATTGATCAAGATGGGGTTCTGTGACGTCTTGGTCTGGTCGTTGGACACAAACGAAGTACGAGAAGTTGCAGCTATGGCGAACTCTAAACAAAACCCAAAGTCTAAACGACGCCCTCAGGGCTGTATATATGGAGGAAGAAGGGGGGAATTTCGTGGCCCTTGAGGGTGGGGTCCGAAACCAACCCTAACTCTTGTTTCCCCACACATACGGACTGTAAAAATAGCCTATACTTAAGTATTTCGAAATTACATGGGCCTAGCCCATTAATAAGGTGACACAGCACCTAGAATAGCCTATGGACAAATATTATGAAGTGGCATCTTGTATATTTCGTCCAAGGCTTCATGCACTCCTTATGGCGGCTTCAAAGTCCTGAAATCATCACTTGTAACTCCGTTCTTGATCCCCTTGCGCATGCCATCAACTCCATGCGTGTTCTTGCTCCAATGTTCATCCTTCTCCAAGCTAGGCCCCTCATTTGTAAGCAAAACAAATGTATCCAATTTAGGCAGCATCATAATCTCATGAACATTAGAATCATTACCAAGAAACGAAAGTACCTGGTAATTTAATTGGCGTGCGCGAGCTCTAGTAATTGGTCCAGTATATGTAACAGTAGGGGCTGTGGGTGTAACAATGGTATTGATGTCCTCATCAGAAGTTGAAAGTGGATCAATGATCACTCCAATGTGGACAAGGAAATAGCACAATTGGTACCAATTCTTGTCGGTTTCTCACACCTACACAAGTAAGGCTTATGGTGGAGCTCGGTGAGGATAGTGGCACTAACATTTGATGTAAAATGTTAGCAAGAGTCAATAAAGTTGTGATAGAGGCAAAGGTGTCCCGATGTTTTGATGAGATGGTGGCTATCGTTTTCTGTGGGAGTCGACCTTGACGATCCGACTACGAACGTGCAGGACGTCGCGCCTTAGCAATCGCTAAACCAAGTTCCTAGGGTTATTGACCACGCCGGAGCATGATCAACCTGACCACGAGGGTCTGTTTCCTGCAAGCAAATGAAGAACAAGCAAGAAACTGAGATTGCAATCTGGATATTGCGAATATAAGTTGAAAGCTTTATTGATCAAGGTGGGGTTCTGTGACGTCTTGGTCTGGTCGTTGGACACAAACGAAGTACGAGAAGTTGCAGCTATGGCGAACTTTTAATCTAAACAAAACCCAAAGTCTAAACGACGCCCTAAGGGCTGTATATATGGAGGAAGAGGGGGGAATTTCCTGGCCCTTGAGGGTGGGGTCCGAAACCAACCCTAACTCTTGTTTCCCCACACATACGGACTCTAAATATAGCCTATACTTAAGTATTTTGAAATTACATGGGCCTGGCCCATTAATAAGGTGACGCAGCACCTAGAATAGCCTATGGACGAATATTATGAAGTGGCATCTCGTATATTTCGTCCAAGGCTTCATGCACTCCTTATGGCGGCTCCAAAGTCCTGAAATCATCACTTGTAACTCCGTTCTTGATCCCCTTGCGCATGCCATCAACTCCATGCGTGTTCTTGCTCCAATGTTCATCCTTCTCCAAGCTAGGCCCTTCATTTGTAAGCAAAACAAATGTATCCAATTTATGCAGCATCATAATCTCATGAACATTAGAATCATTACCAAGAAACGAAAGTACCTGGTAATTTAATTGGCGTGCGCGAGCTCTAGTAATTGGTCCAGTATATGTAACAGTAGGGGCTGTGGGTGTAACAATGGTATTGATGTCCTCATCATCCTCCCCTTCTTGAAATGAAGTCGTCCTCGACGGAAGCTCATCTTCCTCACCCAAATAAGGCTTCAAATCTGCAATGTTAAAAGTGGGACTAACCCCAAAATCTGCAGGTAGCTCAAGTTTATATGCATTATCATTTATTTTCTCTAACACCTTAAAAGGACCATCAGCACGTGGCATTAGCTTTGATTTGCGCAGATTAGGAAATCTATCTTTACGCAAATGTAACCAAACAAGATCTCCAGGTGCAAACACAACATGTTTTCTACCTTTATATCCAGCAAGTTTATATTTAGCATTCATACGCTCAATGTTTTCCTTAGTTAACTCATGCATTTTTAAAATCAATTCAGAACGTTCTTTAGCATCAAAATTAACCTTCTCCGAAGATGGAAGAGGCAACAAATCAATAGGTGCACGAGGTAGGAAACCATACACAATTTCAAAAGGGAAGATCTTAGTAGTAGAATGCAACGATATCATCTAGCCTATCCAAGCTTTGAGAGTTTTAACTACGACGGTTCCCGATCACCGCCTGCTGCCGGGTAAGAACTGGTAAGATTTTGAGATTAGCTTGACGGATTTGTGACACCACCACCACCTCTTGTTAGTATTCTGTAGGATCATATTCTTGTGTGTTTCTATTGTTGCTAACCAGGGCAGGATCACAAGCTGACGAGATTGGCTTGACGGATTTGTGACACCACCACCACCTCTTGTTAGTATTCTGTAGGCATTAATAATATTACTATTCGTTATCGTCATCCTATTCCTAGGCTAGATGATATGCTTGATGAATTGAGTGGCTCTACAATATTCTCCAAAGTTGATTTGCGTAGTGGATACCATCAAATTCGTATGAAATTGGGAGATGAATGGAAAACAACATTTAAAACTAAGTTTGGATTATATGAGTGGTTAGTCATGCCTTTTGGGTTAACTAATGCACCTAGTACTTTCATGAGGTTAATGAACGAAGTTTTACGTGCTTTCATTGGACGATTTGTGGTAGTTTACTTTGATGACATATTGATTTACAGCAAATCTTTGGAGGAACATTTGGAACATTTACGTGCTGTTTTTATTGCTCTACGTGATGCACGTTTGTTTGGTAACCTTGGAAAGTGCACCTTTTGCACCGACCGAGTATCTTTTCTTGGCTATGTTGTTACTCCACAAGGAATTGAAGTTGATAAAGCCAAGATTGAAGCTATTGAGAGTTGGCCGCATCCCAAAACGGTCACACAAGTGCGGAGTTTCGTTGGCCTCGCTGGTTTCTATAGGCGTTTTGTGAGAGATTTCAGCACCATTGCTGCACCTCTCAACGAGCTTACAAAGAAGGATGTGCCTTTTGTTTGGGGTACCGCACAGGAAGACGCCTTCACGGTATTGAAAGATAAGTTGACACATGCTCCTTTGCTCCAACTTCCTAATTTCAATAAGAATTTTGAGCTTGAATGTGATGCTAGTGGAATTGGATTAGGAGGTGTGTTATTACAAGATGGAAAACCTGTTGCATACTTTTCTGAAAAATTGAGTGGGCCTAGTCTGAACTATTCTACTTATGATAAAGAATTATATGCTCTTGTTCGCACCTTAGAAACATGGCAACATTATTTATGGCCCAAGGAATTTGTTATACATTCTGATCATGAATCTTTGAAACACATTAAAAGTCAAGCAAAACTGAATCGTAGACATGCTAAATGGGTTGAATTCATTGAGACTTTCCCTTATGTCATTAAACACAAGAAGGGTAAAGAAAATGTTATTGCTGATGCCTTGTCTCGTCGTTAGACTATGCTTTCACAACTTGACTTTAAAAATATTTGGTTTGGAGACCATCAAAGATCAATATGTTCATGATGCGGAATTTAAAGATGTATTGCAGAATTGTAAGGATGGGAGAACTTGGAACAAGTTCGTTCTTAACGATGGATTTGTGTTTCGTGCTAACAAGCTATGCATTCCAGCTAGCTCCGTTCGTCTTTTGTTGTTGCAGGAGGCGCATGGGGGAGGATTAATGGGACACTTTGGCGTCAAGAAAACGGAGGATATACTTGCTACACATTTCTTTTGGACACAGATGAGACGGGATGTTGAGCGTTTTGTTGCTCGCTGCACTACATGTCAAAGAGCTAAGTGACGACTCAATCCTCATGGTTTATATATGCCTTTGCCTGTACCTAGTGTTCCTTGGGAGGATATATCTATGGACTTTGTTTTAGGTTTACCTCGAACAAAGAAGGGGAGGGATAGCATATTTGTTGTCGTGGATAGATTCTCGAAAATGGCACACTTTATACCATGTCATAAAAGCGATGATGTTGTTAATGTTGCTGATTTGTTCTTTCGTGAAATTATTCGCTTACATGGTGTGCCAAATACTATTGTTTCATATCGTGATACTAAATTTCTTAGCCACTTTTGGAGATGTTTATGGGCTAAGTTGGGAACTAAGCTGCTTTTTAGTACTACTTGTCACCCCCAAACTGATGGACAAACTGAAGTAGTCAATAGAACATTGTCTACAATGCTTAGTGCTATTTTGAAGAATAACAAGAAAATGTGGGAAGAATGCTTGCCTCATATTGAACTTGCTTATAATCGTTCATTTCATTCTACTACTAAGATGTGCCCTTTTGAAATTGTGTATGGTTTCCTACCTCGTGCACCTATTGATTTGTTGCCTCTTCCATCTTCAGGAAGGTTAATTTTGATGCTAAAGAATGTTCTGAATTGATTTTAAAAATGCATGAGTTAACTAAGGAAAACATTGAGCGTATGAATGCTAAATATAAACTTGCTGGAGATGAGGGTAGAAAACATGTTGTGTTTGCACCTGGAGATCTTGTTTGGTTACATTTGCGTAAAGATAGATTTCCTAATCTGCACAAATCAAAGCTAATGCCACATGCTGATGGTCCTTTTAAGGTGTTAGAGAAAATAAATGATAATGCATATAAACTTGAGCTACCTGCAGATTTTGGTGCTAGTCCCACTTTTAACATTGCAGATTTGAAGCCTTATTTGGGTGAGGAAGATGAGCTTCCGTCGAGGACGACTTCATTTCAAGAAGGGGAGGATGATGAGGACATCAATTCCATTGTTACACCCACAGCCCCTACTGTTACATATACTGGACCAATTACTAGAGCTCGCGCACGCCAATTAAATTACTAGGTACTTTCGTTTCTTGGTAATGATTCTAATGTTCATGAGATTATGATGCTGCCTAAATTGGATACATTTGTTTTGCTTACAAAGGAAGGGCCTAGCTTGGAGAAGGATGAACATTGGAGCAAGAACACGCATGGAGTTGATGGCATGCGCAAGGGGATCAAGAACGGAGTTACAAGTGATGATTTCAGGACTTTGAAGCCGCCATAAGGAGTGCATGAAGCCTTGGACGAAATATACGAGATGCCACTTCATAATATTCGTCCATAGGCTATTCTAGGTGCCGCGTCACCTTATTAATGGGCCAGGCCCATGTAATTTCGAAATACTTAAGTATAGGCTATTTTTAGAGTCCGTATGTGTGGGGAAACAAGAGTTAGGGTTGGTTTCGGACCCCACCCTCAAGGGCCATGAAATTCCCCCCTCTTCCTCCATATATACAGCCCTTAGGGCATCGTTTAGACTTTGGGTTTTGTTTAGATTAAAAGTTCGCCATAGCTGCAACTTCTCGTACTTCGTTTGTGTCCTACGACCAGACCAAGACGTCACAGAACCCCACCTTGATCAATAAAGGTTTCATCTTATATTCGCAATATCCAGATTGCAATCTCAGTTTCTTGCTTGTTCTTCGTTTGCTTGCAGGAAACAGACCCTCGTGGTCAGGTTGACCGTGCTCCAGTGTGGTCAATAACCCTCGGAAGTTGGTTTAGCGATTGCTAAGGCACGACGTCTCGCACGTTCGTAGTCGGATCGTCAAGGTCGACTCCCACAGAAAACGATAGCCACCATCTCATCGAAACATCGGGACACCAACTTCCGAGGGTTATTGACCACGCCGGAGCACGATCAACCTGACCACGAGGGTCTGTTTCCTGCAATAAAACGAAGAACAAGCAAGAAACTGAGATTGCAATCTGGATATTGCGAATATAAGATGAAAGCTTTATTGATCAAGGTGGGGTTCTGTGACGTCTTGGTCTGGTCGTTGGACACAAATGAAGTACGAGAAGTTGCAGCTATGGTGAACTTTTAATCTAAACAAAACCCAGGAAAAAGCTACTAGATGGATCTACTTATATAGGAGCAAGGGGTGGCGGCCAAGGAGGTGGGAGGACGTCCCAAGGCAGCCTAAAACTAACCCTAGGTCGTACAAGGCTCATGGGCCCAAGTGAAGGTGATGCAACACCTTTGGGCTTGTAGTTTGACTCAGATTCTACTGCAACGTCAGATTGTTTCGTCCGTAACTCAACGCTCCGGACGAATTTGAAGGTGAATCCAATTGGGTTGGAAAGAGCACGAAATCTAGTTTCCAACAAAAAAAGAATCACCTAAGTCGGAGTCCGTATGAAAAAGTTGTTGGCGTTTTGAGTTAGGTATGTCTGTGCAGTCCGAATCTGAATCCAGAACGTGAGAGACTTGAACTCTATCTTCTCTTGGCCCAAAAGTGACGTGAGAGGACTTTTTGAACACAACCTAAACTTCTCCTTTTCCCTTATCTTGATATGTGGATTGTACAAATGTCCCATACACCTGCAATTAGACAAAACACAAAAGTGTGTGAAGTATTTTTGTTCTGGATAACATAAATAGATTATTGAATAGTTTGCATTAGAAATCACCTGAAAAATATGCACATATGCAATATTTTTGGTCGTATCCAAGGTAGTCATGTCCTCATCATCCTCCCCTTTTTGAAAACAAAGCCATCCTCGGCATTGTTTAATCTGAAATGTGGCTAACAAAAGAGACACGGTGTACATGTTGTATATGTATATGTCATCCATTTTAACTTCCCTTGATTTTTGCACCTATGTCACATGTATACATGAGTAACTTTCATTGTTCATAAAATCTAAAACCAAAAAATTATCACAAGAAGTAGAAGGCATGAAAATATTGCAACTCAGTTTGCACATTTAAGTGAAGCTCTTATTCAGTTCAAAAGATTGGCAATGTTCATCATTAAACCATCCTAACTTCGATGAATAAACCTTACTTGCATCAAATTTACATACTACAACATGCTTAAATAAGCAAACATGCAATAAGTCATTGGACACAGAATCATCATCAAGATTAGAGGTCATATCAAAATGATTAAACATTGGTTCTTTTGCATCAACAGTTAACTCAATGGGTGCACTTAAAATTGTTGATATTTCAGTTGTTTGATCACATGACGCATTCATGACAGTAACAAGAGTCTCTAAAATAGGTGGTGTGCTCAAATCAACAGGTAACTCAACACATGATCCATTCAAGTTAATTAGGCATGCTTCATTCTCATGTGAAGTTATATCATCAATACCTTTACTGTTACCTCGCTGAGATATAGCTGATGTAGGTACGGACGTTGACACTGTACCATACTCTTGAGATGATATCGCGCTCACAATCTGAGGTGGGGCTGCTCTAGTAGGTGCAATAGTGGAGTAACCAACCGGCGGTGGTGAGTATGAACTGGAATAGTAGTTGTTGTAGTCACCCAATGCATCCTCCTGTATCTGTCTCTCAAAGGTACAAGCACGGACATACATACCAGTAATGCAACGAGGAATATACTGAAATCTTGCCTGAATATCATGGTTCAAACCACCAAAAAATCTATTCATTGTATCATCCTCAGATTCTTCTATGTCACAATGATGCATATAAGATTTGAACTCTTGGTAGTAAGCATGAACAGTGTTACTGCCTTGTTTTAATTGCTCCAATTTGCGACGCAAATCACGACGATAGTAAGGAGGAAAAAATTGTTCTCTCATTATAGCTTTCAAAACTTTCCAAGTTGTGGGTTGGTTATCAATGTTTTTCTTACAATCTACACTCCACCAAACAGAAGCAAAACCAGTAAATGCTCTAATGGTAGCTCGTACTCTCTCAAGTTCAGAAAAATCATGGTGACTAAAAACTTGTTCTACTTCAAGCTCCCAAGCTAGATAAATAGCAGGATTAAATCTACCCTCAAATGATGGTAAAGAGATAACCTGACCATATGCTTGTGTGTGTTGTCCCAACTCTCGTGATGGTGAAGATGTGTCCGTCGTCCAAAAACTTCTATCTCTGGAACCTCTCATGATTAGTAGAAACAAGAACCAAAATTCGAGAATAATGTTCCTATGAACTACTGGGATGTGGTTGTAAAGTGCTCACAGTAAAGCAAATATCAATATCTTACAAGTTCTTACCATGCGGCAGGTGGTGACAGGCAACCAGCGGTGTCAAATAACTCCGAAGATTGTTTAAAGCGATTGCCAGGGGAACGTGCGTATACACGGTGTAGAAATATGTGGAGCTGGGTTGGCTATATATGGTAGCAAAAGATTAGCAATAATCAATTCAGAGATGCAATATTGAATAAACGCTCAACGACGGTACTGTGCTGGTCCTATGCTAGACCGAACTAGAGACGCGAGCCTAGAACACTAATGAGGTCACGTCGTAGCACGACTAGCATCAATGAAGGATACTAAGTAGCCCTGGACAGCAAGATATAAGTGAAGATCACAACGGCAGTAAAGATAATGATGTGAAACAACAGCCAAGCAGGATATATCAACAACTTTGTATCCAACTTTCCTCTAAGAAAGTATGTGCCGATTTTTTGATTTTTTTTTTCAAGAATGGTATTGACTCAAGCTTTCAAACACAAAAGGAATCACTCAATTCCGAGTTGATATGAGGAGTCAAAAAATTCGAAAACTGGCCTGAAAAACTGGAATAAGGTGTGTTCATGAACTTCGGAGGGCAAAAAGACCTATTTAGAAGCCGATTTTGAGGTGCCAAATATTGAACAAGCTTCTTCAACTATTTAGATGCGGCTCGTCGCTAGCTTTCGTTTGAGTACTCGCGGAGGCAAAACGGACTTCGTATGAGGAAGTTATGCCTGTTTTACTGAACAGTGCACAAAACAGATTCCAATCCGAATTCAACTACGAGATTGAGTCTAAAAAGATCCGAATTTTGTTTTTTTATCTCTTTTTTTCCTCACGCTTTTTTTTCTTTCTCTCCTTTTTTTTCTCTGACTTTTTTTCTCTTTTTTTTCTCTCGTTTTCTTTTCTCTCTTTTTCTTCTCCCTCTTTCCAAAACAAACTAGATAAGATGCAGATTGGATCAAGCGAAGATGTGAACGATCTCAACTATTATTATGACAATGAATGGTGGGTAGCACGTGGTGGAAATTGATGGATGGGTGGTGGACAGTGAAAGAGATAATGATGCAGCGGTGGCGTGACTAATGTGAACAGAACTCGAAACTCTAAACGAACTGGACACTAAGACCAGCAACTCGACACGACGATGCAACCGATAATTCAACTATGCAAGCAATGAAAAGAAAATTGCAAAGGCTCAGACTGGCTTGGACCAAGGATGAATAGATCTAACTCTTTTTTGTGGCTTTTTTCTTGGACAATAGGTAAGAAAATAAATCTAATCTAGGAAAACTGGAAATTCTCACCGAGCAACCTGAAAACTGATACCACTTGATAGAGGCAAAGGTGTCCTGATGTTTCGATGAGATGGTGGCTATCGTTTTCTGTGGGAGTCGACCTTGACGATCCGACTACGAACGTGCAAGACGTCGCGCCTTAGCAATCGCTAAACCAACTTCCGAGGGTTATTGACCACGCCGCAGCACGATCAACCTGACCACGAGGGTCTGTTTCCTACAAGCAAACGAAGAACAAGCACAAAATTGAGATTGCAATCTGGATATTGCGAATATAAGATGAAAGCTTTATTGATCAAGGTGGGGTTCTGTGACGTCTTGGTCTGGTCGTTGGACACAAACGAAGTACGAGAAGTTGCAGCTATGGCGAACTTTTAATCTAAACAAAACCCCAGGAAAAAGCTACTAGATGGATCTACTTATATAGGAGCAAGGGGTGGCGGCCAAGGAGGTGGGAGGACGTCCCAAGGCAGCCTAAAACTAACCCTAGGTCGTACAAGGCTCATGGGCCCAAGTGGAGGTGATGCAACACCTTTGGGCTTGTAGTTTGACTCGGATTCTGCTGCAACGTCAGATTGTTTTGTCCGTAACTCAACGCTCCGGATGAATTTGAAGGTGAATCCAATTGGGTTGGAAAGAGCACGAAATCTAGTTTCCAACAAAAAAAGAATCACCCAATTCGGAGTCCGTATGAAAAAGTTGTGGCCGTTTTGAGTCAGGTATGTCTGTGCAGTCCGAATCTGAATCCAGAACGTGAGAGACTTGAACTCTATCTTTTCTTGGCCCAAAAGTGACGTGAGAGGACTTTTTGAACACAACCTAAACTTCTCCTTTTCCCTTATCTTCATATGTGGATTGTACAAATGTCCCATACACCTGCAATTAGACAAAACATAAAAGTGTCTGAAGTATTTTTGTTCTGGATAACATAAATAGATTATTGAATAGTTTGCATTAGAAATCACCTGACAAATATGCATATATGCAATATTTTTGGTCGTATCCAAGGTAGTCATGTCCTCATCAGTCCCTAAGTAGCCTAGACACCTTAGGAGACTCAAATCACTCCTCAAGCAACCACTAATGCGACGGGGAACAAAATTGGTTAGGTTGCGGAAGTCGGTGGTGGTGTAGCAGATGATGTGGTGGAAGCCCTAGGCAAAGATGCCAAAATTTTCAAAATTTGATGGAGTCAAAAGATGTTGGTGGTATTTTTGTGGAAAGGAGGATGTCAAGAGCTTCAAAACGAGCTAAAGAACGTCAAAATCGGAGTTCGGATGAATTAGTTATGGCCATAACAAAAATCAATCGAAGTCAGTTTTTACAGGTAGCGGACGTCCGCTAATGGACGGATGTTCGGAAGTCCGGCGAGCTTGGAAATCCGCTAATTTCCATTCGGGTTAGGGGTTCCGGTCGTCCGGTGGATGATGGACGTCCGGTCGTTCCAGGGGCTCCGGACGTCCGGTAAAGTGACGGTCGTCCGGTGGTCGGGGTCAACGCGAGATTTCAGATCCGGGACGCGATTTTGGGCGGAATTTGGGGATTTTGGGGTCAAAATTGATGAGATTTCGTGGATGGAAAGTGGGGAAAATTGGGGAAATGCTAGATCCACTCGAAAGCAAGCAAATCCATGGATCAAAATCAACAAAACATCATCAAACCAACAAATCACAAAAAAAATTGGGGCTATTTTTGGTGCGGATTTTCCAATTTGGGGAAGAACACAACAAAAATAGGCTAGAAAACACAACGGGGAGGCTCCAAAATCGTGACAAACCTAAGCTCTGATGCCAAGATGATGTAGGATGGAACCCTAGATGGCCGATCTTTCATGAAAGGAGCGGATCCCTACGGGGAACACGAAGAACACGAGGGAAAAAACGAGGGGAAACACAAGAGAAACACTCAACCAACAAGAAATAGATCACACATGTGCTAGATCCTCGAAACACAAAGAAAGATACAAGATCCAAAGTCAACAAAGGACGATACACGGTAACCGGTTCTTCTCCGTGAGGAGGTCTTGATGGGGCCACCCAAGAGGGGGTCTTGAATCCAAGGGGTCTTCTCCATAGAGGGGCCGCGGTCTCTCTCGTGGAGTAGATCTGTAATGGATGAGCGTAGCTCTATCTCTCAAATGAGCTATCACAACGCTACCCTAGAAAGGAGGAGGGAGAGGTCTATTTATAGTCTTAGTGCAAATGGGGGGAAAGTGAAGGGGTACATGGACCTCAGCCCGCAACTGGACACAGCCAGGTACCGGACCTCCGCTGGGGACCGGCTGTCCGGTGGCTCATGGGCGACCGGACGTCCGGTAGGGGCCGGTCGTCCGCTCGATCTGGCTCGGATGCTGGTGTAGCGGATTTCCGGTCTGGACCGGTCGTCCGATGGCGTCGGACTCCCGCTCGTTTGGCTCGGGTGCAGGGGCACCGGTCGTCCGGTCTGGACTAGTCATCCGGTGGATCTTCAGGCGCCAGACGTCAAGACCCGACCGGTCGTCCGGTGGCTGGAGCTTCTTCGACAGCTCTTCTTCTTGCGTCTTCTCTTCCAGGCTTCCCTCGCGGATGGTGTAGGTGATCCTTGGCGCTTCCACTCCTCCTCGTCATCCGTGAAGCTCCGACAATACCTATGCATGCACGATGGAGGGTCAAGTAGTATACCATCCTCGAAGGGGTCAACTGAGCACGTGTAAATGAGAGGATTCACCTTTATGTATGTGAAGTAGATGTCGCACGTGTCACTAGCCGAATGAACTCTTGACATGGTGATGTCCATAGGATGCTCCGCATCACCCTCTCTCCTCAATATATACAGCCCTTAGGGCATCGTTTAGAATTTGGGTTTTGTTTAGATTAAAGGTTCGCCATAGCTTCAACTTCGCGTACTTCGTTTGTGTCCAACAACCAGACCAAGACGTCACAGAACCCCACCTTGATAAATAAAGCTTTCATCTTATATTCGCAATATCCAGATTGCAATCTTAGTTTCTTGCTTATTCTTCATTTGCTCGCAGAAAACAGACCCTCGTGGTCAGGTTGATCGTGCTTCGGCGTGGCCAATAACCCCTCAGAAGTTGGTTTAGCGATTGCTAAGGCGCGTCGTCTCGCACGTTCGTAGTCGGATCGTCAAGGTCGACTCCCACAGAAACGATAGCCACCATCTCATCGAAACATCGGGACACCTTTGCCTCTATCACCTCGCCTCTATCATTTTCATTCGAGGACGTGCCTTCCTCTTTGCCTGCTGCTGTCACTAACATTTTGCAGGAGTTCGCTGACATCTTTCCACAAGACGTGCCAGCGGGATTACCATCTATTAGACGGATTGAGCATAAAATTGACTTAATTCCCGGTGCATCATTACCCAACCATGCACCATACCGTACCAATCCAGCGGAGATGAAGGAGATTCTGCGTCAAGTACAAGAACTGCTCGACAAAGGTTATATACACGAATCCCTTAGTCCTTGTGCTGTTCCTATCATTTTAGTGCCAAAAAAGGATGGTGCGTCGCGTATGTGCGTTGATTGTAGAGGTATTAATAATATTACAATTTGTTATCGTCATCCTATTCCTAGTCTAGATGATGTGCTTGATGAATTGAGTGGCTCTACAATATTCTCAAAAGTTGATTTGCGTAGTGGATACCATCAAATTCGTATTAAATTGGGAGATGAATGGAAAACATCATTTAAATCTAAGTTTGGATTATATGAGTGGTTAGTCATGCCTTTTGGGTTAACTAATGCACCTAGTACTTTCATGAGATTAATGAACGAAGTTTTACGTGCTTTCATTGGACGATTTGTGGTAGTTTACATTGATGACATATTGATTTATAGCAAATCTTTGGAGGAACATTTGGAACATTTACGTGATGTTTTTATTGCTCTACGTGATGCACGTTTGTTTGGTAACCTTGGAAAGTGCACCTTTTGCACCGACCGAGTATCTTTTCTTGGCTATGTTATTACTCCACAGGGAATTGAAGTTGATAAAGCCAAATTGAAGCTATTGAGAGTTGGTCGCAGCCCAAAACGGTCACACAAGTGAGGAGTTTCCTTGGCCTCTCTGGATTCTATAGGCGTTTTGTGAGAGATTTCAGCACCATTGCTGCACCTCTCAACGAGCTTATAAAGAAGGATGTGCCTTTTGTTTAGGGTACCGCACAGGAAGAAGCCTTCACGGTATTTAAAGATAAGTTGACACATGCTCCTTTACTCCATCTTCCTGATTTTAATAAGACTTTTGAGGTTGAATGTGATGCTAGTGGAATTGGATTAGGAGGTGTGTTATTACAAGATGGCAAACTTGTTGCATACTTTTCTGAAAAATTGAGTGGGCCTAGTCTGAACTATTCTACTTATGATAAAAAATTATATGCTCGTGTTCGGACCTTAGAAACATGGCAACATTATTTATGGCCCAAGGAATTTGTTATACATTCTGATCATGAATCTTTGAAACACACTAAAAGTCAAGTAAAACTGAACCGTAGACATGCTAAATGGGTTGAATTCATTGAGACTTTCCCTGGCGTCATTAAACACAAGAAGGGTAAAGAAAATGTTATTGCTGATGCATTGTCTCGTCGTTATACTATTTTTTCACAACTTGACTTTAAAATATTTGGTTTGGAGACCATCAAAGATCAATATGTGCATGATGCTGAATTTAAAGATGTATTGCAGAATTGTAAGGAAGCGAGAACTTGGAACAAGTTCGTTCTTAACGATGGATTTGTGTTTCGTGCTAACAAGCTATACATTCCAGCTAGCTCCGTTCGTCTTTTGTTGTTGCAGGAGGTGCATGGAGGAGGATTAATGGGACACTTTGGCGTCAAGAAGACGGAGGATATACTTGCTACACATTTCTGTTGTCCAAAGATGAGACGAGATGTTGAGCATTTTGTTGCTCGCTACACTACATGTCGAAAAGCTTAGTCACGACTCAATCCTCATGGTTTATATGTGCCTTTGCCTGTACCTAGTGTTCCTTGGGAGGATATATCTATGGACTTTGTTTTAGGTTTACCTCGAACAAAGAAGGGGAGGGATAGCATATTTGTTGTCGTGGATAGGTTCTCGAAAATTGCACATTTTATACCATGTCATAAAAGCGATGATGATGTTAATGTTGCTGATTTGTTCTTTCGTGAAATTATTTGCTTGCATGGTGTGCCAAATACTATTGTTTCAGATCGTGATACTAAATTTCTTAGCCACTTTTGGAGATGTTTATGGGCTAAGTTGGGGACTAAACTGCTTTTTAGTACTACTTGTCACCCCCAAACTGATGGACAAACTGAAGTAGTTAATAGAACATTGTTTACTATGCTTAGGGCTGTTTTGAAGAATAATAAGAAAATGTGGGAAGAATGCTTGCCTCATATTGAACTTGCTTATAATCGTTCATTGCATTCTACTACTAAGATGTGCCCTTTTGAAATTGTGTATGGTTTCCTACCTAGTGCACCTATTGATTTGTTGCCTCTTCCATCTCGGAGAAGGTTAATTTTGATGCTAAAGAATGTGCTGAATTGATTTTAAAAATGCATGAGTTAACTAAGGAAAACATTGAGCGTATGAATGGTAAATATAAAATTGCTGGAGATAAGGGTAGAAAACATGTTGTGTTTGCACCTGGAGATCTTGTTTGGTAACATTTGCGTAAGGATAGATTTCCTAATTTGCGCAAATCAAAGCTAATGCCATGTGTTGATGGTCCTTTTAAGGTGTTAGAGAGAATAAATGATAATGCATATAAACTTGAGCTGCCTGCAAATTTTGGGGTTAGTCCCACATGCTAGATTTGGAAGCTGAACGAGCGTTAGAATTGATTCGTAACATGGCGGCGGTTAAGCCGATGAATGAATCGGAGATTGATGCGCTTGGGGTTAGAGTTCTAGATGGTTTGTGTGCTGATCTTGATCCTGCGGTACAGGAGGCGGAGGAGGAGGATGAGTATGGCCTCCCTGAAACATCTAACCTTGAGGATGAGTCTTTGGTGGTAGAGGCTCAATCCGAACATGCCGAACCTTCTGATGTTCGCGTTAAGCCTAAATGGACCTGGAAACGGAAGGTTCATCCGGCGTCGGCTGTGCGTAGAAGTGCTAGGATCCGTACCTCTAAAAATTTCATGATGAATATGAGAGGCATCTTTTGGAATAGCAGATGATAGAGGCAAAGGTGTCCCGATGTTTCGATGAGATGGTGGCTATCGTTTTCTGTGGGAGTCGACCTTGATGATCCGACTACGAACGTGCGAGACGTCGCGCCTTAGCAATCGCTAAACCAACTTCCGAGGGTTATTGACCATGCCGGAGCACGATCAACCTGACCACGAGGGTCTATTTCCTGCGAGCAAACGAAGAACAAGCAAGAAACTGAGATTGCAATCTAGATATTGCGAATATAAGATGAATGCTTTATTGATCAAGATGGGGTTCTGTGACGTCTTGGTCTGGTCGTTGGACACAAACGAAGTATGCGAAGTTGCAGCTATGGCAAACTTTTAATCTAAACAAAACCCCCAAAGTCTAAACGACGCCCTAAGGGCTGTATATATGGAGGAAGAGGGGGGAATTTCGTGGGCCTTGAGGATGGTGTCCGAAACCAACCCTAACTCTTGTTTCCCCACACATACGGACTCTAAAAATAGCCTATACTTAAGTATTTCGAAATTACATGGGCCTGGCCCATTAATAAGGTGACGCAGCACCTAGAATAGCCTATGGACGAATATTATAAAGTGGCATCTCGTATATTTCGTCCAAGGCTTCATGCACTCCTTATGGCGGCTTCAAAGTCCTGAAATCATCACTGGTAATCCATTCTTGATCCCCTTGCGCATGCCATCAACTCCATGCGTGTTCTTGCTCCAATGTTCATCCTTCTCCAAGCTAGGCCCTTCATTTGTAAGCAAAACAAATGTATCCAATTTAGGCAGCATCATAATCTCATGAACATTAGAATCATTACCAAGAAACGAAAGTACCTGGTAATTTAATTGGCGTGCGCGAGCTCTAGTAATTGGTCCAGTATATGTAACAATGGTATTGATGTCCTCATCATCCTCCCCTTCTTGAAATGAAGTTGTCCTCGACGGAAGCTCATCTTCCTCACCCAAATAAGGCTTCAAATCTGCAATGTTAAAAGTGGGACTAGCCCCAAAATCTGCAGGTAGCTCAAGTTTATATGCATTATCATTTATTCTCTCTAACACCTTAAAAGGACCATCAGCACGTGGCATTAGCTTTGATTTGCGCAGATTAGGAAATCTATCTTTACGCAAATGTAACCAAACAAGATCTCCAGGTGCAAACACAACATGTTTTCTACCCTTATCTCCAGCAAGTTTATATTTAGCATTCATACGCTCAATGTTTTCCTTAGTTAACTCATGCATTTTTAGAATCAATTCAGAACGTTCTTTAGCATCAAAATTAACCTTCTCCGAAGATGGAAGAGGCAACAAATCAATAGGTGCATGAGGTAGGAAACCATGCACAATTTCAAAAGGGCACATCTTAGTAGTAGAATGCAATGAACGATTATAAGCAAATTCAATATGAGGCAAGCATTCTTCCCACATTTTCTTGTTATTCTTCAAAACAGCCCTAAGCATAGTAGACAATGTTCTATTGACTACTTCAGTTTGTTCATCAGTTTGGGGGTGACAAGCAGTACTAAAAAGCAGCTTAGTCCCCAACGTATCCCATAAACATCTCCAAAAGTGGCTAAGAAATTTAGTATCACGATCTGAAACAATAGTATTTGGCACACCATGTAAGCGAATAATTTCACGAAAGAACAAATCAGCAACATTAACAGCATCATCGCTTTTATGACATGGTATAAAGTGTGCCATTTTCGAGAACCTATCCACGACAACAAATATGCTATCCCTCCCCTTCTTTGTTCGAGGTAAACCTAAAACAAAGTCCATAGATATATCCTCCCAAGGAACACTAGGTACAGGCAAAGGCATATATAAACCATGAGGATTGAGTCGTGACTTAGCTCTTTGACATGTAGTGCAGCGAGCAACAAAACGCTCAACATCCCGTCTCATCTTTGGCCAAAAGAAATATGTAGCAAGGATATCCTCCATCTTCTTGACGCCAAAGTGTCCCATTAATCCTCCTCCATTCGCCTCCTGCAACAACAAAAGACGAACGGAGCTAGCTGGAATGCATAGCTTGTTAGCACGAAACACAAATCCATCGTTAAGAACGAACTTGTTCCAAGTTCTCCCTTCCTTACAATTCTGCAATACATCTTTGAATTCAGCATCATGAACATATTGATCTTTGATGGTCTCCAAACCAAATATTTTAAAGTCAAGTTGTGAAAGCATAGTATAACGACGAGACAATGCATCAGCAATAACATTTTCTTTACCCTTCTTGTGTTTAATGACATAAGGGAAAGTCTCAATGAATTCAACCCATTTAGCATGTCTACGGTTCAGTTTTGCTTGACTTTTAATGTGTTTCAAAGATTCATGATCTGAATGTATAACAAATTCCTTGGGCCATAAATAATGTTGCCATGTTTCTAAGGTCCGAACAAGAGCATATAATTCTTTATCATAAGTAGAATAGTTCAGACTAGGCCCACTCAATTTTTCAGAAAAGTATGCAACAGGTTTGCCATCTTGTAATAACACACCTCCTAATCCAATTCCACTAGCATCACATTCAAGCTCAAAAGTCTTATTGAAATTAGGAAGTTGGAGTAAAGGAGCATGTGTCAACTTATCTTTCAATACCGTGAAGGCTTCTTCCTGTGCGGTACCCCAAACAAAAGGCACATCCTTCTTTGTAAGCTCGTTGAGAGGTGCAGCAATGGTGCTGAAATCTCTCACAAAACGCCTATAGAAACCAGCGAGGCCAAGGAAACTACTCACTTGTGTGACCGTTTTGGGCTGCGGCCAACTCTCAATAGCTTCAATCTTGGCTTTATCAACTTCAATTCCCTGTCGAGTAACAACATAGCCAAGAAAAGATACTCGGTCGGTGCAAAAGGTGCACTTTCCAAGGTTACCAAACAAACGTGCATCACGTAGAGCAATAAAAACAGCACGTAAATGTTCCAAATGTTCCTCCAAAGATTTGCTATAAATCAATATGTCATCAAAATAAACTACCACAAATCGTCCAATGAAAGCACGTAAAACTTCGTTCATTAACCTCATGAAAGTACTAGGTGCATTAGTTAACCCAAAAGGCATGACTAACCACTCATATAATCCAAACTTAGTTTTAAATGTTGTTTTCCATTCATCTCCCAATTTCATACGAATTTGATGGTATCCACTACGCAAATCAATTTTGGAGAATATTGTAGAGCCACTCAATTCATCAAGCATATCATCTAGCCTAGGAATAGGATGACGATAACGAATAGTAATGTTATTAATGCCTCTACAATCAACGCACATACGCGACGTACCATCCTTTTTCGGCACTAAAATGATAGGAACAGCACAAGGACTAAGGGATTCGCGTATATAACCTTTGTCGAGCAGTTCTTGTACTTGACGCATAATCTCCTTCGTCTCCTCTGGATTGGTACGGTATGGTGCACGGTTGGGTAATTATGCACCGGGAATTAAGTCAATTTGATGCTCAATCCCTCGAATAGGTGGTAATCCCGGTGGCACGTCTTGTGGAAAGACGTCAGCGAACTCCTGCAAAATGTTGGTGACAGCAAGAGGCAAAGAGGAAGGCACGTCCTCAAATGAAAATAATGCCTCTTTGCACACAAAAGCATAACAAAAAGATTTTCTAAAATCTAGATCATCAATATCGGATTTGGTGGCAAGTAAACATGCACTTTTCAATTTAATTTCAGAAGCAACACTAGATTGTTTATTATTATTAGGCTGCATTTGTTGCTCAAATTATTTTGCCATAATCTGATTTTCACTCTTATTTTTCTCCTGTTTTGCTTTATTAGCTCTATTAATATCATCTTTCAAAATGGAATCAGGAGTCATAGGAAGCAAAGTAATATTTTTATCCTTATGAACAAGAGTATACTGATTGTTTCTACCATGGTGAACAGAATTTTTATCAAATTGCCATGGTCTACCAAGTAATAAGGAACATGCTTGCATAGGTACCACATCACAATCAACATAATCAGCATATGTAGAGATACTAAAATGCACACGAATAGTACGTGTTACCTTAACCTTGCCGCTGTTGTTGAACCATTGGATGTAGTAAGGATGTGGATGTGCTTGTGGTGAGAGATAGCTTCTCCACCATCTCCATGCTAGCCAAGTTGTTGCAACTCCCTCCATCTATGATCACGCGAACAGAACGTTCCTTCACAACTCCCTTTGTATGGAACAAATTATGCCTCTGATTTTGCTTAGCTTGTGTAACCTGCACACTCAAAACACGTTGAGCAACTAAACATTCATACCTGTCAGCATCTTCAGGAGCCATGTATTGCGTCTCATGATCAGAATCGTCTCCACCGTGTTCGTCACGTGTAATAAGAGCCAAAGTCTCCTCATCATAGTCACTAGCGGACTCATACCCACCATCCTCATTAACAATCATCACATGCTTAGATGGGCATTCTCTCGCATAATGACCTCCACCCTTGCAACGTCGACAAATAATATCATGTGTTTGCCCTGTTGATGCCATGGATGAAGAAGAGCTTGATGAGGACATGACTACCTTGGATACGACCAAAAATATTGCATACATGCATATTTGTCAGGTGATTTCTAATGCAAACTATTCAATAGTCTATTTATGTTATCCAGAACAAAAATACTTCACACACTTTTGTGTTTTGTCTAATTGCAGGTGTATGGGACATTTGTTCAATCCACATATGAAGATAAGGGAAAAGGAGAAGTTTAGGTTGTGTTCAAAAAGTCCTCTCACGTCACTTTTGGGCCAAGAGAAGATAGAGTCCAAGTCTCTCACGTTCTGGATTCAGATTCGGACTGCACAGACATACCTGACTCAAAACGCCAACAACTTTTTTCATACGGACTCCGAATTGGGTGATTCTTTTTTTGTTGGAAACTAGATTTCGTGCTCTTTCCAACCCAATTGGATTCACCTTAAAATTCGTCCGGAGCGTTGAGTTACGGACGAAACAATCTGACGTTGCAGCAGAATCCGAGTCAAACTACAAGCCCAAAGTTGTTGCATCACCTCCACTTGGGCCCATGAGCCTTGTACGACCTAGGGTTAGTTTTAGGCTGCCTTGGGACGTCCTCCCACCTCCTTGGCCGCCACCCCTTGCTCCTATATAAGTAGATCCATCTAGTAGCTTTTTCCTGGGGTTTTGTTTAGATTAAAAGTTTGCCTTGGCTGCAACTTCTCGTACTTCGTTTGTGTCCAACGACCAGACCAAGACGTCACAGAACCCCACCTTGATCAATAAAGCTTTCAACTTATATTCGCAATATCCAGATTGCAATCTTAGTTTCTTGCTTGTTCTTCATTTGCTTGCAGGAAACAGACCCTCGTGGTCAGGTTGATCGTGCTCCGGCGTGGTCAATAACCCTCGGAAGTTGGTTTAGCGATTGCTAAGGCGCGACGTCTCGCACGTTCGTAGTCGGATCGTCAAGGTCGACTCCCACAGAAAACGATAGCCACCATCTCATCGAAACATCGGGACACCTTTGCCTCTATCAGAGCTCTTTGCAGGCCCAGAAGGTGTGCTCTTGGCAGATAGTGGTGATTGTGCCTGCTTTATTGTATCACGGTTGGAGGTGGCAGCCGACGGAGGCGCCGGTGTAGCAGAACGTGTGGAAGTAGATGATGCACGTGGTGTCCATGATGAAGGTCGACCTGCAGAAAAATTAGTCCGCGCCAATGCCTGTCGATCCCGCACTTCACGTTCAGCTTTACAAGCAAGATGGAATAAACGAGTTATATTAGTATAGTCCGTATACTCTAGAATCGTCTGAATCTCTCTATTTAATCCACCCATAAAACGTGCAAGCATAGCTTCATTCTCCTCAACAATACCACATCTAATCATGCCAGTTTGTAATTCCTGATAATATTCTTCTACAGAATTTTTCCCCTGTCTTAAGCGCTGCAATTTTTGAAGTAATTCACGTTGATAATATGGTGGAACCCAACGAGTACGCATAGCAGTTTTCAAAGCAGCCCAAGTAGCAGGAATAGGATATAATCTACAATGCTCAGACCACCAAACACATGCAAAACTAGTGAATGCACAAACAGCAGCAGGAACACGTCTTTCCTCAGGATATTGTAAACATGTAAATCGTTGTTCAGCTTCTAACTCCCAAGTAAGATATATATCAGGAACATATCTACCATCAAATGGTGGAATATTCAATTTTAGTTTACGGAGATAGTCATGATCTTGTACCTGAGGGTGAGCCCTACCATTGCCATTATTTGCAAGTGGACGACCTGGCGGTTGCTGTGCTGGTGGTGGCACGTAGTTCTGATTTTGATCAAACTCATCCTCGTAATCTCCGGCAAAATCATCCTCCTCCGCATCAGCAGCCACAGAAGTATCAACAGCAGTACCAACAGTTTGGCCAGGTGCAAGAGGGAGACGGCTCGCTCGGCGGAGGGCTGTTTCACGATGTGTAGGTAGTCGTCGTCGTTGTTGTTGTAGAGGTGCGTTAGGTGCAGCCGGTGGTGGTGGTGGAAGACGCGCGAGCAATTCATTAAACCTGTTATCGAGCTTTGTTTCGAACGTCTTCTCCATGTCATCTATCTTCTCCATGGCCTCTTCAAATCTGTTTAGCACATCTTGCACCTGTCCATTCATCATTCGCTGAAATTTATCATGCAACTCCTTATTCGTCATGTTCTCCCAGTCAGTCTCATCGGATTGTGATCCTGCCATGGTTAGTAGCAATAGAAACACACAAGAATATGATCCTACACACTACTAACAAGTGATGGTGGTGGCGGGTGTCACAAATCGGTCAAGCAAATCTCAAATTCTTACCAGTTCTTACCCAGCAGCAGGCGGTGATCGGCAACCGTTGTAGTCAAAACTCTCAAAAGCTTGGATAGAGCGATTGCCAGGGAGAGTCAAACGCACGACGTAGATGTATGTGGAGCTGGGAAGGCTTATAGTATGGTAGCAAAAAGGGTCAGCAATAATCAATTCAGAGATGCAAAGTTGAATAAACGCTCAATGACGGTACTGTGCTGGTCCTCGGCTAGACCGTGCTAGAGACGCGAGCCTAGAACATTAACAAAATCACGGCGCTGCATGTAAATAAGGGAAAAGCACACTCTGGAACTCTCTTTTTTTCGCTCTTTTTTTTGTGCTCCTTTTTTTTGCGCTCCTTTTTTTGCGCTCCTCTTTTTTTTTGCGAAAAATCACTATAGTGGCGAGTGTCTCAATACTCTTCCCTCGTCAAACTGATAGGATGGGCACGAAATTTTTTTTTTCACTTTTTTTTCGGAAATCAGGGCAGCGACGACGAAAAAGTGCGACAAAAAATCACTATGATGGCACGTGGCTCAAAAGACTCAGAAAAGCCTAAAAATAGGATAGGGAAAAAAATTTGCCCGTGAAAATTTTGGCCTAAAAACTGCCCGGGGGTCTCCAGACTCTTTTTTTTTCGAGACCTACGCACGCAAGGAAACACGAAACGGAATTGAGATTGATCTCAAGAACAAACCTAATATGAGAAGAACTCGGATTGGTGGTGGATATATGGTTGTGGTATATGGCAGCGGTGGTGGTATATGGTAGCGGTGGTGGAATAAGGATACGGATTGGTGGAGGTATATGGATACGGATTCAGAGCGGTGGCGGATAAGCAATAGAGGTAGATGGGCGATGATGATGGTGCGGCGGCGGCGTGACAACTTATGACCAGAACTCGAAACTCTAAAAGACTAGACTCTAAGACCAGCAACTTGACACGACGATGCAACCGCGGAATCAACAAAGCAAAAACCCTAAAAAGATTATGCAAAGGCTCAGATTGGTTCGGATATGATGAACTAACCCTAATTTTTTTGTGGCTTTTTCGTGGACTGTAGGTATGAAGAACAGACTCGATCTAATCTACGAAAAACTGTAAAATCTCACAGAGCAACCTGGAAATCTGATACCACTTGATAGAGGCAAAGGTGTCCCGATGTTTCGATGAGATGGTGGCTATCGTTTTCTGTGGGAGTCGACCTTGACGATCCGACTACGAACGTGCAAGACGTCGCGCCTTAGCAATCGCTAGACCAACTTCCGAGGGTTATTGACCACGCCGGAGCACGATCAACCTGACCACGAGGGTCTGTTTCCTGCAAGCAAACGAAGAACAAGCAAGAAACTGAGATTGCAATCTGGATATTGCGAATATAAGATGAAAGCTTTATTGATCAAGGTGGGGTTCTGTGACGTCTTGGTCTGGTCGTTGGACAGAAACGAAGTACGAGAAGTTGCAGCTATGGCGAACTTTTAATCTAAACAAAACCCAAAGTCTAAACGACGCCCTAAGGGCTGTATATATGGAGGAAGAGGGGGGGGGGAATTTCGTGGCCCTTGAGGGTGGGGTCCGAAACCAACCCTAACTCTTGTTTCCCCACACATACGGACTCTAAAAATAGCCTATACTTAAGTATTTCGAAATTACATGGGCCTGGCCCATTAATAAGGTGACGCAGCACCTCGAATAGCCTATGGACGAATATTATGAAGTGGCATCTCGTATATTTCGTCCAGGGCTTCATGCACTCCTTATGGCGGCTTCAAAGTCCTGAAATCATCACTTGTAACTCCGTTCTTGATCCCCTTGCTCATGCCATCAACTCCATGTGTGTTCTTGCTCCAATGTTCATCCTTCTCCAAGCTAGGACCTTCATTTGTAAGCAAAACAAATGTATCCAATTTAGGCAGCATCATAATCTCATGAACATTAGAATCATTACCAAGAAACGAAAGTACCTGGTAATTTAATTGGCGTGCGCGAGCTCTAGTAATTGGTCCAGTATATGTAACAATGGTATAGATGTCCTCATCATCCTCCCCTTCTTGAAATGAAGTTGTCCTCGACGGAAGCTCATCTTCCTCACCCAAATAAGGCTTCAAATCTACAATGTTAAAAGTGGGACTAACCCCAAAATCTGCAGGTAGCTCTAGTTTATATGCATTATCATTTATTCTCTCTAACACCTTAAAAGGACCATCAGCACGTGGCATTAGCTTTGATTTGCGCAGATTAGGAAATCTATCTTTACGCAAATGTAACCAAACAAGATCTCCAGGTGCAAACACAACATGTTTTCTACCCTTATCTCCAGCAAGTTTATATTTAGCATTCATACGCTCAATGTTTTCCTTAGTTAACTCATGCATTTTGAGAATCAATTCAGAACGTTCTTTAGCATCAAAATTAACCTTCTCCGAAGATGGAAGAGGCAACAAATCAATAGGTGCACGAGGTAGGAAACCATACACAATTTCAAAAGGGCACATCTTTGTAGTAGAATGCAATGAACGATTATAAGCAAATTCAATATGAGGCAAGCATTCTTCCCACATTTTCTTGTTATTCTTCAAAACAGCCCTAAGCATAGTAGACAATGTTCTATTGACTACTTCAGTTTGTCCATCAGTTTGGGGGTGACAAGTTGTACTAAAAAGCAGCTTAGTCCCCAACTTAGCCCATAAACATCTCCAAAAGTGGCTAAGAAATTTAGTATCACGATCTGAAACAATAGTATTTGGCACACCATGTAAGCGAATAATTTCACGAAAGAACAAATCAGCAACATTAACAGCATCATCGCTTTTATGACATGGTATAAAGTGTGCCATTTTCGAGAACCTATCCACGACAACAAATATGCTATCCCTCCCCTTCTTTGTTCGAGGTAAACCTAAAACAAAGTCCATAGATATATCCTCCCAAGGAACACTAGGTACAGGCAAAGGCATATATAAACCATGAGGATTGAGTCGTGACTTAGCTCTTTGACATGTAGTGCAGCGAGCAACAAAACGCTCAACATCCCGTCTCATCTTTGGCCAAAAGAAATGTGTAGCAAGGATATCCTCCGTCTTCTTGACGCCAAAGTGTCCCATTAATCCTCCTCCATGCGCCTCCTGCAACAACAAAAGACGAACGGAGCTAGCTGGAATGCATAGCTTGTTAGCACGAAACACAAATCCATCGTTAAGAACGAACTTGTTCCAAGTTCTCCCTTCCTTACAATTCTGCAATACATCTTTAAATTCAGCATCATGAACATATTGATCTTTGATGGTCTCCAAACCAAATATTTTAAAGTCAAGTTGTGAAAGCATAGTATAACGACGAGACAATGCATCAGCAATAACATTTTCTTTACCCTTCTTGTGTTTAATGACATAAGGGAAAGTCTCAATGAATTCTACCCATTTAGCATGTCTACGGTTCAGTTTTGCTTGACTTTTAATGTGTTTCAAAGATTCATGATCAGAATGTGTAACAAATTCCTTGGGCCATAAATAATGTTGCCATGTTTCTAATGTCCGAACAAGAGCATATAATTCTTTATCATAAGTAGAATAGTTCAGACTAGGCCCACTCAATTTTTCAGAAAAGTATGCAACAGGTTTGCCATCTTGTAATAACACACCTCCTAATCCAATTCCACTAGCATCACATTCAAGCTCAAAAGTCTTATTGAAATTAGGAAGTTGGAGTAAAGGAGCATGTGTCAACTTATCTTTCAATACTGTGAAGGCTTCTTCCTGTGCGGTACCCCAAACAAAAGGCACATCCTTCTTTGTAAGCTCGTTGAGAGGTGCAGCAATGGTGCTGAAATCTCTCACAAAACGCCTATAGAAACCAGCGAGGCCAAGGAAACTACTCACTTGTGTGACCGTTTTGGGCTGCGGCCAACTCTCAATAGCTTCAATCTTGGCTTTATCAACTTCAATTCCCTGTGGAGTAACAACATAGCCAAGAAAAGATACTCGGTCGGTGCAAAAGGTGCACTTTCCAAGGTTACCAAACAAACGTGCATCACATAGAGCAATAAAAACAGCACGTAAATGTTCCAAATGTTCCTCCAAAGATTTGCTATAAATCAATATGTCATCAAAATAAACTAAAACAAATCGTCCAATGAAAGCACGTAAAACTTCGTTCATTAACCTCATGAAAGTACTAGGTGCATTAGTTAACCCAAAAGGCATGACTAACCACTCATATAATCCAAACTTAGTTTTAAATGTTGTTTTCCATTCATCTCCCAATTTCATACGAATTTGATGGTATCCACTACGCAAATCAATTTTGGAGAATATTGTAGAGCCACTCAATTCATCAAGCATATCATCTAGCCTAGGAATAGGATGACGATAACGAATAGTAATGTTATTAATGCCTCTACAATCAACGCACATACGCGACGTACCATCCTTTTTCGGCACTAAAATGATAGGAACAGCACAAGGACTAAGGGATTCGCGTATATAACCTTTGTCGAGCAGTTCTTGTACTTGACGCATAATCTCCTTCGTCTCCTCTGGATTGGTACGGTATGGTGCACGGTTGGGTAATGATGCACCGGGAATTAAGTCAATTTGATGCTCAATCCCTCGAATAGGTGGTAATCCCGGTGGCACGTCTTGTGGAAAGACGTCAGCGAACTCCTGCAAAATGTTAGTGACAGAAGGAGGCAAAGAGGAAGGCACGTCCTCGAATGAAAATAATGCCTCTTTGCACACAAAAGCATAACAAACAGATTTGCTAAAATCTAGATCATCAATATCAGATTTGGTGGCGAGTAAACATGCACTTTTCAATTTAATTTCAGAAGCAACACTAGATTGTTTATTATTATTAGGCTGCATTTGTTGCTCAAATTATTTTGCCATAATCTGATTTTCACTCTTATTTTTCTCCTGTTTTGCTTTATTAGCTCTATTAATATCATCTTTCAAAATGGAATCAGGAGTCATAGGAAGCAAAGTAATATTTTTATCCTTATGAACAAGAGTATACTGATTGTTTCTACCATGGTGAACAAATTTTTTATCAAATTGCCATGGTCTACCAAGTAATAAGGAACATGCTTGCATAGGTACCACATCACAATCAACATAATTAGCATATGTAGAGATACTAAAATGCACACGAACAGTACGTGTTACCTTAACCTTGCCGCTGTTGTTGAACCATTGGATGTAGTAAGGATGTGGATGTGGTCTTGTGGTGAGAGATAGCTTCTCCACCATCTCCATGCTAGCCAAGTTGTTGCAACTCCCTCCATCTATGATCACGCGAACAGAACGTTCCTTCACAACTCCCTTTGTATGGAACAAATTATGCCTCTGATTTTGCTCAGCTTGTGTAACCTTCACACTCAAAACACGTTGAGCAACTAAACATTCATACCTGTCAGCATCTTCAGGAGCCATGTATTGCGTCTCATGGTCAGAATCGTCTCCACCGTGTTCGTCACGTGTAATAAGAGCCAAAGTCTCCTCATCATAGTCACTAGCGAACTCATACCCACCATCCTCATTAACAATCATCACACACTTAGATGGGCATTCTCTCGCATAATGACCTCCACCCTTGCAACGTCGACAAATAATATCATGTGTTTGCCCTGTTGATGCCATGGATGAAGAAGAGCTCTTTGTAGGCCCAGAAGGTGTGCTCTTGGCAGATAGTGGTGATTGTGCCTGCTTTATTGTATCACGGTTGGAGGTGGCAGCCGACGGAGGCGCCGGTGTAACAGAACGTGTGGAAGTAGATGATGCACGTGGTGTCCATGATGAAGGTCGACCTGCAGAAAAATTAGTCCGCGCCAATGCCTGTCGATCCTGCACTTCACGTTCAGCTTTACAAGCAAGATGGAATAAACGAGTTATATTAGTATAGTCCTTATACTCTAGAATCGTCTGAATCTCTCTATTTAATCCACCCATAAAACGTGCAAGCATAGCTTCATTCTCCTCAACAATACCACATCTAATCATGCCAGTTTGTAATTCCTGATAATATTCTTCTACAGAATTTTTTCCCTGTCTTAAGCGCTGCAATTTTTGAAGTAATTCACGTTGATAATATGGTGGAACCCAATGAGTACGCATAGCAGTTTTCAAAGCAGCCCAAGTAGCAGGAATAGGATATAATCTACAATGCTCAGACCACCAAACACATGCAAAACTAGTGAATGCACAAACAGCAGCAGGAACACGTCTCTCCTCGGGATATTGTAAACATGTAAATCGTTGTTCAGTTTCTAACTCCCAAGTAAGATATATATCAGGAACATATCTACCCTCAAATGGTGGAATATTCAATTTTAGTTTAGGGAGATGGTCATGATCTCGTACCTGAGGGTGAGCCCTACCATTGCCATTATTTGCATGTGGACGACCTGGTGGTTGCTGTGCTGGTGGTGGCACGTAGTTCTGATTTTGATCAACCTCATCCTCGTAATCTCCGGCAAAATCATCCTCCTCCGCATCAGCAGCCACAGAAGTATCAACAGCAGCACCAACAGTTTGGCCAGGTGCAAGAGGGAGACGGCTCGCTCGGCGGAGGGCTGTTTCACGATGTGTAGGTAGTCGTCGTTGTTGTTGTTATAGAGGTGCGTTAGGTGCAGCCGGTGGTGGTGGTTGAAGACGCGCGAGCAATTCATTAAACCTGTTATCGAGCTTTGTTTCGAACGTGTTCTCCATGTCATCTATCTTCTCCATGGCCTCTTCAAATCTGTTTAGCACATCTTGCACCTGTCCATTCATCATTCGCTGAAATTTATCATGCAACTCCTTATTCGTCATGTTCTCCCAGTCAGTCTCTTCGCCTTGTGATCCTGCCATGGTTAGTAGCAATAGAAACACACAAGAATATGATCCTACAGACTACTAACAAGTGATGGTGGTGGCGGGTGTCACAAATCCGTCAAGAAAATCTCAAATTCTTACCAGTTCTTACCCAGCAGCAGGCGGTGATCGGCAACCGTTGTAGTCAAAACTCTCAAAAGCTTGGATAGAGTGATTGCCAGGGAGAGTCAAACGCACGGCGTAGATGTATGTGGAGCTGGGAAGGCTTATAGTATGGTAGCAAAAAGGATCAGCAATAATCAATTCAGAGATGCAAAGTTGAATAAACGCTCAACGACGGTACTGTGCTGGTCCTAGGCTAGACCATGCTAGAGACGCGAGCCTAGAACACTAACAAAATCACGGCGCTGCTCGTAAATAAGGGAAAAGCACACTCTGGAACTCTCTTTTTTTTCGCTCTTTTTTTGCGCTCGTTTTTTTTGCGCTCCTTTTTTTGCGCCTCTTTTTTTTGCGAAAAATCACTATAATGGCGAGTGTCTCAAAACTCTTCCCTCGTCAAACTGATAGGATGGGCACGAAATTTTTTTTTCACTTTTTTTTTCGGAAATCAGGGCAGCGACGACGAAAAAGTGCGACAAAAAATCACTATGATGGCACGTGCCTCAAAAGACTCAGAAAAGCCTAACAATAGGATAGGGAAAAAAATTTGCCCGTGAAAATTTTGGCCTAAAAACTGCCCGGGGGTCTCTAGACTCTTTTTTTTTCGAGACCTACGCACGCAAGGAAACACGAAACGGAATTGAGATTGATCTCAAGAACAAACCTAATATGAGAAGAACTCGGATTGGTGGTGGATATATGGTTGTGGTATATGGCAGCGGTGGTGGTATATGGTAGCGGTGGTGGAATAAGGATACGGATTGGTGGTGGTATATGGATACGGATTCAGAGCGGTGGCGGATAAGCAATGGAGGTAGATGGGCGATGATGATGGTGCGGTGGCGGCGTGACAACTTATGACCAGAACTCGAAACTCTAAAAGACTAGACTCTAAGACCAGCAACTTGACACGACGATGCAACCGCAAAATCAACAAAGCAAAAACCCTAAAAAGATTATGCAAAGGCTCAGATTGGTTCGGATATGATGAACTAACCATAAATTTTTTTTTGTGGTTTTTTCGTGGACTGTAGGTATGAAGAACAGACTCGATCTAATCTACGAAAAATTGTAAAATCTCACCGAGCAACCTGGAAATCTGATACCACTTGATAGAGGCAAAGGTGTCCCGATGTTTCGATGAGACGGTGGCTATCGTTTTCTGTGGGAGTCGACCTTGACGATCCGACTACGAACGTGCAAGACGTCGCGCCTTAGCAATCGCTAAACCAACTTCCGAGGGTTATTGACCACGCCGGAGCACGATCAACCTGACCACGAGGGTCTGTTTCCTGCAAGCAAACGAAGAACAAGCAAGAAACTGAGATTGCAATCTGGATATTGCGAATATAAGATGAAAGCTTTATTGATCAAGGTGGGGTTCTGTGACGTCTTGGTCTAGTCGTTGGACACAAACGAAGTACGAGAAGTTGCAGCTATGGCGAACTTTTAATCTAAACAAAACCCAAAGTCTAAACGACGCCCTAAGGGCTGTATATATGGAGGAAGAGGGGGGAATTTCGTGGCCCTTGAGGGTGGGGTCCGAAACCAACCCTAACTCTTGTTTCCCCACACATACGGACTCTAAAAATAGCCTATACTTAAGTATTTCGAAATTACATGGGCCTGGCCCATTAATAAGGTGACGCAACACCTAGAATAGCCTATGGACGAATATTATGAAGTGGCATCTCGTACATTTCGTCCAGGGCTTCATGCACTCCTTATGGCGGCTTCAAAGTCCTGAAATCATCACTTGTAACTCCGTTCTTTATCCCCTTGCGCATGCCATCAACTCCATGTGTGTTCTTGCTCCAATGTTCATCCTTCTCCAAGCTAGGCCCTTCATTTGTAAGCAAAACAAATGTATCCAATTTAGGCAGCATCATAATCTCATGAACATTAGAATCATTACCAAGAAACGAAAGTACCTGGTAATTTAATTGGCGTGCGCGAGCTCTTGTAATTGGTCCAGTATATGTAACAGTTGGGGCTGTGGGCGTAACAATGGTATTGATGTCCTCATCAAGAAGGGTTTATTGAGTTGTTAGCTAGAGAGTGGGGAAAAGACTCGGGGGGAAGATCACCCATTGAGCGGTGGCAGTGTAAGATTCTTCATCTTCGAAGGTTCCTTCGTGGATGGGCTAAGCACACGAATGTGATATATAAGGCTGAGAAGGAAAGACTCCTTATGATTATTCATTCCCTTGAGTTAAAAGCTGAAACCTCTATTTTAGATACTTCCCAGCTGGAGTCTAAAGTGGAGGCCGAGTTAGGGTTGAAAGAGCTTCTCCGCAAGGAGGAATTGAAATGGGCTTTGAGAGCTAAGGTTCGTAAGGTTGTCCAAGGAGAGGACAACACTCAATTCTTTCATATGATTGCTAATGGAAAGCATCGTAAGAAGAGAATTTTTCAATCAGAACAAGATGAAGGGACGATAGTTGGTCAGGAAAACCTGAAAGTTTACATTACCAAGTATTATAAGAAGTTGTTTGGATCTCCGGAAGAGAGTTTTGTGTCCCTGGATGAGTCAAGAGTTGAGGATGTTCCCCAACTTGAGACGAAAGAGAATGAGATTTTGACTGCTCCTTTTACGGAGAAAGAGGTGTTTGAGGCCATTTCAAAAATGAAGAACAATAAAGCGCCAGGACCAGATGGGTTTCCGGCGGAGTTCTACAAAAAGTGCTGGCATTTTATTAAGGGTGAACTGTTGCCGATGTTTCATGATTTGTTCAATGGTCAGCTTCATTTGTTCAAGCTCAATTTTGGAACGATAACTCTTCTTCCTAAGAAGACAGAGGCTATTCGCATTGAGCAGTTCAGGCCTATCTGTTTGCTTAATGTCAGTTTCAAAATTTTCACCAAGGTTGGGACGAACAGACTCACGTAGATTGCGCATTCAGTTGTGCAACCGTCCCAGACCGCTTTCATGCCAGACAGAAATATCCTTGAAAGGGTGGTCGTCTTGCATGAAACGCTCCATGAGATTCACTCAAAAAAACTAGATGGTGTGGTTTTTAAAGTGGATTTTGAAAAAGCATACGATAAAGTTAAATGGCCTTTCCTTCAACAGGCGTTGCGTATGAAAGGATTTGACAAGGCCTGGCGAGACCAGATTGAGTCCTTTACGCAAAAAGGGAGTGTAGGGATTAAAGTGAATGATGATATAGGTCACTATTTCCAGACACACAAAGGACTAAGGCAAGGAGATCCCATGTCACCGATTCTATTTAACATAGTGGTTGATGTGTTATCCATTTTAATAGGTCGGGCTAAGGATGCGGGGCAGGTTTCGGGCTTGGTTCCGCACCTAGTTGATGGTGGTATATCCATTCTGCGGTATGCCGATGATACTATCATCTTTATCGAGCATGACTTGGCGAAAGCAAGGAACATGAAGCTTGTGTTGTGCTTATTTGAACAATTGTCTGGACTCAAGATTAACTTCCATAAGAGCGAACTGTTTTTCTTTGGAAGAGCTAATGAGGACCAGGAGGCGTATAAGCAATTGTTCGGATGTGAGTTGGGTTCGCTACCGTTTACATACCTAGGTATACCCATTCACCATCGTAAGCTGATGAACAAGGAGTGGAAGTGCATCGAGGATCGTTTTGAAAAGAAACTGAGCTGTTGGAATGTCATATGGAGGTCGATTAATTCTGATTAATTCGGTCTTAACCAGTATGCCCGTGTTTCTTTTATCCTTTTTTGAGGTCCCGGTGGGGGTCAGGAAGAGGTTAGACTTTCATCGATCTCGTTTCTTTTGGCAGAATGATGAGTTGAAACGAAAGTATAGGCTTGCAAAATGGGATATCATCTGTAGGCCGAAGGACCAAGGCGGTCTAGGCATTGAAAATCTAGAGATCAAGAATAGATGTCTCCTTAGCAAGTGGCTATTTAAACTCTCGTCCGAGACAGAGGCCACATGGGCTCAGATTCTGCGAAATAAGTATCTTCAGGCTAAAACTTTGGCTCAGGTGACTGTGCGCCCGACCGATTCTCCGTTTTGGAAAGGGTTGATGAGAGTCAAGCCCCTCTTCTTTAACAGGGCAAAAATCTTAGTCGGTGATGGGGCTAACACGAGGTTCTGGGAGGATACGTGGCTTGGGGAGACGCCTCTGTCACTTCAATATCCTACTCTGTATAACATTGTTCAACGTCGAGAAGCCTATGTTGCAACTGTCTTACAGTCCACGCCTCTCAATATTAGCTTCCGGAGGACGCTAGTAGGCCATCGTTGGGAGGCATGGCTTCATCTTGTACGAAGGTTGAAGGATGTCCAGCTGTCTCGGCAGCCAGATAGATTGTTTTGGAAACTGACTAAGGCCGGCAGGTTCTCAGTCAAATCCATGTATCTGGATGTCATAAACACTAGTGTCATTCCTTGCTCGAAGCACGTCTGGAAAGTTAAGGTACCTTTGCGAATCAAAGTGTTTATGTGGTTTGTGCATAAACAAGTCATTCTGACAAAAGACAACCTGGCAAAACGCAATTGGATGGGTTCTGCTAGGTGTAGCTTTTGTGATTGTAAACAAACTATAAGGCACCTCTTTCTAGATTGTCCGCTGGCTAAGATTCTTTGGCGTTCGATTCATATTGCTTTTAATATTACTCCACCTACCTCTATCAATATGTTATTTGGAACATGGCTTGATGGGGTTAACTTGGATGTAGCAAGACACATTCGCGTCGGAGTGTGTGCCTTGTTATTGGCAGTATGGAACTGCAGAAATAATTTGGTTTTTAACAGAAAAACGAACTTTCACTTTTTGCAGGTTATCTTCAGGGCCACAGCATTGATCCGTATGTGGTCGTTACTCACTCCGACGGAGGCCACGGGGCGTTTGGCTACTGCGTCTACCCGATGGGAGATGGTAGCTCGGGGTATTTTCAACCGGTTTGGATGGCGGTCATGTAATAGGATAGGCATGTAGTGCTCCTATTATTTTCAACACATGATATTATTTGTCGACGTTGCAAGGGTGGAGGTCATTATGCGAGAGAATGCCCATCTAAACGTGTGATGATTGTTACTGAGGATGGTGGGTATGAGTCCGCTAGTGACTATGATGAGGAGACTTTGGCTCTTATTACACGTGACGAACACGGTGGAGACGATTCTGATCATGAGATGCAATACATGGTTCCTGAAGATGATGACAGGTATGAATGTTTAGTTGCTCAACGTGTTTTGAGTGTGCAGGTTACACAAGCTGAGCAAAATCAGAGGCATAATTTGTTCCATACAAAGGGAGTTGTGAAGGAACGTTCTGTTCGCGTGATCATAGATGGAGGGAGTTGCAACAACTTGGCTAGCATGGAGATGGTGGAGAAGCTATCTCTCACCACAAGACCACATCCACATCCTTACTACATCCAATGGTTCAACAACAGCGGCAAGGTTAAGGTAACACGTACTGTTCGTGTGCATTTTAGTATCTCTACATATGCTGATTATGTTGATTGTGATGTGGTACCTATGCAAGCATGTTCCTTATTACTTGGTAGACCATGGCAATTTGATAAAAATTCTGTTCATCATGGTAGAAACAATCAGTATACTCTTGTTCATAAGGATAAGAATATTACTTTGCTTCCTATGACTCCTGATTCCATTTTGAAAGATGATATTAATAGAGCTAATAAAGTAAAATAGGAGAAAAATAAGAGTGAAAATCAGATTGTGGTAAAAGAATTTGAGCAACAAATGCAGTCTAATAATAATAAACAATCTAGTGTTGCTTCTGAAATTAAATTGAAAAGTGCATGTTTACTTGCCACCAAATCTGATATTGATGATCTAAATTTAGCAAATCTGTTTGCTACGCTTTTGTGTGCAAAGAGGCATTATTTTCATTCAAGGACGTGCCTTCCTCTTTGATAGAGGCAAAGGTGTCCTGATGTTTCGATGAGATGGTGGCTATCGTTTTCTGTGGGAGTCGACCTTGACGATCTGACTATGAACGTGCGAGACGTCGCGCCTTAGCAATCGCTAAACCAACTTCCGAGGGTTATTGACCACGCCGGAGCACGATCAACCTGACCACGAGGGTCTGTTTTTTGCAAGCAAACGAAGAACAAGCAAGAAACTGAGATTGCAATCTGGCTATTGCGAATATAAGATGAAAGCTTTATTGATCAAGATGGGGTTCTGTGACGTCTTGGTCTGGTCGTTGGACACAAACGAAGTACGCGAAGTTGCAGCTATGGCGAACTTTTAATCTAACCAAAACCCAAAGTCTAAACGACGCCCTAAGGCCTGTATATATGAGGAAGAGGGGGGAATTTCGTGGCCCTTGAGGGTGGGGTCCGAAACCAACCCTAACTCTTGTTTCCCCACACATACGGACTCTAAAAATAGCCTATACTTAAGTATTTCGAAATTACATGGGCCTGGCCCATTAATAAGGTGACGCAGCACCTAGAATAGCCTATGGACGAATATTATGAAGTGGCATATCGTATATTTCGTCCAAGGCTTCATGCCCTCCTTATGGTGGCTTCAAAGTCCTGAAATCATCACTTGTAACTCCGTTCTTGATCCCCTTGCGCATGCCATCAACTCCATGCATGTTCTTGCTCCAATTTTCATCCTTCTCCAAGCTAGGCCCTTCATTTGTAAGCAAAACAAATGTATCCAATTTAGGCAGCATCATAATCTCATGAACATTAGAATCATTACCAAGAAACGAAAGTACCTGGTAATTTAATTGGCGTGCGCGAGCTCTAGTAATTGGTCCAGTATATGTAACAGTAGGGGCTGTGGGTGTAACAATGGTATTGATGTCCTCATCATCCTCCCCTTCTTGAAATGAAGTCGTCCTCGACGGAAGCTCATCTTCCTCACCCAAATAAGGCTTCAAATCTGCAATGTTAAAAGTGGGACTAACCCCAAAATCTGCAGGTAGCTCAAGTTTATATGCATTATCATTTATTTTCTCTAACACCTTAAAAGGACCATCAGCACGTGGCATTAGCTTTGATTTGCGCAGATTAGGAAATCTATCTTTACGCAAATGTAACCAAACAAGATCTCCAGGTGCAAACACAACATGTTTTCTACCCTTATCTCCAGCAAGTTTATATTTAGCATTCATACGCTCAATGTTTTCCTTAGTTAACTCATGCATTTTTAAAATCAATTCAGAACGTTCTTTAGCATCAAAATTAACCTTCTCCGAAGATGGAAGAGGCAACAAATCAATAGGTGCACGAGGTAGGAAACCATACACAATTTCAAAAGGGCACATCTTAGTAGTAGAATGCAATGAACGATTATAGGCAAATTCAATATGAGGCAAGCATTCTTCCCACATTTTCTTATTATTCTTCAAAACAGCCCTAAGCATAGTAGACAATGTTCTATTGACTACTTCAGTTTGTCCATCAGTTTGGGGGTGACAAGTAGTACTAAAAAGCATCTTAGTCCCCAACTTAGCCCATAAACATCTCCAAAAGTGGCTAAGAAATTTAGTATCATCATCTGAAACAATAGTATTTGTCACACCATGTAAGCGAATAATTTCACGAAAGAACAAATCAGCAACATTAACAGCATCATCGCTTTTATGACATGGTATAAAGTGTGCCATTTTCGAGAACCTATCCACGACAACAAATATGCTATCCCTCCCCTTTTTTGTTCGAGGTAAACCTAAAACAAAGTCCATAGATATATCCTCCCAAGGAACACTAGGTACAGGCAAAGGCATATATAAACCATGAGGATTGAGTCGTGACTTAGCTCTTTGACATGTAGTGCAGCGAGCAACAAAACGCTCAACATCCCGTCTCATCTTTGGCCAAAAGAAATGTGTAGCAAGGATATCCTCCATCTTCTTGACGCCAATGTGTCCCATTAATCCTCCTCCATGTGCCTCCTGCAACAACAAAAGACGAACGGAGCTAGCTGGAATGCATAGCTTGTTAGCACGAAACACAAATCCATTGTTAAGAATGAACTTGTTCCAAGTTCTCCCATCCTTACAATTCTGCAATACATCTTTAAATTCTGCATCATGAACATATTGATCTTTGATGGTCTCCAAACCAAATATTTTAAAGTCAAGTTGTGAAAGCAGGTTTTCCATCTTGTAATAACACACCTCCTAATCCAATTCCACTAGCATCACATTCAAGCTCAAAAGTCTTATTGAAATTAGGAAGTTGGAGTAAAGGAGCATGTGTCAACTTATCTTTCAATACCGTGAAGGCTTCTTCCTATGCGGTACCCCAAACAAAAGGCACATCCTTCTTTGTAAGCTCGTTGAGAGGTGCAGCAATGGTGCTGAAATCTCTCACAAAACGCCTATAGAAACAAGCAAGGCCAAGGAAACTCCGCACTTGTGTGACCGTTTTGGGATGTGGCCAACTCTCAATAGCTTCAATCTTGGCTTTATCAACTTCAATTCCCTGTGGAGTAACAACATAGCCAAGAAAAGATACTCGGTCGGTGCAAAAGGTGCACTTTCCAAGGTTACCAAACAAACGTGCATCATGTAGAGTAATAAAAACAGCACGTAAATGTTCCGAATGTTCCTCCAAAGATTTGCTATAAATCAATATGTCATCAAAGTAAACTACCACAAATCGTCCAATGAAAGCACGTAAAACTTCATTCATTAACCTCATGAGAGTACTAGGTGCATTAGTTAACCCAAAAGGCATGACTAACCACTCATATAATCCAAACTTAGTTTTAAATGCTGTTTTCCATTCATCTCCCAATTTCATACGAATTTGATGGTATCCACTACGCAAATCAACTTTGGAGAATATTGTAGAGCCACTCAATTCATCAAGCATATTATGTAGCCTAGGAATAAGATGACGATAACGAATAGTAATATTATTAATGCCTCTACAATCAACGCACATACGCGACGTACCATCCTTTTTCGGCACTAAAATGATAGGAACAGCACAAGGACTAAGGGATTCGCGTATATAACCTTTGTCGAGCAGTTCTTGTACTTGACGCATAATCTCCTTCGTCTCCTCTGGATTGGTACGGTATGGTGCATGGTTGGGTAATGATGCATCGGGAATTAAGTCAATTTGATGCTCAATCCCTTGAATAGGTGGTAATCCTAGTGGCACGTCTTGTGGAAAGACGTCTGTGAACTCCTGCAAAATGTTAGTGACAGCAGGAGGCAAAGAGGAAGGCACGTCCTCGAATGAAAATAATGCCTCTTTGCACACAAAAGCATAGCAAATAGATTTGCCAAAATCTAGATCATCAATATCAGATTTGGTGGGAAGAAAACATGCACTTTTCAATTTAATTTCAGCAGCAACACTAGATTGTTTATTATTATTAGGCTGCATTTGTTGCTCAAATTCTTTTGCCACAATCTGATTTTCACTCTTACTTTTCTCCTGTTTTGCTTTATTAGCTCTATTAATATCATCTTTCAAAATGGAATCAGGAGTCATAGGAAGCAAAGTAATATTCTTATCCTTATGAACAAGTGTATACTGATTGTTTCTAGCATAGTGAACAGAATTTTTATCAAATTGCCATGGTCTACCAAGTAATAAGGAACATGCTTGCATAGGTACCACATCACAATCAACATAATCAGCATATGTAGAGATACTAAAATGCACACGAACAGTACGTGTTACCTTAACCTTGTCGCTGTTGTTGAACCATTGGATGTAGTAAGGATGTGGATGTGGTCTTGTGTTGAGAGATAGCTTCTCCACCATCTCGATGCTAGCCAAATTGTTGCAACTCCCTCCATCTATGATCACGCGAACAGAACTTCCTTCACAACTCCCTTTGTATGGAACAAATTATGCCTCTGATTTTGCTCAGCTTGTGTAACCTGCACACTCAAAACACGTTGAGCAAGTAAACATTGATACCTGTCAGCATCTTCAGGAGCCATGTATTGCGTCTCATGATCAGAATCGTCTCCACCGTGTTCGTCACGTGTAATAAGAGCCAAAGTCTCCTCATCATAGTCACTAGCGGACTCATACCCACCATCCTCATTAACAATCATCACACGTTTAGATGGGCATTCTCTCGCATAATGACCTCCACCCTTGCAACGTCGACAAATAATATCATGTGTTTGCCCTGTTGATGCCATGGATGAAGAAGAGCTCTTTGCAGGCCCAGAAGGTGTGCTCTTGGCAGATAGTGGTGATTGTGCCTGCTTTATTGTATCACGGTTGGAGGTGGCAGCCGACGGAGGCGCCGGTGTAGCAGAACGTGTGGAAGTAGATGATGCACGTGGTGTCCATGAGGAAGGTCGACCTGCAGAAAAATTAGTCCGCGCCAATGCCTGTCGATCCTGCACTTCACGTTCAACTTTACAAGCAAGACGGAATAAACGAGTGATATTAGTATAGTCCTTATACTCTAGAATCGTCTGAATCTCTCTATTTAATCCACCCATAAAACGTGCAAGCATAGCTTCATTCTCCTCAACAATGCCACATCTAATCATGCCAGTTTGTAATTCCTGATAATATTCTTCTACAGAATTTTTTCCCTGTCTTAAGCGCTGCAATTTTTGAAGTAATTCACGTTGATAATATGGTGGAACCCAACAAGTACGCATAGCAGTTTTCAAAGCAGCCCAAGTAGCAGGAATAGGATATAATCTACAATGCTCGGACCACCAAACACATGCAAAACTAGTGAATGCACAAACAGCAGCAGGAACACGTCTCTCCTCGGGATATTGTAAACATGTAAATCGTTGTTCAGTTTCTAACTCCCAAGTAAGATATATATCAGGAACATATCTACCCTCAAATGGTGGAATATTCAATTTTAGTTTAGGGAGATGGTCATGATCTCGTACCTGAGGGTGAGCCCTACCATTGCCATTATTTGCATGTGGACGACCTGGTGGTTGCTGTGCTGGTGGTGGCACATAGTTCTGATTTTGATCAACCTCATCCTCGTAATCGCCAGCAAAATCATCCTCCTCCGCATCAGCAGCAGGAGCCACAGAAGTAGCAACAGCAGCACCAACAGTTTGGCCAGGCGCAAGAGGAAGACGGCTCGCTCGGCGGAGGGCTGTTTCACGATGTGTAGGTAGTCGTCGTCGTCGTCGTCGTCGTTGTTGTTGTTGTTGTTGTTGTTGTTGTTGTTGTTGTTGTAGAGGTGCGTTAGGTGCCGCCGGTGGTGGTGGTGGAAGACGCGCGAGCAATTCATTAAACCTGTTATCAAGCTTTATTTCGAACGTCTTCTTCATGTCATCTATCTTCTCCATGGCGTCTTCAAATCTGTTTAGCACATCTTGCACCTGTCCATTCATCATTTGCTGAAATTTATCATGCAACTCCTTATTCGTCATGTTGTCCCAGTCAGTCTTGTCGGCTAGTGATCCTGCCATGGTTAGCAACAATAGAAACACACAAGAATATGATCCTACAGAATACTAACAAGAGGTGGTGGTGGTGTCACAAATCCGTCAAGCAAATCTCAAATTTTTACCAGTTCTTACCCAGCAGCAGGCGGTGATCGGCAACCATTGTAGTCAAAACTCTCAAAAGCTTGGATAGAGCGATTGCCAGGGAGAGTCAAACGCACGACGTAGATGTATGTGGAGCTGGGAAGGCTTATAGTATGGTAGCAAAAAGGGTCAGCAATAATCAATTCAGAGATGCAAAGTTGAATAAACGCTCAACGACGGTACTGTGCTGGTCCTAGGCTAGACCGTGCTAGAGACGCGAGCCTAGAACACTAACAAAATCACGGCGCTGCATGTAAATAAGGGAAAAGCACGCTCTGGAACTTTTTTTTTGCTATATTTTTTTTTGCGCTCCTCTTTTTTTTGCGAAAAATCACTATAATGGCGAGTGTCTCAAAACTCTTCCCTCGTCAAACTGGTAGGATGGCACGAAAATTTTTTGTTCACTTTTTTTTTGGAAATCAGGGCAGCGACGACGAAAAAGTGCGACAAAAAATCACTATGATGGCACGTGGCTCAAAAGACTCAGAAAAGCCTAAAAATAGGATAGGGAAAAAAAATTTTGCCCGTGAAAATTTTGGCCTAAAAACTGCCCGGGGGTCTCCAGACTCTTTTTTTTTCCGAGACCTACGCAGGCAAGGAAACACGAATCGGAATTTAGATTGATCTCAAGAACAAACCTAATATGAGAAGAACTCAGATTGGTGGTGGATATATGGTTGTGGTATATGGCAGCGGTGGTGGTATATGGTAGCGGTGGTGGTATATGGATACGGATTGGTGGTGGTATATGGATATGGATTCAGAGCGGTGGCGGATAAGCAAAAGTGGTAGATGGGCGATGGTGCGGCGGCGGCGTGACAACTTATGTCCAGAACTCGAAACTCTAAAAGACTAGACTCTAAGACCAGCAACTTGACACGACGATGCAACCGCAAATTCAACAAAGCAAAAACCCTAAAAAGATTATGCAAAGGCTCAGATTGGTTCGGATATGATGAACTAACCCTAACTTTTTTGTGTGGCTTTTTCATGGACTGTAGGTATGAAGAACAGACTCGATCTAATCTACGAAAAACTGTAAAATCTCACCGAGCAACCTGGAAATCTGATACCACTTGATAGAGGCAAAGGTGTCCCGATGTTTCGATGAGATGGTGGCTATCGTTTTCTGTGGGAGTCGACCTTGACGATCCGACTACGAACGTGCGAGACGTCGCGCCTTAGCAATCGCTAAACCAACTTCCGAGGGTTATTGACCACCCCGGAGCACGATCAACCCGACCACGAGGGTCTGTTTTCTGCAAGCAAACAAAGAACAAGCAAGAAACTGAGATTGCAATCTGGATATTGCGAATATAAGTTGCAGCTATGGCAAACTTTTAATCTAAACAAAACCCAAAGTCTAAACGACGCCCTAAGGGCTGTATATATGAGGAAGAGGGGGGAATTTCGTGGCCCTTGATGGTGGGGTCCGAAACCAACCCTAACTCTTGTTTCCCCACACATACGGACTCTAAAAATAGCCTATACTTAAGTATTTCGAAATTACATGGGCCTGGCCCATTAATAAGGTGACGCAGCACCTAGAATAGCCTATGGACGAATATTATGAAGTGGCATCTCGTATATTTCGTCCAAGGCTTCATGCACTCCTTATGGCGGCTTCAAAGTCCTGAAATCATCACTTGTAACTCCGTTCTTGATCCCCTTGCGCATGCCATCAATTCCATGCGTGTTCTTGCTCCAATGTTCATCCTTCTCCAAGCTAGGCCCTTCATTTGTAAGCAAAACAAATGTATCCAATTTAGGCAGCATCATAATCTCATGAACATTAGAATCATTACCAAGAAACGAAAGTACCTGGTAATTTAATTGGCGTGCGCGAGCTCTAGTAATTGGTCCAGTATATGTAACATTAGGGGCTGTGGGTGTAACAATGGTATTGATGTCCTCATCACTCTTTGCCTCCTACTGTCACTAACATTTTGCAGGAGTTCGCTGATGTCTTTCCACAAGACGTGCCACCGGGATTACCACCTATTCGAGGGATTGAGCATCAAATTGACTTAATTCCTGGTGCATCATTACCCAACCGTGCACCATACCGTACCAATCCAGAGGAGACGAAGGAGATTATGCGTTAAGTACAAGAATTGCTCGACAAAGGTTATATACACGAATCCCTTAGTCCTTGTGTTGTTCCTATCATTTTAGTGCCGAAAAAGGATGGTACGTCGCGTATGTGCGTTGATTATAGAGGCATTAATAATATTACTATTCATTATCGTCATCCTATTCCTAGGCTAGATGATATGCTTGATGAATTGAGTGGTTCTACAATATTCTCCAAAATTGATTTGCGTAGTGGATACCATCAAATTCGTATGAAATTGGGAGATGAATGGAAAACAGCATTTAAAACTAAGTTTGGATTATATGAGTGGTTAGTCATGCCTTTTGGGTTAACTAATGCACCTAGTACTTTCATGAGGTTAATGAACGAAGTGTTACGTGCTTTCATTGGACGATTTGTGGTAGTTTACTTTGATGACATATTGATTTATAGCAAATCTTTGGAGGAACATTTGGAACATTTACGTGCTGTTTTTATTGCTCTACGTGATGCACGTTTGTTTGGTAACCTTGGAAAGTGCACCTATTGCACCGACCGAGTATCTTTTCTTGGCTATGTTGTTACTCCACAGGGAATTGAAGTTGATAAAGCCAAGATTGAAGCTATTGAGAGTTGGCCGCATCCCAAAACGGTCACACAAGTGCGGAGTTTCCTTGGCCTCGCTGGTTTCTATAGGCGTTTTGTGAGAGATTTCAGCACCATTGCTGCACCTCTCAATGAGCTTACAAAGAAGGATGTGCCTTTTGTTTGGGGTACCGCACAGGAAGAAGCATTCACGGTATTGAAAGATAAGTTGACACATGCTCCTTTACTCCAACTTCCTAATTTCAATAAGACTTTTGAGCTTGAATGTGATGCTAGTGGAATTGGATTAGGAGCTGTGTTATTACAAGATGGAAAACCTGTTGCATACTTTTCTGAAAAATTGAGTGGGCCTAGTCTGAACTATTCTACTTATGATAAAGAATTATATGCTCTTGTTCGGACCTTAGAAACATGGCAACATTATTTATGGCCCAAGGAATTTGTTATACATTCTGATCATGAATCTTTGAAACACATTAAAAGTCAAGCAAAACCGAACCGTAGACATGCTAAATGGGTTGAATTTATTGAGACTTTCCCTTATGTCATTAAACACAAGAAGGGTAAAGAAAATGTTATTGCGGATGCCTTGTCTCGTCGTTATACTATGCTTTCACAACTTGACTTTAAAATATTTGGTTTGGAGACCATCAAAGATCAATATGTTCATGATGCTGAATTTAAAGATGTATTGCAGAATTGTAAGGAAGGGAGAACTTGGAACAAGTTCGTTCTTAACGATGGATTTGTGTTTCGTGCTAATAAGCTATGCATTCCAGCTAGCTCCGTTCATCTTTTGTTGTTGCAGGAGGCGCATGGAGGAGGATTAATGGGACACTTTGGCGTCAAGAAGACGGAGGATATCCTTGCTACACATTTCTTTTGGCCAAAGATGAGACGGGATGTTGAGCGTTTTGTTGCTCGCTGCACTACATGTCAAAGAGCTAAGTCACGACTCAATCCTCATGGTTTATATATGCCTTTGCCTGTACCTAGTGTTCCTTGGGAGGATATATCTATGGACTTTGTTTTAGGTTTACCTCGAACAAAGAAGGGGAGGGATAGCATATTTGTTGTCGTGGATAGGTTCTCGAAAATGGCACACTTTATACCATGTCATAAAAGCGATGATGCTGTTAATGTTGCTGATTTGTTCTTTCGTGAAATTATTCGCTTACATGGTGTACCAAATATTATTGTTTTAGATCGTGATACTAAATTTCTTAGCCACTTTTGGAGATGTTTATGGGCTAAGTTGGGGACTAAGCTGCTTTTTAGTACTACTTGTCACCCCCAAACTGATGGACAAAGTGAAGTAGTCAATAGAACATTGTCTACTATGCTTAGGGCTGTATTGAAGAATAACAAGAAAATGTGGGAAGAATGCTTGCCTCATGTTGAATTTGCTTATAATCGTTCATTGCATTCTACTACTAAGATGTGCCCTTTTGAAATTGTGTATGGTTTCCTACCTCGTGCACCTATTGATTTGTTGCCTCTTCCATCTTCGGAGAAGGTTAATTTTGATGCTAAAGAACGTTCTGAATTGATTTTAAAAATGCATGAGTTAACTAAGGAAAACATTGAGCGTATGAATGCTAAATATAAACTTGCTGGAGATAAGGGTAGAAAACATGTTGTGTTTGCACCTGGAGATCTTGTTTGGTTACATTTGCGTAAAGATAGATTTCCTAATCTGCGCAAATCAAAGCTAATGCCACGTGCTGATGGTCCTTTTAAGGTGTTAGAGAAAATAAATGATAATGCATATAAACTTGAGCTACCTGCAGATTTTGGGGTTAGTCCCACTTTCAACATTGCAGATTTGAAGCCTTATTTGGCTGAAGAAGATGAGCTTCCGTCGAGGACGACTTCATTTCAAGAAGGGGAGGATGATGAGGACATCAATACCATTGTTACACCCACAGCCCCTACTGTTACATATACTGGACCAATTACTAGAGCTCGCGCACGCCAATTAAATTACCAGGTACTTTCGTTTCTTGGTAATGATTCTAATGTTCATGAGATTATGATGCTGCCTAAATTGGATACATTTGTTTTGCTTACAAATGGAGGGCCTAGCTTGGAGAAGGATGAACATTGGAGCAAGAACACGCATGGAGTTGATGGCATGCGCAAGGGGATCAAGAAAGGAGTTACAAGTGATGATTTCAGGACTTTGAAGCCGCCATAACGAGTGCATGAAGCCTTGGACGAAATATACGAGATGCCACTTCATAATATTTGTCCATAGGCTATTCTAGGTGTTGCGTCACCTTATTAATGGGCCAGGCCCATGTAATTTCGAAATACTTAAGTATAGGCTATTTTTAGAGTCCGTATGTGTGGGGAAACAAGAGTTAGGGTTGGTTTCGGACCCCACCCTCAAGGGCCACGAAATTCCCCTCTCTTCCTCCATATATACAGCCCTTAGGGCGTCGTTTAGACTTTGGGTTTTGTTTAGATTAAAAGTTCACCATAGCTGCAACTTCTCGTACTTCGTTTGTGTCCAACGACCAGACCTAGAAGTCGCAGAACCCCACCTTGATCAATAAATTTTTCATCTTATATTCGCAATATCCAGATTGCAATCTCAATTTCTTGCTTGTTCTTCGTTTGCTCGCAGGAAACAGACCCTCGTGGTCAGGTTGATCCTGCTCCGGCGTGGTCAATAACCCCTCGGAAGTTGGTTTAGCGATTGCTAAGGCGCGACATCTCGCACGTTCGTAGTCGGATCATCAAGGTCGACTCCCACAGAAAACGATAGCCACCATCTCATCGAAACATCGGGACACCTTTGCCTCTATCACATAGGGTTCCTACCCTACATCAAAGAAGCTCCGGTTTGTGAGAAGCATATACCCAAACCTGCCCCATATGGGACAAAATTTGTACCAAGGCATGTTGATGCTGCTCCATGATAGCATGCCAGGTTTCATGGATTTCAGACGAGTTTTGGATTTACTAGAATTTAAAAACCATGCATCTCAATGTTTTCCCGGCAATCAACGGTGCCCCAGTGTTTGAAATTCATGCCCATTCCTTGCATGGGACCTAAGCATGCACCCAAGGACACCGATTTGATTTTTCAACCAATTTATATGCACTTGAGCATATGCATGTAGTTCAAATTTGAATTATGCACATAAAATGCATTAAAAACTTAGTTAATGCATAAAAATGTCCAAACGGACCCCGAAAATCAAAAAAATTCACACAACACTCCTGTTGTTCTATGTTGACACGAGAACAAAATTTGAAAGCAATAAGAGGCAATGGATATCGTTTCGTCCCCAAAGGTGGGACGTTCCCTACCGAAAACCATCATGCTTGTTGTGAGAAGCTCCGGTTTGTGAGAAGCATATACCCAAACCTGCCCCATATGGCACAAAATTTGTACCACGACATGTTGATGCCGCTCCATGATAGCATGCCAAGTTTCATGAATTTCAGACGATTTTTGGATTTACTAGAATTTAAAAACCATGCATCTCAATGTTTTGCCGGCAATCAACGGTGACCCGGTGTTTGAAATTCATGCCCATTTCTTGCATGGGACCTAAGCATGCACCCATGGGCACAGATTTGGTTTTTCAACCAATTTATATGCACTGCAGTGCATGTAGTTCAAATTTGAATTATGCACATAAAATGCATTGAAAACTCAGATAATGCATAAAAATGTACAAACGAACCCCGAAAAATCACAAAAATTCACACAACACTCCTGTTGTTCTATGTGGACACGAGAAAAAAATTGAAAGCATTAAGAGGCAATGCATATCGTTTCGTCCCCAAAGGTGGGACGTTCCCTAACGAAAACTATCATGCTTGTTGTGAGAAGCCCTGGTTTGTGAGAAGCATATACCCAAACCTGACCCATGTGGGACAAAATTTGTACCACGGCATGTTGATGCCGCTCCATGATAGCATGCCAAGTTTCATGAATTTTAGACCAGTTTTGGATTTACTAGAATTTAAAAACCATGCATCTCAGTGTTTTGTGATGTAGGGTATAACCCTAGTGGCCCGATCTTTCACGAAAAGAGTGGATCCCGCGAAAAACACGAGGAACACGAGGGGGAAAATGAGGGAAATCACGAGGGGAAACACAAGAGAATCACTCAACCAACAAGAAATAGTCACACATGTGCTAGATCCTCGAAACACAAAGAGATACACGATCCAAATCCAACAAAGGACGATACATAGGGTAACCGGTTCTTCTCCATGAGGAGGTCTTGAATCCACAAGGGGATCTTCCCGTAAAGGGGTCTTGAATCCAAGGTGGATCTTCTCCAAAGAGGGGCCGCGGTCTCTCTCAAGGAGTAGATCCGATATGGATGCGCGAAGCTCTATCTCTCAAATGAGCTATCACAACGCTAACCCTGGAAAGTCGTACGAGATAGAGTATATATAGTCTGGGTGACGAAAGGGTACACGGGCCTCAGCCCAAGTGGCTGCGCGCTGGTAGGGCCGGAAGTTCCGGGCTAGGCCGGAAGTTACGGACGCCGGATGTTCCGGGGAGGGTCCGGCCTAACCAGAGAGTTGGCACGATGGAGATGTGCTGCCATCCGGGGGCCGGAAGGTCCGGGCAGGCCAGAGGTTCCGGGCGCCGGAAGGTCCGGGACGGGGTCCGGGCTAACCCGAGAGTTGGCACGCCTGGGCTGGTCGAAGTCATCGGCGGCCGGAAGCTCCGGGTCGACCGGAAGGTCCGGGGGCCGGAAGTTCCGGGCACTGGCCGGAAGTTCCAGGATGTCCAGAGTATTGACGCCTGTCTCTTCTTCTACAGTCCTCGGCTCCGACTCTAGAGCGTTGTACCTAATGACACATAGTATCTCGGACTTAGGCAGTAGCCATGTCTCCCTTGAAGAGGGGGAAAACTCAAGTAGGAGTGATGTCACCTCGGATTGAATAGCACGTGCCCTAGCCGTTGTCATTGGTCCACTTGGAGCTTGGATAGTTGAGGTGGCATCCATGGGGATGGTCGTGGGATGCTCGGCATCATCTCCCCTCCCTTGGGGAAGATCCGTCCTCGTATCGAGTTCTTCATCACCATGGAAGGGAGAGAGATCTTTGATGTTGAAGATGTCGCTCCATTGTACTTGTCGCGCGGGAGGTCGATCTTGTAAGCGTTGTCATTGTAGCGTGCGAGCACCTTGAAGGGTCCATCTGCTCGTGGTCGAAGCTTAGACTTGCGTTCTTGTGGAAAGTGCTCCTTGCGAAGGTGTAGCCACACGAGATCACTAATGTTGAAGACCATAGGTTGCCTGTTGACGTTGAGCTTTGTCGCAAGGCGTTGTACTTGGCGCTTGATGGTGTTTCTTGTATCTTCATGCACCTTCTTGAGATGGGTCACTCGTGCACTTGCGTCCAAATTGATTCGCTCTTGGAGTGGAAGAGGTAGAATATCCAATGGTGACAAAGGGTTGAATCCGTAGACGACCTCGAAAGGGGACTTGCCGGTTGTTGAGTGTCTTGCTCGGTTGTAGGCGAACTCGGCGATGGGTAGACACTCCTCCCACTCCATGATGTTCTTCTTGATGAGTACTCGAAGTAGAGCGGAGAGTGTGCGGTTGTCACCTCCGTTTGGCCGTCGGTATGAGGATGGTACGCCGTGGAAAAGAGTAGCTTGATTCCAAGCTTGGCGCATAGGGTCTTCCAAAAGTAGCTAAGGAACTTGACGTCGCGGTCCGAGACAATTGTCTTTGGCACACCATGGTGTCGCAATATTTCCCTACAAAAGAGATTAGCAACATGTGAAGCATCGTCTATCTTGTGACAAGGAATAAAATGTGCCATTTTGGAGAAACGGTCCATGACGACAAATATGGAATCTTTCCCATTGCGAGTCCTAGGCAAACCAAGTACAAAGTCCATGCTATTGTCTTCCCAAGGCTGGTATGGAATTGGTAAAGGCATATAGAGACCATGGGATTGAGCTTTGGACTTAGCTTTGCGACATGTAGAACACCGGTTGGTGAAATGATTGACATCCCGAAACATCTTAGGCCAACAGTAGCTTTTCCAAAGCGTGGCGAACGTCTTGTCGCTTCCGAAATGTCCCATTAAGCCTCCTCCATGAGATTCCTGCAAAAGCAACAAACGAAGAGAGGACTCGGGAATACAAAGTTTGTTAGCTCTCATAAGGTAGCCATCTTTGATGTAATAGTGTTCCCAATATGTATTCGACAAACACTTGGCATAAGGAATGGCAAAAGTGGCATCATGCTCATATAAGTCTTTGATATGTTCGAAGCCAATGACATCTAACTCAAGTTGCGTGACAAGCATGCAAATGCGGGAAAGAGCATCTGCTACTACATTTTCTTTACCCTTGATGTACTTGATGACATAGGGAAAAGACTCAATAAATTCACTCCATTTAGCATGACGCTTGTTCAACTTAGTTTGTCCCTTAAGATACTTCAGAGTCTCATGATCGATATGAAAGATAAACTCATGGGGACGAAGGTAGTGCTCCCATTCATGCACAACGCAGACTAAATCATATAGCTCTTTGTCATAGATGGGATAATTGAGTTGTGCTCTGGAAAGTTTCTCACTAAAGTAAGCTACGGGGCGCTTCTCTTGCGGTAACACACCTCCTGTGCCATTGCCACTAGCATCGCAATGAATTTCAAAAGGCTTGTCGAAGTTGGGTAAAGCAAGCACGGGAGCATGAGTAAGCAAATTCTTAAGCTCATTGAATGCGGTATCTTGGGATGGTCCCCAAACAAAAGGCGCATTCTTCTTGCTCAAAGCATGCAAAGGCGAAGCAATGGTGCTAAAATCCTTTACAAAGCGACGATAGAAACCCGCAAGGCCAAGAAAACTACGCACTTGATGCAAGTTGGTTGGTTGCGGCCAAGTATTAATACCATTAATCTTGGACTCATAAACATGAACACCCTTAGAAGAAACAACAAAACCCAAGAAAACTAACCAAAAAGGCATTTCTCCATATTAGCATAGAGTCGCTCTTTTCTAAGAGTTTCCAAAACGGTGCGGACATGGGTGACATGCTCCATAATAGAGTTGCTAAACACAAGAATGTCATCGAAGTAAACCACAACAAATATACCAATGTAAGGGCGAAAGACATGATTCATAAGGCGCATAAAAGTGCTCGGCGCTTCCGAAAGACCCATAGGCATGACTAACCACTCATACAAACCAAACTTTGTTTTGAAGGCGGTTTCCATTCATCACCCTCTTGTATGCGGATTTGATAGTAACCACTTTTAAGATCAATTTTAGAAAATATAGTGGCACCGCTAAGCTCATCAAGCATATCATCTAGGCGTGGAATGGGATACCTATAGCGAATGGTGATAGCATTGATAGGTCTACAATCAGAGCACATGCGAAAACTACCATCACATTTTGGCACAAGCATGACCGGAATGGCACAAGGGCTCAAACATTCACGCACATGTCCATGGTGATGTAGGGTGAAACCCTAGATGGCCGATCTTTCACGAAAGGAGCGGATCCCAAAGAGAAACATGAAGAACACGAGGGGATTCACGAGGGAAAACACGAGGGAATCACTCAAACTAACAAGATTTGATTACACATGTGCTAGATCCTCGAAACACAAAGAGATACACGATGATCCAAGGTCAACAAAGGACGATACAAGTAACTGGTTCTTCTCCTAGAAGGAGGTCTTGATGGGGCCGCCCAAGAGGGGGTCTTGAATCCAAGGTGATCTTCTCCGAAGAGGGGCCGCAGTCTCTCTCAAGGAGGAGATCGGTATGGATGAGCGAAGCTCTATCTCGAAGTATGAGCTAAACCAACGCTAACCCTAGCTAGGATGAATGGGGGGTCTATTTATAGTCTAAGTGCAAAAGGGGACGAAATGAAGGGGTACATGGGCCTCGGGCCCGAATCTGGACGCAGCCAGGTACCGGACGTCCGCTGGGGACTTGTTGTCCGGTGTCTGAGGAGCTGCCGAACGTCCGGTGTCCTCCGGTCGTCCGCTGGTTCTACTCTGTGATGGGGTGCCGGACGTCCGGAGGCTCCGATCTTCCGCTGATGTTGGCTCGGGTGCTGGTGCGCCGGTCGTCCGGTCCGTACCGATGTCCGCTCGTTCGCTTCGGGTGCAGGGGCTGATGAGGACATCAATACCATTGTTACACCCACAGCCCCTACTGTTACATATGCTGGACCAATTACTAGAGCTCGCGCACGCCAATTAAATTACCAGGTACTTTCGTTTCTTGGTAATGATTCTAGTGTTCATGAGATTATGATGCTGCCTAAATTGGATACATTTGTTTTGCTTACAAATGAAGGGCCTAGCTTGGAGAAGGATGAACATTGGAGCAAGAACACGCATGGAGTTGATGGCATGCGCAAGGGGATCAAAACGGAGTTACAAGTGATGATTTCAGGACTTTGAAGCCGCCATAAGGAGTGCATGAAGCCTTGGACGAAATATACGAGATGCCACTTCATAATATTCGTCCATAGGCTATTCTAGGTGCTGCGTCACCTTATTAATGGGCCAGGCCCATGTAATTTCGAAATACTTAAGTATAGGCTATTTTTAGAGTCCGTATGTGTGGGGAAACAAGAGTTAGGGTTGGTTTCGGACCCCACCCTCAAGGGCCACGAAATTCCCCCCTCTTCCTCCATATATACAGCCCTTAGGGCGTCGTTTAGACTTTGGGTTTTGTTTAGATTAAAAGTTCGCCATAGCTGCAACTTCTCGTACTTCGTTTGTGTCCAACGACCAGACCAAGACGTCACAGAACCCCACCTTGATCAATAAAGCTTTCATCTTATATTCGCAATATCCAGATTGCAATCTCAGTTTCTTGCTTGTTCTTCGTTTGCTTGCAGGAAACAGACCCTCGTGGTCAGGTTGATCGTGCTCCGGCGTGGTCAATAACCCTCGGAAGTTGGTTTAGCGATTGCTAAGGCGCGACGTCTCGCACGTTCGTAGTCGGATCGTCAAGGTCGACTCCCATAGAAAACAATAGCCACCATCTCATCAAAACATCGGGACACCTTTGCCTCTATCAGGGGCACCGGTCGTCCGGTCTAGGCCGGACGTCCGCTGGCTGGGGCTCGGCTAAGGCTTCAGGCGCCGGACGTCCGGTCCCGGCCGGTCGTCCGGTGGCTGGGACTTTCCTTGCATCCCTTCTTCTTCTCCGTCTTCTCGTCCATCTTCCTCTTCTTCTTGTCCTTGCTCCTTAGCTTCTTGTACCTGAGTATGCACAAAGTATCCATATGAGGCAGTATCCATGCTTCATGCGCATTGAAGTGGAATTGTAAGAGGAGAGATGTCACCTCGGTTTCAAGGGCTCTTGCACGTGATCGAGTCATGGGTCCGGTAGGCACTTGATGAGACGATGGTAGGTCCATGGGGATGACCTTGGGATGCTCCGCATCATCTCCCCTCCCTTGGGGAAGATCCGTCCTCGGATCAAAATCTTCATCACCATGGAAAGGAGAGAGATCTTTGACGTTGAAGATGTCGCTCACGTTGTGCTTGTCGCGTGGAAGGTCGATTTTGTAAACGTTGTCGTTGTAGCGTGCAAGCACCTTGAAGGGTCCATCTGCTCGTGGACGAAGCTTGGATTTTCGTTCTTGTGGGAAGCGGTCCTTGCGAAGGTGTAGCCACACTTGATCACCAATGTTGAAGACCATAAGTTGCTTGTTGAAGTTGAGCTTGGTCGCAAGGCGTTGAACTTGGCGCTTGATGGTGTTTCTTGTATCTTCATGCATCTTCTTGAGATGTGTCACACGCACACTTGTGTCCAAATTGATGTGCTCTTGGAGTGGTAGAGGAAGAATATCCAATGGTGACAAAGGGTTGAATCCGTAGACGACCTCGAAAGGGGACTTGCCGGTTGTTGAGTGTCTTGCTCGGTTGTATGCGAACTCGGCGATGGGTAGACACTCCTCCCACTCCTTGATGTTCTTCTTGATAAGTACTCGTAGTAGAGCGGAGAGTGTGCGGTTTGTCACCTCCGTTGGCCGTCGGTTTGAGGATGGTACGCCATGGAGAAGAGTAGCTTGATTCCGAGCTTGGCGCATAGAGTCTTCCAAAAGTAGCTAAGGAATTTGACGTCGTGGTCTGAGACGATAGTCTTTGGCACTCCATGAAGGCGCAAGATTTCCCTACAAAACAAATTTGCAATATGTGAAGCATCGTCTATCTTGTTGCAAGGAATGAAATAAGCCATTTCGGAGAAACGGTCCACGACAACAAAAATGGAATCCTTGCCATTTCGAGTTCTAGGCAAACCAAGCACAAAGTCCATGCTAATATCTTCCCATGGTTGGTATGGAATCGGTAGAGGCATATAGAGGCCATGAGATTGAGCTTTGGACTTAGCTTTGCGGCATGTCGAACATCGGTTGGTGAAACGATTGACATCCCGAAACATCTTTGGCCAAAAGTAGCTCTTCGAGAGCGTGGCGAATGTCTTATCGCGTCCAAAGTGTCCCATTAATCCTCCTCCATGCGATTCCCGCAAAAGCAATAAACGAAGGGACGACTTGGGGATGCAAAGTTTGTTAGCTCTCATAAGGTAGCCGTCTTTGATGTAATAACGTTCCCACGATGTATGCGACAAACACTTGGCATAAGGAGTGGAAAAGTCTCATCATGCGCATACAATTCTTTGATATGCTCGAAGCCAATGACATCTAACTCGAGTTGCGTGACTAGCATGCATATATGGGAAAGAGCATCCGTGACGATGTTTTCATTACCCTTGATGTACTTGATGACATAGGGAAAAGACTCAATGAATTCACTCCATTTAGCATGACGCTTGTTCAACTTAGTTTAACCCTTGAGATACTTGAGGGTCTCATGATCGGTATGAATGATAAACTCGTGGGGATGAAGGTAATGTTCCCATTCATGTAAAACGTGGACTAAAGCATATAGCTCTTTGTCATAGATGGGATAGTTGAGTTGCGCTCCGGAAATTTTCTCACTAAAGTAAGCTATGGGGCGCTTCTCTTGCATTAACACTCCTCCTATGCCATTACCGCTAGCATCGCAATGAATCTCAAAAGGCTTGTCGAAGTTGGGTAAAGCAAGCATGGGAGCATGAGTAAGCAAATTCTTAAGCTCATTGAATGCGATATCTTGGGATGGTCCCCAAACAAAAGGCGCATTCTTCTTGCTCAAATCATGTAAAGGCGAAGAAATGGTGCTAAAATCCTTTACAAAGCAACGATAGAAGCCCGCAAGACCAAGGAAACTACGCACTTGATGCAAGTTGGTTGGTTGCGGCCAAGTCTTAATAGCATTGATCTTGGACTCATCTACATGAACACCCTTAGAAGAGACAACAAATCCTAAGAAAACGAGCTTATCAACACCAAAAAGGCATTTCTCCATATTAGCATAGAGATGCTCTTTTCTAAGAGTTTGCAAAACGGTGCGGACATGGGTGACATGTTCTTGGATAGATTTGCTAAACACAAGAATGTCATCGAAGTAAACCACAACAAATATACCAATGTAAGGGTGAAAGACATGATTCATAAGGCGCATAAAAGTGCCCGGTGCTTCCGAGAGACCCATAGGCATGACTAACCACTCATACAAACCAAACTTGGTTTTGAATGCGGTTTTCCATTCATCACCCTCTTGTACGCGGATTTGATAGTAACCACTCTTAAGATCGATTTTGGAAAATATAGTGGCACCACTAAGCTCATCTAGCATATCATCTAGGCGTGTAATGGGGTACCTATATCTAACGGTGATAGCATTGATAGGTCTATAATCGGAGCACATGCGAAAGCTACCGTCACGTTTTGGCACAAGAATGACCGGTACAGCACAAGGGCTCAAACTTTCACGCACATGACCATGGTCTATGAGATGCTTTACTTGCCTTTGTATTTCTTTGGTTTCTTCGATGTTGACGCGGTATGGAGCTTTGTTGGGAAGCGACGCTCCGGGGATGAGATCAATTCGGTGCTCAATGCCTCGTAGTGGAGGTAGACCCGGAGGTAGCTCATCAGGGAAAACATCTTGGAATTCCTGCAATAGAGAAGATAACACCAAAGGTAGATCGTGAGAGTTGTTAGTTTGTGTGACCTCGTCCTTGCACAATAGGACATAGTGTAGGACACTTGATGGGTTCTCACACACTTCTCTCATCTCACGTTTGGTGGCAAAGAGAACTAAGTTTTTCTTGTCGCTCATCGTGGAGTCACGCAATTTGGGCTTGTGGCGCTCACTCTCTTTTTGGTGGATCGCTCTCTCACTATTTTCTCCACGATGGGTGGCTTGCTTGTCGGCGAGCACTCGGCTTGGAGACATAGGACGTAGCACAAACTCTTTCCCTTTCATCTTGAAGCTATAGTGATTTTTATGCCCATTGCGAATGACACCTCGGTCAAATTGCCATGGCCGTCCAAGGAGGAGGTGGCAAACGGTCATCGGAAGGACATCACATTCTAATGTGTCTTCACAGGCACCGATCTTGAAAGAGACTTGTACTCTATGCTCGACTTGTATGGTGCCAGTGTCGCTTAGCCATTGAACCTTGTAGGGGTGAGGGTGCTTCATCTTGACTAATTGGAGCTTGGAGCATAGTTCTTCACTTGCTAAGTTGTGGCAACTCCCTCCATCGATGATGACCTTGACGGATCGTCCATTGATGCCGGCCTTGGTGTGAAAGATATGGCATCTTTGATCTTCGTCTTGTTGATGTTGAAGAGTCAAGACCTTGGAGACAACAAGAGCGGGGCTTGAATCTTCATTGCAAAAGGCTTGGTCATCTTCATCTTCATTGTTCACTTGTCGGTGCATGGCCACTTGCTCAAGAGCTTCCATTTCTCCTTCACTCATGGAGTCATAGGTTCCGTCGTCGTTGAGGATCATGGTGCGCTTGTTTGTGCACTCGAAGGACTTGTGGCCTCGGCCGCCGCATGTGAAGCATTTGATAGAACTTGTCTTGATGGTCTCATCGGGTGGAGTAGATGATGATGGAGCTTTCTTGAAGTTGCTTGTAGTAGGAGGATGACTTGAGCTTGTCGAAGCTTTCTTGTAACTTGACTTGAGGCCGTTGCTTGTAGAAGGCTTGGTTGAGGTAGAAGGTGTTGGAGTCATCGAAGCTTGATTGTTGGAGAGGCCATAGGACTTGGATGAGAACTTGGCATACTTGAAGTCATCTTGTACTTGTCGTTCTGCTTTGGTAGCTTGATGCACTAGCTCGATGAGGTTCGAGTATGGTTGGAAATCGGCGATCTTCTTGATAGGATGATTGAGTCCATTCAAGAACCTTGCCATAGTTTGCTCATCATCTTCTTTGACATTGGCTCATATCATGGCAATCTCCATTTCCTTGTAGTACTCTTCAACGCTCTTGGTTCCTTGCTTCAGTTGTTGGAGTTTCTTGAAGAGGTCGCGGTTGTAGTAGTTTGGCACGAATCATGCTCTCATGACATCCTTCATTTGTGCCCAAGTAGTGATGGGTGGTTCACCTCTTGCCTCGCGGCGCTCAATGACTTGTTCCCACCAAATGAGGACATAGTCTTGGAACTCAAGGGATGCCATCGTGATCTTCTTCTCTTCTTCATAATTGTGCAAACGGAAGATCTTGTCAACTTTCAATGCCCATGAAAGGTATTCTTCGGGATTGTTGCCTCCGTTGAACTTGGGCATGGTGAACTTGAGCTTGCCGTAGTGTTGCTCTTCATTGTGTTGGGGTCGGGGATGATGACGCCCATGTTGTAGATGATTGTCCAACTCGTGGTTCTCTTGACGCGAATGGTTGTCAACCTCGTGTTGCTCTTGTCATGGAGGATTCCCATTATGGTCATGCTCTTGATGAACTTGATGTTCTTGTCTCGCTTGAGGGGGAGCTTTTCTATCTTGACGAGGCGCTTGTCTATCTGGACGAGGAGCTTCTTGACGCACACATCTTTGATAAATTCTTTCTTGAGCTTCATCGCGAAGTGCTTCTTGATGTAGTCGAGCTTGTCGGCCTCGGTCGGCTACGGCACGACTTGATTCATGAAGGGCACGTTGAGCTTCAAGTGCTTGAGTTTCACGTAGTTGTTGTTCTTGGCGTTCCGCCTCGGCGTCTTGTGCATCTTGATGTTGTCGCACTCGCTCCTCTTGTTCGTGTTGACATTGGTGTTGCCGTTCCTGAGCTAGCGCAAAGGCTTCTTCGGTTTGACGTTGTCGATGTTCTTGCGAGTCGGTGTCGCGAAGTGGATTGAGTTTTGCTTGACGCTCGTTGCGCGCGGCTCGACAGAGAGTGTTCGATGACGGTGTACTTGAACCGGAGATGGTGTCGTCGGAGTGTCGACTTGAACGGCTCCTTCTTGAAGTGGAAGAAGAGCGGTTGAGCAACAAAGCGCGAATCTCGTACATCCTTGCATCATTCTCTTGCTTGTGATCGTCGAGCTTGTTGTCAAAGTAGTCCCTTGTACATTGCTCGGAAAGTTGTAAGTCGGCGGCAAGGTTGTCGATGCGTTCACTCATAGCTTGTTGCTCTTGATGCAAAGCACGTTGTGCACCAAAGAGGTGACTCTTGGTGACGAAGGAGTTCATGTCGTCGTCTTGCTCCATGAAGAGAGGGTTGGTAGAAGTACTTGGCCTATCCATCATTCCAAGACAAGTGTGAGTGGAAGAAAAGGGAAGAACCAATATCAAATGTACCTTGACCGATGTTGACAATGGATCAAAGATGACTCCAATGTGTAACAAGGAAAGAGCCCAATTGGTACCAATTCTTGTCGGTTCTCACACCTACACAAGTAAAAGCTTTCAGTGGAGCTTGGTTAGGATGGTGCCACAATTTTTAATGTGAATGTAAGCAAGATTCAATAATGGTGGAAAAGATTCGCAAGATGCAATGTAACAAGTAGACCAAGCATATACGGTACACGGAAACACACACGCAGAAAGATAAGTGGGGTTGTGCAACCAAGGGTGAGCCAAAATGTGGAATCCACAAAAATGCTCTTGTTGCAAAACACTAGAGAGACGCTAGCACGATTGCACAATAGGCGGATACAAGAACTTGTGCACAACCTACTTAGCAAAAATGCAACGACTTATATCCCAAATATGTTTTATGCAAGGTGTTGCTATGATATGATCCAAGATGATCGAGTATGACAATCTAAATGTTGTATGATGCTATGGTTCTTGCTTAAAAGCACTTTGCTTATATTTCCTCTTTGCTTAAAAGCTTGGTTGGCTCTTTGATGTTTGAGCTCTTTTCTTATGCGATGCTTGACGAACCAATATAGCAAGTGAGTATGCGGTGACAGCTTTGTGACACAAGAGATGATACCAATATAGGCAACAATGATGTATGCATGTATGCTATGGGAAGTATGATCACTAATGTGCACAAGTATCGTTGCCGGCAATACTCAATGTGATAGAGGCAAAGGTGTCCCGATGTTTCGATGAGATGGTGGCTATCATTTTCTGAGGGAGTCGACCTTGACGATCCGACTACGAATGTGCAAGACGTCGCGCCTTAGCAATCGCTAAACCAACTTCCGAGGGTTATTGACCACGCCGGAGCACGATCAACCTGACCACGAGGGTCTGTTTCCTGCAAGAAAATGAAGAACAAGCAAGAAACTGAGATTGCAATCTAGATATTGCGAATATAAGATGAAAGCTTTATTGATCAAGGTGGGGTTCTGTGACGTCTAGGTCTGGTCGTTGGACACAAACGAAGTACGAGAAGTTGCAGCTATGGCGAACTTTTAATCTAAACAAAACCCAAAGTCTAAACGACGCCCTAAGGGCTGTATATATGGAGGAAGAGGGGGGGAATTTCGTGGCCCTTGAGGGTGGGGTCCGAAACCAACCCTAACTCTTGTTTCCCCACACATACGGACTCTAAAAATAGCCTATACTTAAGTATTTCGAAATTACATGGGCCTGGCCCATTAATAAGGTGACGCAGCATCTAGAATAGCCTATGGACGAATATTATGAAGTGGCATCTCGTATATTTCATCCAAGGCTTCATGCACTCCTTATGGCGGCTTCAAAGTCCTGAAATCATCACTTGTAACTCCGTTCTTGATCCCCTTGCGCATGCCATCAACTCCATGCGTGTTCTTGCTCCAATGTTCATCCTTCTCCAAGATAGGCCCTTCATTTGTAAGCAAAACAAATGTATCCAATTTAGCCAGCATCATAATCTCATGAACATTAGAATCATTACCAAGAAACGAAAGTACCTGTTAATTTAATTGGCGTGCGCGAGCTCTAGTAATTGGTCCAGTATATGTAACAGTAGGGGCTGTGGGTGTAACAATGGTATTGATGTCCTCATCATCCTCCCCTTCTTGAAATGAAGTCGTCCTCGACGGAAGCTCATCTTCCTCACCCAAATAAGGCTTCAAATCTACAATGTTAAAAGTGGGACTAACCCCAAAATCTGCAGGTAGCTCAAGTTTATATGCATTATCATTTATTTTGTCTAACACCTTAAAAGGACCATCAGCACGTGGCATTAGCTTTGATTTGCGCAGATTAGGAAATCTATCTTTACGCGAATGTAACCAAACAAGATCTCCAGGTGCAAACACAACATGTTTTCTACCCTTATCTCCAGCAAGTTTATATTTAGCATTCATACGCTCAATGTTTTCCTTAGTTAACTCATGCATTTTTAAAATCAATTCAGAACGTTCTTTAGCATCAAAATTAACCTTCTCCGAAGATGGAAGAGGCAACAAATCAATAGCTGCACGAGGTAGGAAACCATACACAATTTCAAAAGGGCACATCTTAGTAGTAGAATGCAATGAACGATTATAAGCAAATTCAATATGAGGCAAGCATTCTTCCCACATTTTCTTGTTATTCTTCAAAACAGCCCTCAGCATAGTAGACAATGTTCTATTGACTACTTCAGTTTGTCCATCAGTTTGGGGGTGACAAGTAGTACTAAAAAGCAGCTTAGTCCCCAACTTAGCCCATAAACATCTCCAAAAGTGGCTAAGAAATTTAGTATCACGATCTGAAACAATAGTATTTGGCACACCATGTAAGCGAATAATTTCACGAAAGAACAAATCAGCAACATTAACAGCATCATCGCTTTTATGACATGGTATAAAGTGTGCCATTTTCGAGAACCTATCCACGACAACAAATATGCTATCCCTCCCCTTCTTTGTTCGAGTAAACCTAAAACAAAGCCCATAGATATATCCTCCCAAGGAACACTTGGTACAGGCAAAGGCATATATAAACCATGAGGATTGAGTCGTGACTTAGCTCTTTGACATGTAGTGCAGCGAGCAACAAAACGCTCAACATCCCGTCTCATCTTTGGCCAAAAGAAATGTGTAGCAAGGATATCCTCCGTCTTCTTGACGCCAAAGTGTCCCATTAATCCTCCTCCATGCGCCTCCTGCAACAACAAAAGACGAACGGAGCTAGCTGGAATGCATAGCTTGTTAGCACGAAACACAAATCCATCGTTAAGAACGAACTTGTTCCAAGTTCTCCCTTCCTTACAATTCTGCAATACATCTTTAAATTCAGCATCATGAACATATTGATCTTTGATGGTCTCCAAACCAAATATTTTAAAGTCAAGTTGTGAAAGCAAAGTATAACGATGAGACAAGGCATCAGCAATAACATTTTCTTTACCCTTCTTGTGTTTAATGACATAAGGGAAAGTCTCAATGAATTCAACCCATTTAGCATGTCTACGGTTCAGTTTTGCTTGACTTTTAATGTGTTTCAAAGATTCATGATCAGAATGTATAACAAATTCCTTGGGCCATAAATAATGTTGCCATGTTTCTAAGGTCCGAACAAGAGCATATAATTCTTTATCATAAGTAGAATAGTTCAGACTAGGCCCACTCAATTTTTCAGAAAAGTATGCAGCATGTTTGCCATCTTGTAATAACACACCTCCTAATCCAATTCCACTAGCATCACATTCCAGCTCAAAAGTCTTATTGAAATTAGGAAGTTGGAGTAAAGGAGCATGTGTCAACTTATCTTTCAATACCGTGAAGGCTTCTTCCTGTGCGGTACCCCAAACAAAAGGCACATCCTTCTTTGTAAGCTCGTTGAGAGGTGCAGCAATGGTGCTGAAATCTCTCACAAAATGCCTATAGAAACCAGCGAGGCCAAGGAAACTCCTCACTTGTGTGACCGTTTTGGGCTGCGGCCAACTCTCAATAGCTTCAATCTTGGCTTTATCAACTTCAATTCCCTGTGGAATAACAACATAGCCAAGAAAAGATACTCGGTCGGTGCAAAAGGTGCACTTTCCAAGGTTACCAAACAAACGTGCATCACATAGAGCAATAAAAACAACACGTAAATGTTCCAAATGTTCCTCCAAAGATTTGCTATAAATCAATATGTCATCAAAGTAAACTACCACAAATCGTCCAATGAAAGCACGTAAAACTTCGTTCATTAACCTCATGAAAGTACTAGGTGCATTAGTTAACCCAAAAGGCATGACTAACCACTCATATAATCCAAACTTAGTTTTAAAGGCTGTTTTCCATTCATCTCCCAATTTCATACGAATTTGATGGTATCCACTACGCAAATCAATTTTGGAGAATATTGTAGAGCCACTCAATTCATCAAGCATATCATCTAACCTAGGAATAGGATGACGATAATGAATAGTAATGTTATTAATGCCTCTACAATCAACGCACATACGCGACATACCATCCTTTCTCGGCACTAAAATGATAGGAACAACACAAGGACTAAGGGATTCGCATATATAACCTTTGTCGAGTAGTTCTTGTACTTGACGCATAATCTCCTTCATCTCCTCTGGATTGGTACGGTATGGTGCACGGTTGGGTAATGATGCACCGGGAATTAAGTCAATTTGATGCTCAATCCCTCGAATAGGTGGTAATCCCGGTGGCACGTCTTGTGGAAAGACATCAAAGAACTCCTGCAAAATGTTAGTGACAGCAGGAGGCAAAGAGGAAGGCACGTCCTCGAATGAAAATAATGCCTCTTTGCACACAAAAGCATTGCAAACAGATCTGCTAAAATCTAGATCATCAATATCAGATTTGGTGGCAAGTAAACATGCACTTTTCAATTTAATTTCAGAAGCAACACTAGATTGTTTATTATTATTAGGCTGGATTTGTTGCTCAAATTCTTTTGCCACAATCTGATTTTCACTCTTATTTTTCTCCTGTTTTGCTTTATTAGCTCTATTAATATCATCTTTCAAAATGGAATCAGGAGTCATAGGAAGCAAAGTAATATTTTTATCCTTATGAACAAGAGTATACTGATTGTTTCTACCATGGTGAACGGAATTTTTATCAAATTGCCATGGTCTACCAAGTAATAAGGAACATGCTTGCATAGGTACCACATCACAATCAACATAATCAGCATATGTAGAGATACTAAAATGCACACGAACAGTACGTGTTACCTTAACCTTGCCGTTGTTGTTGAACCATTGGATGTAGTAAGGATGTGGATGTGGTCTTGTGGTGAGAGATAGCTTCTCCACCATCTCTATGCTAGCCAAGTTGTTGCAACTCCCTCCATCTATGATCACGCGAACAGAACGTTCCTTCACAACTCCCTTTGTATGGAACAAATTATGCCTCTGATTTTGCTCAGCTTGTGTAACCTGCACACTCAAAACACGTTGAGCAACTAAACATTCATACCTGTCAGCATCTTCAGGAGCCATGTATTGCGTCTCATGATCAGAATCGTCTCCACCGTGTTCGTCACGCGTAATAAGAGCCAAAGTCTCCTCATCATAGTCACTAGCGGACTCATACCCACCATCCTTAGTAACAATCAGCACACGCTTAGATGGGCATTCTCTCGCATAATGACCTCCACCCTTGCAACGTCGACAAATAATATCATGTGTTTGCCCTGTTGATGCCATGGATGAAGAAGAGCTCTTTGCAGGCCCAGAAGGTGTGCTCTTGGCCGATAGTGGTGATTGTGCCTGCTTTAGTGTATCACGGTTGGAGGTGGCAGCCGACGGAGGCGCCGGTGTAGCAGAACATGCGGAAGTAGATGATGCACGTGGTGTCCATGATGAAGGTCGACCTGCAGAAAACTTAGTCCGCGCCAATGCCTGTCGATCCTGCACTTCACGTTCAGCTTTACAAGAAAGATGGAATAAACGAGTGATATTAGTATAGTCCTTATACTCAAGAATCGTCTGAATCTCTCTATTTAATCTACCCAGAAAACGTGCAAGCATAGCTTCATTCTCCTCAACAATACGACATCTAATCATGCGAGTTTGTAATTCCTGATAATATTCTTCTACAGAATGTTTTCCCTGTGTTAAGCGCTGCAATTTTTGAAGTAATTCACGTTGATAATATGGTGGAACCCAACGAGTACGCATAGCAGTTTTCAAAGCAGCCCAAGTAGCAGGAATAGGATATAATCTACAATGCTCAGACCACCAAACACATGCAAAACTAGTGAATGCACAAACAGCAGCAGGAACACGTCTCTCCTCGGGATATTGTAAACATGTAAATCGTTGTTCATTTTCTAACTCCCAAGTAAGATATATATCAGGAACATATCTACCCTCAAATGGTGGAATATTCAATTTTAGTTTGGGGAGATAGTCATGATCTCGTACCTGAGGGTGAGCCCTACCATTGCCATTATTTGCATCTGGACGACCTGGTGGTTGCTGTGCTGGTGGTGGCACGTAGTTCTGATTTTGATCAACCTCATCCTCGTAATCTCCAGCAAAATCATCCTCCTCCGCATCAGCAGCAGGAGCCATAGAAGTAGCAACAGCAGCACCAACAGTTTGGCCAGGTGCAAGAGGGAGACGGCTCGCTCGGCGGAGGGCTGTTTCACGATGTGTAGGTAGTCGTTGTTGTTGTTGTTGTAGAGGTGCGCTAGGTGCAGCCGGTGGTGGTGGTGGAAGTCGCGCGAGCAATTCATTAAACCTGTTATCGAGCTTTGTTTCGAACGTCTTCTCCATGTCACCTATCTTCTCCATGGCCTCTTCAAATCTGTTTAGCACATCTTGCACCTGTCCATTCATCATTTGCTGAAATTTATCATGCAACTCCTGATTCGTCATGTTCTCCCAGTCAGTCTCGTCAGCTCGTGATCCTGCCATGGTTAGCAACAATAGAAACACACAAGAATATGATCCTACAGAATACTAACAAGAGGTGGTGGTGGTGTCACAAATCCGTCAAGCTAATCTCAAAATCTTACCAGTTCTTACCCAGCAGCAGGCGGTGATCGGCAACCGTCGTAGTCAAAACTCTCAAAAGCTTGGATAGAGCGATTGCCAGGGAGAGTCAAACACACGACGTAGATGTATGTGGAGCTGGGAAGGCTTATAGTATGGTAGCAAAAAGGGTCAGCAATAATCAATTCAGAGATGCAAAGTTGAATAAACGCTCAACGACGGTACTGTGCTGGTCCTAGGCTAGACCGTGCTAGAGACGCAAGCCTAGAACACTAACAAAACACACTCTGGACCGTGCACGTAAATAAGGGAAAAGCACACTCTGGAACTCTTTTTTTGGCTCTTTGTTTTTTTGCTCTTTTTTTTGCGCTCCTTTTTTTTGCGCTCCTCTTTTTTTTGCGAAAAATCACTATAATGGCGAGTGTCTCAAAACTCTTCCCTCGTCAAACTGATAGGATGGGCACGAAAAAAAATTTCACTTTTTTTTCGGAAATCAGGGCAGCGACGACGAAAAAGTGCGACAAAAAATCACTATGATGGCACGTGGCTCAAAAGACTCAGAAAAGCCTAAAAATAGGATAGGGAAAAAAATTTTGCCCATGAAAATTTTGGCCTAAAAACTGCCCGGGGGTCTCCAGACTCTTTTTTTCGAGACCTACACAGGCAAAGAAACACGAATCGGAATTGAGATTGATCTCAAGAACAAACCTAATATGAGAAGAAATCGGATTGGTGGTGGATATATGGTTGTGGTATATGGCAGCGGTGGTGGTATATGGTAGCGGTGGTGGTATATGGATACGGATTGGTGGTGGTATATGGATATGGATTCAGAGCGGTGGCGGATAAGCAAAAGTGGTAGATGGGCGATGGTGCGGCGGCGGCGTGACAACTTATGACCAGAACTCGAAACTCTAAAAGACTAGACTCTAAGACCAGCAACTTGACACGACGATGCAACCGCAAATACAACAAAGCAAAAACCCTAAAAATATTATGCAAAGGCTCAGATTGGTTCGGATATGATGAACTAATCCTAATTATTTTTGTGGCTTTTTCGTGGACTGTAGGTATGAAGAACAGACTCGATCTAATCTACGAAAAACTGTAAAATCTCACCGAGCAACCTGGAAATCTGATACCACTTGATAGAGGCAAAGGTGTCCCGATGTTTTGATGAGATGGTGGATATCGTTTTCTGAGGGAGTCGACCTTGACGATCCGACTACGAACGTGCAAGACGGCGCGCCTTAGCAATCGCTAAACCAACTTCCGAGGGTTATTGACCACGCCGGAGCACGATCAACCTGACCACGAGGGTCTGTTTCCTGCAAGCAAACAAAGAACAAGCAAGAAACTGAGATTGCAATCTGGATATTGCGAATATACGATGAAAGCTTTATTGATCAAGGTGGGGTTCTGTGACGTCTAGGTCTGGTCGTTGGACACAAACGAAGTACGATAAGTTGCAGCTATGGCGAACTTTTAATCTAAATAAAACCCAAAGTCTAAACAACGCCCTAAGGGCTGTATATATGGAGGAAGAGGGGGGAATTTCGTGGCCCTTGAGGGTGGGGTCCGAAACCAACCCTAACTCTTGTTTCCCCACACATACGGACTCTAAAAATAGCCTATACTTAAGTATTTCGAAATTACATGGGCCTGGCCCATTAATAAGGTGACACAGCACCTAGAGTAGCCTATGGACGAATATTATGAAGTGGCATCTCGTATATTTCGTCCACGGCTTCATGCACTCCTTATGGCGGCTTCAAAGTCCTGAAATCATCACTTGTAACTCCGTTCTTGATCCCCTTGCGCATGCCATCAACTCCATGCGTGTTCTTGCTCCAATGTTCAACCTTCTCCAAACTAGGCCCTTCATTTGTAAGCAAATCAAATGTATCCAATTTAGGCAGCATCATAATCTCATGAACATTAGAATCATTACCAAGAAACGAAAGTACCTGGTAATTTAATTGGCGTGCGCGAGCTCTAGTAATTGGTCCAGTATATGTAACAGTAGGGGTTGTGGGTGTAACAATGGTATTGATGTCCTCATCACAATGGCTAGTCTCGATGGGTAAGCAACACAAAGGGGTAAGGCGATGATGGCTAACAATGTGATGGCAAGAGTGATATGTCCAATACCAAGATGAGGTTACCGGTCTTGCTTCCGGTATGGTGTCAAAATGGTGGCACGAATACCAAGTCGTAGTCGAGGTGGTCGTTGTTGATGACCGGTGTTGATGACGCGTCCGTGGCAAAAATGAGCGGCTGTGGTGTCGATGTTGAACCGTACCTAGATAGCCGAAACACAAAAGGATATGGTACAGCAAATCAAATTCTCAAAACCGAAGGCGACCAAAATCGTCGGAGTAGGTGGCGGTTTGGTGGTGGTGTGGGTAGGGATATTGGGACGGTTTTGCGGAAGTTGGAGGTGGTGTAGCGGATGATGTTGTGGAAGTAGCGGTAGTCTGGGTGTGGACGGATGTCCGGTCGCCGGTCATCCGGTAACGTCGGACGTCCGGTGCTTCCTGGGTAGCCGGACGTCCGGTGATGTGACGGTCGTCCGGTGGTCGATGTCCACGCGAGATTTTACATCCGGGAGGTGATTTTTGGGGGGAATATGGGGAATTTGGGAGGGATTTCGAGGTGGAGATGGTGGGGGAAGGCTAGATCTACTTGCAATGCAACAAATTCACAGATCAAAACCAACAAAACATCATCACAACTCACAAAACACAAGAAATTTTTTGGGGCTATTTTTGGTGGGGATTTTCAGATTAGGACGAAAAACAACAAAATCAAGCTAGAAAAACAAAGAGGGGGCTCCGAAATCGTGATCAACCTTGCTCATGATACCAAGATGATGTAGGGTGAAACCCTAGATGCTCGATCTTTCACGAAAGGAGCGGATCCCGAAGAGAAACACGAAGAACACAAGGGGATTCACAAGGGAAAACACGAGAGAATCACTCAAACCAACAAGATTCGATTACACATGTGCTAGATCCTCGAAACACAAAGAGATACACGATGATCCAAGGTCAACAAAGGACCATACAAGTAACCAGTTCTTCTCCTAGAACGAGGTCTTGATGGGGCCGCCCAAGAGGGGGTCTTGAATCCAAGTTGATCTTCTCCGAAGAGGGGTCGCAGTCTCTCTCGAGGAGGAGATCGGTATGGATGAGCAAAGCTCTATCTTGAAGTATGAGCTAAACCAATGCTAACCCTAGCTAGGATGAATGGGGGGTCTATTTATAGTCTAACTGCAAAAGGGGGTGAAGTGATGGGGTACATGGGCCTCGGGCCCGAATCTGGACGCAGCCAGGTACCGGACGTCCGGTGTCTCAGGAGCTGCCGGATGTCCGGTGTCTCAGGAGCTGCCGGACGTCTGGTGTCCTCCGGTCGTCCGCTGGTTCTGCTCTGTAAAGGGGGTGCCGGACGTTTGGAGGATCCGGTCTTCCGCTGATGTTGGCTCGGGTGCTGGTGCGCCGGTCGTCCGGTCCGGACCGGACATCCACTCGTTCGCTTCGGGTGTAGGGGCACCGATCGTCTGGTCTGGGCCGGACGTTCGCTGGCTGGGGCTCGGCTAAGGCTTCAGGCGCCAGACGTCCGGTCCCGCCCGGTCGTCCGGTGGCTCAGACTTTTCCTACATCCCTTCTTCTTCTCCGTCTTCTCGTTCGTCTTCCTCTTCTTCTTGTCCTTGCTCCTTAGCTTCTCCATTGTACCAAAGTATGCACAAAGAATCCATATGAGGTAGTAGCCATGCTTCATGCGCATCGAAGTGGAATTGTGAGAGGAGAGATGTCACCTCGGTTTCAAGGGCTCTTGCACGTGATCGAGTCATAGGTCCCGTAGGCACTTGATGAGACGATGGTAGGTCCATGGGGATGACCTTGGGATGCTCCGCATCACATGGTCTATGAGATGCTTTACTTGCCTTTGTATTTATTTTGTTTCGTCAGGGTTGACGCGGTAGGGAGCTTTGTTTGGAAGTGGCGCTCTGGGGATGAGGTCGATGCGGTGCTCAATGCCTCGAAGTGGAGGTAGTCCCGGAGGTAGCTCATCGGGGAAAACATCTTGAAATTCCTGCAAAAGAGAAGACAGCACTGGAGGAAGAGTGTGAGAGGTGTTAGTTTGTGGTGCATTGTCCTTGCACATGAGGACGTAGTGTAGGACACCAGATGGGTTCTCACACACTTCTCTCATCTCACGTTTGGTGGCAGTTAGAACTAGGTTCTTGTTTTCACTCATCGTGGAGGCACTCGATTTTGGCTTGTGGCGCTCACTCTCGTTTTGGTGGCTCGCTCTCTCACTATGATCTCCATGATGGGTGGCTTGCTTGTCGGTGATCACTTGACTTGGAGACATTGGACGGAGGTGGAACCCTAATCGCCTGATCTTTCACGAAAGGAGCGGATCCCGCGAAGAACACGAGGAGGGAAACAAGAGAAAACACAAGGGAAAACACAAGAGGAACACTCAAACTAACAAGAACAAGTCACACATGTGCTAGATCCTCGGGTACATAGAACGATACACGACTCCACGGACAACTAAGGACGATACAAAAGGGTAGCTGGTTCTTCTCCGTGAGGAGGTCTTGAATCCACGGGGGGATCTTCTCCACGAGGAGGTCTTGAATCCAAGTGGATCTTCTCCGAAGAGGGGCCACGGTCTCTCTCGTGGAGTAGATCCGGATGGATGAGCGAAGCTCTATCTCTGAGTATGAGCTAAACCAACGCTAACCCTAGAAAGTCGTACAGGATAGAGTATATATAGTCTAGGTGACGAAAGGGTACACGGGCCTCGGCCCAAGTGGCTGCGCGCAGGCAGGGCTGGAAGTTCCGGGTGCCGGAGGTTCCGGGGAGGGTCCGGCCTAACCAGAGAGTTGGCGCGGTGGAGATGTGCTGGCATCCGGGGGCCGGAAGGTCCGGGCAGGCCGGAGGTTCCGGGCGCCGGAAGGTCCGGGACGGGGTCCGGGCTAACCCGAGAGTTGGCACGCCTGGGATGGTCGAAGTCATCGGCGGCCGGAAGGTCCGGGGGCCGGAAGTTCCGGGCTCTGGCCAAAAGTTCCGGGCTCTGGCCAGAAGTTCCGGGCTGTCTAGAGTGTTGACGCCTGTCTCTTCTTCTACAGTCCTCGGCTCTGAGTCTTGTGCGTTGTACCTGATGACACATAGTATCTCGGACTTAGGCAGCAGCCATGTCTCACTTGAAGAGGGAGAAAACTCAAGTAGGAGTGATGTCACCTCGGATTGAATAGCATGTGCCCTAGCCCTTGTCATTGGTCCACCTGGAGCTTGGATAGTTGAGGTGGCGTCCATGGGGATGGTCGTGGGATGCTCCGCATCGTCTCCCCTCCCTTGGGGAAGATCCGTCCTCGGATCGAGTTCTTCATCACCATGGAAAGGAGAGAGATCTTTGATGTTGAAGATGTCGCTCACGTTGTATTTGTCACGTGGGAGGTCGATCTTGTAAGCGTTGTCATTGTATCGTGCGAGCACCTTGAAGGGTCCATCTGCCTGAGGTCGAAGCTTAGACTTGCGTTCTTGTGGAAAGCGCTCCTTGCGAAGGTGTAGCCACACGAGATCACCAGTGTTGAAGACCATAGGTTGCTTGTTGACGTTGAGCTTGGTCGCAAGGCGTTGTACTTGGCGCTCGATGGTGTTTCTTGTATCTTCATGCACCTACTTGATATGGGTCGCTCTTGCACTTACGTCCAAATTGATTCGCTCTTGGAGTGGTAGAGGTAGAATATCGAAAGGTTACAAAGGGTTGAATCCGTAGACGACCTCGAAAGGGGACGTGCCGGTTGTTGAGTGTCTTGCTCGGTTGTAGGCGAACTCGACGATGGGTAGACACTCCTCCCACTCCTTGATGTTCTTCTTGATGAGTACTCGAAGTAGAGCGGAGAGTGTGCAGTTTGTCACCTCCGTTTGGCCGTCGGTTTGTGGATGGTAAGCTGTGGATAAGAGTAGCTTGATTCCGAGCTTGGCGCATAGGGTCTTCCAAAAGTAGCTAAGGAACTTGACGTCACGGTCCGAGACGATGGTTTTTGGCACACCATGGAGACGCAAAATTTCCCTACAAAAGAGATTAGCAACATGTGAAGCATCGTCTATCTTGTGGCAAGGAATAAAATGTGCCATTTTTGAGAAACGGTCGACAACAACAAATATAGAATCTTTCCCATTTTGAGTTCTAGGAAAACCAAGGACAAAGTCCATGCTAATGTCTTCCCAAGGTTGGTATGGAATAGGTAAAGGCATATAGAGACCATGAGATTGAGATTTTGACTTAGCTTTGCGACATGTAGAATACCGGTTGGTGAAACGATTGACATCCCGAAACATCTTAGGCCAAAAGTAGCTCTTCGAGAGCATGGAGAACGTCTTGTCGCGTCCGAAGTGTCCCATTAAGCCTCCTCCATGAGATTCCTGCAAAAGCAACAAACGAAGCGAGGACGCGGGAATGGAAAGTTTGTTAGCTCTCATAAGGTAGCCATCTTTGATGTAATAGCATTCCCAAGATGTATCCGACAAACCCTTAGCATAAGGAATGGCAAAAGTGGTATCATGCTCATATAAGTCTTTGATATGCTCGAAGCCGATGACATCTAACTCAAGTTGCATGACAAGCATGCAAATGCGGGAAAGAGCATCCGCTACTATGTTTTCTTTACCCTTGATGTACTTGATGACATAGGGAAAAGACTCAATAAATTCACTCCATTTAGCATGACGCTTGTTCAACTTAGTTTGTCCCTTAAGATACTTGAGAGTCTCATGATCGATATGAATGATAAACTCATGGGGACGAAGGTAGTGTTCCCATTCATGCAAAACGCGGACTAAAGCATATAACTCTTTGTCATAGATGGGATAATTGAGTTGCACTCCGGAAAGTTTCTCACTAAAGTAAGCTATGGGGCACTTCTCTTGCGTTAACACACCTCCTATGCCATTACCACTAGCAGCGCAATGAATTTCAAAAGGTTTGTCGAACTTGCGTAAAGCAAGCACGGGGGCATGAGTAAGCAAATTCTTAAGCTCATTGAATAGGGTATCTTGGGATGGTCCCTAAACAAAAGGCGCATTCTTCTTGCTCAAAGCATGCAAAGGCGAAGCAATGGTGCTAAAATCCTTCACAAAGCGATGATAGAAACCCGCCAGACCAAGAAAACTACGAACTTGATGCAAGTTGGTTGGTTGCGGCTAAGTCTTAATAGCATTGATCTTGGAGTCATCTACATGAACACCCTTAGAAGAGACCACAAAACCCAAGAAAATGAGCTTATCAACACCAAAAAGGCATTTCTCCATATTAGCATAGAGACGCTGTCGGTGTCAAAACCGGCGGATCTCGGGTAGGGGGTCCCGAACTGTGCGTCTAGGCGGATGGTAACCGGAGGCAGGGGACATGATGTTTTACCCAGGTTCGGGCCCTCTTGATGGAGGTAAAACCCTGCGTCCTGCTTGATTAATATTGATGATATGGCTAGTACAAGAGTAGATCTACCACGAGATTGGAGAGGCTAAACCCTAGAAGCTAGCCTATGGTACGATTGTTGTTCGTCCTATGGACTAAAACCCTCCGGTTTATATATACACCAGAGAGGGCTAGGGTTACATAGAGTCGGTTACAATGGTAGGAGATCTACATATTCGTATCACCAAGCTTGCCTTCCACGCCAAGGAAAGTCCCTTCCGTACACGGGACGAAGTCTTCAATCTTGTATCTTCATAGTCCAGGAGTCCGGCCGAAGGTATAGTCTGGCTATCCGGACACCCCCTAATCCAGGACTCCCTCAGTAGCCCCCGAACCAGGCTTCAATGACGACGAGTCCGACGCGCAAATTGTCTTCGGCATTGCAAGGCGGGTTCTCCTCCAAATTTCGTGTACCCGTTGAATAATATCCGGTTTCTTGTAAATGTAGCGCTCCTTGGCTTCTATGCCTAATAATGGTCGTCTTCCACGTGTCAAATGAATACGAAAAGTTAGGGTGTTTTTATATTTACACCCCTAGCCGCGTGAATGAGCAGCCTATTTAAGGGGACGAGGATTTAGATCCAAACCACACCTTCTCCCCTCCACGAGTATTTATCAGAGCGTATCCGACAAAGGTCCATTCTATCATGGCCGGCCGCCACAGCTCCTCCTCTCGCCCTTCCAGCCCTCAGCCTGGAGATTGGAAGAGATGCTCCATCCCGCACAGCAAGCTAGTGACGCTCCAGACCAAGGGATTTCTCCCCCCGGCATGGTCCCGGTTCGAGCCGGACTTGCCAGCTATAATGGTGGAGAGCAAGCGCAGAGCGCCCCCAATCCCTCCAAAGGAGAGCGGGTATGCCTTGTCCCTTACTTAATAAGAGGGCTCGGATTTCCAATTCATCCGTTTCTCCGGGGGCTCCTAGAGTTCTATGTCCTCCAGCTGCACAACCTCACGCCTGCCTCCATATTGCATATCGCGGGCTTCATAGCCCTTTGCGAGCTGTTTTTGGGCTGCGAGGCTCATTTCGCGTTGTGGAAAAGGCTATTCTGCCTTGTGCCCCATTCTCAGAAGGGGTCAATATATCAAGTGGGCGGAGCCGAGGTGTGGCGCATTGCCGGGACTAGATATCTATCCGGAACCCCAAAGAAGGCGTCCGAGGACTGCCCTTCGGAATGGTTTTATATAGAGGACGTCCCGCTGCCGAATCCTGTCCGGATCGGCCTCCCTGAGTTCGGCAGTGCTCCCCTAAAGAAGCGCCTAAGCTAGCGTCCACGGAGCCCTCAGAGGGAAAGCGACAAGGACGTTCTTTACCTGATGGGCCGGATAAGATTGTTAGCTCATTTCGGACTGACCATGATCGGGGTCATGGCAGCATGCATCATGCGAGGGGTGCAGCCGCTCCAGTATAGAGGCCACCCCATGTGTGACTTCAACGGGGAGGATGACGCCACCTACCACGGTCGTAAGGGGCCGGATTCGGCTGCCGCTCTAATAAAGACCCTGTCCGCTTTGTACAAGGGAGAAGAGGAGGAATTTCTCCGCGTCAACCACAGGGTGGATTTTCCAGGTACAATCCCCCAAGTTGGGTAAGTGGACACTTTTACTTGTGATAGAGGCGAGGGTCCCGATCTTTCGATGAGATGATAACTATCGATTTGGTGGAGACGACTTTGACGATCCGACTACAAACGTGCACGACGTTGCTCCTTAGCAACCGCTAAACCAATCTCCTGAGGTTACTAACGATGCTAGAAGCACGGTCAGCCTGACCACGAAGGTCTATTCCTGCAAGCAATCGAAGAACGAGCAAGAATATGATAAAGCAATCTGAATATTGCAAATATATATGAAGTATTGATAATGGTGGGGATCCTGAAGCGGTCTTGGTCTAGTCGTTGGACACAAACGAAGTACACGAAGTTGCAATGGCTAACTTTTAACTAAACAAATCCCAAAGCCTAAACGATGCCCTAAGGGCTGTATATATGGAAGAGAGAGGGGGAATTTCGTGGCCCTTGGTGGAGGGGTCCGAAACCAACCCTAACTCTTGTTTCCCCACACATACGGACTCTAAAAACAGCCTATACTTAAGTACTTCGAAAATACATGGGCCTGGCCCAATAATAAGGTGACGCAGCACCTAAAATAGCCTCTGGACGAAATTTATGAAGTGGCATCTTGTATATTTTGTCCCATGCTTCATGCACCCATTATGGTGGCTTCAGAGTCCTGGAATCATCACTTGTAACTCCGTTCTTGTTCCCCTTGCGCATGCCATCATCTCCCTGCTTGAACTTGCTCCAAGGTTCATCTTTCTTGTCCAAGCTAGGCCCTTCATTTGTAAGCAAAACAAATGTATCCAATTTAGGCAGCATCATATTCTCATGAACATTAGACTCGTTACCAAGAAACGAAAGTACCTGATAATTCAATTGGCGTGCGCGAGCTCTAGTAATTGGTCCAGTGTGTATAGCAGCAGGGGCTGTGGGTGTAACAATGGTATTAATGTCCTCATCATCCTCCCCTTCTTGAAATGAAGTCGTCCTCGACGAAAGGTCATCTTCCTCACCCAAATAAGGCTTCAAATCTGCAATGTTAAAAGTGGGACTAACCCCAAAATCTGCAGGTAGCTCAAGTTTATATGCATTATCATTTATTTTCTCTAACACCTTAAAAGGACCATCAGCACGTGGCATTAGCTTTGATTTGCGCAGATTAGGAAATCTATCTTTACGCAAATGTAACCAAACAAGATCTCCAGGTGCAAACACAACATGTTTTCTACCCTTATCTCCAGCAAGTTTATATTTAGCATTCATACGCTCAATGTTTTCCTTAGTTAACTCATGCATTTTTAAAATCAATTCAGAACGTTCTTTAGCATCACAATTAACCTTCTCCGAAGATGGAAGAGGCAACAAATCAATAGGTGCACGAGGTAGGAAACCATACACAATTTCAAAAGGGCACATCTTAGTAGTAGAATGCAATGAACGATTATAAGCAAATTCAATATGAGGCAAGCATTCTTCCCACATTTTCTTATTATTCTTCAAAACAGCCCTAAGCATAGTAGACAATGTTCTATTGACTACTTCAGTTTGTCCATCAGTTTGGGGGTAACCAGTAGTACTAAAAAGCAGCTTAGTCCCCAACTTAGCCCATAAACATCTCCAAAAGTGGCTAAGAAATTTAGTATCACGATCTGAAACAATAGTATTCGGCACACCATGTAAGCGAATAATTTCACGAAAGAACAAATCAGCAACATTAACAACATCATCGCTTTGATGACATGGTATAAAGTGTGCCATTTTCGAGAACCTATCCATGACAACAAATATGCTATCCCTCCCCTTCTTTGTTCGAGGTAAACCTAAAACAAAGTCCATAGATATATCCTCCCAAGGAACACTAGGTACAGGCAAAGGCATATATAAACCATGAGGATTGAGTCGTGACTTAGCTCTTTGACATGTAGTGCAGCGAGCAACAAAACGCTCAACATCCCGTCTCATCTTTGGCCAAAAGAAATGTGTAGCAAGGATATCCTCCGTCTTCTTGACGCCAAAGTGTCCCATTAATCCTCCTCCATGCGCCTCCTGCAACAACAAAAGACGAACGGAGCTAGCTGGAATGCATAGCTTGTTAGCACGAAACACAAATCCATCGTTAAGAACGAACTTGTTCCAAGTTCTCCCTTCCTTACAATTCTGCAATACATCTTTAAATTCGGCATCATGAACATATTGATCTTTGATGGTCTCCAAACCAAATATTTTAAAGTCAAGTTGTGAAAGCATAGTATAACGACGAGACAAGGCATCAGCAATAACATTTTCTTTGCCCTTCTTGTGTTTAATGACATAAGGGAAAGTCTCAATGAATTCAACCCATTTAGCATGTCTACGGTTCAGTTTTGCTTGACTTTTAATGTGTTTCAAAGATTCATGATCAGAATGTATAACAAATTCCTTGGGCCATAAATAATGTTGCCATGTTTCTAAGGTCCAAACAAGAGCATATAATTCTTTATCATAAGTAGAATAGTTCAGACTAGTCCCACTCAATTTTTCAGAAAAGTATGCAACAGGTTTGCCATCTTGTAATAACACACCTCCTAATCCAATTCCACTAGCATCACATTCAAGCTCAAAAGTCTTATTGAAATTAGGAAGTTGGAGTAAAGGAGCATGTGTCAACTTATCTTTCAATACCGTGAAGGCTTCTTCCTGTGCGGTACCCCAAACAAAAGGCACATCCTTCTTTGTAAGCTCGTTGAGAGGTGCAGCAATGGTGCTGAAATCTCTCACAAAACGCCTATAGAAACCAGCGAGGCCAAGGAAACTCCTGACTTGTGTGACCGTTTTGGGCTGCGGCCAACTCTCAATAGCTTCAATCTTGGCTTTATCAACTTCAATTCCCTGTGGAGTAACAACATAGCCAAGAAAAGATACTCGGTCGGTGCAAAAGTTGCACTTTCCAAGGTTACCAAACAAACGTGCATCACGTAGAGCAATAAAAACAGCACGTAAATGTTCCAAATGTTCCTCCAAAGATTTGCTATAAATCAATATGTCATCAAAGTAAACTACCACAAATCGTCTAATGAAAGCACGTAAAACTTCATTCATTAACCTCATGAAAGTACTAGGTGCACTAGTTAACCCAAAAGGCATGACTAACCACTCATATAATCCAAACTTAGTTTTCCATTCATCTCCCAATTTCATACGAATTTGATGGTATCCACTACGCAAATCAACTTTGGAGAATATTGTAGAGCCACTCAATTCATCAAGCATATCATCTAGCCTAGGAATAGGATGACGATAACGAATAGTAATGTTATTAATGCCTCTACAATCAACGCACATACGCGACGTACCATCCTTTTTCGGCACTAAAATGATAGGAACAGCACAAGGACTAAGGGATTCGCGTATATAACCTTTGTCGAGCAGTTCTTGTACTTGTCGCATAATCTCCTTCGTCTCCTCTGGATTGGTACGGTATGGTGCACGGTTGGGTAATGATGCACCGGGAATTAAGTCAATTTGATGCTCAATCCCTCGAATAGGTGGTAATCCCGGTGGCACGTCTTGTGGAAAGACGTCAGCGAACTCCTGCAAAATGTTAGTGACAGCAGGAGGCAAAGAGGAAGGCACGTCCTCGAATGAAAATAATGCCTCTTTGCACACAAAAGCATAGCAAACAGATTTGCTAAAATCTAGATCATCAATATCAGATTTGGTGGCAAGTAAACATGCACTTTTCAATTTAATTTCAGAAGCAACACTAGATTGTTTATTATTATTAGGCTGCATTTGTTGCTCAAATTCTTTTGCCACAATCTGATTTTCACTCTTATTTTTCTCCTGTTTTGCTTTATTAGCTCTAGTAATATCATCTTTCAAAATGGAATCAGGAGTCATAGGAAGCAAAGTAATATTCTTATCCTTATGAACAAGTGTATACTGATTGTTTCTACCATGGTGAACAGAATTTTTATCAAATTGCCATGGTCTACCAAGTAATAAGGAACATGCTTGCATAGGTACCACATCACAATCAACATAATCAGCATATGTAGAGATACTAAAATGCACACGAATAGTACGGGTTACCTTAACCTTGCCGCTGTTGTTGAACCATTGGATGTAGTAAGGATGTGGATGTGGTCTTGTGGTGAGAGATAGCTTCTCCACCATCTCCATGCTAGCCAAGTTGTTGCAACTCCCTCCATCTATGATCACGCGAACAGAACGTTCCTTCACAACTCCCTTTGTATGGAACAAATTATGCCTCTGATTTTGCTCAGCTTGTGTAACCTGCACACTCAAAACACGTTGAGCAACTAAACATTCATACCTGTCAGCATCTTCAGGAGCCATGTATTGCGTCTCATGATCAGAATCGTCTCCACCGTGTTCGTCACGTGTAATAAGAGTCAAAGTCTCCTCATCATAGTCACTAGCGGACTCATACCCACCATCCTCATTAACAATCATCACACGTTTAGATGGGCGTTCTCTCGCATAATGACCTCCACCCTTGCAACGTCGACAAATAATATCATGTGTTTGCCCTGTTGATGCCATGGATGAAGAAGAGCTCTTTGCAGGCCCAGAAGGTGTGCTCTTGGCAGATAGTGGTGATTGTGCATGCTTTATTGTATCACGGTTGGAGGTGGCAGCCGATGGAGGCGCCGGTGTAGCAGAACGTGTGGAAGTAGATGATGCACGTGGTGTCCATGAGGAAGGTCGACCTGCAGAAAAATTAGTCCGCGCCAATGCCTGTCGATCCCGCACTTCACGTTCAGCTTTACAAGCAAGATGGAATAAACGATTGATATTAGTATAGTCCTTATACTCTAGAATCGTCTGAATCTATCTATTTAATCCACCCATAAAACGTGCAAGCATAGCTTCATTCTTCTCAACAATGCCACATCTAATCATGCCAGTTTGTAATTCCTGATAATATTCTTCTACAGAATTTTTTGCCTGTCTTAAGCGCTGCAATTTTTGAAGTAATTCACGTTGATAATATGGTGGAACCCAACGAGTATGCATAGCAGTTTTCGAAGCAGCCCAAGTAGCAGGAATAGGATATAATCTACAATGCTCGGACCACCAAACACATGCAAAACTAGTGAATGCACCAACAGCAGCAGTAACACGTCTCTCCTCGGGATATTGTAAACATGTAAATCGTTGTTCAGTTTCTAACTCCCAAGTAAGATATATATCAGGAACATATCTACCCTCAAATGGTGGAATATTCAATTTTAGTTTAGGGAGGTGGTCATGATCTCGTACCTGAGGGTGAGCCCTACCATTGCCATTATTTGCATGTGGACGACCTGGTGGATGCTGTGCTGGTGGTGGCACGTAGTTCTGATTTTGATCAACCTCATCCTCGTAATCGCCAGCAAAATCATCCTCCTCCGCATTAGCAGCAGGAGCCACAGAAGTAGCAACAGCAGCAACAACAGTTTGGCCAGGTGCAAGAGGAAGACGGCTCGCTCGGCGGAGGGCTGTTTCACGATGTGTAGGTAGTCGTCGTTGTTGTTGTTGTTGTTGTTGTTGTTGTTGTTGTTGTTGTTGTTGTTGTTGTAGAGGTGCGTTAGGTGCCGCCGGTGGTGGTGGTGGAAGACGCGCGAGCAATTCATTAAACATGTTATCGAGCTTTGTTTCGAACGTCTTCTCCATGGCGTCTTCAAATCTGTTTAGCACATCTTGCACCTGTCCATTCATCATTTGCTGAAATTTATCATGCAACTCCTTATTCGTCATGTTGTCCCAGTCAGTCTCGTCGGCTTGTGATCCTGCCATGGTTAGCAACAATTGAAACACACAAGAATATGATCCTACAGAATACTAACAAGAGGTGGTGGTGGTGTCACAAATCCGTCAAGCAAATCTCAAATTCTTACCAGTTCTTACCCAGCAGCAGGCGGTGATCGGCAACCGTTGTAGTCAAAACTCTCAAAAGCTTGGATAGAGGGATTGCCAGGGAGAGTCAAACGCACGACGTAGATGTATGTGGAGCTGGGAAGGCTTATAGTATGGTAGCAAAAAGGGTCAGCAATAATCAATTCAGAGATGCAAAGTTGAATAAACGCTCAACGACGGTACTGTGCTGGTCCTAGGCTAGACCGTGCTAGAGACGCGAGCCTAGAACACGAACAAAATCACGGCGCTGCACGCAAATAAGGGAAAAGCACACTCTGGAACTCTCTTTTTTTCGCTCTTTTTTTTGCGCTCCTCTTTTTTTTGCGCTCCTCTTTTTTTTCTGCGAAAAATCACTATTATGGCGAGTGTCTCAAAACTCTCCCCTCGTCAAACTGGTAGGATGGCACGAAATTTTTTTTCACTTTTTTTTCGGAAATCAGGGCAGCGACGACGAAAAACTGCGACAAAAAATCACTATGATGGCACGTGGCTCAAAAGACTCAGAAAAACCTAAAAATAGGATAGGGAAAAAAAATTTGCCCGTGAAAATTTTGGCCTAAAAACTGCCCGGGGGTCTCCAGACTCTTTTTTTTCCGAGACCTACGCAGGCAAGGAAACACGAATCGGAATTGAGATTGATCTCAAAAACAAACCTAATATGAGAAGAACTCGGATTGGTGGTGGATATATGGTTGTGGTATATGGCAGCGGTGGTGGTATATGGTAGCGGTGGTGGAATATGGATACGGATTGGTGGTGGTATGTGGATACGGATTCAGAGCGGTGGCGGATCAGCAATGGAGGTAGATGGCGATGATGATGGTGCGGCGGCGGCGTGACAACTTATGACCAGAACTCGAAACTCTAAAAGATTAGACCAGCAACTTGACACGACGATGCAACCGCAAATTCAACAAAGCAAAAACCCTAAAAAGATTATGCAAAGGCTCAGATTGGTTCGGATATGATGAACTAACCCTAATTTTTTTGTGGCTTTTTTCGTGGACTGTAGGTATGAAGAACAGACTCGATCTAATCTACGAAAAACTGTAAAATCTCAACGAGCAACCTGGAAATCTGATACCACTTGATAGGGGCGAGGGTCCCGATCTTTCGATGAGATGATAACTATCGATTTGGTGGAGACGACTTTGACGATTCGACTACAAACGTGCAACGACGTTGCGCCTTAGCAATCGCTAAACAAACTCCGAGAGGTTATTGACCACGCCGGAGCACGATCAACCTGACCAGGAAGGTCTATTCCTGCAAGCAATCAAAGAACAAGCAAGAATATGATTAAGCAATCTGAATACTGCGAATATGGATGAAGTATTGATAAAAGTGGGGTTTCATAAGCGGTCTTGGTCTGGTCGTTGGACACAAACGAAGTACACGAAGTTGCAACGATGGCTAACTTTTAACTAAATAAAACCCAAAGTCTAAACGACGCCCGAAGGGCTGTATATATGAGGAAGAGGGGGGAATTTCGTGGCCCTTGAGGGTGGGGTCCGAAACCAACCCTTACTCTTGTTTCCCCACACATACGGACTCTAAAAATAGCCTATACTTAAATATTTCGAAATTACATGGGCCTGGCCCATTAATAAGGTGACGCAGCACCTAGAATAGCCTATGGACGAATATTATGAAGTGGCATCTCGTATATTTCGTCCAAGGCTTCATGCACTCCTTATGGCGGCTTCAAAGTCCTGAAATCATCACTTGTAACTCCGTCCTTGATCCCCTTGCGCATGCCATCAACTCCATGCGTGTTCTTGCTCCAATGTTCATCCTTCTCCAAGCTAGGCCCTTCATTTGTAAGCAAAACAAATGTATCCAATTTAGGCAGCATCATAATCTCATGAACATTAGAATCATTACCAAGAAACGAAAGTACCTGGTAATTTAATTGGCGTGCGCGAGCTCTTGTAATTGGTCTAGTATATGTAACAGTAGGGGCTGTGGGTGTAACAATGGTATTGATGTCCTCATCAAAGTGTGGCGTGGGTGCAAATCTGACAAAGGAAATTACAGATGGCGCCGGATTAAATCCGGAAGAGCAACGACTCCTACGCCAGCTGAAGGCTGGTGAGAGCGTGCTGACAAAGGTGAGGCGGGAGAAGAACGATCTCCAAGATGCCAACACCAAGCTGGGCGTTGTGCTGAAGGATGTTCGTGCCCAGCTGTTGGACTCCGTTAAGGAGAATTAGCGGCTTCGACGCGGCATATTTAGTAAGTGCTTAAACGAACTTTGAAAAAAGAGTTCAGCGAGGAAGTCGACTAACACAGTAATGTCTGTAGTTATGCTAACAGGTCGTCCTGCGGAGGAAATGCCTAGTTCTACGGGTGACCTTCTTCCCGAGCTCTCACAACTGCACGAGCGAGTTCGACAGGTGATGCAAGGCGTTGCCCAGGCCTTGTGGCCATCCGTCTCCATGCCGAAGGCCTTGGAGAGCTTGTAGAGAAGCTGAAGGGAGCGCGGCGGCACTTCTGATTGTGGAAGATGTCGGCCTGCCGTCAAGGCTGACCCAAACCACATGGCCGAGGTCGGACCCGTTGGGCCCGATGGGAAGGAGATCCCTGTGAGCTTAGTATACGGCCAAGTAGAATTGGTCGCAAAGTATTCCCAATAGGACTGTAAGCTAGACAGCCTGTTAGATGGTATTGAAGAGGAATATAATCAGTCATATTGACTATGTAATTTTAATTGACATGTGCAATGCCTTCTAACCGGATTGTAGATTGTTTGTCATGGCCGACCTTTTCGCTTGAACCTCGGGACCTGACGGTCCGGAGTGTGTCCGAATACCCTCACGGTTATATAAGAACTGGGGTACGCATGGAGACCAGGCGTAGGGGTCATTAGTGCTTGAACAGACAAGTGCCCAGCTATTTATTTTATATTACATGGTAAGTAAGAAACATCTTCCAGGGAGAATAGTTCCGTTAGGGGTTCCTTTCCCTGGGAGGCATGCCCTAAAGTGCATGTCCATTCTGCGAAAAGAGACGCAGGAAAAACATCTGAGGGCGTATAGATAAATAAGTGAAAGAAATATCATCTTTAGTTCACTGACCGAATATTCCCTTAAGAACGCTAGCTTTCGGCTTCACCCAGTCTGAGGTACACATCCGGCTGACCCGGCAGTAACAATCACAGAGGTGCTCCCTTTACCACCTAGCCGAACAATCGGGAACGTAGGGGTAAGCACATGAGCCAGGCAACCCAGCTTGGCCAAAACATAAGTCATATTGATGCATATAATGGTGAATAAAAGGTACATGCGGAAGTGTGACACATGTGTTGGGCATGAAGCCCGTATAAATAAGCTTCTGTTTAAAGAAGCCCCCAGGTTTAATGAGCGCGGATAGCGCACCACTTTATGAGCCTTTAAAGGCTATAAGAGAGAGAGAGAGAGAGAGGAGAAGGAGAGAAATGTAAGACAGAATGTATATAAAAAATGGACAGAGGAAGGAGACGAACACAGAGTCTGGCGCTAGGCATAGAATCTTCGGAGACGGGCTGCGTTCCATGGGTTCGGCTCGAGTCGGTTATCCGATGCATCTCGCAGGCGGTACGCTCCACCAGTCAAGACTTGGTCAATTATGAAGGGACCTTCCCACTTGGGCTTGAGTTTATCCTTTTTCTTGTCCGGCAGACGTAGAACTAATTCGCCAACGTTGTAATTTTTGGCCCGTACTTCTCTGCTTTGGTATCTTCGAGCCTGCTGTTGATAGAATGTGGAGCGGGCTTTTGCCATGTCACGCTCTTCCTCCAAGGCGTCCAAACTGTCCTGCCGATCGAGCTCGGCTTCTCTTTCTTTGTACATGCGCACTCGAGGTGAGTCATGAATTATGTCGCAGGGCAAAACTACCTCTGCGCCGTACACCATGAAGAATGCTGTGTATCCGGTGGTGCAATTCGGCGTGGTCCGCAGCCCCCAGAGTACGGAGTCGAGCTCCTCTACCCCGTGCGTATTAGATTACTTAAGGGACCACACTAATCTGGGTTTGATGCCGCTCATGATAAGACCATTTGCACGTTCAACCTGGCCGTTAGTTTGTGGGTGATAGACGGAAGCATAATCGAGCTTGATGCCCATGTTTTTGCACCAGAGTTTTACCTCGTCGACCATAAAGTTCATGCCGTTATTAGTGATGATGTTGTGGGGGACGCCGTAACGGTGTACAACCCCGGATATAAAGTCTAGCACCGGTCCGGATTCGGCCGTCTTAACATGCTTGGCTTCTATCCATTTGGTGAACTTATCCACCATGACTAGTAAGTATTTTTTTCTTGTGGGTTCCGCATTTAAGGGGTCCAACCATGTCAAGCCCCAGACCGCGAAGGGCCAAGTGATGGGGATAGTTTGGAGGGCGGAGGGTGGCATATGGCTTTGGTCTGCAAAAAGCTGGCAACCGACGCATCGTTGGACTAAGTCCTGGGCGTCTGCCCAGGCTGTCGGCCAATAAAAGCCTGCACGGAAGGCCTTGCTTACAAGGGACCGAGCTACAGCGTGATGACCACCGAGTCCAGCATGAATTTCAGCCAAGAGGTTCCGCCCTTCCTCTTCGGAGATGCACCTTTGAAGGACTCCGGTAACGCTTTTCTTATAAAGCTCTCCCTCATGGACTTTATAGGCTTTAGATCGCTGCACTATGCAGCGTGCCTCATTTTGGTCCTCGGGGAGTTCCTGCCTAGTAAGGTAGGCGAGGAATGGTTTTGTCCATGGGGCGATGACGACCATTATTACGTGGGCTGAAGGTGTTATTTAATTGGCAGAGCCTCCAATTATGTCAGAGTATTCGGTGTCGGGCAGTGCGGTTGGGTCCGGACTGTTATTGTCGGGTTCCCCTTCCCATACTACGTTTTGCACCAATGCGTGCCAGGACATCTGCCGCCTGATTATTTTCCCGGGCCATATGGTGAAATTCGAGCCCTTCGAACCGAGCTGACATTTTTAGGACGACGTTGCGATAAGCTGCCTTTTTGGACCTTGGGCATCAAAGTCTCCATTTATTTGGGATATTGCGAGGTTTGAGTCCCCGCACACCTCTAGGCGTTGAATCCCATGGATACTGCCATCCGGAGACCATGTAAAAGGGCCTCATATTCGGCTGCATTGTTGGAGTCTGTGTACATTATCTAGAGTACATATTGAACTGTGTCTCTTGTGGGGGACGTCAAAACGACGCCATCCCCTAGACCGGCCAACATTTTGGAGCCGTCGAAGTGCATGACCCAGTTTGAATATGTGCCGTACTCTTTAGGGAGTTCGGCCTCCGTCCATTCTGCGACGAAGTCGGCCAAAACTTGCGACTTGATAGCTCGCCGTGGCTTGTAAGTTATGTCGAATGGGAGGAGCTCAATGGCCCATTTTGCAATCCGGCCCGTCACGTCGCGGTTGTTTATAATATCGTTAAGTGGCACTTCCGAGGCTACTGTTATTGAACACTCTTGAAAGTAGTGTCGCAGCTTCCGGGATGCCATAAATACCGCGTACGCAATCTTTTGATGATGCGGGTACCGTGACTTGCATGGAGTAAGGACAGTGGACACATAGTAGACCGGCTTTTGAAGGGGTAATTTGTGTCCGTCCGTTTCTCGTTCGACGATGAGCACTGCGCTTACGACCTGATGGGTTGCTGCAATGTATAATAGCATTGGTTCGCCAATGTTTGGCACAGCCAGGACTGGGTTTGTTGCCAAGATGGCTTTTATTTCGTCGAGTCCGGCCATGGCTGCATCCGTCCACTCGAAGTGTTCGGTGCACCGAAGGAGGCGGTAAAGGGGTAGGGCCTTTTCTCCCAAGCGGGAGATAAAGCGACTTAGAGCCTCCATGCATTCGGTTAATGTTTGTATTTGTTTGAGGTCCTTCGGGATATCCAATTGTGACAGAGCTCGGATCTTGGCCGGATTTGCTTCAATTCCTCTACCGGATACAATGAAGCCCAAGAGCTTTCCGGCTGGAACACCGAAGACGTATTTTTCCGGGTTGAGCTTGATGTCGTATGTTCGGAGGTTATCGAATGTTAGCCTCAAGTCGTCTACTAGAGATTCGACATGTCTTGTTTTAACGACCACATCATCTACGTATGCCTCCACTGTTTTGCCGATCTGGTTTGCCAGACATGTCTGAATCATGCGCTGATATGTTGCGCCGGCGTTTTTGAGCCCAAAGGGCATTGTGTTGAAGCAGAATGGGCCATATGGTGTGATGAATGCCGTTGCGGCTTGGTCTGACTCTGCCATCTTTATTTGATGGTAGCCGGAGTATGCGTCGAGGAAACACAACGAATCGTGTCCTACGGTAGCGTCGATAATTTGATCGGTGCGGGGGAGAGGGAAGGGATCCTTTGGGCAAGCCTTGTTAAGGTCTTTAAAATCAACGCACAGGCGCCAGGATTTGTCCTTCTTTGGTACCATCACCAGGTTTGCTAGCTAGTCCGGGTGTTTTATATCTTTGATGAATCTGGCCTCCAATAGCTTGGCTAGTTCCTCTCCCATGGCCTGTCTCTTAGGTTCGGAAAAACACCGAAGAGCCTGTTTGACTGGCTTGAATCCTTTTAGGATATTTAAGCTGTCTTCGGCCAGCCTGCGTGGGATTCCTGGCATGTCTGAAGGGTGCCAGGCGAAAATGTCCCAGTTCTCTTGTAGGAACTATCGCAGTGCGGCATCTACATTAGGGTTTAACTGTGCCCCGATGGAAGCTGTTTTATTGGGGTCCGTTGGATGGACCTGGAATTTGACTATTTCGTCCGCCGGTTTAAAGGAGGTGGACTTGGATCTTTTGTCGAGTATCACATCGTCCCTATTCACCATGAAGCGCAGCACAGTCGGTTCCTCAGCTGCTAGGGCTTCGGATAGCGCCTCAAGGGCCAGTGCGGCTGTCTTGTTTTCGGCGTGGAGTGCTATGTCCGGATCACTAGCGAGAGTGATGATTCCGTTAGGCCCGGGCATCTTGAGCTTCATGTACCCGTAATGGGGTATTTCTTGGAAGATTGTAAATGCTTCCCGCCCTAGCAGAGCGTGATATCCGCTACTGAACGGGGCCACTTGGAACGTGACCTCTTCGGACCTGTAATTATCCGGCGTGCCAAACACCACATCTAGTGTGATTTTTCCTGTACATCGCGCTTCCCGACTGGGGATTATTCCTCTAAAGGTTGTGCTGCTTCACTCAATGCAGTTCCAGTCTATTTCCATTTTTTGAAGGGTTTCCTCATAAATGAGGTTCAATCTGCTGCCGCCATACATGAGTACCTTGGTAAGACGAAAGCCATCCACTATTGGACTGAGGACCAATGCGGCTGGTGCTCGGGCTGTTCGGAATTTAGGTTCATCACTGGCGTTAAAAGTAATAGCCGTGTCACTCCATGGGTTTACTGTTGCTACTTGGTAGACTTCGGCAAGGCTGCAGAGTGTTCTTTTTCGCATATTACTTGATGCGAAAGTCTCGAAGACTGTTAATACCGTACTGGTGTCTCTAGGGTGGCTTTCTGTGGCTTCTGGAATTAGAAGATCTTCGCCAATTTTCGCCACCTACCGGAGTATCCAACATGCTCTAAGGCTGTGAGTTGGTGTGGCGCCCTCTGCACTGTGAATTTTACAGGGTCCATTAAGCCATCCTTCCAGTACGGTTCCATGCCCTGTAGAGGGCTTTTGCTTTTTGGTATTGAACTCGGGTGTCTGGTGATGGTGCACCCTTTTATTTTGGACTGGGTTTATATTCAGGGCCGGATTGTCCCAAAATTTTATTTCGGTTTTCCAAGCGCTTTCCATCGCACAGTACTTTCGTACTATGGACGCCAAGACAGCGAAGCGTGTAATATCACAATGACTTATGGCGTTGAGGATCCCCTTGTCCGTGCAATTATTGCAGAAGAATGAAATTGCTACTTCCTCATGACAGTCCTTTATCATGTTCATAACCAGGAGGAATCTGGCCCAGTAATGATGTACTGTTTCTTCGTGCGCTTGCCTAATTTGGGATAGATCGCTTATGTATAGGTGGGTGGGTGGAATCAAATCCGAAACCTTACCCAATCTGAGACCCAGGGGCCAAGGTGTTTCCGAACTCGGAAGTTTGGATTCTTGGATGCTGTCCAATGAATCTAGCCCGTCGCCTAACTTTAAGTTTAGGTCTTGAGTGATGTCCTCCCTCCGCGGGTATCCGGCTTGGAGGGATTGGGAATCCGGACATAGCTAGTCCTTAATATAGATGAAGGGTCGCCGCACTATCTCTCTACCACGGCGACGTGATGGGTGACCTGGGAGAGTTAATCTCTCTCAGATCGGGTTTATGCCCAATCTGGTGGTAATCCGTAGCGACTCCCAGGGCAGCGAAGCGATCCAAGAGCTCGTTTAGGGAAGAAACCTCCATTGGATCTAGCCGCTCGGTGAATTCCGAGCTGACGTGAAGATTGCTTTCGATGACCCGAGAGGTCATCGTCGGCGCAGCAGCCGAACGGGCGGTCATAAGGAAACCACCTAGCCTGAGAGTTTGGCCGACAGCCAAAGCTCCCTTAGCAACGGTGTCATCTTTAAAGACGGGATGAGGCATCCTTCCTGATGGCGACGGCACAGAGGAACTCTCAATGAAAGCACCAATGTCGGTGTCAAAACCGGCGGATCTCGGGTAGGGGGTCCCGAACTGTGCGTCTAGGCGGATGGTAATAGGAGGCAGGGGACACGATGTTTTACCCAGGTTCGGACCCTCTTGATGGAGGTAAAACCCTACGTCCTGCTTGATTAATATTGATGATATGGGTAGTACAAGAGTAGATCTACCATGAGATCGGAGAGGCTAAACCCTAGAAGCTAGCCTATGGTATGATTGTTGTTCGTCCTATGGACTAAAACCCTCCGGTTTATATAAACACCGGAGAGGGGTAGGGTTACACAGAGTCGGTTACAATGGTAGGAGATCTACATATTCGTATCACCAAGCTTGCCTTCCACGCCAAGAAAAGTCCCTTCCGTACACGGGACAAAGTCTTCAATCTTGTATCTTCATAGTCCAGGAGTCCGGCCGAAGGTATAGTCCGGCTATCCGGACACCCCCTAATCCAATACTCCCTTAGACGCTCTTTCCTAAGAGTTTGCAAAACGGTGCAGACATGGGTGACATGCTCTTGGATAGATTTACTAAACACAAGAATGTCATCGAAGTAAACCACAACAAATATACCAATGTAAGGGCGAAAGACATGATTCATAAGGCGCATAAAAGTGCCCGGTGCTTCCAAGAGACCCATAGGCATGAATAACCACTCATGCAAACCAAACTTGGTTTTGAAGGCGGTTTTCCATTCATCACCCTCTTGTATGCGGATTTGATAGTAACCACTTTTAAGATCAATTTTAGAAAATATAGTGGCACCGCTAAGCTCATCAAGCATATCATCTAGTTGTTGAATGGGATACCTATAGCGAATGGTGATAGCATTGATAGGTCTACAATTGAAGCACATGCGGAAACTACCATCACGTTTTGGCACAAGAATGACCGGAACGGCACAAGGGCTCAAACTTTCACGCACATGTCCATGGTCTCTGAGATGCTTTACTTGCCTTTGTATTTCTTTTGTTTCGTCGGGGTTGACGTGGTAGGGAGCTTTGTCTGGAAGTGGCGCTCCGGGGATGAGGTCAATGCGGTGCTCAATGCCTTGAGGTGGAGGTAGTCCCGGAGGTAGCTCATCGAGGAAAACATCTTGAAATTCCTGCAAAAGAGAAGACAACACTAGAGGAAGAGTGTGAGAAGTGTTAGTTTGTGGTGCATTGTCCTTGCACACGAGGACGTAGTGTAGTACACTAGATGGGTTCTCACACACATCTCTCATCTCACGTTTGGTGGCAAATAAAACTAGGTTCTTGTTTTCGCTCATCGTGGATGCACTCGAATTTGGCTTGTGGCGCTCACTCTCTTTTTGGTGGCTCGCTCTCTCACTATGATCTCCATGATGGGTGGTATGCTTGTAGGCGATCACTTGACTTGGCGACATTGGATGGAGGACGTACTCCTTGCCCTTCATCTTGAAGATGTAGTGGTTCGTTCGGCCGTTGTGGACGACTCCTCTATCGAATTGCCATGGCCATCCAAGGAGAAGATGACAAACGGTCATTGGAATGACGTTGCACTCCAAGGTGTCTTCGTAGGCGCCTATTTTGATGGAGACTTGTACTCGGTGCTCGACTTGAATAGTGCCGGAGTCACTAAGCCATTGCACTTTGTATGGATGTGGATGCTTCGTCTTGGGCAATTGGAGCTTTGAGCAAAGTTCTTCACTTGCGAGATTGTGACAACTCCCTCCGTCGATGATGACCTTGACGGATCGTCCATTGATGCCGGCCTTGGTGTGGAATATGGAGCATCTTTGGTCTTCATCTTGGTGATGTTGGAGAGTCAAGACTTTGGAGACAACAAGTGCGGGGCTTGAGTCTTCATCACAAAAGACTTGTTCTTCTTCATTGTTCACTTGGCGGTGCATGGCGACTTGCTCAAGGGCTTCCATTTCTCCTTCGCTCATGGAATCATAAGTGCCATCGTCGTTGAAGATCATGGTGCGCTTATTGGTGCACTCATAGGACTTGTGGCCTCGGCCTCCGCACGTGAAACACTTGAGGGAGCTCGTCTTGACGGTCTCATCGGTAGGGGTTGATGATGATGAAGCTCTTGGCCTGAAGTTGCTTGTAGTAGGTGAAGCTTTCTTGGAAGTCCACTTGTCGATGTTGGAAGTAGACGATCTTGTAGTCGGTGTTGGAGTCGTTGAAGCTTGGTTATTGGAGAAACCATAGGACTTGGATGAGAACTTGGCATACTTGAAATCATCTTGCACTTGGCGTTCCGCTTTGGTAGCTTGGTGCACGAGCTCGATGAGATTTGAGTATGGTTGGAAGTTGGCGATCTTCTTGATAGGATTATTGAGTCCATTCAAGAAACGTGCCATAGTTTGCTCATCATCTTCTGTCACATTGGCTCTTATCATTGCAATCTCCATCTCCTTGTAGTATTCTTCAACGCTCTTGGTTACTTGCTTGAGTTGTTGGAGTTTCTTGAAGAGGTCGCGGTTGTAGTAGGTAGGCACGAAGCATGCTCTCATGACATCCTTCATTTGTGCCCAAGTAGTGATGGGTGGATCACCTCTTGCCTCGCGGAATGAGGACGTAGTCCTGGAACTCAAGGGATGCCATCGCGATCTTCTTCTCTTCTTCATAATTGTGCAAACGGAAGATCTTATCGACTTTCAATGCCCATGAAAGGTATTCTTCGGGATCGTTGCTTCCGTTGAACTTGGGCATGGTGAACTTGAGCTTGCCGTAGCATTGCTCTTCATTGTGTTGGGGTCGGGGATGATGACGCCCATGTTGAAGATGATTGTCCAACTCGTGGTGCTCTTGATGCGGAGGGTTGTCAACCTCGTGTTGATCTTGTCGCGGAGGATTCCCATTGTTTTCACGCTCTTGATGAATTTGATGGTCTTGGCGAGCTTGTGGAGGAACGCGTCGAGCTCGAGGTGGCACTAGATGATGCATGCGAGCTTGAAATCATTGCTCGTGAATTTCTTCGCGAAGTGCTTCCTCTTCTTCACGACCTTGTCGGCCTCGGTCGGCAACGGCTCGACTCGCATCGCGCAGAGCTTGTTGCGCCTCAAGTGCTTGAGCATCACGGAGTTGTTGTGCTTGACGTTGAGCCTCGGCATTGTGTGCATTTTGGTGTAGACGCGCGCGTTCTTCCTCTTCATGTTGGCGTTGTTGTTGCCGTTCGCGAGCTAGCGCAAAGGCTTCTTCGGCTTGACGTCGTCGGCGCTCTTGAGAGTCGGTATCCCGAAGCGGATTGAGGTTTGCTTGACGGTCGGTGCGTGCGGCTCGACGAAGAGTGTTCGATGTCGGTGTACTTGAGTCAGAATGGCGACTTGAATAGCTCCTTCTTGAAGTGGAAGAAGAGCGGTTGAGCAACAAAGCACGAATCTCGTCCATCCTTGCGTCATTCTCTTGCTTGTGATCGTCGAGCTTGTGGTCGGAGTAGTCCCTTGTACGTTGCTCGGAAAGTCGCAAGTCGGCGGCAAGGTTATCGATGCGTTCACTCATAGCTTGTTGCTCTTGATGCAAAGCACGTTGTGCACCAAAGAGATGACTCTTGGTGACGAAGGAGTTCATGTCGTCGTCTTGCTCCATGAAGAGTGGGTTGGTAGAAGTACTTGGCCTATCCATCATTCCAAGACAAATGTGAGTGGTAGAAAGAGAGGGACGAGTACCAAATGTACCTTGACCGAAGTTGAAAGTGGATCGAGGATCACTCCAATGTAGGACAAGGAAATAGCACAGTTGGTACAATTTCTTGTCGGTTTCTCACACCTACACAAGTAAAAGCTTTTGGTGGAGCTTGGTTAGGATGGTGGCATAAAATTTGATGCAATTGTAAGTGAGCTTCAATAATGTTGGAAAAGATTCGCAAGATGCAATGTAACAAGTAGACCAAGCATATAAGGTACATGAAAACACACACACAAAAAGATAAGTGGGGTTGCAACCAAGGGTGAGCCAAAATGTGGAATCCACAAAAATGCTCTTGTTGCACAACACTAGAGAGACGCTAGCACGATTGCACGATAGGCGGATACAAGAACTTGTGCACAACCTATTTAGCAAAAATGCAACGACTTCTATCCCAAATATTTTGAATGCAAGGTGTTGCTATGATATGATCCAAGATGATCGAGTATGAAAATCATAATGTTGTATGATGCTATGGTTCTTGCTTAAAAGCTCTTTGCTTATCTTTCCTCTTTGCTTAAAAGCTTGGTTGGCTCTTTGATGTTTGAGCTCTTTTCTCATGCAATGCTTGACGAACCAAGATAGCAAGTGAGTATGCGATGACAACTTTGTGACACAAGAGATGATACCAATATAGGCAACAATGATGTATGTATGCTATGGGAAGTATGATCACTAATGTGCACAAGTCTCGTTGCCGGCAATACTCAATGGCTAGTCTCGATGGGTAAGCAACGCAAAGGAGTAAGGCTATGATGGCTATCAATGTAGTGGCAAGAGTGATATGTCCAATACCAAGATGAGGTTACCGGTCTTGCTTCTGGTATGGTGTCAAAATGGTGGCACGAATACCAAGTCGTAGTCGAGGTGGTCGTTGTTGATGACTGGTGTTGATGACCGATGTATGTATGCTATGGGAAGTATGATCACTAATGTGCGCAAGCCTCGTTGCCGACAATAATCAATGGCTTGTCTCGATGGGTAAGCAACGCAAAGGAGTAAGGCGATGATGGCTATCAATGTAATGGCAAGAGTGATATGTCAAAATGGTGGCACAAATACCAAGTCATAGTCGAGGTGGTCGTTGTTGATGACGCGTCCATGGCGAAGATGAGCGGCGGTGATGTTGATGTCGAACCATACTTAGATAGCCGAAACACAAAAGGATACGGTACCGCAACTCGAATTCTCAAACCTCAAAGTGGCAATTGTGTCGAAGAGCAAAACCGTCCAAAGATGGTGAGTTATGCGGAAGTGGTGGAGGTATGCGGAAGTATATATGGTATATGGTGAGCACCGGAACAAAAGTTTGTGGAATTAGGGCGGAGTTGTGGAAGTAGTGCGAACTTTCTATCAAAGCCGGAAGTTCCGGGCAAGACGGAGGGTCCGGGGTCCGGAGGTTCTGGGGAAGGCCAGAAGGTCCGGGGGCCGGAATGTCCGGGCTGGACCGGAAGTTCCGATGGTCGTGATTCTGCCAAGAACAGAGACTTCGGGATCGTGGATTTGGGTGGAAAAACTTGGGGAAAAAGCCCAAATCCGAAGGGGAAAAAGAAGAAATTGGAGGAAAAGAAGGGTGGGGAGGCTAGATCTACGAGCCACACAAAAAATTCACGGATCAAAACCAACAAAATCTCAACACACGAACAAATCACAAAAAAAAAATTGGGGCTATTTTTGGTGGGGATTTTCGGATTAGGATGAAAAACAACAAAATTAGGCTAGAAACACAACGGGGAGGCTCCGAAATCGTGACCAACCTTGCTCTAGATACCAAGATGATGTAGGGTGGAACCCTAATCGCCCGATCTTTCACGAAAGGAGCGGATCCCGCGAAGAATGCGAAGAACATGAGGAGGGAAACGAGGGAAAACACAAGAGGGACACTCAAACTAACAAGAACAAGTCACACATGTGCTAGATCCTCGGGTACATAGAACAATACACGAATCCGCGGACAACTAAGGACGATACAAAAGGGTAGCCGGTTCTTCTCCATGAGGAGGTCTTTAATCCACGGGGGGATCTTCTCCACAAGGAGGTCTTGAATCCAAGTGGATCTTCTCCAAAGAGGGGCCGCGGTCTCTCTCGTGGAGTAGATCCGGATGGATGAGCGAAGCTCTATCTCTGAGTATGAGCTAAACCAATGCTAACCCTAGAAAGTCGTACGGGATAGAGTATATATAGTCTAGGTGACGAAAGGGTACACGGGCCTCGGCCCAAGTGGATGCGCGCAGGCAGCGCCGAAAGTTCTGGGCCAGCGTTGGTTTAGCTCATACTCAGAGATAGAGCTTTGCTCATTCATCCGGATCTACTCCACGAGAGAGACCGCGGCCCCTCCTCGGAGAAGATCCACTTGGATTCAAGACCTCCTCGCGGAGAAGATCCCCCTGTGGATTCAAGACCTCCTCACGGAGAAGAACCGGCTACCCTTTTGTATCGTCCTTAGTTGTCCATGGATTCGTGTATCGTTCTATGTACCCGAGGATCTCGCACATGTGTGACTTGTTCTTGTTAGTTTGAGTGTTCCTCTTGTGTTTTCCCTCGTTTCCCTCCTCGTGTTCTTCGCGTTCTTCGCGGGATCTGCTCCTTTTGTGAAAGATCGGGCGATTAGGGTTCCACCCTACATCATCTTGGTATCTAGAGCAAGGTTGATCACGATTTCGGAGCCTCCCCGTTGTGTTTCTAGCCTAATTTTGTTGTTTTTCGTCCTAATCCAAAAATCCCCACCAAAAATAGCCCCAAAATGTTTTTGTGATTTGTTCGTGTGTTGAGATTTTGTTGGTTTTGATCCGTGAATTTTGTGCGTGGCTCGTAGATCTAGCCCCCCCACCCTTCTTTTCCTCCAATTTCTTCTTTTTCCCCTTCGGATTTGGGCTTTTCCCCCAAGTTTTTCCGCCCAAATCCACGATCCCAAAGTCTCTGTTCTTGGCAGAATCCCGACCACCGGAACTTCCGGTCCAGCCCAGACATTCCGGCCCCCGGACCTTCCGGCCTTCCCCGGAACCTCCGGACCCCGGACCCTCCGTCTTGCCCGGAACTTCCGGCTTCAACAGAAAGTTCGCACTACTTCCACAACTCCGCCCAAATTCCACCAACTTTTGTTCCGGTGCTCACCATATACCATATATACTTCTGCATACCTCCACCACTTCCGCATAACTCACCATCTTTGGACCGTTTTGCTCTCCGACACAATTGCCACTTTGAGGTTTGAGAATTTGAGTTGCGGGACCGTATCCTTTTGTGTTTCGGCTAACTAGGTACGGTTCGACATCAACATCACCGCCGCTCATCTTCGCCACGGACGCATCATCAACAACGACCACCTCGACTATGACTTGGTATTCGTGCCACCATTTTGATACCATACCGGAAGCAAGACCGGTAACCTCATCTTGGTATTGGACATATCACTCTTGCCACTACATTGATAGCCATCATAGCCTTACTCCTTTGCGTTGCTTACCCATCGAGACTAGCCTTTGAGTATTGCCGGCAACGAGAATTGTGCACATTAGTGATCATACTTCCCATAGCATACATACATCATTGTTGCCTATATTGTTATCATCTCTTGTGTCACAAAGTTGTCATCGCATACTCACTTGCTATCTTGGTTCGTCAAGCATTGCATGAGAAAAGAGCTCAAACATCAAAGAGCCAACCAAGCTTTTAAGCAAAGAGGAAAGATAAGCAAAGAGCTTTTAAGCAAGAACCATAGCATCATACAACATTACGATTGTCATACTCGATCATCTTGGATCATATCATAGCAACACCTTGCATTCAAAATATTTGGGATAGAAGTCGTTGCATTTTTTGCTAAATAGGTTGTGCACAAGTTCTTGTATCCGCCTATCGTGCAATCGTGCTAGCGTCTCTCTAGTGTTGTGCAACAAGAGCATTTTTGTGGATTCCACATTTTGGCTCACCCTTGGTTGCACAACCCCACTTATCTTTTTGCGTGTGTGTTTACGTGTACCTTATATGCTTGGTCTACTTGTTACATTGCATCTTGCGAATCTTTTCCAACATTACTGAAGATCACTTACAATTGCATCAAATTTTGTGCCACCATCCTAACCAAGCTCCACCAAAAGCTTTTACTTGTGTAGGTGTGAGAAACCGACAAGAACTCGTACCAATTGTGCTATTTCCTTATCCTACATTGGAGTGATCCGCGATCCACTTTCAACTTCGGTCAAGGTACATTTGGTACTCGTTCCTCTCTTTCTACCACTCACATTTGTCTTGGAATGATGGATAGGCCAAGTACTTCTACCAACCCACTCTTCATGGAGCAAGACGATGACATGAACTCCTTCGTCACCAAGAGTCATCTCTTTGGTGCACAACGTGCTTTGCATCAAGAGCAACAAGCTATGAGTGAACGCATCGACAACCTTGCCGCCGACTTGCGACTTTCCGAGCAACGTACAAGGGACTACTTTGACCACAAGCTCGATGATCACAAGCAAGAGAATGACGCAAGGATGGACGACATTCGCGCTTTGTTGCTCAACCGCTCTTCTTCCACTTCAAGAAGGAGCCGTTCAAGTCGCCATTCTGACTCAAGTACACCAACATCGAACACTCTTCGTCGAGCCGCGCGCATCGGCCGTCAAGCAAACCTCAATCCACTTCGGGATACCGACTCTCAAAAGCGCCGGCGATGTCAAGCCTAAGAAGCCTTTGGCTGGCTCGCGAACGACAACAACAACACCAACATGAAGAGGAAGAACGCGCGTGTGTACACCAAAATACACACGATGCCGAGGCTCAACATGAAGCACAACAACTCCGTGACGCTCAAGCACTTGAGGCGCAACAAGCTCTACGCGATGCGAGTGGAGGTGTTGCCGACCGAGGTCGACAAGCCCATGAAGAAGAGGAAGCACTTCACGAAGAAATTCACGAGCGACGATTTCAAGCTCGCATGCATCATCTAGTGACACCTCGAGCTCGACGCGTTCCTCCCCAAGCTCGCCAAGACCATCGAGTTCATCAAGAGCATGAAAACAATGGGAATCCTCCACGACAAGATCAACACGAGGTTGACAACCCTCCGCATCAAGAGCACCACGAGTTGTATAATCATCTTCAACATGGGCGTCATCATCCTCGACCCCAACTGATGAGGACATCAATACCATTGTTACACCCACAACCCCTACTATTACATATACTGGACCAATTACTAGAGCTCGCGCACGCCAATTAAATTACCAGGTACTTTCGTTTCTTGGTAATGATTCTAATGTTCATGAGATTATGATGCTGCCTAAATTGGATACATTTGTTTTGCTTACAAATGAAGGGCCTAGCTGGGAGAAGGATGAACATTGGAGCAAGAACACGCATGGAGTTGATGGCATGCGCAAGAGGATCAAGAACGGAGTTACAAGTGATGATTTCAGGACTTAGAAGCCGCTATAAGGAGTGCATGAAGCCTTGGACGAAATATACGAGATGCCACTTCATAATATTCGTCCATAGGCTATTCTAGGTGCTGCGTCACCTTATTAATGGGCCAGGCCCATGTAATTTCGAAATACCTAAGTATAGGCTATTTTTAGAGTCCGTATGTGTGGGGAAACAAGAGTTAGGGTTGGTTTCGGACCCCACCCTCAAGGGCCACGAAATTCCCCCCTCTTCCTCCATATATACAGCCCTTAGGGCGTCGTTTAAACTTTGGGTTTTGTTTAGATTAAAAGTTGATAGAGGCAAAGGTGTCCCGATGTTTCGATGAGATGGTGGCTATCGTTTTCTGTGGGAGTCGACCTTGACGATCCGACTACGAACGTGCGAGACGTCGCGCCTTAGCAATCGCTAAACCAACTTCCGAGGGTTATTGACCACGCCGGAGCACGATCAACCTGACCACGAGGGTCTGTTTCCTGCAAGCAAACGAAGAACAAGCAAGAAACTGAGATTGCAATCTGGATATTGCGAATATAAGATGAAAGCTTTATTGATCAAGATGGGGTTCTGTGACGTCTTGGTCTGGTCGTTGGACACAAACGAAGTACGTGAAGTTGCAGCTATTGCGAACTTTTAATCTAAACAAAACCCAAAGTCTAAACGACGCCCTAAGGGCTGTATATATGGAGGAAGAGGGGGGAATTTCGTGGCCCTTGAGGGTGGGGTCCGAAACCAACCCTAACTCTTGTTTCCCCACACATACAGACTCTAAAAATAGCCTATACTTAAGTATTTCGAAATTACATGGGCCTGGCCCATTAATAAGGTGACGCAGCACCTAGAATAGCCTATGGACGAATATTATGAAGTGGCATCTTGTATATTTCGTCCAAGGCTTCATGCACTCCTTATGGCGGCTTCAAAGTCCTGAAATCATCACTTGTAACTCCGTTCTTGATCCCCTTGTGCATGCCATCAACTCCATGCGTGTTCTTGCTCCAATGTTCATCCTTCTCCAAGCTAGGCCCTTCATTTGTAAGCAAAACAAATGTATCCAATTTAGGCAGCATCATAATCTCATGAACATTAGAATCATTACCAAGAAACGAAAGTACCTGGTAATTGAATTGGCGTGCGCGAGCTCTAGTAATTGGTCCAGTATATGTAACAGTAGGGGTTGTGGGTGTAACAATGGTATTGATGTCCTCATCAAAAGTTCACCATAGCTGCAACATCGCGTACTTCGTTTGTGTCCAACGACCAGACTAAGACGTCACAGAACCCCATCTTGATCACTAAAGCTTTCATCTTATATTCGCAATATCCAGATTGCAATCTCAGTTTCTTGCTTGTTCGTCGTTTGCTCGCAGGAAATAGACCCTCGTGGTCAGGTTGATCGTGCTCTGGCGTGGTCAGTAACCCTCGGAAGTTGGTTTAGCGATTGCTAAGGCGCGACGTCTCGCACGTTCGTAGTCGGATCGTCAAGGTCGACTCCCACAGAAAACGATAGCCACATCTCATCAAAACATCGGGACACCTTTGCCTCTATCAAGTGGTATCAGATTTCCAGGTTGCTCGATGAGATTTTACAGTTTTTCATAGATTAGATCGAGTCTGTTCTTCATACCTAAAGTCCACGAAAAAGCCACAAAAAAATTAGGGTTAGTTCATCATATCCGAACAAATCTGAGCCTTTGCATAATCTTTTTAGGGTTTTTGCTTTGTTGAATTTGCGGTTGCATCGTCGTGTCAAGTTGCTGGTCTTAGAGTCTAGTCTTTTAGAGTTTCGAGTTCTGGTCATAAGTTGTCACGCCGCCGCCGCACCATTGCCCATCTACCACTTTTGCTGATCCGCCACCGCTCTGAATCCATATCCATATACCACCACCAATCCGTATCCATATACCACCACCAATCTGTATCCATATACCACCACCGCTACCATATACCACCAAAGCTGCCATATACCACAACCATATATCCACTACCAATCCGAGTTCTTCTCATATTAGGTTTGTTCTTGAGATCAATCTCAATTCCGATTCGTGTTTCCTTGCCTGCGTAGGTCTCGAAAAAAAAAGAGTCTGGAGACCCCCGGGCAGTTTTTAGGCCAAAATTTTCACGGGCAAATTTTTTTTCCCTATCCCAGTTTTAGGTTTTTCTGAGTCTTTTGAGCCACGTGCCATCATACTGATTTTTTGTCACACTTTTTCGTCGTCGCTGCCCTGATTTCCGAAAAAAAAGTGGAAAAAAAAATTCGTGCCATCCTACCAGTTTGACGAGGGAAGAGTTTTGAGACACTCGCCATTATAGTGATTTTTCGCAAAAAAAAGAGGAGCGCAAAAAAAAAGAGGAGCGCAAAAAAACAGAGCGAAAAAAAGAGAGTTCCAGAGTGTGCTTTTCCCTTATTTGCGTTCAGCGCCGTGATTTTGTTAGTGTTCTAGGCTCGCGTCTCTAGCACGGTCTAGCCTAGGACCAGCACAGTACCGTTGTTGAGCGTTTATTCAACTTTGCATCTCTGAATTGATTATTGCTGACCCTTTTTGCTACCATACTATAAGCCTTCCCAGCTCCACATACATCTACGTCGTGCGTTTGACTCTCCCTGGCAATCGCTCTATCCATGCTTTTGAGAGTTTTGACTACAACGGTTGCCGATCACTGCCTGCTGCTGGGTAAGAACTGGTAAGAATTTGAGATTGGCTTGATGGATTTGTGACACCACCACCACCTCTTGTTAGTATTCTGTAGGATCATATTCTTGTGTGTTTCTATTGTTGCTAACCATGGCAGGATCACAAGCCGACGAGACTGACTGGGAGAACATGACGAATCAGGAGTTGCATGATAAATTTCAGCAAATGATGAATGGACAGGTGCAAGATGTGCTAAACAGATTTGAAGAGGCCATGGAGAAGATAGATGGCATGGAGAAGACGTTCGAAACAAAGCTCGATAACAGGTTTAATGAATTGCTCGCGCGTCTTCCACCACCACCACCGGCTGCACCTAACGCACCTCTACAACAACAACAACAACGACTACCTACACATCGTGAAACAGCCCTCCGCCGAGCGAGCCGTCTCCCTCTTGCACCTGGCCAAACTGTTGGTGCTGCTGTTGCTACTTCTGTGGTTCCTGCTGCTGATGCGGAGGAGGATGATTTTGCTAGCGATTATGAGGATGAGGTTGATCAAAATCAGAACTACGTGCCACCACCAGCACAGCAACCACCAGGTCGTCCACATGCAAATAATGGCAATGGTAGGGCTCACCCTCAGGTACGAGATCATGACCATCTCCCTAAACTAAAATTGAATATTCCACCATTCAAGGGTAGATATGTTCCTGATATATATCTTACTTGGGAGTTAGAAACTGAACAACGATTTACATGTTTACAATATCCCGAGGAGAGACGTATTCCTGCTGCTGTTTGTGCATTCACTAGTTTTGCATGTGTTTGGTGGTCTGAGCATTGTAGATTATATCCCATTCCTGCTACTTGGGCTGCTTTGGAAACTGCTATGCGTACTCGTTGGGTTCCACCATATTATCAACGTGAATTACTTCAAAAATTGCAGCGCTTAAGACAGGCAAAAAATTCTGTAGAAGAATATTATCAGGAATTGCAAACTGGCATGATTAGATGTGGTATTGTTGAGGAGAATGAAGCTATGCTTGCACGTTTTATGGGTGGATTAAATAGAGAGATTCAGACGATTCTAGAGTATAAGGACTATACTAATATCACTCGTTTATTCCATCTTGCTTGTAAAGCTGAACGTGAAGTGCAGGATCGACAGGCATTGGCGCGGACTAACTTTTCTGCAGGTCGACCTTCATCATGGACACCACGTGCATCATCTACTTCCACACGTTCTGCTACACCGGCGCCTCCGTCGGCTGCCACTTCCAACCGTGATACAATAAAGCAGGCACAATCACCATTATCTGCCAAGAGCACACCCTCTGGGCCTGCAAAGAGCTCTTCTTCATCCATGGCATCCACAGGGCAAACACATGATATTATTTGTCGACGTTGCAAGGGTGGAGGTCATTATGCGAGAGAATGCCCATCTAAACGTGTGATGATTGTTAGTGAGGATGGTGGGTATGAGTCCGCTAGTGACTATGATGAGGAGACTTTGGCTCTTATTACACGTGACGAACACGGTGGAGACGATTCTGATCATGAGACGCAATACATGGCTCCTGAAGATGCTGACAGGTATGAATGTTTAGTTGCTCAATGTGTTTTGAGTGTGCAGGTTACACAAGCTGAGCAAAATCAGAGGCATAATTTGTTCCATACAAAGGGAGTTGTGAAGGAACGTTCTGTTCGCGTGATCATAGATGGAGGGAGTTGCAACAACTTGGCTAGCATGGAGATGGTGGAGAAGCTCTCTCTCACCACAAGACCACATCCACATCCTTACTACATCCAATGGTTCAACAACAGCGGCAAGGTTAAGGTAACACGTACTGTTCGTGTGCATTTTAGTATCTCTACATATGCTGATTATGTTGATTGTGATGTGGTACCTATGCAAGCATGTTCCTTATTACTTGGTAGACCATGGCAATTTGATAAAAATTCTATTCACCATGGTAGAAACAATCAGTATACTCTTGTTCATAAGGATAAGAATATTACTTTGCTTCCTATGACTCCTGATTCCATTTTGAAAGATGATATTAATAGAGCTAATAAAGCAAAACAGGAGAAAAATAAGAGTGAAAATCAGATTGTGGCAAAAGAATTTGAGCAACAAATGCAGCCTAATAATAATAAACAATCTAGTGTTGCTTCTGAAATTAAATTGAAAAGTGCATGTTTACTTGCCACCAAATCTGATATTGATGATCTAGATTTTAGGAAATCTATTTGCTATGTTTTTGTGTGCAAAGAGGCATTATTTTCATTCGAGGACGTGCCTTCCTCTTTGCCTCCTGCTGTCACTAACATTTTGCAGGAGTTCGCTGACGTCTTTCCACAAGACGTGCCACTGGGATTACCACCTATTCGAGGGATTGAGCATCAAATTGACTTAATTCCTGGTGCATCATTACCCAACCGTGCACCATACCGTACCAATCCAGAGGAGACGAAGGAGATTATGCGTCAAGTACAAGAACTGCTCGACAAAGGTTATATACGCGAATCCCTTAGTCCTTGTGCTGTTCCTATCATTTTAGTGCCGAAAAAGGATGGTACGTCGCGTATGTGCGTTGATTGTAGAGGCATTAATCATATTACTATTCGTTATCGTCATCCTATTCCTAGGCTAGATGATATGCTTGATGAATTGAGTGGCTCTACAATATTCTCCAAAGTTGATTTGCGTAGTGGATACCATCAAATTCGTATGAAATTGGGAGATGAATGGAAAACAGCATTTAAAACTAAGTTTGGATTATATGAGTGGTTAGTCATGCCTTTTGGGTTAACTAATGCACCTAGTACTTTCATGAGGTTAATGAATGAAGTTTTACGTGCTTTCATTGGACGATTTGTGGTAGTTTACTTTGATGACATATTGATTTATAGCAAATCTTTGGAGGAACATTTGGAACATTTACGTGCTGTTTTTATTGCTCTACGTGATGCACGTTTGTTTGGTAACCTTGGAAAGTGCACCTTTTGCACCGACCGAGTATCTTTTCTTGGCTATGTTGTTACTCCACAGGGAATTGAAGTTGATAAAGACAAGATTGAAGCTATTGAGAGTTGGCCGCAGCCCAAAACGGTCACCCAAGTGAGGAGTTTCCTTGGCCTCGCTGGTTTCTATAGGCGTTTTGTGAGACATTTCAGCACCATTGCTGCACCTCTCAACGAGCTTACAAAGAAGGATGTGCCTTTTGTTTGGGGTACCGCACAGGAAGAAGCCTTCACGGTATTGAAAGATAAGTTGACACATGCTCCTTTACTCCAACTTCCTGATTTTAATAAGACTTTTGAGCTTGAATGTGATGCTAGTGGAATTGGATTAGGAGGTGTGTTATTACAAGATGGCAAACCTGTTGCATACTTTTCTGAAAAATTGAGTGGGCCTAGTCTGAACTATTCTACTTATGATAAAGAATTATATGCTCTTGTTCGAACCTTAGAAACATGGCAACATTATTTATGGCCCAAGGAATTTGTTATACATTCTGATCATGAATCTTTGAAACACATTAAAAGTCAAGCAAAACTGAACCGTAGACATGCCAAATGGGTTGAATTCATTGAGACTTTCCCTTATGTCATTAAACACAAGAAGGGTAAAGAAAATGTTATTGCTGATGCCTTGTCTCATCGTTATACTATGCTTTCACAACTTGACTTTAAAATATTTGGTTTGGAGACCATCAAAGATCAATATGTTCATGATGGTGAATTTAAAGATGTATTGCAGAATTGTAAGGAAGGGAGAACTTGGAACAAGTTCGTTCTGAACGATGGATTTGTGTTTCGTGCTAACAAGCTATGCATTCCAGCTAGCTCCGTTCGTCTTTTTTTGTTGCAGGAGGCGCATGGAGGAGGATTAATGGGACACTTTGGTGTCAAGAAGATGGAGGATATACTTGCTACACATTTCTTTTGGCCAAAGATGAGACGGGATGTTGAGCGTTTTGTTGCTCGCTGCACTACATGTCAAAGAGCTAAGTCACGACTTAATCCTCATGGTTTATATATGCCTTTGCCTGCACCTAGTGTTCCTTGGGAGGATATATCTATGGACTTTGTTTTAGGTTTACCTCGAACAAAGAAGGGGAGGGATAGCATATTTGTTGTCGTGGATAGGTTCTCAAAAATGGCACACTTTATACCATGTCATAAAAGCGATGATGCTGTTAATGTTGCTGATTTGTTCTTTCGTGAAATTATTCACTTGCATGGTGTATTGAATTTGCCTCATATTGAATTTGCTTATAATCGTTCATTGCATTCTACTACTAAGATGTGCCCTTTTGAAATTGTGTATGGTTTCCTACCTCATGCACCTATTGATTTGTTGCCTCTTCCATCTTCGGAGAAGGTTAATTTTGATGCTAAAGAAGGTTCTGAATTGATTTTAAAAATGCTTGAGTTAACTAAGGAAAACATTGAGCGTATGAATGCTAAATATAAACTTGCTGGAGATAAGGGTAGAAAACATGTTGTGTTTGCACCTGGAGATCTTGTTTGGTTACATTTGCGTAAAGATAGATTTCCTAATCTGCGCAAATCAAAGCTAATGCCACGTGCTGACGGTCCTTTTAAGGTGTTAGAGAAAATAAATGATAATGCATATAAACTTGAGCTACCTGCAGATTTTGGGGTTAGTCCCACTTTCAACATTGCAGATTTGAAGCCTTATTTGGGTGAGGAAGATGAGCTTCCGTCGAGGACGACTTCATTTCAAGAAGGGGAGGATGATGAGGACATCAATACCATAGTTACACCCACAGCCCCTACTGTTACATATACTGGACCAATTACTAGAGCTCGCGCACGCCAATTAAATTACCAGGTACTTTTGTTTCTTGGTAATGATTCTAATGTTCATGAGATTATGATGCTCCCTAAATTGGATACATTTGTTTTGCTTACAAATGAAGGGCCTAGCTTGGAGAAGGATGAACATTGGAGCAAGAACACGCATGGAGTTGATGGCATGCGCAAGGGGATCAAGAACGGATTTACAAGTGATGATTTCAGGACTTTGAAGCCGCCATAAGGAGTGCATGAAGCCTTGGACGAAATATACGAGATGCCACTTCATAATATTCGTCCATAGGCTATTCTAGGTGCTGCGTCACCTTATTAATGGGCCAGGCCCATGTAATTTCGAAATACTTAAGTATAGGATATTTTTAGAGTCCGTATGTGTGGGGAAACAAGATTTAGGGTTGGTTTCGGACCCCACCCTCAAGGGCCACGAAATTCCCCCTCTTCCTCCATATATACAGCCCTTAGGGCGTCGTTTAGACTTTGGGTTTTGTTTAGATTAAAAGTTCACCATAGCTGCAACTTCGCGTACTTCGTTTGTGTCCAACGACCAGACCAAGACGTCACAGAACCCCATCTTGATCAATAAAGCTTTCATCTTATATTCGCAATATCCAGATTGCAATCTCAGTTTCTTGCTTGTTCTTTGTTTGCTCGCAGTAAATAGACCCTCGTGGTCAGGTTGATCGTGCTCCGGCGTGGTCAATAACCCTCGGAAGTTGGTTTAGCGATTGCTAAGGCGCGACGTCTCGCACGTTCGTAGTCGGATCGTCAAGGTCGACTCCCACAGAAAACGATAGCCACATCTCGTCGAAACATCGGGACACCTTTGCCACATCTCATCGAAACGATAGGCTAAGGTGTCCCGATGTTTCGATGAGATGGTGGCTATCGTTTTCTGTGGGAGTCGACCTTGACGATCCGACTACGAACGTGCAAGACGTCGCGCCTTAGCAATCGCTAAACCAACTTCCGAGGGTTATTGACCACGCCGGAGCACGATCAACCTGACCACGAGGGTCAGTTTCCTGCAAGCAAACGAAGAACAAGCAAGAAACTGAGATTGCAATCTGTATATTGCGAATATAAGATGAAAGCTTTATTGATCAAGGTGGGGTTCTGTGACGTCTTGGTCTGGTCGTTGGACACAAACGAAGTACGAGAAGTTGCAGCTATGGCAAAATTTTAATCTAAACAAAACCCCAAAGTCTAAACGACGCCCTAAGGGCTGTATATATGGAGGAAGAGGGGGAAATTTCGTGGCCCTTGAGGGTGGGGTCCGAAACCAACCCTAACTCCTGTTTCCCCACACATACGGACTCTAAAAATAGCCTATACTTAAGTATTTCGAAATTACATGGGCCTGGCCCATTAATAAGGTGACGCAGCACCTAGAATAGCCTATGGACGAATATTATGAAGTGGCATCTTGTATATTTCGTCCAAGGCTTCATGCACTCCTTATGGCGGCTTCAAAGTCCTGAAATCATCACTTGTAACTCCGTTCTTGATCCCCTTGCGCATGCCATCAACTCCATGCGTGTTCTTGCTCCAATGTTCATCCTTCTCCAAGCTAGGCCCCTCATTTGTAAGCAAAACAAATGTATCCAATTTAGGCAGCATCATAATCTCATGAACATTAGAATCATTACCAAGAAACGAAAGTACCTGGTAATTTAATTGGCGTGCGCGAGCTCTAGTAATTGGTCCAGTATATGTAACAGTAGGGGCTGTGGGTGTAACAATGGTATTGATGTCCTCATCAAGTTCACCATGCCCAAGTTCAACGGAAGCAACGATCCCAAAGAATACCTTTCATCGGCATTGAAAGTCGACAAGATCTTCCGTTTGCACAATTATGAAGAAGAGAAGAAGATCGCGATGGCATCCCTTGAGTTCCAAGAATACGTCCTCATTTGGTGGGAACAAGTCATTGAGCGCCGCGAGGCAAGAGGTGATCCACCCATCACTAATTGGGCACAAATGAAGGATGTCATGAGAGCACGCTTCGTGCCTACCTACTACTACCGCGACCTCTTCAAGAAACTCCAGCAACTCAAGCAAGGAACCAAGAGCGTTGAAGAATACTACAAGGAGATAGAGATTGCAATGATAAGAGCCAATGTGACGGAAGATGATGAGAAAACTATGGCACCTTTCTTGAATGGACTCAATCATCCTATCAAGAAGATCGCCGACTTCCAACCATACTCAAATCTCATCGAGCTCGTGCACCAAGCTACCAAAGCGGAACGCCAAGTGCAAGATGATTTCAAGTATGCCAAGTTCTCATCCAAGTCCTATGGTTTCTCCAATAATCAAGCTTCAACGACTGCAACACCGACCACAAGACCGTCTACTTCCAACATCGAGAAGTCGACTTCCAAGAAAGCTTCGCCTACTACAAGCAACTTAAAGCCGAGAGCTTCATCATCATCAACCCCTACCGATGAGACCGTCAAGACGAGCTCCCTCAAGTGTTTCACGTCCGAAGGCCGAGGCCACAAGTCCTATGAGTGCACCAACAAGCGCACCATGATCTTCAACGATGATGGCACTTATGATTCCATGAGAGAAGGAGAAATGGAAGCCCTTGAGCAAGTCGTCATGCACCGCCAAGTGAACAATGAAGAAGAACAAGTCTTTTGTGATGAAGACTCAAGCCTCGCACTTGTTGTCTCCAAAGTCTTGACTCTCCAACATCACCAAGATGAAGACCAAAGATGCACCATATTCCACACCAAGGCCGGCATCAATGGACGATCCGTCAAGGTCATCATCGATGGAGGGAGTTGTCACAATCTCGCAAGTGTAGAACTTTGCTCCAAGCTCCAATTGCCCAAGACGAAGCATCCACATCCATACAAAGTGCAATGGCTTAGTGACTCTGGCACTATTCAAGTCGAGCACCGAGTACAAGTCTCCTTCAAAATCGGCGCCTACGAAGACACCTTGGAGTGCGACCTCATTCCAATGACCGTTTGTCATCTTCTCCTTGGACGGCCATGGCAATTCGATAGAGGAGTCGTCCACAACGGCCGAACGAACCACTACATCTTCAAGATGAAGGGCAAGGAGTACGTCCTCCGTCCAATGTCGCCAAGTCAAGTGATCGCCGACAAGCATACCACCCATCGTGGAGATCATAGTGAGAGAGCGAGCCACCAAAAAGAGAGTGAGCGCCACAAGCCAAATTCAAGTGCCTCCACGATGAGCGAAAACAAGAACCTAGTTTTATTTGCCACCAAACGTGAAATGAGAGAAGTGTGTGAGAACCTATCTAGTGTCCTACACTACGTCCTCGTGTGCAAGGACAATGCACCAAAAACTAACACTTCTCACACTCTTCCTCTAGTGTTGTCTTCTCTTTTGCAGGAATTTCGAGATGTTTTCCCCGATGAGCTACCTCCGGGACTACCTCCACTTCGAGGCATTGAGCACCGCATCGACCTCATCCCTGGAGCGCCACTTCCAAACAAAGCTCCCTACCGCGTCAACCCCGATGAAACAAAATAAATACAAAGGCAAGTAAAGCATCTCATAAACCATGGACATGTGCGTGAAAGTTTGAGCCCTTGTGCCATTCCAGTCATTCTTGTGCAAAAACATGATGGTAGTTTTCGCATGTGCCCCGATTGTAGACCTATCAATGCTATCAACGTTCGCTATAGGTATCCCATTCCGCGCCTAGATGATATGCTTGATGAGCTTAGCGGTGCCACTATATTTTCTAAAATTGATCTTAAAAGTGGTTACTATCAAATCCGCATACAATAGGGTGATGAATGGAAAACCGCCTTCAAAACCAAGTTTGGTTTGTATGAGTGGTTAGTCATGCCTATGGGTCTCTCGGAAGCACCGGGCACTTTTATGCACTTTATGAATCATGTCTTTCACCCTTACATTGGTATATTTGTTGTGGTTTACTTTGATGACATTCTTGTGTTTAGCAAATCTATCCAAGAGCATGTCACCCATGTCCGCACCATTTTGCAAACTCTTAGGAAAGAGTGTCTCTATACTAATATGGAGAAATGCCTTTTTGGTGTTGATAAGCTCGTTTTCTTGGGTTTTGTGGTCTCTTCTAAGGGTGTTCATGTAGATGAGTACAAGATCAATGCTATTAAGGCTTGGCCGCAACCAACCAACTTGCATCAAGTTCGTAGTTTTCTTGGTCTTGCGGGTTTCTATCGTCACTTTGTGAAGGATTTTAGCACCATTTCTTCGCCTTTGCATGCTTTGAGCAAGAAGAATGCGCCTTTTGTTCGGGGACCATCCCAAGATACCGCATTCAATGAGCTTAAGAATTTGCTTACTCATGCCCCCGTGCTTGCTTTACGCAACTTCGACAAACCTTTTGAAATTCATTGCGATGCCAGTGGTAATGGCATAGGAGGTGTGTTAACGCAAGAGAAGCACCCATAGCTTACTTTAGTGAGAAACTTTCCAGAGCGCAACTCAATTATCCCATCTATGACAAAGAGCTATATGCTTTAGTCCGTGTTTTGCATGAATGGGAACACTACCTTCGTCCCCATGAGTTTATCATTCATACCGATCATGAGACACTCAAGTATCTTAAGGGACAAACTAAGTTGAACAAGCGTCATGCTAAATGGAGTGAATTTATTGAGTCTTTTCCCTATGTCATCAAGTACATCAAGGGTAAAGAAAACATAGTAGCGGATGCTCTTTCCCGCATTTGCATGCTTCTCAAGCAACTTGAGTTAGATGTCATTGGCTTCGAGCATATCAAAGACTTATATGAGCATGATACAACTTTTGCCATTCCTTATGCTAAGTATTTGTCGAATACATCTTGGGAACGCTATTACATCAAAGATGGCTACCTTATGAGAGCTAACAAACTTTGCATTCCCGAGTCCTCACTTTGTTTGTTGCTTTTGTAGGAATCTCATGGAGGAGTGATAGAGGAAAAGGTGTCCCGATGTTTCGATGAGATGGTGGCTATCGTTTTCTCTGGGAGTCGACCTTGATGATCCGACTACGAACGTGCGAGACGTCGCGCCTTAGCAATCGCTAAACCAACTTCCAAGGGTTATTGACCACGCCGGAGCACGATCAACCTGACCACGAGGGTCTGTTTCCTGCAAGCAAACGAAGAACAAGCAAGAAACTGAGATTGCAATCTGGATATTGCGAATATAAGATGAAAGCTTTATTGATCAAGATGGGGTTCTATGACGTCTTGGTCTGGTCGTTGGACAGAAACGAAGTATGCGAAGTTGCAGCTATGGCGAACTTGTAATCTAAACAAAACACAAAGTCTAAACGACGCCCTAAGGGCTGTATATATGGAGGAAGAGGGGGGAATTTCGTGGCCCTTGAGGGTGGGGTCCGAAACCAACCCTAACTCTTGTTTCCCCACACATACGGACTCTAAAAATAGCCTGTACTTAAGTATCTCGAAATTACATTGGCCTGGCCCATTAATAAGGTGACGCAGCACCTAGAATAGCCTATGGACGAATATTATGAAGTGGCATCTCGTATATTTCGTCCAAGGCTTCATACACTCCTTATGGCGGCTTCAAAGTCCTGAAATCATCACTTATAACTCCGTTCTTGATCCCCGTGCGCATGACATCAACTCCATGCGTGTTCTTGCTCCAATGTTCATCCTTCTCCAAGCTAGGCCCTTCATTTGTAAGCAAAACAAATGTATCCAATTTAGGCAGCATCATAATCTCATGAACATTCGAATCATTACCAAGAAACGAAAGTACCTGGTAATTTAATTGGCATGCGCGAGCTCTAGTAATTGGTCCAGTATATGTAACAGTAGGGGACGTGGGTTTAACAATGGTATTGATGTCCTCATCATCCTCCCCTTATTGAAATGAAGTCGTCCTCGACGGAAGCTCATCTTCCTCACCCAAGTAAGGCTTCAAATCTGCAATGTTAAAAGTGGGACTAACCCCAAAATCTGCAGGTAACTCAACTTTATATGCATTATCATTTATTCTCTCTAACACCTTAAAAGGACCATCAGCACGTGGCATTAGCTTTGATTTGCGCAGATTAGGAAATCTATCTTTACGCAAATGTAACCAAACAAGATCTCCAGGTGCAAACACAACATGTTTTCTACCCTTATCTCCAGCAAGTTTATATTTAGCATTCATACGCTCAATGTTTTCCTTAGTTAACTCATGCATTTTTAGAATCAATTCAGAACGTTCTTTAGCATCAAAATTAACCTTCTCCGAAAATGGAAGAGGCAACAAATCAATAGGTGCACGAGGTAGGAAACCATACACAATTTCAAAAGGGCACATCTTAGTAGTAGAATGCAATGAACGATTATAAGCAAATTCAATATGTGGCAAGCATTCTTCCCACATTTTCTTGTTATTCTTCAAAACAGCCCTAAGCATAGTAGACAATGTTCTATTGACTACTTCAGTTTGTCCATCAGTTTGGGGGTGACAAGTAGTACTAAAAAGCAGCTTCGTCCCCAACTTAGCCCATAAACATCTCCAAAAGTGGCTAAGAAATTTAGTATCACGATCTGAAACAATAGTATTTGGCACACCATGTAAGCGAATAATTTCACGAAAGAACAAATCAGCAACATTAACAGCATCATCGCTTTTATGACATGGTATAAAGTGTGCCATTTTCGAGAACCTATCCACGACAACAAATATGCTATCCCTCCCCTTCTTTGTTCGAGGTAAACCTAAAACAAAGTCCATAGATATATCCTCCCAAGGAACACTAGGTATAGGCAAAGGCATATATAAACCATGAGGATTGAGTCGTGACTTAGCTCTTTGACATGTAGTGCAGCGAGCAACAAAACGCTCAACATCCCGTCTCATCTTCGGCCAAAAGAAATGTGTAGCAAGGATATCCTCCGTCTTCTTGACGCCAAAGTGTCCCATTAATCCTCCTCCATGTGCCTCCTGCAACAACAAAAGACGAATGGAGCTAGCCGGAATGCATAGCTTGTTAGCACGAAACACAAATCCATCGTTAAGAACGAACTTGTTCCAAGTTCTCCCTTCCTTACAATTCTGCAGTACATCTTTAAATTCAGCATCATGAACATATTGATCTTTGATGGTCTCCAAACCAAATATTTTAAAGTCAAGTTGTGAAAGCATTGTATAACGACGAGACAATGCATCAGCAATAACATTTTCTTTACCCTTCTTGTGTTTAATGACATAAGGGAAAGTCTCAATGAATTCAACCCATTTAGCATGTCTATGGTTCAGTTTTGCTTGACTTTTAATGTGTTTCAAAGATTCATGATCAGAATGTATAACAAATTCCTTGGGCCATAAATAATGTTGCCATGTTTCTAAGGTCCGAACAAGAGCATATAATTCTTTATCATAAGTAGAATAGTTCAGACTAGGCCCACTCAATTTTTCAGAAAAGTATGCAACAGGTTTGCCATCTTGTAATAACACACCTCCTAATCCAATTCCACTAGCATCACATTCAAGCTCAAAAGTCTTATTGAAATTAGGAAGTTGGAGTAAAGGAGCATGTGTCAACTTATCTTTCAATACCGTGAAGGCTTCTTCCTGTGCGGTACCCCAAACAAAAGGCACATCCTTCTTTGTAAGCTCGTTGAGAGGTGCAGCAATGGTGCTGAAATCTCTCACAAAACGCCTATAGAAACCAGCGAGGCCAAGGAAACTCCGCACTTGTGTGACCGTTTTGGGATGCGGCCAACTCTCAGTAGCTTCAATCTTGGCTTTATCAACTTCAATTCCCTGTGGAGTAACAACATAGCCAAGAAAAGATACTCGGTCGGTGCAAAAGGTGCACTTTCCAAGGTTACCAAACAAACGTGCATCACGTAGAGCAATAAAAACAGCACGTAAATGTTCCAAATGTTCCTCCAAAGATTTGCTATAAATCAATATGTCATCAAAGTAAACTACCACAAATCGTCCATTGAAAGCACGTAAAACTTCGTTCATTAACCTCATGAAAGTACTAGGTGCATTAGTTAACCGAAAAGGCATGACTAACCACTCATATAATCCAAACTTAGTTTTGAATGCTGTTTTCCATTCATCTCCCAATTTCATACGAATTTGATGGTATCCACTACGCAAATCAATTTTGGAGAATATTGTAGAGCCACTCAATTCATCAAGCATATCATCTAGCCTAGGAATAGGATGACGATAACGAATAGTAATGTTATTAATGCCTCTACAATCAACGCACATACGCGACATACCATCCTTTTTCGGCACTAAAATGATAGGAACAACACAAGGACTAAGGGATTCGCGTATATAACCTTTGTCGAGCAGTTCTTGTACTTGACGCATAATCTCCTTCATCTCCTCTGGATTGGTACGGTATGGTGCACGGTTGGGTAATGATGCACCGGGAATTAAGTCAATTTGATGCTCAATCCCTCGAATAGGTGGTAATCCCGGTGGCACGTCTTGTGGAAAGACGTCAGCGAACTCCTGCAAAATGTTAGTGACAGCAGGAGGCAAAGAGGAAGGCACGTCCTCGAATGAAAATAATGCCTCTTTGCACACAAAAGCATAGCAAATAGATTTGCTAAAATCTAGATCATCAATATCAGATTTGGTGGCAAGTAAACATGCACTTTTCAATTTAATTTCAGAAGCAACACTAGATTGTTTATTATTATTAGGCTGCATTTGTTGCTCAAATTCTTTTGCCACAATCTGATTTTCACTCTTATTTTTCTCCTGTTTTGCTTTATTAGCTCTATTAATATCATCTTTCAAAATGGAATCTGGAGTCATAGGAAGCAAAGTAATATTTGTATCCTTATGAACAAGAGTATACTGATTGTTTCTACCATGGTGAACAGAATTTTTATCAAATTGCCATGGTCTACCAAGTAATAAGGAACATGCTTGCATAGGTACCACATCACAATCAACATAATCAGCATATGTACAGATACTAAAATGCACACGAACAATACGTGTTACCTTAACCTTGCCGCTGTTGTTGAACCATTGGATGTAGTAAGGATGTGGATGTGGTCTTGTGGTGAGAGATAGCTTCTCCACCATCTCTATGCTAGCCAAGTTGTTGCAACTCCCTCCATCTATGATCACGCGAACAGAACGTTCCTTCACAACTCCCTTTGTAGGGAACAAATTATGCCTCTAATTTTGCTCAGCTTGTGTAACCTGCACACTCAGAACACGTTGAGCAACTAAACGTTCATACATGTCAGCATCTTCAGGAGCCATGTATTGCGTCTCATGATCAGAATCGTCTCCACCGTGTTCGTCACGCGTAATAAGAGCCAAAGTCTCCTCATCATAGTCACTAGCGGACTCATACCCACCATCCTTAGTAACAATCATCACACGCTTAGATGGGCATTCTCTCGCATAATGACCTCCACCCTTGCAACGTCGACAAATAATATCATGTGTTTGCCCTGTGGATGCCATGGATGAAGAAGAGCTCTTTGCAGGCCCAGAAGGTGTGCTCTTGGCAGATAGTGGTGATTGTGCCTGCTTTATTGTATCACGGTTGGAGGTGACAGCCGATGGAGGCGCCGGTGTAGCAGAACGTGTGGAAGTAGATGATGCACGTGGTGTCCATGATGAAGGTCGACCTGCAAAAAAGTTAGTCCGCGCCAATGCCTGTCGATCCTGCACTTCACGTTCAGCTTTACAAGCAAGATGGAATAAACGAGTGATATTAGTATAGTCCTTATACTCTAGAATCTTCTGAATCTCTCTATTCAATCCACCCATAAAACGTGCAAGCATAGCTTCATTCTCCTTAACAATACCACATCTAATCATGCCAGTTTGTAATTCCTGATAATATTCTTCTACAGAATTTTTTCCCTGTCTTAAGCGCTGCAATTTTTGAAGTAATTCACGTTGATAATATGGTGGAACCCAACGAGTGCGCATAGCAGTTTTCAAAGCAGCCCAAGTAGCAGGAATGGGATATAATCTACAATGCTCATACCACCAAACACATGCAAAACTAGTGAATGCACAAACAGCAGCAGGAACACGTCTCTCCTCGGGATATTGTAAACATGTAAATCGTTGTTCAGTTTCTAACTCCCAAGTAAGATATATATCAGGAACATATCTACCCTCAAATGGTGGAATATTCAATTTTAGTTTAGGGAGATGGTCATGATCTCGTACCTGAGGGTGAGCCCTACCATTGCCATTATTTGCATGTGGACGACCTGGTGGTTGCTGTGCTGGTGGTGGCACGTAGTTCTGATTTTGATCAACCTCATCCTCGTAATCGCCAGCAAAATCATCCTCCTCCGCATCAGCAGCAGGAGCCACAGAAGTAGCAACAGCAGCACCAACAGTTTGGCCAGGTGCAAGAGGGAGACGGCTCGCTCGGCGGAGGGCTGTTTCACAATGTGTAGGTAGTCGTTGTTGTTGTTGTTGTAGAGGTGCGTTAGGTGCAGCCGGTGGTGGTGGTGGAAGACGCGCGAGCAATTCATTAAACCTGTTATCGAGCTTTGTTTCGAACGTCTTCTCCATGCCATCTATCTTCTCCATGGCCTCTTCAAATCTGTTTAGCACATCTTGCACCTGTCCATTCATCATTTGCTGAAATTTATCATGCAACTCATGATTCGTCATGTTCTACCAGTCAGTCTCGTCGGCTTGTGATCCTGCCATGGTTAGCAACAATAGAAACACACAAGAATATGATCCTACAGAATACTAACAAGAGGTGGTGGTGGTGTCACAAATCCGTCAAGCCAATCTCAAATTCTTACCAGTTCTTACCCAGCAGCAGGCGGTGATCGGCAACCGTTGTAGTCAAAACTCTCAAAAGCGTGGATAGAGCGATTGCCAGGGAGAGTCAAACGCACGACGTAGATGTATGTGGAGCCGGGAAGGCTTATAGTATGGTAGCAAAAAGGGTCAGCAATAATCAATTTAGAGATGCAAAGTTGAATAAACGCTCAACGACGGTACTGTGCTGGTCCTAGGCTAGACCGTGCTAGAGACGCGAGCCTAGAACACTAACAAAATCATGGCGCTACACGTAAATAAGGGAAAAGCACACTCTGGAACTTTTTTTTTCGCTCTTTTTTTGCGCTCCTCTTTTTTTTGCGACAAATCACTATAATGGCAAGTGTCCCAAAACTCTTCCCTCGTCAAACTGGTAGGATGGCACGAAAATTTTTTGTTCACTTTTTTTCGGAAATCAGGGCAGCGACGACGAAAAAGTGCGAAAAAAAATCACTATGATGGCACGTGGCTCAAAAGACTCAGAAAAGCCTAAAAATAGGATAGGGAAAAACAATTTTTGCTCGTGAAAATTTTGGCCTAAAAACTGCCCGGGGGTCTCCAGACTCTTTTTTTTCCGAGACCTACGCAGGCAAGGAAACACGAAACAGAATTTAGATTGGTCTCAAGAACAAACCTAATATGAGAAGAACTCGGATTGGTGGTGGATATATGGTTGTGGTATATGGCAGCGGTGGTGGTATATGGTAGCGGTGGTGTATATGGATAAGGAGTCAGAGTGGTGGCGGATAAGAAATGGTGGTAGATGGGCGATGATGATGGTGCGGCGGCGGCGTCACAACTTATGACCAGAACTCGAAACTCTAAAAGACTAGACTCTAAGACCAGCAACTTGACACGACGATGCAACCGCAAATTCCACAAAGCAAAAACCCTAAAAAGATTATGCAAAGGCTCAGATTGGTTCGGATATGATGAACTAACCCTAATTTTTTTTGTGGCTTTTTCGTGGACTGTAGGTATGAAGAACAGACTCGATCTAATCTACGAAAAACTGTAAAATCTCACCGAGCAACTTGGAAATCTGATACCACTTGATAGAGGCAAAGGTGTCCCGATGTTTCGATGAGATGGTAGCTATCGTTTTCTGTGGGAGTCGACCTTGATGATCCGACTACGAACGTGCAAGACGTCGCGCCTTAGCAATCGCTAAACCAACTTCCGAGGGTTATTGACCATGCCGGAGCACGATCAACCTGACCACGAGGGTCTGTTTCCTGCAAGCAAACGAAGAACAAGCAAGAAACTGAGATTGCAATCTGGATATTGCGAATATAAGAGGAAAGCTTTATTGATCAATGTGGGGTTCCGTGACGTCTTGGTCTGGTCGTTGGACACAAACGAAGTACGAGAAGTTGCAGCTATGGCGAACTTTTAATCTAAACAAAACCCAAAGTCTAAACGACGCCCTAAGGGCTGTATATATGGAGGAAGAGGGGGGAATTTCGTGGCCCTTGAGGGTGGGGTCCGAAACCAACCCTAACTCTTGTTTCCCCACACATACGGACTCTAAAAATAGCCTATACTTAAGTATTTCAAAATTACATGGGCCTGGCCCATTAATAAGGTGACGCAGCACCTAGAATAGCCTATGGACGAATATTATGAAGTGGCATCTCGTATATTTCGTCCAAGGCTTCATGCACTCCTTATGGCGGCTTCAAAGTCCTGAAATCATCACTTGTAACTCCGTTCTTGATCCCCTTGCGCATGCCATCAACTCCATGCGTGTTCTTGCTCCAATGTTCATCCTTCTCCAAGCTAGGCCCTTCACTTGTAAGCAAAACAAATGTATCCAATTTAGGCAGCATCATAATCTCATGAACATTAGAATCATTACCAAGAAACGAAAGTGCCTGGTAATTTAATTGGCGTGCGCGAGCTCTAGTAATTGGTCCAGTATATGTAACAGTAGGGGCTGTGGGTGTAACAATGGTATTGATGTCCTCATCAGGGAGGAGTGTCTACCCATCGCCGAGTTTGCCTACAATCGAGCAAGACACTCAACAACCGGCAAGTTCCCTTTCGAGGTCGTCTACGGATTCAACCCTTTGTCACCATTGGATATTCTACCTCTACCACTCCAAGAGCGAATCAATTTGGACGCAAGTGCAAGAGCAACCCATATCAAGAAGGTGCATGAAGATACAAGAAACACCATCGAGCGCCAAGTACAATGCCTTGCGACCAAGCTCAACGTCAACAAGCAACCTATGGTCTTGAACATTGGTGATCTCGTGTGGCTACACCTTCTCAAGGAGCACTTTCCACAAGAACGCAAGTCTAAGCTTCGACCTCGAGCAGATGGACCCTTCAAGGTGATGTAGGGTGGAACCCTAGGTGGCCGATCTTTCACGAAAGGAGCGGATCCCAAAGAGAAACACGAAGAACACGAGGGGATTCATGAGGGGAAACACGAGAGAAAACACTCGATCCAACATGAATAGATCACACATGTGCTAGATCCTCGAATACATAAAGTAAGATACACGATCCACGATCAACTAGGGACGATACATAGGGTAACCGGTTCTTCTCCGTGAGGAGGTCTTGATGGTCTTCCCTAAAGAGGGGTCTTGAATCCGCTTGGGGAATCTTCTCCGGTGGAGGCTCGAATCTCCGAGGAGAAGGTAACCAAGTGGATGAGCAAAGCTCTCTCACAAATATGAGCTAAACATTTGCTAACCCTAGAACATAGGTGGAGGGGGAGTATATATAGTCTAAGGGGCGAAGGGGTACATGGGCCTCGGCCCAGATGCACTGCACGTAGGCAGGGAAGGCCGGATGTCCGGGCGACAGGCCGGATGTCCGGGCATTCGCGGAGGGCCGGATGTCCGGGATGGAGTGGCCGGATGTCCGGGCATTCGCGGAGGGCCGGATGTCTGGGCTGGAGGGGCCGAATGTCCGGGCTGGCGGGGCTGGACTTGTTGCTCTCGGGTTTGGCGGTGTCCGGATTTCCGTGCGAAGAGGCCGGATGTCCGGGGGCTCGGGACGCGCCGGATGTCCGGGCTGTTCGCTGGATGTCCGGGCCCTGTAGACTTGGCCGGTGGCTCCTTGCTTCTGGTGGTACGTCCAGGGGCCGGATGTCCGGGCTGGGAGCCGGATGTCCAGGGCCTGGGAGCTGTTCTCCGTCTTCTTCCGTCGTCGCTTCCATGCTTCACTCGTGGATGGTGTAGTTGTTCCTTGGCGCTTGCACTCCTCCTCAACATCCGTGAAGCTCCGACAATACCTATGCATGCACACGGGAGAAGTGTTAAGTAGTATACCATCCTTGAAGGGGTCAAGTGAGCACGTGTAAAGGAGATGATTCACCTTTCTGTATGTGAAGTAGATGTCGCACGTGTCACTCGCCGAACGGATTCTTGACATGGTGATGTCCATAGGATGCTCCGCATCATCTCCCCTCCCTTGGGAAAGATCTGACCTCGGATCGAAAACCAAATCACCATGGGAAAGAGATGGCGTCGCCGTGTAGGAGTGGTCGATCACCAAGTTGTCGTCATCTTGAAGCTCGAAATGGGCACTCTCCGATGCCGGACCATCTTGGGATTCCTTCAAAAGTAGCAAAGACAACAAACACTTGGAAAAACAAATGTGGTTAGCGTTAGTGCAAAACCAAGCATTCAAGAGGTTATTCACCAAACAAGTGTCGTCGTCATGCAAAGCATATGGTGTGACAAAGGATTGTGACATGGCATGTAAGTATATCAATCGAGCACAAGCAAAGATATCATGGGGACAAGTATGTAAATGGGAGGTAGAGATGCAAATAGGTGTGTCAAGAGAATAAGCATCTACCTCAAGTTCATAGCAAGCATGCACAAATTGCTCAATGAAAGGTCTATGGTAGGCATATGAATCATTCACAACACCAAATAAAATGAAGTGTCTAAACACATGGGTCAAGTGCAAGACAATCCAAGCATAATGTGCATTGGGTGTAGTGAATATTGTGTGGCACTCAACACAATGGAAAGAGCAATTGTTCATCATGTGTGAGGCAATCAAGTCAATCATGTGACAAGCAATGGGACATGGCATATGTGAAGTGATGACATTGTTGCAACCAAACATATGAGAGGAACAAATAATCCAAGAATTGGATGCAACACACAAGGCATATATATCATGATGCATGGAATTGTGAAAATAACAAGTTGAAGCAAGATCTCTAACATGTGCGCAAGCAAGGGGTCCAAGATGACAAATAAGTCGCATGGTGCAAGCAACACAAGTAGTATGATCCACAATATGCATGCTCATGGTTTGGGGGTTCTCAAAAGAGAAGGATATCACCTTGAAAACATGTTCTTGTGCGTCCTTCACAATGCCGAAGTACAAGCAAGGGCGATGTAGAATCGTCGTGGTAGATGGTGGTTCGCTCTTAAGAGCTCGGATTGTTAACTCACGTGACGTGGAAGTCGACACGACGTCCAAGTATCCTACACATGCACACAACAAAAAGAACGTATGCACATGGTAGATAAACACATCATCCATCATGATGGTTCTCTTCTCTTGCACATAACCATTAGAAACACAAGTGCATGAATAATATGATGCAACAATGGCAATATTCATGGCACTAGGTATATGGTGCAAAGAGGTAAGACAAGCATGCTTCACAAGGAATATGTCAAAATCTCCAATTATATGTGAGAATTCTATGGGGGCAAACTCATTATCAAGACTAAGGGCATTGTTGCACTCAATACATGTCAAATCATTTAGCATGAGAGAGGCAACACATGGAGATAAATGACAAGAAGCAATAACAATCATGTGCAAAGCATGGTAATGGTTGTCATCAACCGCCTGAAAGGAGCAAGTATGAATCATTGGTGATGCAACAAGGCAAGCAATCATAGTAATCAAGTCGTGCAAACTAGTGGAGCGAAGATGCAACACACTAGAGGAAATCATGGCAATCATGTCATGTGAGCAAAGAATAGACATAGGCAATGTACATGACATATCGCAAGCACGAACACAAATCAAGATCATAGTATCATCATAGGAATGGGGCACAAAGCAATCATGGCAATAACAAACAATATCTCCACCACGCTTGCAAATACACATTGGAGTATCATAATGGTGCATCATGGGTAAATGCAAGCAAGGGTCACAATTGCATGGCAAAGGCATTGGAGTAAAAATAACATGCAAAGTGAACACGGTAAAATAAGCAAGAGAGCGGTATATAGCCCATAGCCGTGTGAGAGACAAGTAGAAAAGATGCGCGTAGTCGTGGCGCGAAGAGAACGGTGGTAAGGATAGTCCACGGGATCCCAAGTCATCTTTGCTCTCAAGAGCTCGTTTTGTCAACTCGTGGGATTGCGAAGTTGACAAGTATGCATGGGTACCTACACAAAAGAGACACAAACGAAAGAAATTGTGTGTGTGGTAAATATACACATCATCCATCATGATGTGCATGTGCATGTGTGAGTTAGCACCAGATAAGCATCGCTCAAAGAAATTTGATGCATGGTATAAGAACATGTCATCCATCATGAAAGAATAGTTATTGTGTATGACACGATGGGGCTGCAAATTGAGCATAGAAGTATATGGCACATCAATAGCATGTTCATTCATGGGAAGCATATTGTGCACACAAGTATTGGGATCATGCAATGGATAGGATGAATCAAAATCTCCTAAAATGTATGAGGAAACTATGGGGGTCTCCTCATGAGCAATATTGGAAACATCGTATGGAGAAAATGGACAACATCCGAGATAATGCATATCCGAAGCTAGGTAGTCATGGCATGGCATATGAGATAAATGATGCAACGGGAGCATATCAATATCATCACAAGAAAAACAAATGCCAATAACCATGGGCTTGTCATCTATGCCATATGTGCAAATTGGGTTAATTTTAATGGCATATGCATAGTTACTATGAAGAGATTGCAAATAAGACATATGATTGATCTCATGCATAGCATATGACTAATGTGGATTGGCAAACATGATGTGACCGAGAGAATTAGCACAAGAAATCCTATGTAACATGGCATCACAACTAATAGACTCCACATGGCAATCATCATACTCATCATAAATGGGTAAATCATCACATGGGGAAGTCACACTACCATGAAGCATGGAAATAGGTTGATCAACATCATGCGAGCAATCAATGTCAAGAATGTCCACTAGTGGGACTAGAGCATCACCGTCACCTATGTTACCATTTTCATTCCACTCAAGTGGTGTAGGTGAGGTGGGAAAGACCAAATGGTGGTCATCTTCATCTTGATGGAACCATGTGATGGGTGCATCTTCTTCCACCATGGCCATCATTGTCTCCATTGGAGGCATGGACTCGTCGAGGATAGGCGTGTCATCATGTAGGAGACCTAGCACCAAAAAAGAAAAAACACTAGGAGTAGAGGTTAAGTCATTAGAAATCAAAGTGGCCTCACATGCCGTGTCAACTACCTCACTCACTAAGTGTTGTGGCTCACTCACTCCCTCTCGGATGCTCTCACTCATATGGTTGGTGGAGTCACTCAAATGGCTCTCAACCTCACATAGGATGTGTGGCATGCTCTCGAGTGTGGGGCTAGTGGTGGTCACACTCATCCTCTCATAGGAAATGCTCTCAATGTCATGTATGGTGGAGTCACTCATGTCACTCATGGTGGGGTGGCTCTCCTCACATGGGAATTGGGGCATCTCTTTATATGTGGGTGTCAGAGAGATGTTGGTGCAAATGTCTCCATGCTCAATCATGTCGTGGTCGTAGTCGTGGATGAAGGCCGAAGATGGCACATCATCACTCTCCTCCAAGACCAAAGATAAGGTCTCATGAGCGGTCTCGTAGCTTGACTCAGAGTATGAGTCCAATAGGGGCGCCGTCTTCAAGTTGTTGAAGAGGTTCGTGCTCGTCACCGTGGTTGAAGGGGATGGCCCTTGCTCGACCTTCTTGTCGCCGTCTTGTTGTTGGAGGCCCAAATGATGTGGCACCTCGTAGCTCGTCTCCATGACCGAAGGGAATGTCCCATGCCCGGCCATCTTCCTTGGTAGGCTTCCGAAGATGGAAGTGTCGCCCTCGCTCGTAGGTGGTCGCCTTGGACTTGATGAAGTCGATGTAGGCGAAATCATGGGAGGTAGGCGAAGATGCCGTACGTCCGAAGGCGAAGATGCCTTGATAGCACTTGGCGAAGATGCCGAAGTGGTTGCTGTAGCCGTAGCTCCGTCTTGGTGGTGCTCGTCTCGTGGTCTTCTCTTTTGCTCATGAAGCGTGGACTTGGCGTGAAGTAGAGCTTGTTGGGACTTGTGCATTTGCGCGTGTTGAGCATCTTCATGATGATGATGTCATTGTCGTGCTTGAGCTCGTATTAGATGTCGTTCGTCGTCGTCGTGCACATGATGCTTGGAGGTGACTTGCCCTTCATGACGATGTGGATCACGAACGTGATGGTAGCCGCCATGGAGATGTGGACGTGGACGACTTGCGCTTACATCGCTTGGGCGCTCCGAAGACTTGTGGCTTGAATGTCGCCGCCTTGAGGATGACGAAGGGGAAGAAGACTTGATCAAGGCTCGAATGTCCTCCATCCTTGCATCTTGCTCCTCTTTATGTGCGGAAAGCTTCTTGTCGATGTAGTCCCTTTTCCTCGCTTTGGAGTGGCGAATGTCAATGGAGAGGTTCTCGATGCGCTCTCGCAATCTTGATTGTGTGCCTTGCATTTGTCGTTGTAGATCGAAGATTGACGCATTGGTGATGTAGTAGTTTACGCCGTCGTTGTTGTCGAAGACCGGAGATAAAATGCCTTGCCTATCCATCACAACGCTCGAGCAAATATGAGTGGGAGAAAGAGAAGAACGAATACCAAATGTACCTTGACCGAAGTTGAAGGTGGATCAATGATCACTCCAATGTGGACAAGGAAATAGCACAATTGGTACCAATTCTTGTTGGTTTCTCACACCTACACAAGTAAGGCTTATGGTGGAGCTCGGTGAGGATAGTGGCACAAAATTTTTAATGCAAAATGTTAGCAAGAGTCAATAATGTTGAAAGAGATTCACAAATTCGCAAGTGAAACAAGTAGACCAATAGCAATATGTGGCACACGGAAACACACACATGGATAGATAAATGGGGTCATGCAACCAAGGAATGAGCACAAAATGTGGAATCCACGGAAAATGCTCTTGTTGCACAACTCTAGAGAGACGCTAGCACGATTGCTCAATAGGCGGATACGACACTTGTGCAAAACCTATAGGAGACAAAAATGCAACGACTTCTATCCCAAGTATGCTATGTATATGATGTTCCGGTGGTATGATCCAAGATGATCGGATATGACAATCTTATAGGCAATGTGGTATGATGCTATGGCTATTGCTTACAAGCTTCTTTGCTTTTTCTCTTTTGCTTAAAAGCTTTATTCTCTTTTTTTTGTATGGCCACTTTTGCACAATGCACAAACCAAGATAGCTATTGTGTATATGCAGGAACAAACTTGAGGCACAAGGGATGATATGATACCGATATGGTATGGTATGTATGCAATGTATGGTGTAGATCACTAATGTGCACAAGTAACATTGCCGGCAATACTCAAATGGCTAGTCTCGATAAGCAAGTAATGCAAAATGGGCTAGGGGTTATCAATGCAATTGCAAGGGAATGTACAATGGATGGATACCACGATACCAAGATGATATGGAGGTTACCGTCCTTGGCGATGATGAGTGGCGGTGATCTTGATGGAGATACCAAGACGATGGAGACTTGTCCCTAAGTAGCCGAAACACCTTAGGAAACGGAAAAACCGCGAACTCAAAATCTCAAATGTCAAATGGTGGTAGCGGGAATGCGGTGGTGGTTTTGTGGAAGTGCAATGATGGGGTTCGGAGTACGCAATGTGGACGTGGAGGGTAAGGTGGTGTGCTATACACGGTGTCGGAGTTGGACGCATGGTCCCTAAGTAGCCGAAACACCTTAGGAGACACAACTCACAACACAAACAAAATTGGGTTAAGTTGGGGTGGTGGAAGTGTATGGTGGTTAAGCCTATGTGGGAGTTATGGTGGTGGTGGTGATTGATGAAGAAGCAATCGTCCCTAAGTAGCCTAGACACCTTAGGAGACTCAAATCACTCCTCAAGCAACCACGAATGCGATGGGGAACAAAATTGGTTAGGTTGCGGAAGTCGGTGGTGGTTATGCGGAGGTTGTGGTGGAAACCCTAGGCAAAGATGCCAAAGTTTCAAAACTTTGATGGAGTCAAATGGTTATGGTAGTATTTTTGTGGGAAGGGGGATGTCAAGAGCTTTTCAACGAGCTAAAGAACGTCAAAAACGGACTCCGGATGAATTAGTTATGGACAAAACGGTGAAACGGGAAAAGCTGAAATATCAGGGGTCGGACATCCGGGCTTGGGGGCCGGATATCCGGGGGCTGATGTCCAGAACCGTGCGGAATTTGTGCTCCAGGAGCCGGATGTCCGGCTTGGGGCCCGGATGTCCGGCCCGACAATTCCAGATCGGGATTTGGACTTTGAAACTCGATTTGGGGGCGGAAATTGATGATTTCGGGCGCAAAATTGTGGAGATTTCGTGGATGGAAAGTGGGAAAAGTGGGGATATGCTAGATCCACTCGAAACCAAGCAAGTCCATGGATCAAAATCAACAAAACATGATAGAGGCTAAGGTGTCCCGATGTTTCGATGAGATGGTGGCTATCGTTTTCTATGGGAGTCGACCTTGACGATCCGACTACGAACGTGCGAGACGTCGCGCCTTAGCAATCGCTAAACCAACTTCCGAGGATTATTGACCACGCCGGAGCACGATCAACCTGACCACGAGGGTCTGTTTCCTACAAGCAAACGAAGAACAAGCAAGAAACTGAGATTGCAATCTGGATATTGCGAATATAAGATGAAAGTTTTATTGATCAAGGTGGGGTTCTGTGACGTCTTGGTCTAGTCGTTGGACACAAACGAAGTACGAGAAGTTGCAGCTATGACGAACTTTTAATCTAAACAAAACCCAAAGTCTAAACGATGCCCTAAGGGCTGTATATATGGAGGAAGAGGGGGGAATTTCGTGGCCCTTGAGGGTGGGGTCCGAAACCAACCCTAACTCTTGTTTCCCCACACATATGGACTCTAAAAATAGCCTATACTTAAGTATTTCGAAATTACATGGGCCTGGCCCACTAATAAGGTGACGCAGCACCTAGAATAGCCTATGGACGAATATTATGAAGTGGCATCTCGTATATTTCGTCCAAGGCTTCATGCACTCCTTATGGCGGCTTCAAAGTCCTGAAATCATCACTTGTAACTCCGTTCTTGATCCCCTTGCGCATGCCATCAACTCCATGCGTGTTCTTGCTCCAATGTTCATCCTTCTCCAAGCTAGGCCCTTCATTTGTAAGCAAAACAAATGTATCCAATTTAGGCAGCATCACAATCTCATGAACATTAGAATCATTACCAAGAAATGAAAGTACCTGGTAATTTAATTGGCATGCGCGAGCTCTAGTAATTGGTCCAGTATATGTAACAGTAGGGGCTGTGGGTGTAACAATGGTATTGATGTCCTCATCATCCTCCCCTTCTTGAAATGAAGTTGTCCTCGACGGAAGCTCATCTTCCTCACCCAAATAAGGCTTCAAATCTGCAATGTTGAAAGTGGGACTAACCCCAAAATCTGCAGGTAGCTCAAGTTTATATGCATTATCATTTATTTTCTCTAACACCTTAAAAGGACCATCAGCACGTGGCATTAACTTTGATTTGCGCAGATTAGGAAATCTATCTTTACGCAAATGTAACCAAACAAGATCTCCAGGTGCAAACCCAACATGTTTTCTACCCTTATCTCCAGCAAGTTTATATTTAGCATTCATACGCTCAATGTTTTCCTTAGTTAACTCATGCATTTTTAAAATCAATTCAGAACGTTCTTTAGCATCAAAATTAACCTTCTCCGAAGATGGAAGAGGCAACAAATCAATAGGTGCACGAGGTAGGAAACCATACACAATTTCAAAAGGGCACATCTTAGTAGTAGAATGCAATGAACGATTATAAGCAAATTCAATATGAGGCAAGCATTCTTCCCACATTTTCTTGTTATTCTTCAAAACAGCCCTAAGCATAGTAGACAATGTTCTATTGACTACTTCAGTTTGTCCATCAGTTTGGGGGTGACAAGTAGTACTAAAAAGCAGCTTAGTCCCCAACTTAGCCCATAAACATCTCCAAAAGTGGCTAAGAAATTTAGTATCACGATCTGAAACAATAGTATTTGGCACACCATGCAAGCGAATAATTTCACGAAAGAACAAATCAGCAACATTAACAGCATCATCGCTTTTATGCAAGGTATAAAGTTTGCCATTTTCGAGAACCTATCCACGACAACAAATATGCTATCCCTCCCCTTCTTTGTTCGAGGTAAACCTAAAACAAAATCCATAGATATATCCTCCCAAGGAACACTAGGTACAGGCAAAGGCATATATAAACCATGAGGATTTAGTCGTGACTTAGCTCTTTGACATGTAGTGCAGCGAGCAACAAAACGCTCAACATCCCGTCTCATCTTTGGCCAAAAGAAATGTGTAGCAAGTATATCCTCCGTTTTCTTGACGCCAAAGTGTCCCATTAATCCTCCTCCATGCGCCTCCTACAACAACAAAAGACGAACGTAGCTAGCTGGAATGCATAGCTTGTTAGCACGAAACACAAATCCATCGTTAAGAACGAACTTGTTCCAAGTTCTCCCTTCCTTACAATTCTGCAATACATCTTTAAATTCAGCATCATGAACATATTGATCTTTGATGGTCTCCAAACCAAATATTTTAAAGTCAAGTTGTGAAAGCATAGTATAACGACGAGACAAGGCATCCGCAATAACATTTTCTTTACCCTTCTTGTGTTTAATGACATAAGGGAAAGTCTCAATGAATTCAACCCATTTAGCATGTCTACGGTTCAGTTTTGCTGGACTTTTAATGTGTTTCAAAGATTCATGATCAGAATGTATAAGAAATTCCTTGGGCCATAAATAATGTTGCCATGTTTCTAAGGTCCGAACAAGAGCATATAGTTCTTTATCATAAGTAGAATAGTTCAGACTAGGCCCACTCAATTTTTTAGAAAAGTATGCAACAGGTTTTCCATCTTCTAATAACACACCTCCTAATCCAATTCCACTAGCATCACATTCAAGCTCAAAAGTCTTATTGAAATTAGGAAGTTGGAGTAAAGGAGCATGTGTCAACTTATCTTTCAATACCGTGAAGGCTTCTTCCTGTGCGGTACCCCAAACAAAAGGCACATCCTTCTTTGTAAGCTCGTTGAGAGGTGCAACAATGGTGCTGAAATCTCTCACAAAACGCCTATAGAAACCAGCGAGGCCAAGGAAACTCCGCACTTGTGTGACCGTTTTGGGATGCGGCCAACTCTCAATAGCTTCTATCTTGGCTTTATCAACTTCAATTCCCTGTGGAGTAGCAACATAGCCAAGAAAAGATACTTGGTCGGTGCAAAAGGTGCACTTTCCAAGGTTACCAAACAAACGTGCATCACGTAGAGCAATAAAAACAGCACGTAAATGTTCCAAATGTTCCTCCAAAGATTTGCTATAAATCAATATGTCATCAAAGTAAACTACCACAAATCGTCCAATGAAAGCACGTAAAACTTCGTTCATTAACCTCATGAAAGTACTAGGTGCATTAGTTAACCCAAAAGGCATGACTAACCACTCATATAATCCAAACTTAGTTTTAAATGCTGTTTTCCATTCATCTCCCAATTTCATACGAATTTGATGGTATCCACTACGGAAATCAACTTTGGAGAATATTGTAGAGCCACTCAATTCATCAAGCATATCATCTAGCCTAGGAATAGGATGACGATAACGAATAGTAATATTATTAATGCCTCTACAATCAACGCACATACGCAACGTACCATCCTTTTTCGGCACTAAAATGATAGGAACAGCACAAGGACTATGGGATTCGTGTATATAACCTTTGTCGAGCAGTTCTTGTACTTGAAGCATAATCTCCTTCGTCTCCTCTGGATTGGTACGGTATGGTGCACGGTTGGGTAATGATGCACTGGGAATTAAGTCAATTTGATGCTCAATCCCTCAAATAGGTGGTAATCCCGGTGGCACGTCTTGTGGAAAGACGTCAGCGAACTCCTGCAAAATGTTAGTGACAGCAGGAGGCAAAGAGGAAGGCACGTCCTCGAATGAAAATAATGCCTCTTTGCACAGAAAAGCATAGCAAACAGATTTGCTAAAATCTAGATCATCAATATCAGATTTGGTGGCAAGTAAACATGCACTTTTCAATTTAATTTCAGAAGCAACACTAGATTGTTTATTATTATTATTAGGCTGCATTTGTTGCTCAAATTATTTTGCCACAATCTGATTTTCACTCTTATTTTTCTCCTGTTTTGCTTTATTAGCTCTATTAATATCATCTTTCAAAATGGAATCAGGAGTCATAGGAAGCAAAGTAATATTCTTATCCTTATGAACAAGAGTATACTGATTGTTTCTACCATGGTGAACAGAATTTTTATCAAATTGCCATGGTCTACCAAGTAATAAGGAACATGCTTGCATAGGTACCACATCACAATCAACATAATCAGCATATGTAGAGATACTAAAATGCACATGAACAGTACGTGTTACCTTAACCTTGCCGCTGTTGTTGAACCATTGGATGTAGTAAGGATGTGGATGTGGTCTTGTGGTGAGAGAGAGCTTCTCCACCATCTCCATGCAAGCCAAGTTGTTGCAACTCCCTCCATCTATGATCACGCGAATAGAACGTTCCTCCGCAACTCCCTTTGTATGGAACAAATTATGCCTCTGATTTTGCTCAGCTTGTGTAACCTGCACACTCAAAACATGTTGAGCAACTAAACATTCATACCTGTCAGCATCTTCAGGAGCCATGTATTGCGTCTCATGATCAGAATCGTCTCCATCGTGTTCGTCGCGTGTAATAAGAGCCAAAGTCTCCTCATCATAGTCACTAGCGGACTTATACCCACCATCCTCACTAACAATCATCACACGTTTAGATGGGCATTCTCTCGCATAATGACCTCCACCCTTGCAACGTCGACAGATAATAACATGTGTTTGCCCTGTGGATGCCATGGATGAAGAAGAGCTATTTGCAGGCCCAGAAGGTGTGCTCTTGGCAGATAGTGGTGATTGTGCCTGCTTTATTGTATCACGGTAGGAGGTGGCAGCCGGCGGAGGCGCCAGTGTAGCAGAACGTGTGGAAGTAGATGATGCACGTGGTGTCCATGATGAAGGTCGACCTGCAGAAAAGTTAGTCCGCGCCAATGCCTGTCGATCCTGCACTTCACGTTCAGCTTTACAAGCAAGATGGAATAAACGAGTGATATTAGTATAGTCCTTATACTCTAGAATCGTCTGAATCTCTCTATTTAATCCACCCATAAAACGTGCAAGCATAGCTTCATTCTCCTCAACAATACCACATCTAATCATGCTAGTTTGTAATTCCTGATAATATTCTTCTACAGAATTTTTTCCCTGTCTTAAGCGCTGCAATTTTTGAAGTAATTCACGTTGATAATATGGTGGAACCCAACGAGTACGCATAGCTGTTTTCAAAGCAGCCCAAGTAGCAGGAATGGGATATAATCTACAATGCTCAGACCACCAAACACATGCAAAACTAGTGAATGCACAAACAGCAGCAGGAACACGTCTCTCCTCGGGATATTGTAAACATGTAAATCGTTGTTCAGTTTCTAACTCCCAAGTAAGATATATATCAGGAACATATCTACCTTCAAATGGCGGAATATTCAATTTTAGTTTAGGGAGATGGTCATGATCTCGTACCTGAGGGTGAGCCCTACCATTGCCATTATTTGCATGTGGACGACCTGGGGGTTGATGTGCTGGTGGTGGCACGTAGTTCTGATTTTGATCAACCTCATCCTCATAATCGCCAGCAAAATCATCCTCCTCCGCATCAGCAGCAGGAGCCACAGAAGTAGCAACAGCAGCACCAACAGTTTGGCCAGGTGCAAGAGGGAGACGGCTCGCTCGGCGGAGGGCTGTTTCACGATGTGTAGGTAGTCGTTGTTGTTGTTGCTGTAGAGGTGCGTTAGGTGCAGCCGGTGGTGGTGGAAGACGCGCGAGCAATTCATTAAACCTGTTATCGAGCTTTGTTTCGAACGTCTTCTCCATGTCATCTATCTTCTCCATGGCCTCTTCAAATCTGTTTAGCACATCTTGCACCTGTCCATTCATCATTTGCTGAAATTTATCATGCAACTCCTGATTCGTCATGTTCTCCTAGTCAGTCTCGTCGGCTTGTGATCCTGCCATGGTTAGCAACAATAGAAACACACAAGAATATGATCCTACAGAATACTAACAAGAGGTGGTGGTGGTGTCACAAATCCGTCAAGCCAATCCCAAATTCTTACCAGTTCTGATAGAGGCAAAGGTGTCCCGATGTTTCTGATAGGGAGATGGTCATGCTCTCGTACCTGAGGGTGAGCCCTACCATTGCCATTATTTGCATGTGGACGACCTGGTGGTTGCTGTGTTGGTGGTGGCACGTAGTTCTGATTTTGATCAACCTCATCCTCGTAATCGCCAGCAAAATCATCCTCCTCCGCATCAGCAGCAGGAGCCACAGAAGTAGCAACAGCAGCACCAACAGTTTGGCCAGGTGCAAGAGGGAGACGGCTGGCTCGGCGGAGGGCTGTTTCACGATGTGTAGGTAGTCGTTGTTGTTGTTGTTGTTGTTGTAGAGGTGCGTTAGGTGCAGCCGGTGGTGGTGGAAGACGTGCGAGCAATTCATTAAACCTGTTATCAAGCTTTGTTTCGAACGTCTTCTCCATGTCATCTATCTTCTCCATGGCCTCTTCAAATCTGTTTAGCACATCTTGCACCTGTCCATTCATCATTTGCTGAAATTTATCATGCAACCCCTGATTCGTCATGTTCTCCCAGTCAGTCTCGTCGGCTTGTGATCCTGCCATGGTTAGCAACAATAGAAACACACAAGAATATGATCCTACAGAATACTAACAAGAGGTGGTGGTGGTGTCACAAAATCCGTCAAGCAAATCTCAAATTCTTACCAGTTCTTACCCAGCAGCAGGCGGTGATCGGCAACCGTTGTAGTCAAAACTCTCAAAAGCTTGGATAGAGCGATTGCCAGGGAGAGTCAAACGCACGACGTAGATGTATGTGGAGCTGGGAAGGCTTATAGTATGGTAGCAAAAAGGGTCAGCAATAATGAATTCAGAGATGCAAAGTTGAATAAACGCTCAATGACGGTACTGTGCTGGTCGTAGGCTAGACCGTGCTAGAGACGCGAGCCTAGAACACTAACAAAATCACGGCGCTGCACGTAAATAAGGGAAAAGCACACACTGGAACTTTTTTTTCGCTCTTTTTTTTGCGCTCTTTTTTTTTGCGCTCCTCTTTTTTTTTGCGAAAAATCACTATAATGGCGAGTGTCTCAAAACTCTTCCCTCGTCAAACTGATAGGATTGGGACGAAATTTTTTTTTTACTTTTTTTTCGGAAATCAGGGCAGCGACGACGAAAAAGTGCGACAAAAAATCACTATGATGGCACGTGGCCCAAAAGACTCAGAAAAGCCAAAAAATAGGATAGGGAAAAAAATTTGCCCGTGAAAATTTTGGCCTAAAAACTACCCGGGGGTCTCCAGACTCTCCAGACACGAAACGGAATTTAGATTGGTCTCAAGAACAAACCTAATATGAGAAGAACTCGGATTGGTGGTGGATATATGGTTGTGGTATATGGCAGCGGTGGTGGTATATGGTAGCAGTGGTGTATATGGATACGGATTGGTGGTGGTATATGGATACGGAGTCAGAGCGGTGGCGGATAAGCAATGGTGGTAGATGGGCGATGATGATGGTGCGGCGGCGGCGTGACAACTTATGACCAGAACTCGAAACTCTAAAAGACTAGACTCTAAGACCAGCAACTTGACACGACGATGCAACCGCAAATTCAACAAAGCAAAAACCCTAAAAAGATTATGCAAAGGCTCAGATTGGTTCGGATATGATGAACTAACCCTAATTTTTTTGTGGCTTTTTCGTGGACTGTAGGTATGAAGAACAGACTCGATCTAATGTACCAAAAACTGTAAAATCTCACCGAGCAACCTAGAAATCTGATACCACTTGATAGAGGCTAAGGTGTCCCGATGTTTCGATGAGATGGTGGCTATCGTTTTCTGTGGGAGTCGACCTTGACGATCCGACTACGAACGTGCGAGACGTCGCGCCTTAGCAATCGCTAAACCAACTTCCGAGGGTTATTGACCACGCCGGAGCACGATCAACCTGACCATGAGGGTCTCTTTCCTGCAAGCAAACGAAGAACAAGCAAGAAACTGAGATTGCAATCTGAATATTGCGAATATAAGATGAAAGCTTTATTGATCAAGGTGGGGTTCTGTGACGTCTTGGTCTGGTCGTTGGACACAAACGAAGTACGAGAAGTTGCAGCTATGGCGAACTTTTAATCTAAACAAAACCCCAAAGTCTAAACGACGCCCTAAGGGCTGTATATATGGAGGAAGAGGGGGGAATTTCGTGGCCCTTGAGGGTGGGGTCCGAAACCAACCCTAACTCTTGTTTCCCCACACATACGGACTCTAAAAATAGCCTATACTTAAGTATTTCGAAATTACATGGGCCTGGCCCATTAATAAGGTGACGCAGCACCTAGAATAGCCTATGGACGAATATTATGAAGTGGCATCTCGTATATTTCGTCCAAGGCTTCATGCACTCCTTATGGCGGCTTCAAAGTCCTGAAATCATCACTTGTAACTCCGTTCTTGATCCCGTTGCGCATGCCATCAACTCCATGCGTGTTCTTGCTCCAATGTTAATCCTTCTCCAAGCTAGGCCCTTCATTTGTAAGCAAAACAAATGTATCCAATTTAGGCAGCATCATAATCTCATGAACATTAGAATCATTACCAAGAAACGAAAGTACCTGGTAATTTAATTGGCGTGCGCGAGCTCTAGTAATTGGTCCAGTATATGTAAGAGTAGGGGCTGTGGGTGTAACAATGGTATTGATGTCCTCATCAAGTTCTTACCCAGCAGCAGGCGGTGATCTTCAACCGTCGTAGTCAAAACTCTCAAAGCTTGGATAGAGCGATTACCAGGGAGAGTCAAACGCACGACATAGATGTATGTGGAGCTGGGAAGGCTTATAATATGGTAGCACAAAGGGTCAGCAATAATCAATTTAGAGATGCAAAGTTGAATAAACGCTCAACGACGTTACTGTGTGGTCCTAGGCTAGACCGTGCTAGAGACGCGAGCCTAGAACACTAACAAAATCACGGCGCTGCACGTAAATAAGGGAAAAGCACACTCTGGAACTTATTCTTTTCTTTCGCTCTTTTTTTTGCGCTCTTTTTTTTGTGCTCCTCTTTTTTTTGCGAAAAATCACTATAATGGCGAGTGTCTCAAAACTCTTTCCTCGTCTAACTGGTAGGATGGCACGAAATTTTTTTTTCACTTTTTTTTCGGAAATCAGGGCAGCGACGATGATAAAGTGCGACAAAAAATCACTATGATGGCACGTGGCTCAAAAGACTCAGAAAAACCTAAAAATAGGATATGGAAAAAAAATTTACCCGTGAAAATTTTGGCCTAAAAACGGCCTGGGGGTCTCCAGAATCTTTTTTTTTCCGAGAACTACGCAGGCAAGGAAACACGAATCGGAATTGAGATTGATCTCAAGAACAAACCTAATATGAGAAGAACTCGGATTGGTGGTGGATATATGGTTGTGGTATATGGCAGCGGTGGTGGTATATGGTAGCGGTGGTGGTATATGGATACGGATAGGTGGTGGTATATGGATATGGATTCAGAGCGGTGGCGGATAAGCAAAAGTGGTAGATGGGCGATGGTGCGGCGGTGGCGTGACAACTTATGACCAGAACTCGAAACTCTAAAAGACTAGACTCTAAGACCAGCAACTTGACACGACGATGCAACCGCAAATTCAACAAAGCAAAAACCCTAAAAAGATTATGCAAAGGCTCAGATTGGTTCGGATATGATGAACTAACCCTAATTTTTTTGTGGCTTTTTCGTGGACTGTAGGTATGAAGAACAGACTCGATCTAATCTACGAAAAACTGTAAAATCTCACCGAGCAACCTGGAAATCTGATACCACTTGATAGAGGCTAAGGTGTCCCGATGTTTCGATGAGATGGTGGCTATCATTTTCTGTGGGAGTCGACCTTGTCGATCCGACTACGAACGTGCGAGACGTCGCGCCTTAGCAATCGCTAAACCAACTTCCGAGGGTTATTGACCATGCCGGAGCACGATCAACCTGACCACGAGGGTCTGTTTCCTGCAAGCAAACGAAGAACAAGCAAGAAACTGAGATTGCAATCTAGATATTGCGAATATAAGATGAAAGCTTTATTGATCAAGGTGGGGTTCTGTGACGTCTTGGTCTGGTCGTTGGACACAAACGAAGTACGAGAAGTTACAGCTATCGCGAACTTCTAATCTAAACAAAACCCAAAGTCTAAACGATGCCCTAAGGGCTGTATATATGGAGGAAGAGGGGGGAATTTCGTGGCCCTTGAGGGTGGGGTCCGAAACCAACCCTAACTCTTGTTTCCCACACATACGGACTCTAAAAATAGCCTATACTTAAGTATTTCGAAATTACATGGGCCTGGCCCATTAATAAGGTGACGCAGCACCTAGAATAGCCTATGGACGAATATTATGAAGTGGCATCTCGTATATTTCGTCCAAGGCTTCATGCACTCCTTATGGCGGCTTCAAAGTCCTGAAATCATCACTTGTAACTCCGTTCTTGATCCCCTTGCGCATGCCATCAACTCCATGCGTGTTCTTGCTCCAATGTTCATCCTTCTCCAAGCTAGGCCCTTCATTTGTAAGCAAAACAAATGTATCCAATTTAGGCAGCATCATAATCTCATGAACATTAGAATCATTACCAAGAAACGAAAGTACCTGGTAATTTAATTGGCGTGGGCGAGCTCTAGTAATTGGTCCAGTATATGTAACAGTAGGGGCTGTGGGTGTAACAATGGTATTGATGTCCTCATCAAGTTCTTACCCAGCAGCAGGCGGTGATCTTCAACCGTCGTAGTCAAAACTCTCAAAGCTTGGATAGAGCGATTACCAGGGAGAGTCAAACGCACGACGTAGATGTATGTGGAGCTGGGAAGGCTTATAATATGGTAGCACAAAGGGTCAGCAATAATCAATTTAGAGATGCAAAGTTGAATAAACGCTCAACGACGGTACTGTGCTGGTCCTAGGCTAGACCGTGCTAGAGACGCGAGCCTAGAACACTAACAAAATCACGGCGCTGCACGTAAATAAGGGAAAAGCACACTCTGGAACTTATTCTTTTCTTTCGCTCTTTTTTTTGCGCTCTTTTTTTTGTGCTCCTCTTTTTTTTGCGAAAAATCACTATAATGGCGAGTGTCTCAAAACTCTTTCCTCGTCTCACTGGTAGGATGGCACGAAATTTTTTTTTCACTTTTTTTTCGGAAATCAGGGCAGCGACGACGAAAAAGTGCGACAAAAAATCACTATGATGGCACGTGGCTCAAAAGACTCAGAAAAACCTAAAAATAGGATATGGAAAAAAAAATTTGCCCGTGAAAATTTTGGCCTAAAAACGGCCTGGGGGTCTCCAGAATCTTTTTTTTTTCCGAGAACTACGCAGGCAAGGAAACACGAATCGGAATTGAGATTGATCTCAAGAACAAACCTAATATGAGAAGAACTCGGATTGGTGGTGGATATATGGTTGTGGTATATGGCAGCGGTGGTGGTATATGGTAGCGGTGGTGGTATATGGATACGGATTGGTGGTGGTATATGGATATGGATTCAGAGCGGTGGCGGATAAGCAAAAGTGGTAGATGGGCGATGGTGCGGCGGTGGCGTGACAACTTATGACCAGAACTCGAAACTCTAAAAGACTAGACTCTAAGACCAGCAACTTGACACGACGATGCAACCGCAAATTCAACAAAGCAAAAACCCTAAAAAGATTATGCAAAGGCTCAGATTGGTTCGGATATGATGAACTAACCCTAATTTTTTTGTGGCTTTTTCGTGGACTGTAGGTATGAAGAACAAACTCTATCTAATCTACGAAAAACTGTAAAATCTCACCGAGCAACCTGGAAATCTGATACCACTTGATAGAGGCTAAGGTGTCCCGATGTTTCGATGAGATGGTGGCTATCATTTTCTGTGGGAGTCGACCTTGACGATCCGACTATGAACGTGCGAGACGTCGTGCCTTAGCAATCGCTAAACCAACTTCCGAGGGTTATTGACCATGCCGGAGCACGATCAACCTGACCACGAGGGTCTGTTTCCTGCAAGCAAACGAAGAACAAGCAAGAAACTGAGATTGCAATCTAGATATTGCGAATATAAGATGAAAGCTTTATTGATCAAGGTGGGGTTCTGTGACGTCTTGGTCTGGTCGTTGGACACAAACGAAGTACGAGAAGTTACAGCTATGGCGAACTTCTAATCTAAACAAAACCCAAAGTCTAAACGATGCCCTAAGGGCTGTATATATGGAGGAAGAGGGGGGAATTTCGTGGCCCTTGAGGGTGGGGTCCGAAACCAACCCTAACTCTTGTTTCCCCACACATACGGACTCTAAAAATAGCCTATACTTAAGTATTTCGAAATTACATGGGCCTGGCCCATTAATAAGGTGACGCATCACCTAGAATAGCCTATGGACGAATATTATGAAGTGGCATCTCGTATATTTCATCCAAGGCTGCATGCACTCCTTATGGCGGCTTCAAAGTCCTGAAATCATCACTTGTAACTCCGTTCTTGATCCCCTTGTGCATGCCATCAACTCCATGCGTGTTCTTGCTCCAATGTTCATCCTTCTCCAAGCTAGGCCCTTCATTTGTAAGCAAAACAAATGTATCCAATTTAGGAAGCATCATAATCTCATGAACATTAGAATCATTACCAAGAAATGAAAGTACCTGGTAATTTAATTGGCGTGCGCGAGCTCGAGTAATTGGTCTAGTATATGTAACAGTAGGGGCTGTGGGTGTAACAATGGTATTGATGTCCTCATCAAAACATCATCAAACCAACAAATCACAAAAAAATTTGGGGCTATTTTTGGTGGGGATTTTCGAAATTGGGGAAGAACACAACAAAATTAGGCTAGAAAACATAGAGAGGGGGCTCCGAAATCGTGATCAACGTGGCTCATGATACCAAGATGATGTAGGGTGGAACCCTAGGTGGCCGATCTTTCACGAAAGGAGCGGATCCCAAAGAGAAACACGAAGAACACGAGGGGATTCATGAGAGAAAACACTCAATCCAACATGAATAGATCACACATGTGCTAGATCCTCGAATACATAAAGTAAGATACACGATCCACGATCAACTAGGGACGATACGTAGGGTAACCGGTTCTTCTCCGTGAGGAGATCTTGATGGTCTTCCCTAAAGAGGGGTCTTGAATCCTCTTGGGGAATCTTCTCCGGTGGAGGCTCGAATCTCCGAGGAGAAGGTAACCAAGTGGATGAGCAAAGCTCTCTCACAAATATGAGCTAAACATTTGCTAACCCTAGAACATAGGTGGAGGGGGAGTATATATAGTCTAAGGGGCGAAGGGGTATATGGGCCTCGGCCCAGATGCCCTGCATGCAGGCAGGGAAGGCCGGATGTCCGGGCGACAGGCCGGATGTCCGGGCATTCGTGGAGGGCCGGATGTCCGGGCTGGAGGGGCCGGATGTCCGGGCTGGCGGGGCTGGACTTGTTGCTCTCGGGTTCGGCGTGTCTGGATTGCCGGGCAAAGAGGCCGGATGTCCGGGGGCTCGGGACGCGCCGGATGTCCGGGCTGTTCGCCAGATGTCCGGGCCCTATAGACTTGGCCGCTGGCTCCTTGCTTCTGGTGGTACGTCCAGGGGCCGGATGTCTGGGCTGGGAGCCGGATGTCCGGGGCTTGGGAGCTGTTCTCCGTCTTCTTCCGTCGTCGCTTCCATGCTTCCCTCGCGGATGGTGTAGTTGTGCCTTGGCGCTTGCACTCCTCCTCAACATCCGTGAAGCTCCGACAATACCTATGCATGCACACGGGAGAAGTGTTAAGTAGTATACCATCCTCGAAGGGGTCAAGTGAGCACGTGTAAAGGAGATGATTCACCTTTGTGTATGTGAAGTAGATGTCGCACGTGTCACTCGCCGAACGGATTCTTGACATGGTGATGTCCATAGGATGCTCCGCATCACAAGGTGCTCGCACGATACAATGACAACGCTTACAAGATCGACTTCCCGCGTGACAAATACATAGTGAGCAACATCTTCAACATCAAAGATCTCTCTCCTTTCCATGGTGATGAAGAACTCGATCCGAGGACGGATCTTCCCCAAGGGAGGGGAGATGATGCGGAGCATCCCACAACCATCCCCATGGACGCCACCTCAACTATCCAAGCTCCAAGTGGACCAATGACAAGGGCTAGGGCACGTGCTATTCAATCTGAGGTGACATCACTCCTACTTGAGTTTTCTCCCTCTTCAAGTGAGACATGGCTGCTGCCTAAGTCCGAGATACTATGTGTCATCAGGTACAACGCTGAAGACTCGGAGCCGAGGACTGTAGAAGAAGAGACAGGCGTCAACACTCTAGACAGCCCGGAACTTCCGGCCAGAGCCCGGAACTTCCGGCCCCCGGACCTTCCGGCCGACCCGGAGCTTCCGGCCGCCGATGACTTCGACCAGCCCAGGCGTGCCAACTCTTGGGTTAGCCCGGACCCCGTCTCGGACCTTCCGACGCCCGGAACCTCCGGCCTGCCCGGACCTTCCGGCCCCCGGATGCCAGCACATCTCCACCACGCCAACTCTCTGGTTAGGCCGGACCCTCCCAGAACCTCCAGCGCCCGGAACTTCCCGCCCTACCTGCGCGCAGCCACTTGGGCCGAGGCCCGTGTACCCTTTCATCACCTAGACTATATATACTCTATCCCGTACAACTTTCTAGGGTTAGCGTTGGTTTAGCTCATACTCAGAGATAGAGCTTCGCTCATCCATCCAGATCTACTCCACGAGAGAGACCGCGGCCCCTCTTCGGAGAAGATCCACTTGGATTCAAGACCTCCTCGCGGAAAAGATCCCCCCGTGGATTCAAGACCTCCTCACGGAGAAGAACCGGCTACCCTTTTGTATCGTCCTTAGTTGTCCGTGGATTCGTGTATCGTTCTATGTACCCGAGGATCTAGCACATGTGTGACTTGTTCTTGTTAGTTTGAGTGTTCCTCTTGTGTTTTCCCTTGTGTTTTCCCTCGTTTCCCTCCTTGTGTTCTTCGCGTTCTTCGCGGGATCCGCTCCTTTCGTGAAAGATCGGGCGATTAGGGTTCCACCCTACATCATACATCCTCCGTCCAATGTCGCCAAGTCAAGTGATCGCCGACAAGCAAGCCACCCATCGTGGAGACCATAGTGAGAGAGCGAGCCTCCAAAATGAGAGTGAGTGCCACAAGCCAAAATCGAGTGCCTCCACGATGAGCGAAAACAAGAACCTAGTTCTAATTGCCACCAAACATGAGATGAGAGAAGTTTGTGAGAGCCCATCTAGTGTCCTACACTACGTCCTCGTGTGCAAGGACAATGCACCACAAACTAACACCTCTCACACTCTTCCTCTAGTGAAGGAGACTTGTACTCGGTGCTCGACTTGGATAGTGCCGGAATCACTAAGCCATTGCACTTTGTATGGATGTGGATGCTTTGTCTTGGGTAATTGGAGCTTGGATCAAAGTTCTGCACTTGCGAGATTGTGACAACTCCCTCCATCGATGATGACCATGACGGATCGTCCATTGATGCCGGCCTTGGTGTGGAATATGTGGCATCGTTGGTCTTCTTCTTGGTGATGTTGGAGAGTCAAGACTTTGGAGACAACAAGTGCGGGTGATGAGGACATCAATACCATTGTTACACCCACAGCCCCTACTGTTACATATACTGGACCAATTACTAGAGCTCGCGCGCGCCAATTAAATTACCAGGTACTTTCGTTTCTTGGTAATGATTCTAATGTTCATGAGATTATGATGCTGCCTAAATTGGATACATTTGTTTTGCTTACAAATGAAGGGCCTAGCTTGGAGAAGGATGAACATTGGAGCAAGAACACGCATGGAGTTGATGGCATGCGCAAGGGGATCAAGAACGGAGTTACAAGTGATGATTTCAGGACTTTGAAGCCGCCATAAGGAGTGCATGAAGCCTTGGACGAAATATACGAGATGCCACTTCATAATATTCGTCCATAGGCTATTCTAGGTGCTGCGTCACCTTATTAATGGGCCAGGCCCATATAATTTCGAAATACTTAAGTATAGGCTATTTTTAGAGTCCGTATGTGTGGGGAAACAAGAGTTAGGGTTGGTTTCGGACCCCACCCTCAAGGGCCACGAAATTCCCCCCTCTTCCTCCATATATACAGCCCTTAGGGCGTCGTTTAGACTTTGGGTTTTGTTTAGATTAAAAGTCCGCCATAGCTGCAACTTCTCGTACTTCGTTTGTGTCCAACGACCAGACCAAGACGTCATAGATCCCCACCTTGATCAATAAAGCTTTCATCTTATATTCGCAATATCCAGATTGCAATCTCAGTTTCTTGCTTGTTCTTTGTTTGCTTGCAGGAAACAGACCCTCGTGGTCAGGTTGATCGTGCTCCGGCGTGGTCAATAACCCTCGGAAGTTGGTTTAGCGATTGCTAAGGCGCCATGTCTCGCACGTTCGTAGTCGGATCGTCAAGGTCGACTCCCACAGAAAACGATAGCCACCATCTCATCGAAACATCGGGACACCTTTGCCTCTATCAAGTGGTATCAGATTTCCAGGCTGCTTGGTGAGATTTTACAGTTTTTCGTAGATTAGATCGAGTCTGTTCTTCATACCTACAGTCCACGAAAAAGCCACAAAAAAATTAGGGTTAGTTCATCATATCTGAACCAATCTGAGCCTTTGCATAATCTTTTTAGGGTTTTTGCTTTGTTGAATTTGCGGTTGCATCGTCGTGTCAAGTTGCTGGTCTTAGAGTCTAGTCTTTTAGAGTTTCGAGTTCTGGTCATAAGTTGTCACGCCGCCGCCGCACCATCGCCCATCTACCACTTTTGCTTATCCGCCATCGCTCTTAATCCATATCCATATACCACCACCAATCCGTATCCATATACCACCACCAATCTATATCCATATACCACCACCGCTACCATATACCACCACCGCTGCCATATACCACAACCATATATCCACCAACAATCCGAGTTCTTCTCATATTAGGTTTGTTCTTGAGACCAATCTAAATTCCGTTTCGTGTTTCCTTGCCTGCGTAGCTCTCGAAAAAAAAAGAGTCTGGAGACCCCCGGGCAGTTTTTAGGCCAAAATTTTCACGGGCAATTTTTTTCCCTATCCTATTTTTAGGCTTTTCTGAGTCTTTTGAGCCATGTGCCATCATAGTGATTTTTTGTCGCACTTTTTCGTCGTCGCTGCCCTGATTTCCGAAAAAAAGTGAAAAAAAAATTTCGTGCCATCCTACCAGTTTGACGAGGGAAGAGTTTTGAGACACTCGCCATTATAGTGATTTTTCGCAAAAAAAAGAGGAGCGCAAAAATAAAACAAAAAAAAGAGCGAAAAAAAAGTTCCAGAGTGTGCTTTTCCCTTATTTACGTGCAGCGCCGTGATTTTGTTAGTGTTCTAGGCTCGCGTCTCTAGCACGGTCTAGCCTAGGACCAGCACAGTACCGTCGTTGAGCGTTTATTCAACTTTGCATCTCTGAATTGATTATTGCTGACCCTTTTTGCTACCATACTATAAGCCTTCCCAGCTCCACATACATCTACATCGTGCGTTTGACTCTCCCTGGCAATCGCTCTATCCAAGCTTTTGAGAGTTTTGACTACCACGGTTGCCGATCACCGCCTGCTGCTGGGTAAGAACTGGTAAGATTTTAAGATTGGCTTGACGGATTTGTGACACCACCACCACCTCTTGTTAGTATTCTGTAGGATCATATTTTTGTGTGTTTCTATTGCTGCTAACCATGGCAGGATCACAAGCTGACGAGACTGACTGGGAGAACATGACGAATCAGGAGTTACATGATAAATTTCAGCAAATGATGAATGGACAGGTGCAAGATGTGCTAAACAGATTTGAAGAGGCCATGGAGAAGATAGATGACATGGAGAAGACGTTCGAAACAAAGCTCGATAACAGGTTTAATGAATTGCTCGCGTCTCTTCCACCACCACCACCGGCTGGACCTAACGCACCTCTACAACAACAACAACAACGACGACTACCTACACATCGTGAAACAGCCCTCCGCAGAGCGAGCCGTCTCCCTCTTGCACCTGGCCAAACTGTTGGTGCTGCTGTTGCTACTTCTGTGGCTCCTGCTGCTGATGGGGAGGAGGATGATTTTGCTGGCGATTACGAGGATGAGGTTGATCAAAATCAGAACTACGTGCCACCACCAGCACAGCAACCACCAGGTCGTCCACATGCAAATAATGGCAATGGTAGGGCTCATCCTCAGGTACGAGATCATGACCATCTCCCTAAACTAAAATTGAATATTCCACCATTTGAGGGTAGATATGTTCCTGATATATATCTTACTTGGGAGTTAGAAACTGAACAACGATTTACATGTTTACAATATCCCGAGGAGAGACGTGTTCCTGCTGCTGTTTGTGCATTCACTAGTTTTGCATGTGTTTGGTGGTCTGAGCATTGTAGATTATATCCCATTCCTGCTACTTGGGCTGCTTTGAAAACTGCTATGCGTACTCGTTGGGTTCCACCATATTATCAACGTGAATTACTTCAAAAATTGCAGCGCTTAAGACAGGGAAAAAATTCTGTAGAAGAATATTATCAAGAATTACAAACTGGCATGATTAGATGTGGTATTGTTGAGGAGAATGAAGCTATGCTTGCACATTTTATGAGTGGATTAAATAGAGAGATTCAGACGATTCTAGAGTATAAGGACTATACTAATATCATTCGTTTATTCCATCTTGCTTGTAAAGCTGAACGTGAAGTGCAGGATCGACAGGCATTGGCGCGGACTAACTTTTCTGCAGGTCGACCTTCATCATGGACACCACGTGCATCATCTACTTCCACACGTTCTGCTACACCGGCGCCTCCGTCGGCTGTCACCTCCAACCGTGACACAATAAAGCAGGCACAATCACCACTATCTGCCAAGAGCACACCTTCTGGGCCTGCAAAGAGCTCTTCTTCATCCATGGCATCCACAGGGCAAACACATGATATTATTTGTCGACGTTGCAAGGGTGGAGGTCATTATGCGAGAGAATGCCCATCTAAGCGTGTGATGATCGTTACTGAGGATGGTGGGTATGAGTCCGCTAGTGACTATGATGAGGAGACTTTGGCTCTTATTACGCGTGACGAACACGGTGGAGACGATTCTGATCATGAGACGCAATACATGGCTCCTGAAGATGCTGACAGGTATGAATGTTTAGTTGCTCAACGTGTTTTGAGTGTGCAGGTTACACAAGCTGAGCAAAATCAGAGGCATAATTTGTTCCATACAAAGGGAGTTGTGAAGGAACGTTCTGTTCGCGTGATCACAGATGGAGGGAGTTGCAACAACTTGGCTAGCATAGAGATGGTGGAGAAGCTATCTCTCACCACAAGACCACATCCACATCCTTACTACATCCAATGGTTCAACAACAGCGGCAAGGTTAAGGTAACACGTACTGTTCGTGTGCATTTTAGTATCTCTACATATGCTGATTATGTTGATTGTGATGTGGTACCTATGCAAGCATGTTCCTTATTACTTGGTAGACCATGGCAATTTGATAAAAATTCTGTTCACCATGGTAGAAACAATCAGTATACTCTTGTTCATAAGGATAAAAATATTACTTTGCTTCCTATGACTCCTGATTCCATTTTGAAAGATGATATTAATAGAGCTAATAAAGCAAAACAGGAGAAAAATAAGAGTGAAAATCAGATTGTGGCAAAAGAATTTGAGCAACAAATGCAGCCTAATAATAATAAACAATCTAGTGTTGCTTCTGAAATTAAATTGAAAAGTGCATGTTTACTTGCCACCAAATCTGATATTGATGATCTAGATTTTAGCAAATCTGTTTGCTATGCTTTTGTGTGCAAAGAGGCATTATTTTCATTCGAGGACGTGCCTTCCTCTTTGCCTCCTGCTGTCACTAACATTTTGCAGGAGTTCGCTGACGTCTTTCCACAAGACGTGCCACCGGGATTACCACCTATTCGAGGGATTGAACATCAAATTGATTTAATTCCCGGTGCATCATTACCCAACCGTGCACCATACCATACCAATCCAGAGGAGACGAAGGAGATTATGCGTCAAGTACAAGAATTGCTCGACAAAGGTTCTATACGCGAATCCCTTAGTCCTTGTGCTGTTCCTATCATTTTAGTGCCGAAAAAGGATGGTACGTCGCGTATGTGCGTTGATTGTAGAGGCATTAATAACATTACTATTCATTATCGTCATCCTATTCCTAGGCTAGATGATATGCTTGATGAATTGAGTGGCTCTACAATATTCTCCAAAATTGATTTGCGTAGTGGATACCATCAAATTCGTATGAAATTGGGAGATGAATGGAAAACAGCATTTAAAACTAAGTTTGGATTATATGAGTGGTTAGTCATGCCTTTTGGGTTAACTAATGCACCTAGTACTTTCATGAGGTTAATGAACGAAGTTTTACGTGCTTTCATTGGACGATTTGTGGTAGTTTACTTTGATGACATATTGATTTATACCAAATCTTTGGAGGAACATTTGGAACATTTACGTGCTGTGTTTATTGCTCTACGTGATGCACGTTTGTTTGGTAACCTTGGAAAGTGCACCTTTTGCACCAACCGAGTATCTTTTCTTGGCTATGTTGTTACTCCACAGGGAATTGAAGTTGATAAAGCCAAGATTGAAGCTATTGAGAGTTGGCCGCAGCCCAAAACGGTCACACAAGTGCGGAGTTTCCTTGGCCTCGCTGGTTTCTATAGGCGTTTTGTGAGAGATTTCAGCACCATTGCTGCACCTCTCAACGAGCTTACAAAGAAGGATGTGCCTTTTGTTTGGGGTACCACTCAGGAAGAAGCCTTCACGGTATTGAAAGATAAGTTGACACATGCTCCTTTACTCCAACTTCCTAATTTCAATAAGACTTTTGAGCTTGAATGTGATGCTAGTGGAATTGGATTAGGAGGTGTGTTATTACAAGATGGCAAACCTGTTGCATACCTTTCTGAAAAATTGAGTGGGCCTAGTCTGAACTATTCTACTTATGATAAAGAATTATATGCTCTTGTTTGGACCTTAGAAACATGGCAACATTATTTATGGCCCAAGGAATTTGTTATACATTCTGATCATGAATCTTTGAAACACATTAAAAGTCAAGCAAAACTGAACCGTAGACATGCTAAACGGGTTGAATTCATTGAGACTTTCCCTTATGTCATTAAACACAAGAAGGGTAAAGAAAATGTTATTGCTGATGCATTGTCTCGTCGTTATACTATGCTTTCACAACTTGACTTTAAAATATTTGGTTTGGAGACCATCAAAGATCAATATGTTCATGTTGCTGAATTTAAAGATGTATTGCAGAATTGTAAGGAAGGGAGAACTTGGAACAAGTTCATTCTCAACGATGGCTTTGTGTTTCGTGCTAACAAGCTATGCATTCCAGCTAGCTCCGTTCGTCTTTTGTTGTTGCAGGAGGCGCATGGAGGAGGATTAATGGGACACTTTGGCGTCAAGAAGACGGAGGATATACTTGCTACACATTTCTTTTGGCCAAAGATGAGATGGGATGTTGAGCGTTTTGTTGCTCGCTGCACTACATGTCAAAGAGCTAAGTCACGACTAAATCCTCATGGTTTATATATGCCTTTGCCTGTACCTAGTGTTCCTTGGGAGGATATATCTATAGATTTTGTTTTAGGTTTACCTCGAACAAAGAAGGGGAGGGATAGCATATTTGTTGTCGTGGATAGGCTCTCGAAAATGGCACACTTTATACCTTGTCATAAAAGCGATGATGCTGTTAATGTTGCTGATTTGTTCTTTCGTGAAATTATTCGCTTGCATGGTGTGCCAAATACTATTGTTTCAGATCGTGATACTAAATTTCTTAGCCACTTTTGGAGATGTTTATGGGCTAAGTTGGGGACTAAGCTGCTTTTTAGTACTACTTGTCACCCCCAAACTGATGGACAAACTGAAGTAGTCAATAGAACATTGTCTACTATGCTTAGGGCTGTTTTGAAGAATAACAAGAAAATGTGGGAAGAATGCTTGCCTCATATTGAATTTGCTTATAATCGTTCATTGCATTCTACTACTAAGATGTGCCCTTTTGAAATTGTGTATGGTTTCCTACCTCGTGCACCTATTGATTTGTTGCCTCTTCCATCTTCGGAGAAGGTTAATTTTGATGCTAAAGAACGTTCTGAATTGATTTTAAAAATGCATGAGTTAACTAAGGAAAACATTGAGCGTATGAATGCTAAATATAAACTTGCTGGAGATAAGGGTAGAAAACATGTTGTGTTTGCACATCGAGATCTTGTTTGCTTACATTTGCGTAAAGATAGATTTCCTAATCTGCGCAAATCAAAGCTAATGCCACGTGCTGATGGTCCTTTTAAGGTGTTAGAGAAAATAAATGATAATGCATATAAACTTGAGCTACCTGCAGATTTTGGGGTTAGTCCCACTTTTAACATTGCAGATTTGAAGCCTTATTTGGGTGAGGAAGATGAGCTTCCGTCGAGGACGACTTCATTTCAAGAAGGGGAGGATGATGAGGACATCAATACCATTGTTACACCCACAGCCCCTACTGTTACATACACTGGACCAATTACTAGAGCTCGCGCACGCCAATTAAATTACCAGGTACTTTCGTTTCTTGGTAATGATTCTAATGTTCATGAGATTATGATGCTGCCTAAATTGGATACATTTGTTTTGCTTACAAATGAAGGGCCTAGCTTGGAGAAGGATGAACATTGGAGCAAGAACACACATGGAGTTGATGGCATGCGCAAGGGGATCAAGAACGGAGTTACAAGTGATGATTTCAGGACTTTGAAGCCGCCATAAGGAGTGCATGAAGCCTTGGACGAAATATACGAGATGCCACTTCATAATATTCGTCCATAGGCTATTCTAGGTGCTGCGTCACCTTATTAATGGGCCAGGCCCATGTAATTTCGAAATACTTAAGTATAGGCTATTTTTAGAGTCCGTATGTGTGGGGAAACAAGAGTTAGGGTTGGTTTCGGACCCCACCCTCAAGGGCCACGAAATTCCCCCCTCTTCCTCCATATATACAGCCCTTAGGGCGTCGTTTAGACTTTGGGTTTTGTTTAGATTAAAAGTTCGCCATAGCTGCAACTTCTCGTACTTCGTTTGTGTCCAACCACCAGACCAAGACGTCACAGAACCCCACCTTGATCAATAAAGCTTTCATCTAATATTCGCAATATCCAGATTGCAATCTCAGTTTCTTGCTTGTTCTTCGTTTGCTTCCAGGAAACAGACCCTCGTGGTCAGGTTGATCGTGCTCTGGCGTGGTCAATAACCCTCGGAAGTTGGTTTAGCGATTGCTAAGGCGCGACGTCTCGCACGTTCATAGTCGGATCGTCAAGGTCGACTCCCACAGAAAACGATAGCCACCATCTCATCGAAACATCGGGACACCTTTGCCTCTATCAGCGGGACTCGAGTCTTCATCACAAAAGACTTGTTCTTCTTCAATGTTCACTTGGCGGTGCATGGCGACGTGCTCGAGGGCTTCCATTTCGCCGTCGCTCATGGAGTTATACGTGCCATCGTCGTTGAAGGCCATGGTTCTCTTGTTGGTGCACTCGTAGGACTTGTGGCCTCGGCCTCCGCAAGTGAAACACTTGAAGGAACTCGTCTTGATGGTTGATAGAGGCAAACGTGTCCCGATGTTTCGATGAGATGGTGGCTATCGTTTTCTGTGGGAGTCGACCTTGACGATCCGACTACGAACGTGCGAGACGTCGCGCCTTAGCAATCGCTAAACCAACTTCCGAGGGTTATTGACCACGCCGGAGCACGATCAACCTGACCACGAGGGTCTCTTTCCTGCAAGCAAACGAAGAACAAGCAAGAAACTGAGATTGTAATCTGGATATTGCGAATATAAGATGAAAGCTTTATTGATCAAGGTGGGGTTCTGTGACGTCTTGGTCTGGTCGTTAGACACAAATGAAATACGAGAAGTTGCAGCTATGGCGAACTTTTAATCTAAAAAAAACCCAAGGAAAAAGCTACTAGATGGATCTACTTATATAGGAGCAAGGGGTGGCGGCCAAGGAGGTGGGAGGACGTCCCAAGGCAGCCTAAAACTAACCCTAGGTCGTACAAGGCTCATGGGCCCAAGTGGAGGTGATGCAACACCTTTGGGCTTGTAGTTTGACTCGGATTCTGCTGCAGCGTCAGATTGTTTCGTCCGTAACTCAACGCTCCGGACGAATTTGAAGGTGAATCCAATTGGGTTGGAAAGATCACGAAATCTAGTTTCCAACAAAAAAAGAATCACCCAATTTGGAGTCCGTATGAAAAAGTTGTTGGCGTTTTGAGTCAGGTATGTCTGTGCAGTCCGAATCTGAATCCAGAACGTGAGAGACTTGGACTCTATCTTCTCTTGGCCCAAAAGTGACATGAGAGGACTTTTTGAACACAACCTAAACTTCTCCTTTTCCCTTATCTTTATATGTGGATTGTACAAATGTCCCATAAACCTGCAATTAGACAAAATACAAAAGTGTGTGAAGTATTTTTGTTCTGGATAACATAAATAGATTATTGAATTGTTTGCATTAGAAATCACCTGACAAATATGCATATATGCAATATTTTTGGTCGTATGCAAGGTAGTCATGTCCTCATCATCCTCCCCTTTTTGAAAATAAAGCCGTCCTCGGCATTGCTTAATCTGAAATGTGGCTAACAAAAGAGACAAGGTGTACATGTTGTATATGTATATGTCATCCATTTTAACTTCCCTTGATTTTTGCACATATGTCACATGTATACATGAGTAACTTTCATTGTTCATAAAATCTAAAGCCAAAAAATTATCACAAGAAGTAGAAGGCATGAAAATATTGCAACTCAGTTTGCACATATAAGTGAAGCTCTTATTCACTTCAAAAGATTGGCAATGTTCATCATTAAACCATCCTAACTTCGATGAATAAACCTTACTTGCATCAAATTTACATACTACAATATGCTTAAATAAGCAAACATGCAATAAGTCATTGGACACAGAATCATCATCAAGATTAGAGGTTATATCAAAATGATTAAACATTGGTTCTTTTGCATCAATAGTTAATTCAATGGGTGCACTCAAAATTGTTGATATTTCAGTTGTTTGATCACATGACGCATTCATGACAGTAACAAGAGTCTCTAAAATAGGTGGTGTGCTCAAATCAACAGGTAACTCAACACATGATGCATTCAAGTTAACTAGGCATGCTTCATTCTCATGTGAAGTTATATCATCAATACCTTTACTGTTACCACGCAGAGATGTAGCTGATGTAGGTACAGACGTTGACAATGTACCATACTCTTGAGATGATATCGCGCTCACAATCCAAGGTGGGGCTGCTCTAGTAGGTGCAATAGTGGAGTAACCAACCGGCGGTGGTGAGCATGAACTGGAATAGTAGTTGTTGTAGTCACCCAATGCATCCTCCTGCATCTGTCTCTCAAAGGTACAAGCACGGACATACATACCAGTAATGCAACGAGGAATATACTGAAATCTTGCCTGAATATCATGGTTCAAACCACCAAAAAATCTATTCATTGTATCATCCTCAGATTCTTCTATGTCACAATGTTGCATATAAGATTTGAACTCTTGGTAGTAAGCATGAACAGTGTTACTGCCTTGTTTTAATTGCTCCAATTTACGACGCAATTCACGATGATAGTAAGGAGGAAAAAATTGTTGTCTCATTACAGCTTTCAAAACTTTCCAAGTTGTGGGTTGGTTATCAATGTTTTTCTTACAATGTACACTCCACCAAACAGAAGCAAAATCAGTAAATGCTCTAGTGGCTGCTCGCACTCGCTCAAGTTCAGAAAAGTCATGGTGACTAAAAACTTGTTCTACTTCAAGCTCCCAAGCTAGATAAGTGGTAGGATTAAATCTACCCTCAAATGACGGTAAAAAGATAACCTGACCATGTGCTTGTGTGTGTTGTCCCAACTCTCGTGATGGTGAAGATGTGTCCGTCGTCCAAGAACTTCTATCTTCGGAACCTGTCATGATTAGTAGAAACAAGAAACAAAATTCAAGAATAATGTTCCTATGAACTACTAGGGTGTGGTGGTAAAGCGCTCACAGTAAAGCAAATATCAATATCTTACAAGTTCTTACCAAGCAGCAGGTGGTGACAGGCAACCAGCGGTGTCAAATAACTCTGAAGATTGTGTAAAGCGATTGCCAGGGGAACGTACATATACACGGTGTAGAAATATGTGGAGCTGGGTTGGCTATATATGGTAGCAAAAGATTAGCAATAATCAATTCAGAGATGCAATGTTGAATAAACGCTCAACGACGGTACTGTGCTGGTCCTAGGCTAGACCGAACTAGAGACGCGAGCCTAGAACACTAACAAAATCACGGCGCTGCACGTAAATAAGGGAAAAGCACACTCTGGAACTCTCTTTTTTTCGCTCTTTTTTTGCGCTCCTCTTTTTTTTGCAAAAAATCACTATAATGGCGAGTGTCTCAAAACTCTTCCCTCGTCAAACTGATATGATGGGCACGAATTTTTTTTCACTTTTTTTCGGAAATCAGGGCAGCGACGACGCAAAAGTGCGACAAAAAATCACTATGATGGCACGTGGCTCAAAAGACTCAGAAAAGCCTAAAAATAGGATAGGGAAATAAATTTTGCCCGTGAAAATTTTGGCCTAAAAACTGCCCGGGATCTCCAGACACTTTTTTTTTCGAGACCTACGCAGGCAAGGAAAGACGAATCGGAATTGAGATTGATCTCAAGAACAAACCTAATATGAGAAGAACTCGGATTGGTGGTGGATATATGGTTGTGGTATATGGCAGCGGTGGTGGTATATGGTAGCGATGGTGGTATGTGGATACAGATTGGTGGTGGTATATGGATATGGATTCAGAGCGGTGGCGGATAAGCAAAAGTGGTAGATGGGCGATGGTGTGGCGGCGGCGTGACAACTTATGACCAGAACTCGAAACTCGAAAAGACTAGACTCTAAGACCAGCAACTTGACATGACGATGCAACTGCAAATTCAACAAAGCAAAAACCCTAAAAAGATTATGCAAAGGCTCAGATTGGTTCGGATATGATGAACTAACCCTAATTTTTTTGTGGCTTTTTCTTGGACAATAGGTAAGAAGATAAATCTAATCTAGGAAAACTGGAAATTCTCACCGAGCAACCTGAAAACCGATACCACTTGATAGAGGCAAAGGTGTCCCGATGTTTCGATGAGATGGTGGCTATCGTTTTCTGTGGGAGTCGACCTTGACGATCCGACTACGAACGTGCGAGACGTCGCGCCTTAGCAATCGCTAAACCAACTTCCGAGGGTTATTGACCACGCCGAAGCACGATCAACCTGACCACGAGGGTCTGTTTCCTGCAAGCAAACGAAGAACAAGCAAGAAACTGAGATTGCAATCTGGATATTGCGAATATAAGATGAAAGCTTTATTGATCAAGGTGGGGTTCTGTGACGTCTTGGTCTGGTCGTTGGACACAAACGAAGTACGAGAAGTTGCAGCTATGGCGAACTTTTAATCTAAACAAAACCCAAGGAAAAAGCTAATAGATGGATCTACTTATATAGGAGCAAGGGGTGGCGGCCAAGGAGGTGGGAGGACATCCCAAGGCAGCCTAAAACTAACCCTAGGTCGTACAAGGCTCATGGGCCCAAGTGGAGGTGTGATGAGGACATCAATACCATTGTTACACCCACAGCCCCTACTGTTACATATACTGGACCAATTACTAGAGCTCGCGCACGCCAATTAAATTACCAGGTACTTTCGTTTCTTGGTAATGATTCTAATGTTCATGAGATTATGATGCTGCCTAAATTGGATACATTTGTTTTGCTTACAAATGAAGGGCCTAGCTTGGAGAAGGATGAACATTGGAGCCAGAACACGCATGGAGTTGATGGCATGCGCAAGGGGATCAGGAACGGATCAAGTGATGATTTCAGGACTTTGAAGCCGCCATAAGGAGTGCATGAAGCCTTGGACGAAATATACGAGATGCCACTTCATAATATTCGTCCATAGGCTATTCTAGGTGCTGCGTCACCTTATTAATGGGCCAGGCCCATGTAATTTCGAAATACTTAAGTATAGGCTATTTTTAGAGTCCGTATTTGTGGGGAAACAAGAGTTAGGGTTGGTTTCGGACCCCACCCTCAAGGGCCACGAAATTCCCCCCTCTTCCTCCATATATACAGCCCTTAGGGCATCGTTTAGACTTTGGGTTTTGTTTAGATTAGAAGTTCGCCATAGCTGCAACTTCTCGTACTTCGTTTGTGTCCAACGACCAGACCAAGACGTCACAGAACCCCACCTTGATCAATAAAGCTTTCATCTTATATTCGCAATATCCAGATTGCAATCTCAGTTTCTTGCTTGTTCTTCGTTTGCTTGCAGGAAATAGACCCTCGTGGTCAGGTTGATCGTGCTCCGGCGTGGTCAATAACCCTCGGAAGTTGGTTTAGCGATTGCTAAGGCGCGACGTCTCGCACGTTCGTAGTCGGATCGTCAAGGTCGACTCCCACAGAAAACGATAGCCACCATCTCATCGAAACATCGGGACACCTTTGCCTCTATCAAGTGGTATCAGATTTCCAGGTTGCTCGGTGAGATTTTACAGTTTTTCGTAGATTAGATCGAGTCTGTTCTTCATACCTACAGTCCACGAAAAAGCCACAAAAAAATTAGGGTTAGTTCATCATATCCGAACCAATCTGAGCCTTTGCATAATCTTTTTAGGGTTTTTGCTTTGTTGAATTTGCGGTTGCATCGTCGTGTCAAGTTGCTGGTCTTAGAGTCTAGTCTTTTAGAGTTTCGAGTTCTGGTCATAAATTGTCACGCCGCGGCCGCACCATCATCATCGCCCATCTACCACCATTGCTTACCTGCCACCGCTCTGACTCCATATCCATATACCACCACCAATCCGTATCCATATACCACCACCGCTACCATATACCACCACCGCTGCCATATACCACAACCATATATCCACCACCAATCCGAGTTCTTCTCATATTAGGTTTGTTCTTGAGATCAATCTCAATTCCGATTCGTGTTTCCTTGCCTGCGTAGGTCTCGAAAAAAAAAGAGTCTGGAGATCCCCGGGCAGTTTTTAGGCCAAAATTTTCACGGACAAATTTTTTTTCCCTATCCTATTTTTAGGTTTTTCTGAGTCTTTTGAGCCACGTGCCATCATAGTGATTTTTTGTCGCACTTTTTCGTCGTCGCTGCCCTGATTTCCAAAAAAAAAGTGAAAAAAAAAATTTCGTGCCATCCTACCAGTTTGACGAGGGAAGAGTTTTGAGACACTCGCCATTATAGTGATTTTTCGCAAAAAAAAGAGGAGTGCAAAAAAAAGAGCGCAAAAAAAGAGGGAAAAAAAAATAAGTTCCAGAGTGTGGTTTTCCCTTATTTACGTGCAGCACCGTGATTTTGTTAGTGTTCTAGGCTCGCGTCTCTAGCATGGTCTAGCCTAGGACCAGCACAGTACCGTCGTTGAGCGTTTATTCAACTTTGCATCTCTAAATTGATTATTGCTGACCCTTTGTGCTACCATATTGTAAGCCTTCCCAGCACCACATACATCTACGTCGTGCGTTTGACTCTCCCTGGTAATCGCTCTATCCAAGCTTTGAGAGTTTTGACTACGACGGTTGCCGATCACCGCCTGCTGCTGGGTAAGAACTGGTAAGAATTTGAGATTGGCTTGACGGATTTCTGACACCACCACCACCTCTTGTTAGTATTCTGTAGGATCATTTTCTTGTGTGTTTCTATTGTTGCTAACCATGGCAGGATCACAAGCCGACGAAACTGACTAGGAGAACATGACGAATCAGGAGTTGCATGATAAATTTCAGCAAATGATGAATGGACAGGTGCAAGATGTGCTAAACAGATTTGAAGAGGCCATGGAGAAGATAGATGGCATGGAAAAGACGTTCGAAACAAAGCTCGATAACAGGTTTAATGAATTGCTCGCGCGTCTTCCACCACCACCACCGGCTGCACCTAACGCACCTCTACAACAACAACAACAACGACTACCTACACATCGTGAAACAGCCCTCCGCCGAGCGAGCCGTCTCCCTCTTGCACCTGGCCAAACTGTTGGTGCTGCTGTTGCTACTTCTGTGGCTCCTGCTGCTGATGCGGAGGAGGAGGATTTTGCTGGCGATTACGAGGATGAGGTTGATCAAAATCAGAACTACGTGCCACCACCAGCACAACAACCACCAGGTCGTCCACATGCAAATAATTACAATGGTAGGGCTCACCTTCAGGTACGAGATCATGACCATCTCCCTAAACTAAAATTGAATATTCCACCATTTGAGGGTAGATATGTTCCTGATATATATCTTACTTGGGAGTTAGAAACTGAACAACGATTTACATGTTTACAATATCCCGAGGAGAGACGTGTTCCTGCTGCTGTTTGTGCATTCACTAGTTTTGCATGTGTTTGGTGGTCTGAGCATTGTAGATTATATCCCATTCCTGCTACTTGGGCTGCTTTGAAAACTGCTATGCGTACTCGTTGGGTTCCACCATATTATCAACGTGAATTACTTCAAAAATTGCAGCGCTTAAGACAGGCAAAAAATTCTGTAGAAGAATATTATCAGGAATTGCAAACTGGCATGATTAGATGTGGTATTGTTGAGGAGAATGAAGCTATGCTTGCACGTTTTATGGGTGGATTAAATAGAGAGATTCAGACGATTCTAGAGTATAAGGACTATACTAATATCACTCGTTTATTCCATCTTGCTTGTAAAGCTGAACGTGAAGTGCAGGATCGACAGGCATTGGCGCGGACTAACTTTTCTGCAGGTCGACCTTCATCATGGACACCACGTGCATCATCTACTTCCACACGTTCTGCTACACCGGCGCCTCCGTCGGCTGCCACCTCCAACCGTGATACAATAAAGCAGGCACAATCACCACTATCTGCCAAGAGCACACCTTCGGGGCCTGCAAAGAGCTCTTCTTCATCCATGGCATCCACAGGGCAAACACATGATATTATTTGTCGACGTTGCAAGGGTGGAGGTCATTATGCGAGAGAATGCCCATCTAAACGTGTGACGATTGTTAGTGAGGATGGTGGGTATGAGTCCGCTAGTGACTATGATGAGGAGACTTTTGCTCTTATTACACGTGACGAACACGGTGGAGACGATCCTGATCATGAGACGCAATACATGGCTCCTGAAGATGCTGATAGGTATGAATGTTTAGTTGCTCAACGTGTTTTGAGTGTGCAGGTTACACAAGCTGAGCAAAATCAGAGGCATAATTTGTTCCATACAAAGGGAGTTGTGAAGGAACGTTCTGTTCGCGTGATCATAGATGGAGGGAGTTGCAACAACTTGGCTAGCATGGAGATGGTGGAGAAGCTCTCTCTCACCACAAGACCACATCCACATCCTTACTACATCCAATGGTTCAACAACAGCGGCAAGGTTAAGGTAACACGTATTGTTCGTGTGCATTTTAGTATCTCTACATATGTTGATTATGTTGATTGTGATGTGATACCTATGCAAGCATGTTCCTTATTACTTAGTAGACCATGGCAATTTGATAAAAATTCTGTTCACCATGGTAGAAACAATCAGTATACTCTTGTTCATAAGGATAAGAATATTACTTTGCTTCCTATGACTCCTGATTCCATTTTGAAAGATGATATTAATAGAGCTAATAAAGCAAAACAGGAGAAAAATAAGAGTGAAAATCAGATTGTGGCAAAAGAATTTGAGCAACAAATGCATCCTAATAATAATAAACAATCTAGTGTTGCTTCTGAAATTAAATTGAAAAGTGCATGTTTACTTGCCACCAAATCTGATATTGATGATCTAGATTTTAGCAAATCTGTTTGCTATTCTTTTGTGTGCAAAGAGGCATTATTTTCATTCGAGGACGTGCCTTCCTCTTTGCCTCCTGCTGTCACTAACATTTTGCAGGAGTTCGCTGACGTCTTTCCACAAGAGGTGCCACCGGGATTACCACCTATTCGAGGGATTGAGCATCAAATTGACTTAATTCCCGGTGCATCATTACCCAACCGTGCACCATACCGTACCAATCTAGAGGAGACGAAGGAGATTATGCGTCAAGTACAAGAACTGCTCGACAAAGGTTATATACGCGAATCCCTTAGTCCTTGTGCTGTTCCTATCATTTTAGTGCCAAAAAAGGATGGTACGTCGCGTATGTGCGTTGATTGTATAGGCATTAATAATATTACTATTCGTTATCGTCATCCTATTCCTAGGCTAGATGATATGCTTGATGAATTGAGTGGCTCTACAATATTCTCCAAAGTTGATTTGCATAGTGGATACCATCAAATTCGTATGAAATTGGGAGATGAATGGAAAACAACATTTAAAACTAAGTTTGGATTATATGAGTGGTTAGTCATGCCTTTTGGGTTAACTAATGCACCTAGTACTTTCATGAGGTTAATGAACGAAGTTTTACGTGCTTTCATTGGATGATTTGTGGTAGTTTACTTTGATGACATATTGATTTATAGCAAATCTTTGGAGGAACATTTGGAACATTTACGTGCTGTTTTTATTGCTCTACGTGATGCATGTTTGTTTGGTAACCTTGGAAAGTGCACCTTTTGCACCGACCGAGTATCTTTTCTTGGCTATGTTGTTACTCCACAGGGAATTGAAGTTGATAAAGCCAAGATTGAAGCTATTGAGAGTTGGCCGCATCCCAAAACGGTCACACAAGTGCAGAGTTTCCTTGGCCTCGCTGGTTTCTATAGGCGTTTTGTGAGAGATTTCAGCACCATTGCTGCACCTCTCAACGAGCTTACAAAGAAGGATGTGCCTTTTGTTTGGGGTACCGCACAGGAAGAAGCCTTCACGGTATTGAAAGATAAGTTGACACATGCTCCTTTACTCCAACTTCCTAATTTCAATAAGACTTTTGAGCTTGAATGTGATGCTAGTGGAATTGGATTAGGAGGTGTGTTATTACAAGATGGAAAACCTGTTGCATACTTTTCTGAAAAATTGAGTGGGCCTAGTCTGAACTATTCTACTTATGATAAAGAATTATATGCTCTTGTTCGGACCTTAGAAACATGGCAACATTATTTATGGCCCAAGGAATTTATTATGCATTCTGATCATGAATCTTTGAAACACATTAAAAGTCAAGCAAAACTGAACCGTAGACATGCTAAATGCGTTGAATTCATTGAGACTTTCCCTTATGTCATTAAACACAAGAAGGGTAAAGAAAATGTTATTGCTGATGCCTTGTCTCGTCGTTATACTATGCTTTCACAACTTGACTTTAAAATATTTGGTTTGGAGACCATCAAAGATCAATATGTTCATGATGCTGAATTTAAAGATGTATTGCAGAATTGTAAGGAAGGGAGAACTTGGAACAAGTTCGTTCTTACCGATGGATTTGTGTTTCGTGCTAACAAGCTATGCATTCCAGCTAGCTCCGTTTGTCTTTTGTTGTTGCAGGAGGCGCATGGAGGAGGATTAATGGGACACTTTGGCGTCAAGAAAACGGAGGATATACTTGTTACACATTTCTTTTGGCCAAAGATGAGATGGGATGTTGAGCGTTTTGTTGCTCGCTGCACTACATGTCAAAGAGCTAAGTCACGACTCAATCCTCATGGTTTATATATGCCTTTGCCTGTACCTAGTGTTCCTTGGGAGGATATATCTATGGACTTTGTTTTAGGTTTACGTCGAACAAAGAAGGGGAGGGATAGCATATTTGTTGTCGTGGATAGGTTTTCGAAAATGGCACACTTTATACCATGTCATAAAAGCGATGATGTTGTTAATGTTGCTGATTTGTTCTTTCGTGAAATTATTCGCTTACATGGTGTACCAAATACTATTGTTTCAGATCGTGATACTAAATTTCTTAGCCACTTTTGGAGATGTTTATGGGCTAAGTTGGGGACTAAGCTGCTTTTTAGTACTACTTGTCACCCCCAAACTGATGGACAAACTGAAGTAGTCAATAGAACATTGTCTACTATGCTTAGGGCTGTTTTGAAGAATAACAAGAAAATGTGGGAAGAATGCTTGCCTCATATTGAATTTGCTTATAATCGTTCATTGCATTCTACTACTAAGATGTGCCCTTTTGAAATTGTGTATGGTTTCCTACCTCGTGCACCTATTGATTTGTTGCCTCTTCCATCTTCGGAGAAGGTTAATTTTGATGCTAAAGAACGTTCTGAATTGATTTTAAAAATGCATGAGTTAACTAAGGAAAACATTGAGCGTATGAATGCTAAATATAAACTTGCTGGAGATAAGGGTAGAAAACATGTTGTGTTTGCACCTGGAGATCTTGTTTGGTTACATTTGCGTAAAGATAGATTTCCTAATCTGCGCAAATCAAAGCTAATGCCACGTGCTGATGGTCCTTTTAAGGTGTTAGAGAAAATAAATGATAATGCATATAAACTTGAGCTACCTGCAGATTTTGGGGTTAGTCCCACTTTCAACATTGCAGATTTAAAGCCTTATTTGGGTGAGGAAGATGAGCTTCCGTCGAGGACGACTCCATTTCAAGAAGGGGAGGATGATGAGGACATCAATACCATTGTTACACCCATAGCCCCTACTGTTACATATACTGGACCAATTACTAGAGCTCGCGCACGCCAATTAAATTACCAGGTACTTTCGTTTCTTGGTAATGATTCTAATGTTCATGAGATTATGATGCTGCCTAAATTGGATACATTTGTTTTGCTTACAAATGAAGGGCCTAGCTTGGAGAAGGATGAACATTGGAGCAAGAACACGCATGGAGTTGATGGCATGCGCAAGGGGACCAAGAACGGATTTACAAGTGATGATCTCAGGACTTTGAAGCCGCCATAAGGAGTGCATGAAGCCTTGGACGAAATATACGAGATGCCACTTCATAATATTCGTCCATAGGCTATTCTAGGTGCTGCGTCACCTTATTAATGGGCCAGGCCCATGTAATTTGGAAATACTTAAGTATAGGCTATTTTTAGAGTCCGTATTTGTGGGGAAACAAGAGTTAGGGTTGGTTTCGGACCCCACCCTCAAGGGCCACGAAATTCCCCCCTCTTCCTCCATATATACAGCCCTTAGGGCATCGTTTAGACTTTGGGTTTTGTTTAGATTAAAAGTCCGCCATAGCTGCAACTTCTCGTAATTCGTTTGTGTCCAACGACCAGACCAAGACGTCACAGAACTCCACCTTGATCAATAAAGCTTTCATCTTATATTCGTAATATCCAGATTGCAATCTCAGTTTCTTGCTTGTTCTTCATTTGCTTGCAGGAAACAGACCCTCGTGGTTAGGTTGATCGTGATCCGGCGTGGTCAATAACCCTCGGAAGTTGGTTTAGCGATTGCTAAGGCGCGACGTCTCGCACGTTCGTAGTCGGATCGTCAAGGTCGACTCCCACCGAAAACGATAGCCACCATCTCATCGAAACATCGGCACACCTTTGCCTCTATCAAGGTGATGCAACACCTTTGGGCTTGTAGTTTGACTCGGATTCTGCTGCAACGTCAGATTGTTTCGTCCGTAACTCAACGCTCCGGACGAATTTTGATAGAGGCAAAGGTGTCCCGATGTTTTGATGAGATGGTGGCTATCGTTTTCTGTGGGAGTCGACCTTGACGATCCGACTACGAACGTGCGAGACGTCGCGCCTTAGCAATCGCTAAACCAACTTCCGAGGGTTATTGACCATGCCGGAGCACGATCAACCTGACCACGAGGGTTTGTTTCCTGCAAGCAAACGAAGAACAAGCAAGAAACTGAGATTGCAATCTGGATATTGCGAATATAAGATGAAAGCTTTATTGAACAAGATGGGGTTTTGTGACGTCTTGGTCTGGTCGTTGGACACAAATGAAGTACGCGAAGTTGCAGCTATGGCAAACTTTTAATCTAAACAAAACCCAAAGTCTAAACGACGCCCTAAGGGCTGTATATATGGAGGAAGAGGGGGGAATTTCGTGGCCCTTGAGGGTAGAGTCCGAAACCAACCCTAACTCTTATTTCCCCACACATACGGACTCTAAAATAGCCTATACTTAAGTATCTCGAAATTACATGGGCCTGGCCCATTAATAAGGTGACGCAGCACCTAGAATAGCCTATGGACGAATATTATGAAGTGGCATCTCGTATATTTCGTCCAAGGCTTCATGCACTCCTTATGGCGGCTTCAAAGTCCTGAAATCATCACTTGTAACTCCGTTCTTGATCCCCTTGCGCATGACATCAACTCCATGCGTGTTCTTGCTCCAATGTTCATCCTTCTCCAAGCTAGGCCCTTCATTTGTAAGCAAAACAAATGTATCCAATTTAGGCAGCATCATAATCTCATGAACATTAGAATCATTACCAAGAAACGTAAGTACCTGGTAATTTAATTGGCGTGCGCGAGCTCTTGTAATTGGTCCAGTATATGTAACAGTAGGGGCTGTGGGTGTAACAATGGTATTGTTGTCCTCATCATCCTCCCCTTCTTGAAATGAAGTCGTCCTCGACGGAAGCTCATCTTCCTCACCCAAATAAGGCTTCAAATCTGCAATGTTAAAAGTGGGACTAACCCCAAAATCTGCAGGTAGCTCAAGTTTATATGCATTATCATTTATTTTCTCTAACACCTTAAAAGGACCATCAGCACGTGGCATTAGCTTTGATTTGCGCAGATTAGGAAATCTATCTTTACGCAAATGTAACCAAACAAGATCTCCAGGTGCAATCACAACATGTTTTCTACCCTTATCTCCAGCAAGTTTATATTTAGCATTCATACGCTCAATGTTTTCCTTAGTTAACTCATGCATTTTTAAAATCAATTCAGAACGTTCTTTAGCATCAAAATTAACCTTCTCCGAAGATGGAAGAGGCAACAAATCAATAGGTGCACGAGGTAGGAAACCATACACAATTTCAAAAGGGCACATCTTAGTAGTAGAATGCAATGAACGATTATAAGCAAATTCAATATGAGGCAAGCATTCTTCCCACATTTTCTTGTTATTCTTCAAAACAGCCCTAAGCATAGTAGACAATGTTCTATTGACTACTTTAGTTTGTCCATCAGTTTGGGGGTGACAAGTAGTACTAAAAAGCAGCTTAGTCCCCAACTTAGCCCATAAACATCTCCAAAAGTGGCTAAGAAATTTAGTATCACGATCTGAAACAATAGTATTTGGCACACCATGCAAGCGAATAATTTCACGAAAGAACAAATCAGCAACATTAACAGCATCATCGCTTTTATGACAAGGTATAAAGTGTGCCATTTTCGAGAACCTATCCACGACAACAAATATGCTATCCCTCCCCTTCTTTGTTCGAGGTAAACCTAAAACAAAATCCATAGATATATCCTCCCAAGGAACACTAGGTACAGGCAAAGGCATATATAAACCATGCGGATTTAGTCGTGACTTAGCTCTTTGACATGTAGTGCAGCGAGCAACAAAACGCTCAACATCTCATCTCATCTTTGGCCAAAAGAAATGTGTAGCAAGTATATCCTCCGTCTTCTTGACGCCAAAGTGTCCCATTAATCCTCCTCCATGCGCCTCCTGCAACAACAAAAGACGAACGGAGCTAGCTGGAATGCATAGCTTGTTAGCACGAAACACAAAGCCATCGTTGAGAATGAACTTGTTCCAAGTTCTCCCTTCCTTACAATTCTGCAATACATCTTTAAATTCAGCAACATGAACATATTGATCTTTGATGGTCTCCAAACCAAATATTTTAAAGTCAAGTTGTGAAAGCATAGTATAACGACGAGACAATGCATCAGGAATAACATTTTCTTTACCCTTCTTGTGTTTAATGACATAAGGGAAAGTCTCAATGAATTCAACCCATTTAGCATGTCTACGGTTCAGTTTTGCTTGACTTTTAATGTGTTTCAAAGATTCATGATCAGAATGTATAACAAATTCCTTGGGCCATAAATAATGTTGCCATGTTTCTAAGGTCCGAACAAGAGCATATAATTCTTTATCATAAGTAGAATAGTTCAGACTAGGCCCACTCAATTTTTCAGAAAAGTATGCAACAGGTTTGCCATCTTGTAATAACACACCTCCTAATCCAATTCCACTAGCATCACATTCAAGCTCAAAAGTCTTAATGAAATTAGGAAGTTGGAGTAAAGGAGCATGTGTCAACTTATCTTTCAATACCATGAAGGCTTCTTCCTGTGCGGTACCCCAAACAAAAGGCACATCCTTCTTTGTAAGCTCGTTGAGAGGTGCAGCAATGGTGCTGAAATCTCTCACAAAACGCCTATAGAAACCAGCGAGGCCAAGGAAACTCCGCACTTGTGTGACCGTTTTGGGCTGCAGCCAACTCTCAATAGCTTCAATCTTGGCTTTATCAACTTCAATTCCCTGTGGAGTAACAACATAGCCAAGAAAAGATACTCGGTCGGTGCAAAAGGTGCACTTTCCAAGGTTACCAAACAAACGTGCATCACGTAGAGCAATAAAAACAGCACGTAAATGTTCCAAATGTTCCTCCAAAGATTTGCTATAAATCAATATGTCATCAAAGTAAACTACCACAAATCGTCCAATGAAAACACGTAAAACTTCGTTCGTTAACCTCATGAAAGTACTAGGTGCATTAGTTAACCCAAAAGGCATGACTAACCACTCATATAATCCAAACTTAGTTTTAAATGCTGTTTTCCATTCATCTCCCAATTTCATACGAATTTGATGGTATCCACTACGCAAATCAATTTTGGAGAATATTGTAGAGCCACTCAATTCATCAAGCATATCATCTAGCCTAGGAATAGGATGACGATAACGAATAGTAATGTTATTAATGCCTCTACAATCAACGCACATATGCGACGTACCATCCTTTTTCGGCACTAAAATGATATGAACAACACAAGGACTAAGGGATTCGCGTATATAACCTTTGTCGAGCAGTTCTTGTACTTGACGCATAATCTCCTTCGTCTCCTCTGGATTGGTACGGTATGGTGCACGGTTGGGTAATGATGCACCGGGAATTAAATCAATTTGATGTCCAATCCCTCGAATAGGTGGTAATCCCGGTAGCACGTCTTGTGGAAAGACGTCAGCGAACTCCTGCAAAATGTTAGTGACAGTAGGAGGCAAAGAGGAAGGCACGTCCTCGAATGAAAATAATGCCTCTTTGCACACAAAAGCATAGCAAACAGATTTGCTAAAATCTAGATCATCAATATCAGATTTGGTGGCAAGTAAACATGCAATTTTCAATTTAATTTCAGAAGCAACACTAGATTGTTTATTATTATTAGGCTGCATTTGTTGCTCAAATTCTTTTGCCACAATCTGATTTTCACTCTTATTTTTCTCCTGTTTTGCTTTATTAGCTCTATTAATATCATCTTTCAAAATGGAATCAGGAGTCATAGGAAGCAAAGTAGTATTTTTATCCTTATGAACAAGAGTATACTGATTGTTTCTACCATGGTGAACAGAATTTTTATCAAATTGCCATGGTCTACCAAGTAATAAGGAACATGCTTGCATAGGTACCACATCACAATCAACATAATCAACATATGTAGAGATACTAAAATGCACACGAACAGTACGTGTTACCTTAACCTTGCCGCTGTTGTTGAACCATTGGATGTAGTAAGGATGTGGATGTGGTCTTGTGGTGAGAGATAACTTCTCCACCATCTCTATGCTAGCCAAGTTGTTGCAACTCCCTCCATCTATGATCACGCGAACAGAACGTTCCTTCACAACTCCCTTTGTATGGAACAAATTATGCCTCTGATTTTGCTCAGCTTGTGTAACCTGCACACTCAAAACACGTTGAGCAACTAAACATTCATACCTGTCCGCATCTTCAGGAGCCATGTATTGCGTCTCATGATCAGAATCGTCTCCACCGTGTTCGTCACGCGTAATAAGAGCCAAAGTCTCCTCATCATAGTCACTAGCGGACTCATAGCCACCACCCTCAGTAACAGTCATCACACGCTTAGATGGGCATTCTCTCGCATAATGACCTCCACCCTTGCAACGTCGACAAATAATATCATGTGTTTGCCCTGTAGATGCCATGGATGAAGAAGAGCTCTTTGCAGGCATAGAAGGTGTGCTCTTGGCAGATAGTGGTGATTGTGCCTGCTTTATTGTATCACGGTTGGAGGTGACAGCCGACGGAGGCGCCGGTGTAGCAGAACGTGTGGAAGTAGATGATGCACGTGGTGTCCATGATGAAGGTTGACCTACAGAAAAGTTAGTCCGCGCCAATGCCTGTCGATCCTGCACTTCACGTTCAGCTTTACAAGCAAGAAGGAATAAACGAGTGATATTAGTATAGTCCTTATACTCTAGAATCGTCTGAATCTCTCTATTTAATCCACCCATAAAACGTGCAAGCATAGCTTCATTCTCCTCAACAATACCACATCTAATCATGCCAGTTTGTAATTCCTGATAATATTCTTCTACAGAATTTTTTCCCTCTCTTAAGCGCTGCAATTTTTGAAGTAATTCACGTTGATAATATGGTGGAACCCAACGAGTACGCATAGCAGTTTTCAAAGCAGCCCAAGTAGCAGGAATGGGATATAATCTACAATGCTCAGACCACCAAACACATGCAAAACTAGTGAATGCACAAACAGCAGCAGGAACACGTCTCTCCTCGGGATATTGTAAACATGTAAATCGTTGTTCAGTTTCTAACTCCCAAGTAAGATATATATCAGGAACATATCTACCCTCAAATGGTGGAATATTCAATTTTAGTTTAGGGAGATGGTCATGATCTCGTACCTGAGGGTGAGCCCTACCATTGCCATTATTTGCATGTGGACGACCTGGTGGTTGCTGTGCTGGTGGTGGCACGTAGTTCTGATTTTGATCAACCTCATCCTCGTAATCGCCAGCAAAATCATCCTCCTCCGCATCAGCAGCAGGAGCCACAGAAGTAGCAACAGCAGCACCAACAGTTTGGCCAGGTGCAAGAGTGAGACGGCTCGCTCGGCGGAGGGCTGTTTCACGATGTGTAGGTAGTCGTCGTTGTTGTTGTTGTTGTTGTTGTTGTTGTTGTTGTTGTTGTAGAGGTGCGTTAGGTGCAGCCGGTGGTGGTGGTGGAAGACGCGCGAGCAATTCATTAAACCTGTTATCGAGCTTTGTTTCAAACGTCTTCTCCATGCCATCTATCTTCTCCATGGCCTCTTCAAATCTGTTTAGCACATCTTGCACCTGTCCATTCATCATTTGCTGAAATTTATCATGCAACTCCTGATTCGTCATGTTCTCCCAGTCAGTCTCGTCGGCTTGTGATCCTGCCATGGTTAGCAACAATAGAAACACACAAGAATATGATCCTACAGAATACTAACAAGAGGTGGTGGTGGTGTCACAAATCCGTCAAGCCAATCTGAAATTCTTACCAGTTCTTACCCAGCAGCAGGCGGTGATCGGCAACCGTTGTAGTCAAAACTCTCAAAAGCGTGGATAGAGCGATTGCCAGGGAGAGTCAAACGCACGACGTAGATGTATGTGGAGCTGGGAAGGCTTATAGTATGGTAGCAAAAAGGGTCAGCAATAATCAATTTAGAGATGCAAAGTTGAATAAACGCTCAACGACGGTACTGTGCTGGTCCTAGGCTAGACCGTGCTAGAGACGCGAGCCTAGAACACTAACAAAATCACGGCGCTGCACGTAAATAAGGGAAAAGCACACTCTGGAACTTTTTTTCGCTTTTTTTTGCGCTCTTTTTTTTTGCGCTCCTCTTTTTTTTTGCGAAAAATCACTATAATGGCGAGTGTCTCAAAACTCTTCCCTCGTCAAACTGGTAGGATGGCACGAAAATTTTTTGTTCACTTTTTTTTTCTGAAATCAGGGCAGCGACAACGAAAAAGTGCAACAAAAAATCACTATGATGGCACGTGGCTCAAAAGACTCAGAAAAGCCTAAAAATAGGATAGGGAAAAAAAATTTTACCCGTGAAAATTTTGGCCTAAAAACTGCCCGGGGGTCTCCAGACTCTTTTTTTTCGAGACCTACGCAGGCAAGGAAACACGAAACAGAATTGAGATTGATCTCAAGAACAAACCTAATATGAGAAGAACTCGGATTGGTGGTGGATATATGGTTGTGGTATATGGCAGCGGTGGTGGTATATGGTAGCGGTGGTGGAATATGGATACGGATTGGTGGTGGTATATTGATATGGACTCAGAGCGGTGGCGGATCAGCAATGGAGGTAGATGGGCGATGATGATGGTGCGGCGGCGGCGTGACAACTTATGACCAGAACTCGAAACTCTAAAAGACTAGACTCTAAGACCAGCAACTTGACACGACGATGCAACCGCAAATTCAAGAAAGCAAAAACCCTAAAAAGATTATGCAAAGGCTCAGATTGGTTCGGATATGATGAACTAACCCTAATTTTTTGTGGCTTTTTTGTGGACTGTAGGTATGAAGAACAGACTCGATCTAATCTACGAAAAACTGTAAAATCTCACCGAGCAACCTGGAAATCTGATACCACTTGATAGAGGCAAAGGTGTCCCGATGTTTCGATGAGATGGTGGCTATCGTTTTCTGTGGGAGTCGACCTTGACGATCCGACTACGAACGTGCGAGACGTCGCGCCTTAGCAATCGCTAAACCAACTTCCGAGGGTTATTGACCATGCCGGAGCACGATCAACCTGACCACGAGGGTCTGTTTCCTGCAAGCAAACGAAGAACAAGCAAGAAACTGAGATTGCAATCTGGATATTGCGAATATAAGATGAAAGCTTTATTGATCAAGATGGGGTTCTGTGACGTCTTGGTCTGGTCGTTGGACACAAACGAAGTACGCGAAGTTGCAGCTATGGCGAACTTTTAATCTAAACAAAACCCAAAGTCTAAACGACGCCCTAAGGGCTGTATATATGGAGGAAGAGGGGGGGAATTTCGTGGCCCTTGAGGGTGGGGTCCGAAACCAACCCTAACTCTTGTTTCCCCACACATACGGACTCTAAAAATAGCCTATACTTAAGTATCTCGAAATTACATGGGCCTGGCCCATTAATAAGGTGACGCAGCACCTAGAATAGCCTATGGACGAATATTATGAAGTGGCATCTCGTATATTTCGTCCAAGGCTTCATGCACTCCTTATGGCGGCTTCAAAGTCCTGAAATCATCACTTGTAACTCCGTTCTTGATCCCCTTGCGCATGCCATCAACTCCATGCGTGTTCTTGCTCCAATGTTCATCCTTCTCCAAGCTAGGCCCTTCATTTGTAAGCAAAACAAATGTATCCAATCTAGGCAGCATCGTAATCTCATGAACATTAGAATCATTACCAAGAAACGAAAGTACCTGGTAATTTAATTGGCGTGCGCGAGCTCTAGTAATTGGTCCAGTATATGTAACAGTAGGGGCTGTGGGTGTAACAATGGTATTGATGTCCTCACCATATTTGAAGGTGAATCCAATTGGGATGGAAAGAGCACGAAATCTAGTTTCCAACAAAAAAAGAATCACCCAATTCGGAGTCCGTATGAAAAAGTTGTTGGCATTTTGAGTCAGGTATGTCTGTGCAGTGCGAATCTGAATCCAGAACGTGAGAGACTTGGACTCTATCTTCTCTTGGCCCAAAAGTGACATGAGAGGACTTTTTGAACACAACCTAAACTTCTCCTTTTCCCTTATCTTTATATGTGGATTGTACAAATGTCCCATACACCTGCAATTAGACAAAACACAAAAGTGTGTGAAGTATTTTTGTTCTGGATAACATAAATAGATTATTGAATAGTTTGCGATAGAAATCACCTGACAAATATGCATATATGCAATATTTTTGGTCGTATCCAAGGTAGTCATGTCCTCATCAATGGTCTCATCGGTTGGGGTTGACGATGATGAAGCTCTCGGCTTGAAGTTGCCCGTAGTAGGGTTGCTTGCAGTTGGCGAAGCTTTCTTGGAAGTCGACTTGTCGATGTTGGAAGTAGAAGGTCTTGTACTCGGTGTTGGAGTCCTTGAAGCTTCATTATTGGAGAAGCCGTAGGACTTGGATGAGAACTTGGCATACTTGAAATCATCTTGCACCTGGCGTTCTGCTTTGGTAGCTTGGCGCACTAGCTCGATGAGATTTGAGTATGGTTGGAAGTCGGCGATCTCTTAATAGGATGATTGAGTCCATTCAAGAAACATGCCATTGTTTGCTCATCATCTTCCATGACATTGGCTCGTATCATGGCAATCTCCATGTCCTTGTAGTACTCTTCAATGCTCTTGGTTCCTTGCTTGAGTTGTTGGAGTTTCTTGAAGAGATCGCGGTTGTAGTAGGTAGGTACGAAGTGTGCTCTCATGACATCCTTCATTTGCGCCCAAGTAGTGATGGGTGGTTCACCTCTTGCCTCTCGACGCTCAATGACTTGTTCCCACCAAATGAGCACATAGTCTTGGAACTCAAGGGATGCCATTGCGATCTTCTTCTCTTCGTCATAATTGTGCAAACGGAAAATCTTGTCAACTTTCAATGCCCATGAAAGGTACTCTTCGCGATCGTTGTTTCCGTTGAACTTGGGCATGGTGAACTTGAGCTTGCCGTAGCGTTGCTCTTCATTGTGTTGGGGTTGGGGATGATGACGCCCATGTTGTAGATGATTGTTCAACTCGTGGTGCTCTTGACGCGGAGGGTTGTTATCCTCATGTTACTCTTGTTGTGGAGAATTTCCATTGTCTTCATGCTCTCGATGAACTTGATGGTGTTGGCGAGCTTGGGGAGGATCTTCGCGAGCTCGAAGAGGAACTTGACGATGCACGTGAGCGTGAAATCTTTGTTCTTTAATTTCTTCACGATGTGCTTGTTCTTGTTCACGGGCTTGTCGGCTTCGGTCGGCAATGGCTCGACTCGAATCGCGTAGAGCTTGTTGCGCCGCAAGTGCTTGAGCATCACAGAGTTGTTGTGCTTGCCGTTGTGCCTCGACATCTTGGGCATTTTGGTGTAGATGCGCTCGCTCTTCCTCTTCATGTTGGCATTGACGTTGCCATTCTCGTGCAAGCGCAAAGGCTTCTTGAGTTTGACATTGTCGACGCTCTTGAGAGTCGGTGTCTCTAAGGGGATTGAGGCTTGCTTGATGGTCGGCGCGCGCGGCTCGACGAAGAGTGTTCGATGTCGGTGTACTTGAGCCGGAGAGGGTGAAGTCGGAGTGGCGGCTTGAACGGCTCCTTCTTGAAGTGGAAGACGAGCTATTGAGCAACAAAGCATGAATTTTGTCCATCCTTGCATCATTCTCTTGCCTAGGATCGTCGAGCTTGTGGTCAAAGTAGTCCTTTGTACGTTGCTCGGAAAGTCGCAAGTCGGCGGCAAGGTTGTCGATGTGTTCACTCATTGCTTGTTGCTCTTGATGCAAAGCACGTTGTGCACCAAAGAGGTGACTCTTGGTGATGAAGGAGTTCATGTCATCGTCTTGCTCCATGAAGAGTGGGTTGGTAGAAGTACTGGGCCTATCCATCATTCCAAGACAAATGTGAGTGGTAGAAAGAGAGGAACGAGTACCAAATGTACCTTGACCGAAGTTGAAAGTGGATCGAGGATCACTCCAATGTAGGACAAGGAAATAACACAATTGGTACGAGTTCTTGTCGGTTTCTCACACCTACACAAGTGAAAGCTTTTGGTGGAGCTTTGTTAGGATGGTGGCAGAAAATTTGATGCAATTGTAAGTGAGCTTCAATAATGTTGGAAAAGATTCGCAAGATGCAATGTAACAAGTAGACCAAGCATATAAGGTACACGGAAACACACACACAAAAAGATAAGTGGGGTTGTGCAACCAAGCGTGAGCCAAAATGTGGAATCCACAAAAATGCTCGTGTTGCACAACACTAGAGAGACGCTAGCACGATTGCACGATAGGTGGATACAAGAACTTGTGCACAACCTACATAGCAAAAATGCAACGACTTCTATCCCAAATACTTTGTATGCAAGGTGTTGCTATGATATGATCCAAGATGATCGAGTATGACAATCTTAATGTTGTATGATGCTATGGTTCTTGCTTAAAAGCTCTTTGCGTATCTTTCCTCTTTGCTTAAAATCTTGGTTGGCTCTTTGATGTTTGAGCTCTTTTCTCATGCAATGTTTGACGAACCAAGATAGCAAGTGAGTATGCGATGACAAGTTTGTGACACAAGAGATGATACCAATATAGGCAACAATGATGTATGTATGTATGCTATGGGAAGTATGGTCACTAATGTGCACAAGTCTTGTTGCCGGCAATACTCAATGGCTAGTCTCGATGGGTAAGCAACGCAAAGGAGTAAGGCTATGATGCCTATCAATGTAATGGCAAGAATGATATGTCCAATACCAAGATTAGGTTACCGGTCTTGCTTCCGGTATGGTGTCAAAATGGTGGCACGAATACCAAGTCGTAGTCGAGGTGGTCGTTGTTGATGACGCGTCCGTGGTGAAGATGAGTAGCGGTGATGTCGATGTCGAACCGTACCTAGATAGCCGAAACACAAAAGGATACGGTACCGCAACTCAAATTCTCAAACCTCAAAGTAGCAATTGTGTCGGATAGCGAAACGGTCCAAAAATGGTGGGTTATGCGGAAGTGGTGGAGGTATGCAGAAATATATATGGTATATGGTGAGCACCGGAACAAAATTTGGTGGAATTTTGGGTGGAGTTGTGGAAGTAGTGCAAACTTTCTGTCGAAGCCGGAAGTTCCGGGCAAGACGGAGGTTCCGAGGTCCGGAGGTTCCGGGGAAGGCCGGAAGGTCTGGGGGGCGGAATGTCCGGGCTGGACCGGATGTTCCGGTGGTCATGATTATGCCAAGAACAGAGACTTCGTGATCGTGGATTTGGGCGGAAAAACTTGGGGAAAAAGCCCAAATCCGAAGGGGGAAAAGAAGAAACTGGAGGAAAAGAAGGGTGGGGAGGCTAGATCTACGAGCCACACACAAAATTCACGGATCAAAACCAACAAAATCTCAACACACGAACAAATCACAAAAAAAATTTGGGGCTATTTTTGGTGGGGATTTTCGGATTAGGACAAAAAACAACAAAATTAGGCTAGAAACACAACGGGGAGGCTCCGAAATCATGATCAACCTTGCTCTAGATACCAAGATGATGTAGGGTAGAACCCTAGTGGCCCGATCTTTCATGAAAGGAGCGGATCCCGCGAAGAACACGAGGAACACGAGGGGGAAAATGAGGGAAATCACGAGGGGAAACACAAGAGAATCACTCAACCAACAAGAAATAGTCACACATGTGCTAGATCCTCGAAACACAAAGAGATACACGATCCAAATCCAACAAAGTACGATACATTGGTTAACCGGTTCTTCTCCGTGAGGAGGTCTTGAATCCACAAGGGGATCTTCCCGTAAAGGGGTCTTGAATCCAAGGTGGATCTTCTCCGAAGAGGGGCCGCGGTCTCTCTCAAGGAGTAGATACGATATGGATGAGTGAGGCTCTATCTCTAAAATGAGCTATCACAATGCTAACCCTAGAAAGTCGTACTGGATAGAGTATATATAGTCTTGGTGACAAAACGATACACGGGCCTCGGCCCAAGTGGCTGCGCAGGCAGGGCCGGAAGTTCCGGGCTAGGTCGGAAGTTCTGGGCACCGGAGGTTCCGGGGAGGGTCCGGTATAACCAGAGAGTTGGCACGGTGGAGATGTGCTGGCATCCGGGGGCCGGAAGGTCCGGGCAGGCCGGAGGTTCCGGGCACCGGAAGGTCCGGGACGGGGTCCGGGCTAACCCGAGAGTTGGCACGCCTGGGCTGGTCGAAGTTATCGGCGGCCGGAAGCTCCGGGTCGGCCAGAAGTTCCGGGCACTGGCCGGAAGTTACAAGCTATCCAGAGTGTTGATAGAGGCAAAGGTGTCCCGATGTTTCGATGAGATGGTGGCTATCGTTTTCTATGGGAGTCGACCTTGACGATCCTACTACGAACGTGCAAGACGTCGCGCCTTAGCAATCGCTAAACCAACTTCCGAGGGTTATTGACCACGCCGGAGCACGATCAACCTGACCACGAGGGTCTGTTTCCTGCAAGCAAATGAAGAACAAGCAAGAAACTAAGATTGCAATCTGGATATTGCGAATATAAGATGAAAGCTTTATTGATCAAGGTGGGGTTCTATGACGTCTTGGTCTGGTCATTGGACACAAACGAAGTACGAGAAGTTGCAGCTATGGTGAACTTTTAATCTAAACAAAACCCAAAGTCTAAACGACGCCCTAAGGGCTGTATATATGGAGGAAGAGGGGGGAATTTCGTGGCCCTTGAGGGTGGGGTCCGAAACCAACCCTAACTCTTGTTTCCCCACACATACGGACTCTAAAAATAGCCTATACTTAAATATTTCGAAATTACATGGGCCTGGCCCATTAATAAGGTGACGCGGCACCTAGAATAGCCTATGGACGAATATTATGAAGTGGCATCTCGTATATTTCGTCCAAGGCTTCATGCACTCCTTATGGCGGCTTCAAAGTCCTGAAATCATCATTTGTAACTCCGTTCTTGATCCCCTTGCGCATGCCATCAACTCCATGCGTGTTCTTGCTCCAATGTTCATCCTTCTCCAAGCTAGGCCCTTCATTTGTAAGCAAAACAAATGTATCCAATTTAGGCAGCATCATAATCTCATGAACATTAGAATCATTACCAAGAAACGAAAGTACCTGGTAATTTAATTGGCGTGCGCGAGCTCTAGTAATTGGTTCAGTATATGTAACAGTAGGGGCTGTGGGTGTAACAATGGTATTGATGTCCTCATCATCCTCCCCTTCTTGAAATGAAGTCGTCCTCGACGGAAGCTCATCTTCCTCACCCAAATAAGGCTTCAAATCTGCAATGTTAAAAGTGGGACTAACCCCAAAATCTGCAGGTAGGTCAAGTTTATATGCATTATCATTTATTTTCTCTAACACCTTAAAAGGACCATCAGCACGTGGCATTAGCATTGATTTGCGCAGATTAGGAAATCTATCTTTACGCAAATGTAACCAAACAAGATCTCCAGGTGCAAACACAACATGCTTTCTACCCTTATCTCCAGCAAGTTTATATTTAGCATTCATACGCTCAATGTTTTCCTTAGTTAACTCATGCATTTTTAAAATCAATTCAGAATGTTCTTTAGCATCAAAATTAACCTTCTCCGAAGATGGAAGAGGCAACAAATCAATAGGTGCACGAGGTAGGAAACCGTACACAATTTCAAAAGGGCACATCTTAGTAGTAGAATGCAATGAACGATTATAAGCAAATTCAATATGAGGCAAGCATTCTTCTCACATTTTCTTGTTATTCTTCAAAACAGCCCTAACCATAGTAGACAATGTTCTATTGACTACTTCAGTTTGTCCATCAGTTTGGGGGTGACAAGTAGTACTAAAAAGCAGCTTAGTCCCCAACTTAGCACATAAACATCTCCAAAAGTGGCCAAGAAATTTAGTATCACGATCTGAAACAATAGTATTTGGCACACCATGTAAGCGAATAATTTCACGAAAGAACAAATCAGCAACATTAACAGCATCATCGCTTTTATGACATGGTATAAAGTGTGCCATTTTCGAGAACCTATCCACGACAACAAATATGCTATCCCTCCCCTTCTTTGTTCTAGGTAAACCTAAAACAAAGTCCATAGATATATCCTCCCAAGGAACACTAGGTACAGGCAAAGGCATATATAAACCGTGAGGATTGAGTCGTGACTTAGCTCTTTGACATTTAGTGCAGCGAGCAACAAAACGCTCAACATCCTGTCTCATCTTTGGCCAAAAGAAATGTGTAGCAAGTATATCCTCCGTCTTCTTGACGCCAAAGTGTCCCATTAATCCTCCTCGATGCGCCTCCTGCAACAACAAAAGACGAATGGAGCTAGCTGGAATGCATAGCTTGTTAGCACGAAACACAAATCCATCGTTAAGAACGAACTTGTTCCAAGTTCTCCCTTCCCTACAATTCTGCAATACATCTTTAAATTCAGCATCATGAACATATTGATCTTTGATGCTCTCCAAACCAAATATTTTAAAGTCAAGTTGTGAAAGCATAGTATAACAACGAGACAAGGCATCAGCAATAACATTTTCTTTACCCTTCTTGTGTTTAATGACATAAGGGAAAGTCTCAGTGAATTCAACCCATTTAGCATGTCTACGGTTCAGTTTTGCTTGACTTTTAATGTGTTTCAAAGATTCATGATCAGAATGTATAACAAATTCCTTGGGCCATAAATAATGTTGCCATGTTTCTAAGGTCCGAACAAGAGCATATAATTCTTTATCATAAGTAGAATAGTTCAGACTAGGCCCACTCAATTTTTCAGAAAAGTATGCAACAGGTTTTCCATCTTGTAATAACACACCTCCTAATCCAATTCCACTAGCATCACATTCAAGATCAAAAGTCTTATTGAAATTAGGAAGTTGGAGTAAAGGAGCATGTGTAAACTTATCTTTCAATACCGTGAAGGCTTCTTCCTGTGCGGTACCCCAAACAAAAGGCACATCCTTCTTTGTAAGCTCGTTGAGAGGTGCAGCAATGGTGCTGAAATCTCTCACAAAACGCCTATAGAAACCAGCGAGGCCAAGGAAACTCCGCACTTGTGTGACCGTTTTGGGATGCGGCCAACTCTCAATAGCTTCGATCTTGGCTTTATCAACTTCAATTCCCTGTGGAGTAACAACATAGCCAAGAAAAGATACTCGGTCAGTGCAAAAGGTGCACTTTCCAAGGTTACCAAACAAACGAGCATCACGTAGAGCAATAAAAACAGCACGTAAATGTTCCAAATGTTCCTCCAAAGATTTGCTATAAATCAATATGTCATCAAAGTAAACTACCACAAATCGTCCAATGAAAGCACGTAAAACTTCATTCATTAACCTCATGAAAGTACTAGGTGCATTAGTTAACCCAAAAGGCATGACTAACCACTCATATAATCCAAACTTAGTTTTAAATGTTGTTTTCCATTCAACTCCCAATTTCATACGAATTTGATGGTATCCACTACGCAAATCAACTTTGGAGAATATTGTAGAGCCACTCAATTCATCAAGCATATCATCTAGCCTAGGAATAGGATGACGATAACGAATAGTAATATTATTAATGCCTCTACAATCAACGCACATACGCGACGTACCATCCTTTTTCGGCACTAAAATGATAGGAACAGCACAAGGACTAAGGGATTCGCGTATATAACCTTTGTCGAGCAGTTCTTGTACTTGACGCATAATCTCCTTTGATGCGGAGCATCCCACGATCATCCCCATGGACCTACAACCGTCTCATCAAGAGCCAAGAGGACCCATGACACGAGCACGAGCCAGAGCTCTCGAGAACGAGGTGACTTCTTTCCTTAGTGATATCACATATGATCCACTCGAGACATGGTTACTACCTAAGTCCGTTATGCTATGCATGATCAGGTGTCAAGAGGAGCCTCCCGAAGATGCACGTGAAGACGGACAAGCCGCCAAGTCCATGGATGAAGAGACCAACGGAAGCGGACAAGTTCACCTTCCAGGCCCCGGACATCCGGCCAAGACCCTGGACGTCCGACCCCTGGAGCGCCCACCTCTGCAACAGCCAAGCTGGCCAAGTCTACAGGGCTCGGACATCCGGCCTCTCGCGACGCCCCGGACATCCGGCTCCCTGCCCGGAAATCCGGACTCCCCTGTCCAGAGAGCCACCGAAGCCGCCCCGCCAGCCCGGACACCCGGCCACCAGCCCCGATAGAGGCAAAGGTGTCCCGATGTTTCGATGAGATTGTGGCTATCGTTTTCTGTGGGAGTCGACCTTGACGATCCGACTACGAACGTGCGAGACGTCGCGCCTTAGCAATCGCTAAACCAACTTCCGAGGGTTATTGACCACGCCGGAGCACGATCAACCTGACCACGAGGGTCTTTTTCCTGCAAGCAAACGAAGACCAAGCAAGAAACTGAGATTGCAATCTGGATATTGCGAATATAAGATGAAAGCTTTATTGATCAAGGTGGGGTTCTGTGACGTCTTGGTCTGGTCGTTGTGATGAGGACATGACTACCTTGGATACGACCAAAAATATTGCATACATGCATATTTGTCAGGTGATTTCTAATGCAAACTATTCAATAATCTATTTAGGTTATCCAGAACAAAAATACTTCACACACTTTTGTGTTTTGTCTAATTGCAGGTGTATGGGACATTTGTACAATCCACATATGAAGATAAGGGAAAAGGAGAAGTTTAGGTTGTGTTCAAAAAGTCCTCTCACGTCACTTTTGGGCCAAGAGAAGATAGAGTCCAAGTCTTCATGTTCTGGATTCAGATTCGGACTGCACAGACATACCTGACTCAAAACGCCAACAACTTTTTCATACGGACTCCGAATTGGGTGATTCATTTTTTGTTGGAAACTAGATTTCGTGCTCTTTCCAACCCAATTGGATTCACCTTTAAATTAGTCCGGAGTGTTGAGTTATGGATGAAACAATATGACGTTGCAGCAGAATCCGAGTCAAACTACAAGCCTAAAGGTGTTGCATCACCTCCACTTGGGCCCATGAGCCTTGTACGACCTAGGGTTAGTTTTAGGCTGCCTTGGGACGTCCTCCCACCTCCTTGGCCGCCACCCCTTTCTCCTATATAAGTAGATCCATCTAGTAGCTTTTTCTTTGGGATTTGTTTAGTTAAAAGTTAGCCATTGCAACTTCGTGTACTTCGTTTGTGTCCAACGACTAGACCAAGACCGCTTACGGATCCCCACCATTATCAATATTTCATATATATTTGCAATATTCAGAATGCTTTATCATATTCTTGCTCGTTCTTCGATTGCTTGCAGGAATAGACCTTCGTGGTCAGGCTGACCGTGCTTCCGGCATCGTCAGTAACCTCAGGAGATTGGTTTAGCGATTGCTAAGGCGCAACGTCGTGCACATTTGTAGTCGTATCGTCAAAGTCGTCTCCACCAAATCGATAGTTATCATCTCATCGAAAGATCGGGACACCCTCGCCTCTATCAAGTGGTATCAGTTTTCAGGTTGCTCGGTGAGAATTTCCAGTTTTCCTAGATTAGATTTATTTTCTTACCTATTGTCCAAGAAAAAGCCACAAAAAAGAGTTAGATCTATTCATCCTTGGTCCAAGCCAGTCTGAGCCTTTGCAATTTTCTTTTCATTGCTTGCATAGTTGAATTATCGGTTGCATCATCGTGTCGAGTTGCTGGTCTTAGTGTCTAGTTTCGTTTAGAGTTTCGAGTTCTGTTCACATTAGTCACGCCACCACTGCATCATTATCTCTTCCGCTGTCCACCACCCATTCATCAATTTCCACCACGTGCTACCCACCATTCATTGTCATAATAATAGTTGAGATCGTTTACATCTTCGCTTGATCCAATATGCATCTTATCTAGTTTGTTTTGGAAAGAGGGAGAAAAAAAGAGAGAGAAAAAATGAGAGAAAAAAAGTCAGAGAAAAAAAAGGAGAGAAAGAAAAAAAAGTTTGAGGAAAAAAAGAGAGAAGAAAAAAAATCAAAAAAATTGGCATAAACTTTTTCATAGGAAAGTTGGAGACAAAGTTGTTGATATATCCTGCTTGGCTGTTGTTTCACATCATTATCTTTACTGCCGTTGTGATCTTCACTTATATCTTGCTGTCCAGAGCTACTTAGTATCCTTCACTGATGCTAGTTGTGCTACGACGTGACCTCATTAGTGTTCTAGGCTCGCGTCTCTAGTTCGGTCTAGCCTAGGACCAGCACAGTACCGTCGTTGAGCGTTTATTCAACTTTGCATCTCTGAATTGATTATTGCTGACCCTTTTTGCTACCATATTATAAGCCTTTCCAGCTCCACATATTTCTACACCGTGTATACGCACGTTCCCCTGGCAATCGCTTTACACAATCTTCGGAGTTATTTGACACAGCTGGTTGCCTGTCACCACCTGCCGCATGGTAAGAACTTGTAAGATATTGATATTTGCTTTACTGTGAGCACGTTACAACCACATCCTAGTAGTTCATAGGAACATTATTCTCGAATTTTGGTTCTTGTTTCTACTAATCATGACAGGTTCCAGAGATAGAAGTTCTTGGACGACGGACACATCTTCACCATCACGAGAGTTGGGACAACACACACAAGCATATGGTCAGGTTATCTCTTTACCATCATTTGAGGGTAGATTTAATCCTGCTATTTATCTAGCTTGGGAGCTTGAAGTAGAACAAGTTTTTAGTCACCATGATTTTTCTGAACTTGAGAGAGTACGAACTACCATTAGAGCATTTACTGGTTTTGCTTCTGTTTGGTGGAGTGTACATTGTAAGAAAAACATTGATAACCAACCCACAACTTGGAATGTTTTGAAAGCTGTAATGAGACAACAATTTTTTCCTCCTTACTATCGTCGTGAATTGCGTCGCAAATTGGAGCAATTAAAACAAGGCAGTAACACTGTTCATGCTTACTACCAAGAGTTCAAATCTTATATGCATCATTGTGACATAGAAGAATCTGAGGATGATACAATGAATAGATTTTTTGGTGGTTTGAACCATGATATTCAGGCAAGATTTCAGTATATTCCTCGTTGCATTACTGGTATGTATGTCCGTGCTTGTACCTTTGAGAGACAGATACAGGAGGATGCATTGGGTTACAACAACTACTATTCCAGTTCATGCTCACCACCGCCAGTTGGTTACTCCACTATTGCACCTACTAGAGCAGCCCCACCTCGGATTGTGAGCGCGATATCATCTCAAGAGTATGGTACATTGTCAATGTCCGTACCTACATCAGCTACATCTCTGCGAGGTAACAGTAAAGGTATTGATGATATAACTTCACATGAGAATGAAGCATGCCTAGTTAACTTGAATGCATCATGTGTTGAGTTACCTGTTGATTTGAGCACACCACCTATTTTAGAGACTCTTGTTACTGTCATGAATGCGTCATGTGATCAAACAACTGAAATATCAACAATTTTGAGTACACCCATTGAATTAACTGTTGATGCAAAAGAACCAATGTTTAATCATTTTGATATGACCTCTAATCTTGATGATGATTCTGTGTCCAATGACTTATTGCATGTTTTCTTATTTAAGCATGTTGTAGCATGTAAATTTGATGCAAGTAAGGTTTATTCATCGAAGTTAGGATGGTTTAATGATGAACATTGCCAATCTTTTGAAGTGAATAAGAGCTTCACTTATATGTGCAAACTGAGTTGCAATATTTTCATGCCTTCTACTTCTTGTGATAATTTTTTGGCTTTAGACTTTATGAACAATGAAAGTTACTCATGTATACATGTGACATATGTGCAAAAATCAAGGGAAGTTAAAATGGATGACATATACATATACAACATGTACACCTTGTCTCTTTTGTTAGCCACATTTCAGATTAAGCAATGCCGAGGACGGCTTTGTTTTCAAAAAGGGGAGGATGATGAGGACATGACTACCTTGGATACGACCAAAAATATTGCATACATGCATATTTGTCAGGTGATTTCTAATGCAAACTATTCAATAATCTATTTAGGTTATCCAGAACAAAAATACTTCACACACTTTTGTGTTTTGTCTAATTGCAGGTGTATGGGACATTTGTACAATCCACATATGAAGATAAGGGAAAAGGAGAAGTTTAGGTTGTGTTCAAAAAGTCCTCTCACGTCACTTTTGGGCCAAGAGAAGATAGAGTCCAAGTCTCTCATGTTCTGGATTCAGATTCGGACTGCACAGACATACCTGACTCAAAACGCCAACAACTTTTTCATACGGACTCCGAATTGGGTGATTCATTTTTTGTTGGAAACTAGATTTCGTGCTCTTTCCAACCCAATTGGATTCACCTTTAAATTAGTCCGGAGTGTTGAGTTATGGATGAAACAATATGACGTTGCAGCAGAATCCGAGTCAAACTACAAGCCTAAAGGTGTTGCATCACCTCCACTTGGGCCCATGAGCCTTGTACGACCTAGGGTTAGTTTTAGGCTGCCTTGAGACGTCCTCCCACCTCCTTGGCCGCCACCCCTTGCTCCTATATAAGTAGATCCATCTAGTAGCTTTTTCCTTGGGATTTGTTTAGTTAAAAGTTAGCCATTGCAACTTCGTGTACTTCGTTTGTGTCCAACGACCAGACCAAGACCGCTTACGGATCCCCACCATTATCAATATTTCATATATATTTGCAATATTCAGAATACTTTATCATATTCTTGCTCGTTCTTCGATTGCTTGCAGGAATAGACATTCGTGGTCAGGCTGACTGTGCTTCCGGCATCGCAAGTAACCTCAGGAGATTGGTTTAGCGATTGCTAAGGCGCAACGTCGTGCACATTTGTAGTCGGATCGTCAAAGTCGTCTCCACCAAATCGATAGTTATCATCTCATGAAAGATCGGGACACCCTCGCCTCTATCACGTTGGACACAAACGAAGTACGCGAAGTTACAGCTATGGCGAACTTTTAATCTAAACAAAACCCCAAAGTCTAAACGACGCCCTAAGGGCTGTATATATGGAGGAAGAGGGGGGAATTTCGTGGCCCTTGAGGGTGGGGTCCGAAACCAACCCTAACTCTTGTTTCCCCACATACCGACTCTAAAAATAGCCTATACTTAAGTATTTCGAAATTACATGGGCCTGGCCCATTAATAAGGTGACGCAGCACCTAGAATAGCCTATGGACGTATATTATGAAGTGGCATCTTGTATATTTCATCCAAGGCTTCATGCACTCCTTATGGCGGCTTCAAAGTCCTCAAATCATCACTTGTAACTCCATTCTTGATCCCCTTGCGCATGCCATCAACTCCATGCGTGTTCTTGCTCCAATGTTCATCCTTCTCCAAGCTAGGCCCTTCATTTGTAAGCAAAACAAATGTATCCAATTTAGGCAGCATCATAATCTCATGAACATTAGAATCATTACCAAGAAACGAAAGTACCTGGTAATTTAATTGGCGTGCGCGAGCTCTAGTAATTGGCCCAGTATATGTAACAGTAGGGGCTGTGGGTGTAACGATGGTATTGATGTCCTCATCATCCTCCCCTTCTTGAAATGAAGTCGTCCTCGACGGAAGCTCATCTTCCTCACCCAAATAAGGCTTCAAATCTACAATGTTGAAAGTGGGACTAACCCCAAAATCTGCAGGTAGCTCAAGTTTATATGCATTATCATTTATTTTCTCTAACACCTTAAAAGGACCATCAGCACGTGGCATTAGTTTTGATTTACGCAGATTAGGAAATCTATCTTTACGCAAATGTAACCAAACAAGATCTCCAGGTGCAAACACAACATGTTTTCTACCCTTATCTCCAGCAAGTTTATATTTAGCATTCATACGCTCAATGTTTTCCTTAGTTAACTCATGCATTTTTAAAATCAATTCAGAACCTTCTTTAGCATCAAAATTAACCTTCTCCGAAGATGGAAGAGGCAACAAATCAATAGGTGCACGAGGTAGGAAACCATACACAATTTCAAAAGGGCACATCTTAGTAGAAGAATGCAATGAACGATTATAAGGAAATTCAATATGAGGCAAGCATTCTTCCCACATTTTCTTTTTATTCTTCAAAACAGCCCTAAGCATAGTAGACAATGTTCTATTGACTACTTCAGTTTGTCCATCAGTTTGGGGGTGACAAGTAGTACTAAAAAGCAGCTTAGTCCCCAACTTAGCCCATAAACATCTCCAAAAGTGGCTAAGAAATTTAGTATCACGATCTGAAACAATAGTATTTGGTACACCATGTAAGCGAATAATTTCACGAAAGAACAAATTAGCAAGATTAACAGCATCATCGCTTTTATGACATGGTATAAAGTGTGCCATTTTCGAGAACCTATCCACGACAACAAATATGCTATCCCTCCCCTTCTTTGTTCGAGGTAAACCTAAAACAAAGTCCATAGATATATCCTCCCAAGGAACACTAGGTACAGGCAAAGGCATATATAAACCATGAGGATTGAGTCGTGACTTAGCTCTTTGACATGTAGTGCAGCGAGCAACAAAACGCTCAACATCCCGTCTCATCTTTGGCCAAAAGAAATGTGTAGCAAGGATATCCTCCATCTTCCTGACGCCAAAGTGTCCCATTAATCCTCCTCCATGTGCCTCCTGCAACAAAAAAAGACGAACGGAGCTAGCTGGAATGCATAGCTTGTTAGCACGAAACACAAATCCATCGTTAAGAACGAACTTGTTCCAAGTTCTCCCTTCCTTACAATTCTGCAATACATCTTTAGATTCAGCATCATGAACATATTGATCTTTGATGCTCTCCAAACCAAATATTTTAAAGTCAAGTTGATAGAGGCAAAGGTGTCCCGATGTTTCGATAAGATGGTGGCTATCGTTTTCTGTGGGAGTCGACCTTGACGATCCGACTACGAACGTGCGAGACGTCGCGCCTTAGCAATCGCTAAACCAACTTCCAAGGGTTATTGACCATGCCGAAGCACGATCAACCTGACCACGAGGGTCTGTTTCCTGCAAGCAAACGAAGAACAAGCAAGAAACTGAGATTACAATCCGGATATTGCGAATATAAGATGAAAGCTTTATTGATCAAGGTGGGGTTCTGTGACGTCTTGGTCTGGTCGTTGGACACAAACGAAGTATGCGAAGTTGCAGCTATGGCAAACTTTTAATCTAAACAAAACCCAAAGTCTAAATGATGCCCTAAGGGCTGTATATATGGAGGAAGAGGGGGGAATTTCGTGGCCCTTGAGGGTGGGGTCCGAAACCAACCCTAACTCTTGTTTCCCCACACATACGGACTCTAAAAATAGCCTATACTTAAGTATTTCAAAATTACATGGGCCTGGCCCATTAATAAGGTGACGCAGCACCTAGAATAGCCTATGGATGAATATTATGAAGTGGCATCTCGTATATTTCGTCCAAGGCTTCATGCACTCCTTATGGCGGCTTCAAAGTACTGAAATCATCACTTGTAAATCCGTTCTTGATCCCCTTGCACATGCCATCAACTCCATGCGTGTTCTTGCTCCAATGTTCATCCTTCTCCATGCTAGGCCCTTCATTTGCAAGCAAAACAAATGTATCCAATTTAGGCAGCATCATAATCTCATGAACATTAGAATCATTACCAAGAAACGAAAGTACCTGGTAATTTAATTGGCGTGCGCGAGCTCTAGTAATTGGTCCAGTATATGTAACAGTAGGGGCTGTGGGTGTAACAGTGGTATTGATGTCCTCATCATCCTCCCCTTCTTGAAATGAAGTCGTCCTCGACAGAAGCTCATCTTCCTCACCCAAATAAGGCTTCAAATCTGCAATGTTGAAAGTGGGACTAACCCCAAAATCTGCAGGTAGCTCATGTTTATATGCATTATCATTTATTTTCTCTAACACCTTAAAAGGACCATCAGCACGTGGCATTAGCTTTGATTTGCGCAGATTAGGAAATCTATCTTTATGCAAAGGTAACCAAACAAGATCTCCAGGTGCAAACACAACATGTTTTCTACCCTTATCTCCAGCAAGTTTATATTTAGCATTCATACGCTCAATGTTTTCCTTAGTTAACTCATGCATTTTTAAAATCAATTCAGAACGTTCTTTAGCATCAAGATTAACCTTCTCCGAAGATGGAAGAGGCAACAAATCAATAGGTGCACGAGGTAGGAAACCATACACAATTTCAAAAGGGCACATCTTAGTAGTAGAATGCAATGAACGATTATAAGCAAATTCAATATGAGGCAAGCATTCTTCCCAGATTTTCTTGTTATTCTTCAAAACAGCCCTAAGCATAGTAGACAATGTTCTATTGACTACTTCAGTTTGTCCATCAGTTTGGGGGTGACAAGTAGTAGTAAAAAGCAGCTTAGTCCCCAACTTAGCACATAAACATCTCCAAAAGTGGCTAAGAAATTTAGTATCACGATCTGAAACAATAGTATTTGGTACACCATGTAAGCGAATAATTTCACGAAAGAACAAATCAGAAACATTAACAGCATCATCGCTTTTATGACATGGTATAAAGTGTGCCATTTTCGAAAACCTATCCACGACAACAAATATGCTATCCCTCCCCTTCTTTGTTCGAGGTAAACCGAAAACAAAGTCCATAGATATATCCTCCCAAGGAACACTAGGTACAGGCAAAGGCATATATAAACCATGAGGATTGAGTTGTGACTTAGCTCTTTGACACGTAGTGCAGCGAGCAACAAAACGCTCAACATCCCGTCTCATCTTTGGCCAAAAGAAATGTGTAGCAAGTATATCCTCCGTTTTCTTGACGCCAAAGTGTCCCATTAATCCTCCTCCATGCGCCTCCTACAACAACAAAAGACGAACGGAGCTAGCTGGAATGCATAGCTTGTTAGCACGAAACACAAATCCATCATTAAGAACGAACTTGTTCCAAGTTCTCCCTTCCTTACAATTCTGCAATACATCTTTAAATTCAGCATCATGAACATATTGATCTTTGATGGTCTCCAAACCAAATATTTCAAAGTCAAGTTGTGAAAGCATAGTATAACGACGAGACAATGCATCAGCAATAACATTTTCTTTACCCTTCTTGTGTTTAATGACATAAGGGAAAGTCTCAATGAATTCAACCCATTTAGCATGTCTACGGTTCAGTTTTGCTTGACTTTTAATGTGTTTCAAAGATTCATGATCAGAATGTATAACAAATTCCTTGGGCCCTAAATAATGTTGCCATGTTTCTAAGGTCCGAACAAGAGCATATAATTCTTTATCATAAGTAGAATAGTTCAGACTAGGCCCACTCAATTTTTCAGAAAAGTATGCAACAGGTTTGCCATCTTGTAATAACAGACCTCCTAATCCAATTCCACTAGCATCACATTCAAGCTCAAAAGTCTTATTGTAATTAGGAAGTTGGAGTAAAGGAGCATGTGTCAACTTATCTTTCAATACCGTGAAGGCTTCTTCCTGTGCGGTACCCCAAACAAAAGGCACATCCTTCTTTGTAAGCTCGTTGAGAGGTGCAGCAATGGTGCTGAAATCTCTCACAAAACGCCTATAGAAACCAGCGAGGCCAAGGAAATTCCGCACTTGTGTGACCATTTTGGGATGCGGCCAACTCTCAATAGCTTCAATCTTGGCTTTATCAACTTCAATTCCCTATGGAGTAACAACATAGCCAAGAAAAGATACTCGGTCGGTGCAAAAGGTGCACTTTCCAAGGTTACCAAACAAACGTGCATCACGTAGAGCAATAAAAATAGCATGTAAATGTTCCAAATGTTCCTCCAAAGATTTGCTATAAATCAATATGTCATCAAAGTAAACTACCACAAATCGTCCAATGAAAGCACGTAAAACTTCGTTCATTAACCTCATGAAAGTACTAGGTGCATTAGTTAACCCAAAAGGCATGACTAACCACTCATATAATCCAAACTTAGTTTTAAATGCTGTTTTCCATTCATCTCCCAATTTCATACGAATTTGATGGTATCCACTACGCAAATCAATTTTGGAGAATATTGTAGAGCCACTCAATTCATCAAGCATATCATCTAGCCTAGGAATAGGATGACGATAACGAATAGTAATGTTATTAATGCCTCTACAATCAACGCACATACGCGACGTACCATCCTTTTTCGGCACTAAAATGATAGGAACAGCACAAGGACTAAGGGATTCGCGTATATAACCTTTGTCGAGCAGTTCTTGTACTTGACGCATAATCTCCTTCGTCTCCTCTGGATTGGTACGGTATGGTGCACGGTTGGGTAATGATGCACCGGGAATTAAGTCAATTTGATGCTCAATCCCTCGAATAGGTGGTAATCCCGGTGGCATGTCTTGTGGAAAGACGTCAGCGAACTCCTGCAAAATGTTAGTGACAGTAGGAGGCAAAGAGGAAGGCACGTCCTCGAATGAAAATAATGCCTCTTTGCACAAAAAAGCATAGCAAACAGATTTGCCAAAATCTAGATCATCAATATCAGATTTGGTGGCAAGTAAACATGCACTTTTCAATTTAATTTCAGAAGCAACACTAGATTGTATAGTATTATTAGGCTGCATTTGTTGCTCAAATTCTTTTGCCACAATCTGATTTTCACTCTTATTTGTCTCCTGTTTTGCTTTATTAGCTCTATTAATATCATCTTTCAAAATGGAATCAGGAGTCATAGGAAGCAAAGTAATATTTTTATCCTTATGAACAAGAGTATACTGATTGTTTCTACCATGGTGAACATAATTTTTATCAAATTGCCATGGTCTACCAAGTAATAAGGAACATGCTTGCATAGGTACCACATCACAATCAACATAATCAGCATATGTAGAGATACTAAAATGCACACGAACAGTACGTGTTACCTTAACCTTGCCGCTGTTGTTGAACCATTGGATGTAGTAAGGATGTGGATGTGGTATTGTGATGAGAGATAGCTTCTCCACCATCTCCATGCTAGCCAAGTTGTTGCAACTCCCTCCATCTATGATCACGCGAACAGAACGTTCCTTCACTACTCCCTTTGTACGGAACAAATGATGCCTCTGATTTTGCTCAGCTTGTGTAACCTGCACACTCAAAACACGTTGAGCAACTAAACATTCATACCTGTCAGCATCTTCAGGAGCCATGTATTGCATCTCATGATCAGAATCGTCTCCACCGTGTTCGTCACATGTAATAAGAGCCAAAGTCTCCTCATCATAGTCACTAGCGGACTCATACCCACCATCCTCACTAACAATCATCACACGTTTAGATGGGCATTCTCTCGCATAATGACCTCCACCCTTACAATGTCGACAAATAATATCATGTGTTTGCCCTGTGGATGCCATGGATGAAGAAGAGCTCTTTGCAGGCCCAGAAGGTGTGCTCTTGGCAGATAGTGGTGACTGTGCCTGCTTTATTGTATCACGGTTGGAGGTGGCAGCCGACGGAGGCGCCTGTGTAGCAGAACGTGTGGAAGTAGATGATGCACGTGGTGTCCATGATGAAGATCGACCTACAGAAAAGTTAGTCCGCGCCAATGCCTGTCGATCCTGCACTTCACGTTCAGCTTTACAAGCAAGATGGAATAAACGAGTGATATTAGTATAGTCCTTATACTCTAGAATCGTCTGAATCTCTCTATTTAATCCACCCATAAAACGTGCAAGCATAGCTTCACTCTCCTCAACAATACCACATCTAATCATGCCAGTTTGTAATTCCTGATAATATTCTTCTACAGAATTGTTTCCCTGTCTTAAGCGCTGCAATTTTTGAAGTATGTCACGTTGATAATATGGTGGAACCCAACAAGTACGCATAGCAGTTTTCAAAGCAGCCCAAGTAGCAGGAATGGGATATAATCTACAATGCTCAGACCACCAAACACATGCAAAACTAGTGAATGCACAAACAGCAGCAGGAACACGTCTCTCCTCGGGATATTGTAAACATGTAAATCGTTGTTCAGTTTCTAACTCCCAAGTAAGATATATATCAGGAACATATCTACCCTCAAATGGTGGAATATTCAATTTTAGTTTAGGGAGATGGTCATGATCTCGTACCTGAGGGTGAGCCCTACCATTTCCATTATTTGCTTGTGGACGACCTGGTGGTTGTTGTGCTGGTGGTGGCACGTAGTTCTGATTTTGATCAACCTCATCCTCGTAATCGCCTGCAAACTCATCCTCCTCCACATCAGCAGGATGAGCCACAGAAGTAGCAACAGTAGCACCAACAGTTTGGCCAGGTGCAAGAGGAAGACGGCTCGCTCGGCGGAGGGCTGTTTCACGATGTGTAGGTAGTCGTTGTTGTTGTTGTTGTTGTTGTTGTTGTTGTTGTTGTTGTTGTTGTTGTTGTTGTTGTTGTTGTTGTTGTTGTTGTTGTTGTTGTAGAGGTGCGTTAGGTGCAGCCGGTGGTGGTGGTGGAAGATGCGCGAGCAATTCATTAAACCTGTTATCGAGCTTTGTTTCGAACGTCTTCTACATGTCATCTATCTTCTCCATGGCCTCTTCAAATCTGTTTAGCACATCTTGCACCTGTCTATTCATCATTTGCTGAAATTTATCATGCAACTCCTTATTCGTCATGTTGTACCAGTCAGTCTCGTCGGCTTGTGATCTTGCCATGGTTAGCAACAATAGAAACACACAAGAATATGATCCTACAGAATACTAACAAGAGGTGGTGGTGGTGTCACAAATCCATCAAGCAAATCTCAAATTCTTACCAGTTCTTACCCAGCAGCAGGCGGTGATCGGCAACCGTTGTAGTCAAAACTCTCAAAAGCTTGGATAGAGCAATTGCCAGGGAGAGTCAAACGCACGATGTAGATGTATGTGGAGCTGGGAAGGCTTATAGTATGGTAGCAAAAAGGGTCAGCAATAATCAATTCAGAGATGCAAAGTTGAATAAACGCTCAACGACGGTACTGTGCTGGTCCTAGGCTAGACCGTGCTAGAGACGCGAGCCTAGAACACTAACAAAATCACGGCGCTGCACGTAAATAAGGGAAAAGCACACTCTGGAACACTTTTTTTTCGCTCCTTTTTTTTGCGCTCCTCTTTTTTTGCGAAAAATCACTATAATGGCAAGTGTCTCAAAACTCTTCCCTCGTCAAACTGATAGGATGGGCACGGATTTTTTTTTCACTTTTTTTTCGGAAATCAGGGCAGCGACGACGAAAAAGTGCGACAAAAAATCACTATGATGGCACGTGGCTCAAAAGACTCAGAAAAGCCTAAAAATAGGATAGGGAAAAAAATTTGCCCGTGAAAATTTTGGCCTAAAAACTGCCCAGGGGTCTCCAGACTTTTTTTTCGAGACCTACGCAGGCAAGGAAACACGAATCGGAATTGAGATTGATCTCAAGAACAAACCTAATATGAGAAGAACTCGGATTGGTGGTGGATATATGGTTGTGGTATATGGCAGCGGTGGTGGTATATGGATACAGATTGGTGGTGGTATATGGATACGGATTGGTGGTGGTATATGGATATGGATTCAGAGCGGTGGCGGATAAGCAAAAGTGGTAGATGGGCGATGGTGCGGCGGCGGCGTGACAACTTATGACCAGAACTCGAAACTCTAAAAGACTAGACTCTAAGACCAGCAACTTGACACGACGATGCAACCGCAAATTCAACAAAGCAAAAACCCTAAAAAGATTATGCAAAGGCTCAGATTGGTTCGGATATGATGAACTAACCCTAATTTTTTTGTGGCTTTTTCGTGGACTGTAGGTATGAAGAACAGACTCGATCTAATCTACGAAAAACTGTAAAATCTCACCGAGCAAACTGGAAATCTGATACCACTTGATAGAGGCAAAGGTGTCCCGATGTTTCGATGAGATTGTGGCTATCGTTTTCTGTGGGAGTCGACCTTGACGATCCGACTACGAACGTGCGAGACGTCGCGCCTTAGCAATCGCTAAACCAACTTCCGAGTGTTATTGACCACGCCGGAGCACGATCAACCTGACCACGAGGGTCTGTTTCCTGCAAGCAAACGAAGAACAAGCAAGAAACTGAGATTGCAATCTGGATATTGCGAATATAAGATGAAAGCTTTATTGATCAATGTGGGGTTCTTTGACGTCTTGGTCTGGTCGTTGGACACAAACGAAGTACGCGAAGTTGCAGCTATGGCGAACTTTTAATCTAAACAAAACCCCAAAGTCTAAACGACGCCCTAAGGGCTGTATATATGGAGGAAGAGGGGGGAATTTCGTGGCCCTTGAGGGTGGGGTCCGAAACCAACCCTAACTCTTGTTTCCCCACACATACGGACTCTAAAAATAGCCTATACTTAAGTATTTCGAAATTACATGGGCCTGGCCCATTAATAAGGTGACGCAGCACCTAGAATAGCCTATGGACGTATATTATGAAGTGGCATCTTGTATATTTCGTCCAAGGCTTCATGCACTTCTTATGGCGGCTTCAAAGTCCTGAAATCATCACTTGTAACTCCGTTCTTGATCCCCTTGCGCATGCCATCAACTCCATGCGTGTTCTTGCTCCAATGTTCATCCTTCTCCAAGCTAGGCCCTTCATTTGTAAGCAAAACAAATGTATCCAATTTAGGCAGCATCATAATCTCATGAACATTAGAATCATTACCAAGAAACGAAAGTACCTGGTAATTTAATTAGCGTGCGCGAGCTCTAGTAATTGGCCCAGTATATGTAACAGTAGGGGCTGTGGGTGTAACGATGGTATTGATATCCTCATCAAGCCCGGACTTCCGGCGCCTCCGGAAGCCCCGGACATCCGGCCCGACGCCCGGACATCCGGCCTCACCTGCGCGTGAACAGTGAAGGGCCGAAGCCCATGTACCCTTTCGCCCCGTAGACTATATATACACCATCCCCTTCATCTTTCTAGGGTTAGTGTTGTGATAGCTCATACTTTGAGATAGAGCTTCGCTCATCCATACGGATCTCCTCCTCGAGAGAGACTGCGGCCCCTCTTCAGAGAAGATCATTGGATTCAAGACCCCCTCTTGGGTGGCCCCATCAAGACCTCCTTCTAGGAGAAGAACCGGTTACTTGTATCGTCCTTTGTTGACCGTGGATCATCGTGTATCTCTTTGTGTTTCGAGGATCTAGCGCATGTGTAATCGAATCTTGTTGGTTGGAGTGATTCTCTCGTGTTTTCCCTCATGAATCCCCCGTGTTCTTCGTGCTTTTCTTTGGGATCCGCTCCTTTCGTGAAAGATCGGCCATCTAGGGTTCCACCCTACATCATCTTTGGTATCAGAGCCACGTTGATCACGATTTCGGAGCCCCTCTCTGTGTTTTCTAGCCTGATTTTGTTGTTTTTTGTCCTAATCCAAAAATTGCCCCACAAAAATAGCCCCAAATTTTTTTTTGTGATTTGTTGGTGTGATGACGTTTTGTTGGATTTGATCCGCGGATTTCGTGTGTTGCAGGTAGATTTGGCATTCCCCCACCTTTCCCCCAATTCCCATCCACCAAATCGTCCCAATTTTGCTCGCAATTGACCTCTCCACGCAGTGTTCTTCCAAAAAGTCCTCGGATCACGAGCCCGGACATCCGGCCATCACCCCCGGACATCCGGCCCCTGGCAGCAAAACCCCCCATCCACCATACTTTTCCCGCCCAACCCTCGCCAAATTTTGTTCCGGTGCCACTTACACTTCCGCATAACTCCACCACTTCCGCATAGCACACCATAGCCTTTCCCGCTACCACCTCCAACAATTTTGCCAAATTTTGTTTTGAGAATTTGAGTTGTGGTTTCCGTGTCCTTTTGTGTTTCGGCTATCTAGGCACGGTTCAACATCAACATCACTTGGGTATCACCTTCACCTTCGATATCACCTTGGTATCGTGATATCATCATACTCTTTTGCAATTGCATTGATAACCCCATGGCCTTACTTTTGCGTCACTTCCCCATCGAGACTAGCCATTGAGTATTGCCGGCAACGTGACTTGTGCACATTAGTGTTCATACTTACCATAGCATACATACTATCATCGTGTTGCATATCTAGGTATCTTCACTTGTGTCACAAAGTTGTTGTCGCATACACATTTGCTATCTTGGTTCATGAAGCATTGCATGAGAAAAGAGCTCAAACATCAAAGAGCCAAACAAGCTTTTAAGCAAACGAGGAAAGATAAGCAAAGAGCTTATAAGCAAGAACCATAGCATCATACAACATTAAGATTGTCATACTCGATCATCTTGGATCAAAGCATAGGAACATCATACATATAGCATACGTGGGATATAAGTCGTTGCATTTTTGCTTAGTAGGTTGTGCCAAGTTCGTATCCGCCTATTGTGCAATCGTGCTAGCGCTCTCTAGTGTTGTGCAACAAGAGCATCTTGGTGAATTCCACATTTTGGCTCATCCTTGGTTGCATAACCCCATCTTATCTATTTGCGTGTGTGTTTCCGTTTACCATATCTTGCTATTGGTCTACTTGTTACATTTGCAAATTTGTGAATCTTTTCCAACATTATTGAGTCTCACTTACAATTGCATTAAATTTTGTGCCACCATCCTAACCGAGCCCCACCATAAGCTTTTACTTGTGTAGGTGTGAGAACCGACAAGAATTGGTACCAATTGTGCTATTTCCTTGTTACACATTGGAGTCATCTTTGATCCATTGTCAACATCGGTCAAGGTACATTTCATATTGGTTCTTCCCTTTCTTCCACTCACACTTGTCTTGGAGTGATGGATAGGACAAGTACTTCTACCAACCCATCTTCATGGAGCAAGACGATGACATGACCTCCTTCGTCACCAAGAGCCACCTCTTTGGTGCACAACGTGCTTTGCATCAAGAACAACAAGCTATGAGTGAACGCATCGACAACCTTGCCGCTGACTTGTGACTTTCCGAGCAACGTACAAGGGACTACTTTGACAACAAGCTCGACGATCACAAGCACGAGAATGACGCAAGAATGGACGAGATTCGAGCTTTGTTGCTTCGTTCGTCTCCATCGACTTCGTCAAGAAGGAGCCGTTCAAGTCGACACTCCAACGACATCATCTCCGGTTCAAGTACACCGACATCGAACACTCTTCGACGAGCCGCGCGCAACGAGCGTCCAGCAAACATCAATCCACTTCGCGATACCGACTCGCAAGAACATCGACGACGTCAAGCCGACGAAGCCTTTGCGCTAGCCCAAGAACGGCATCGCCAACGTCAACGTGAACAAGAGGAGCGAGCGCGACAACATCAAGATGCACATGACGCCGAGGCGGAACGCCAACAACAACAACTACGTGAAGCTCAAGCCCTTGAAGCGCAATGAGCCCTTAATGCATCAAGTCGTGCCGTAGCCGACCATGGCCGACAAGCTCGACTACATCAAGAAGCACTTCGCGATGAAGCTCAAGAAAGAACTTACCAAAGACGTGTGAGTCAACAAGCTCCTCGTCAAGATAGACAAGCGCCTCGTCAAGATCGACATGCTCCCCCTCAAGTTCACCAAGAGCTTGCAAACAATGGGCATCCTCCATGGCAAGAGCAACACGAGGTTGACAACCCTTCGCGTCAAGAGTACCACGAGTTGGACAATCATCTACAACATGGGCGTCATCATCCCCGACCCCCACATAATGAAGAGCAACGCTATGGCAAGCTCAAGTTCACCATGCCCAAGTTCAATGGAAGCAACAATCCGGAAGAATACCTTTCATGGGCATTGAAGGTTGACAAGATCTTTTGTTTGCACAATTATGAAGAAGAGAAGAAGATCGCGATGGCATCCCTTGAGTTCCAAGATTACGTCCTCATTTGGTGGGAACAAGTCATTGAGCGCCGCGAGGCAAGAGGAGAACCACCCATCACCACTTGGAGACAAATGAAGGATGTTATGAGAGCACGCTTTGTGCCTACCTACTACAACCGCGACCTCTTCAAGAAACTTCAACAACTCAAACAAGGAACCAAGAGCGTTGAAGAGTACTACAAGGAAATGGAGATTGCCATGATATGAGCCAACGTCAACGAAGATGATGAGCAAACCATGGCACGGTTCTTGAATGGACTCAATCATCCCATCAAGAAGATCGCCGACTTCCAACCATACTCGAACCTCACCGAGTTAGTGCATCAAGCCACGAAAGCGGAACGGCAAGTACAAGACGACTTCAAGTACGCCAAGTTCTCATCCAAGTCCTATGGCCTCTCCAACAATCAAGCTTCGACGACTCCAACCATTTCTACTTCAACCAAGCCTTCTACAACCAACGGCGACAAGTCAAGTTACAAGAAAGCTTCGACAAGCTCAAGTCGTCCTCCTACTACAAGCAACTTCAAGAAAGCTCCATTATCATCTACTCCACCCGATGAGACCGTCAGACGAGTTCTATCAAATGTTTCACATGCGGCGGCCGAGGCCATAAGTCCTTCGAGTGCACAAACAAGCGCACAATGATCCTCAACGACGACGGAACCTATGACTCCATGAGCGAAGGAGAAATGGAAGCCCTTGAGCAAGTGGCCATGCACCGACAAGTGAACAATGAAGATGAAGATGACCAAGTCTTTTGTGATGAAGATTCAAGTCCCGCTCTTGTTGTCTCCAAGGTCTTGACTCTTCAACATCAACAAGACGAAGATCAAAGATGCCATATCTTCCACACAAAAGCCGGCATCAATGGACGCTCCGTCAAGGTCATCATCGATGGAGGTAGTTGCCACAACTTAGCAAGTGAAGAACTTTGCTCCAAGCTCCAATTGGTCAAGATGAAGCACCCGCACCCCTACAAGGTTCAATGGCTAAGCGACACCGGCACCATACAAGTCGAGCATAGAGTACAAGTCTCTTTCAAGATTGGCACCTATGAAGACACATTGGAATGTGACGTACTTCCGATGACCGTTTGCCACCTCCTCCTTGGACGGCCATGGAAATTTGACCGCGGTGTCCTTCACAATGGGTGTACAAATCATTATAGCTTCAAGATGAAAGGGAAAGAGTTCGTGCTACGTCCTATGTCTCCAAGCCAAGTGCTCGCCAACAAGCAAGCCACCCATCGTGGAGAGAATAGTGAGAGAGTGAGCCACCAAAAAGAGAGTGAGCGCCACAAGCCCAAATTGAGTGCCTCCACGATGTGCGACAAGAAAAACTTAGTTCTCTTGCCACCAAACGTGAGATGAGAGATGATAGAGGCAAAGGTGTCCCGATGTTTCGATGAGATGGTGGCTATCATTTTCTGTGGGAGTCGACCTTGACGATCCGACTACGAACGTGCAAGACGTCGCGCCTTAGCAATCGCTAAACCAACTTCCGAGGGTTATTGACCACGCCGGAGCACGATCAACCTGACCATGAGGGTCTGTTTCCTGCAAGCAAACAAAGAACAAGCAAGAAACTGAGATTGCAATCTGGATATTGCGAATATAAGATGAAAGCTTTATTGATCAAGGTGGGGTTTTGTGACGTCTTGGTCTGGTCGTTGGACACAAACGAAGTACGAGAAGTTGCAGCTATGGCGAACTTTTAATCTAAACAAAACCCAAAGTCTAAACGACGCCCTAAGGGCTGTATATATGGAGGAAGAGGGGGGAATTTCGTGGCCCTTGAGGGTGGGGTCCGAAACCAACCCTAACTCTTGTTTCCCCACACATACGGACTCTAAAAATAGCCTATACTTAAGTATTTCGAAATTACATAGGCCTGGCCCATTAATAAGGTGACGCAGCACCTAGAATAGCCTATGGACGAATATTATGAAGTGGCATCTTGTATATTTCGTCCAAGGCTTCATGAACTCCTTATGGCGGCTTCAAAGTCCTGAAATCATCACTTGTAACTCTGTTCTTGATCCCCTTGCGCATGCCATCAACTCCATGCGTGTTCTTGCTCCAATGTTCATCCTTCTCCAAGCTAGGCCCCTCATTTGTAAGCAAAACAAATGTATCCAATTTAGGCAGCATCATAATCTCATGAACATTAGAATCATTACTGAGAAACGAAAGTACCTGGTAATTTAATTGGCGTGCGCGAGCTCTAGTAATTGGTCCAGTATATGTAACAGTAGGGGCTGTGGGTGTAACAATGGTATTGATGTCCTCATCATCCTCCCCTTCTTGAAATGAAGTCGTCCTCGACGGAAGCTCATCTTCCTCACCGAAATAAGGCTTCAAATCTGCAATGTTGAAAGTGGGACTAACCCCAAAATCTGCAGGTAGCTCAAGTTTATATGCCACAATCTGATTTTCACTCTTATTTTTCTCCTGTTTTGCTTTATTAGCTCTATTAGTATCATCTTTCAAAATGGAATCAGGAGTCATAGGAAGCAAAGTAATATTCTTATCCTTATGAACAAGAGTATACTGATTGTTTCTACCATGATGAACAGAATTTTTATCAAATTGCCATGGTCTACCAAGTAATAAGGAACATGCTTGCATTGGTACCACATCACAATCAACATAATCAGGATTTGTAGAGATACTAAAATGCACACGAACAGTACGTGTTACCTCAACCTTGCCGCTGTTGTTGAACCATTGGATGTAGTAAGGATGTGGATGTGGTCTTGTGGTGAGAGATAGCTTCTCCACAATCTCCATGCTAGCCAAGTTGTTGCAACTCCCTCCATCTATGATCACGTGAACAGAACGTTCCTTCACAACTCCCTTTGTATGGAACAAATTATGCCTCTGATTTTGCTCAGCTTGTGTAACCTGCACACTCAAAACACATTGAGCAACTAAACATTCATACCTGTCAGCATCTTCAGGAGCCATGTATTGCGTCTCATGATCAGAATCGTCTCCACCGTGTTCGTCACGTGTAATAAGAGCCAAAGTCTCCTCATCATAGTCACTAGCGGACTCATACCCACCATCCTCAGTAACAATCATCACACGTTTAGATGGGCATTCTCTCGCATAATGACCTCCACCCTTGCAACGTCGACAAATAATATCATGTGTTTGCCCTATGGATGCCATGGAAGAAGAGCTCTTTGCAGGCCCAGAAGGTGTGCTCTTGGCAGATAGTGGTGATTGTGCCTGCTTTATTGTATCATAGTTGGAGGTGGCAGCCGACGGAGGCACCGGTGTAGCAGAACGTGTGGAAGTAGATGATGCATGTGGTGTCCATGATGAAGGTCGACCTGCAGAAAAGTTAGTCCGTGCCAATGCCTGTCGATCCTGCACTTCACGTTCAGCTTTACAAGCAAGATGGAATAAACGAGTGATATTAGTATAGTCCTTATACTCTAGAATCGTCTGAATCTCTCTATTTAATCCACCCATAAAACGTGCAAGCATAGCTTCATTCTCCTCAACAATACCACATCTAATCATGCCAGTTTGTAATTCCTGATAATATTCTTCTATAGAATTTTTTCCCTGTCTTAAGCGCTGCAATTTGTGAAGTAATTCACGTTGATAATATGGTGGAACCCAACGAGCAGGCATAGCAGTTTTCAAAGCAGCCCAAGTAGCAGGAATAGGATATAATCTACAGTGCTCAGACCACCAAACACATGCAAAACTAGTGAATGCACAAATAGCAGCAGGAACACGTCTCTCCTCGGGATATTGTAAACATGTAAATCGTTGTTCAGTTTCTAACTCCCAAGTAAGGTATATATCAGGAACATATCTACCCTCAAATGGTGGAATATTCAATTTTAGTTTAGGGAGATGGTCATGATCTTGTACCTGAGGGTGAGCCCTACCATTGCCATTATTTGCATGTGGACGACCTGGTGGTTGCTGTGCTGGTGGTGGCACGTAGTTCTGATTTTGATCAACCTCATCCTCATAATCTCCGGCAAAATCATCCTCCTCCACATCAGCAGCAGCAACCACAGAAGTATCAACAGCAGCACCAACAGTTTGGCCAGGTGCAAGAGGGAGACGGCTCGCTCGGCGGAGGGCTGTTTCACGATGTGTAGGTAGACGTTGTTGTTGTTGTTGTTGTAGAGGTGCGTTCGGTGCAGCCGGTGGTGGTGGTGGAAGACGCGCGAGCAATTCATTAAACCTGTTATCGAGCTTTGTTTCGAACGTATTCTCCATATCATCTATCTTCTCCATGGCATCTTCAAATCTGTTTAGCACATCTTGCACCTGTCCATTCATCATTTGCTGAAATTTATTATGCAACTCCTTATTCGTCATGTTCTCCCAGTCAGTCTCGTCGGCTTGTGATCCTGCCATGGTTAGCAGCAATAGAAACACACAAGAATATGATCCTACAGACTACTAACAAGTGATGGTGGTGGCGGGTGTCACAAATCCGTCAAGCAAATCTCAAATTCTTACCAGTTCTTACCCAGCAGCAGGCGGTGATCGGCAACCGTTGTAGTCAAAACTCTCAAAAGCTTGGATAGAGCGATTGCTAGGGAGAGTCAAACGCACGACGTAGATGTATGTGGAGCTGGGAAGGCTTATAGTATGGTAGCAAAAAGGGTCAGCAATAATCAATTCAGAGATGCAAAGTTGAATAAACGCTCAACAACGGTACTGTGCTGGTCCTAGGCTAGACCGTGCTAGAGACGCGAGCCTAGAACACTAACAAAATCACGGCGCTGCACGTAAATAAGGAAAAAGCACACTCTAGAACTTTTTTTTCGCTCTTTTTTTGCGCTCCTTTTTTTTGCGAAAAATCACTATAATGACGAGTGTCTCAAAACTCTTCCCTCGTCAAACTGGTACGATGGCACGAAATTTTTTTTTTCACTTTTTTTTCGGAAATCAGGGCAGCGACGACGAAAAAGTGCGACAAAAAAACACTATGATGGCACGTGGCTCAAAAGACTCAGAAAAACCTAAAAATAGGATAGGGAAAAAAATTGCCGGTGAAAATTTTGGCCTCAAAACTGCCCGGGGGTCTCCAGACTCTTTTTTTTCCGAGACCTACGCAGGCAAGGAAACACGAATCGGAATTGATATTGATCTCAAGAACAAACCTAATATGAGAAGAACTCGGATTGGTGGTGGATATATGGTTGTGGTATATGGCAGCGGTGGTGGTATATGGTAGCGGTGGTGGTATATGGATACAGATTGGTGGTGGTATATGGATACGGATTGGTGGTGGTATATGGATATGGATTCAGTGCGGTGGCGGATAAGCAAAAGTGGTAGATGGGCGATGGTGCGGCGGCGGCGTGACAACTTATGACCAGAACTCGAAACTCTAAAAGACTAGACTCTAAGACTAGCAACTTGACACGACGATGCAACCGCAAATTCAACAAAGCAAAAACCCTAAAAAGATTATGCAAAGGCTTAGATTGGTTCGGATATGATGAACTAACCCTAATTTTTTTGTGGCTTTTTCGTGGACTGTAGGTATGAAGAACAGACTCGATCTAATCTATGAAAAGCTGTAAAATCTCACCGAGCAACCTGGAAATCTGATACCACTTGATAGAGGCTAAGGTGTCCTGATGTTTCGGTGAGATGGTGGCTATCGTTTTCTGTGGGAGTCGACCTTGACGATCCGACTACGAACGTGCAAGACGTCGCGCCTTAGCAATCGCTAAACCAACTTCCGAGGGTTATTGACCACGCCGGAGCACGATCAACCTGACCACGAGGGTCTGTTTCCTGCAAGCAAATGTAGAACAAGCAAGAAACTGAGATTGCAATCTGGATATTGCGAATATAAGATGAAAGCTTTATTGATCAAGGTGGGGTTCTGTGACGTCTTGGTCTGGTCGTTGGACACAAACGAAGTACGAGAAGTTGCAGCTATGGCGAACTTTTAATCTAAACAAAACCCAAAGTCTAAACGACGCCCTAAGGGCTGTATATATGGAGGAAGAGGGGGGAATTTCGTGGCCCTTGAGGGTGGGGTCCGAAACCAACCCGAACTTTTGTTTCCCCACACATACGGACTCTAAAAATAGCCTATACTTAAGTATTTCGAAATTACATGGGCCTGGACCATTAATAAGGTGACGCAGCACCTAGAATAGGCTATGGACGAATATTATGAAGTGGCATCTTGTATATTTCGTCCAAGGCTTCATGCACTCCTTATGGTGGCTTCAAAGTCCTGAAATCATCACTTGTAACTCTGTTCTTGATCCCCTTGCGCATGCCATCAACTCCATGCGTGTTCTTGCTCCAATGTTCATCCTTCTCCAAGCTAGGCCCTTCATTTGTAAGCAAAACAAATGTATCCAATTTAGGCAGCATCATAATCTCATGAACATTAGAATCATTACCAAGAAACGAAAGTACCTGGTAATTTAATTGGCGTGCGCGAGCTCTAGTAATTGGTCCAGTATATGTAATAGTAGGGGCTGTGGGTGTAACAATGGTATAGATGTCCTCATCACAGGTTGCTCGGTGAAATTTTACAGTTTTTTGTAGATTAGATCGAGTCTGTTCTTCATACCTACAGTCCACGAAAAAGCCACACAAAAAATTAGGGTTAGTTCATCATATCCGAACCAATCTGAGCCTCTGCATAATCTTTTTAGGGTTTTTGCTTTGTTGAATTTGCGGTTGCATCGTCGTGTCAAGTTGCTGGTCTTAGAGTCTAGTCTTTTAGAGTTTCGAGTTCTGGTCATAAGTTGTCACGCCGACGTCGCACCATCGCCCATCTACCACTTTTGCTTATCCGCCACCGCTCTGAATCCATATCCATATACCACCACCAATCCGCTACCATATACCACCACCACTGCCATATACCACAACCATATATCCACCACCAATCCGAGTTCTTCTCATATTAGGTTTGTTCTTGAGATCAATCTCAATTCCGATTCGTGTTTCCTTGCCTGCGTAGGTCTCGGAAAAAAAACGAGTCTAGAGACCACCGGGCAGTTTTTAGGCCAAAATTTTCACGGGCAAATTTTTTTCCCTATCCTATTTTTAGGTTTTTCTGAGTCTTTTGAGCCACGTGCCATCATAGTGATTTTTTGTCGCACTTTTTCGTCGTCGCTGCCCTGATTTTCGAAAAAAAAGTGAAAAAAAAATTCATGCCATCCTACCAGTTTGACGAGGGAAGAGTTTTGAGACACTCGCCATTATAGTGATTTTTCGTAAAAAAAAAAGAGGAGCGCAAAAAAAAGAGCGCAAAAAAGAGCGAAAAAAAAGTTCCAGAGTGTGCTTTTCCCTTATTTATGTGTAGCACCGTGATTTTGTTAGTGTTCTAGGCTCGCGTCTCTAGCACGGTCTAGCCTAGGACCAGCACAGTACCGTCGTTGAGCGTTTATTCAACTTTGCATCTCTGAATTGATTATTGCTGACCCTTTTTGCTACCGTACTATAAGACTTCCCAGCTCCACGTACATCTACGTCGTGCGTTTGACTCTCCCTGGCAATCGCTCTATCCAAGCTTTTGAGAGTTTTGACTACAACGGTTGCCGATCACCGCCTGCTGCTGGGTAAGAACTGGTAAGAATTTGAGATTTGCTTGACGGATTTGTGACACCCGCCACCACCATCACATGTTAGTAGTCTGTAGGATCATATTCTTGTGTGTTTCTATTGCTGCTAACCATGGCAGGATCACAAGCCGACGAGACTGACTGGGAGAACATGACGAATAAGGAGTTGCATGATAAATTTTAGCAAATGATGAATGGACAGGTGCAAGATGTGCGAAACAGATTTGAAGAGGCCATGGAGAAGATAGCTGACATGTAGAAGACGTTCGAAACAAAGCTCGATAACAGGTTTAATGAATTGCTCGCGCGTCTTCCACCACCACCACCGGCTGCATCTAACGCACCTCTACAACAACAACGACTACCTACACATCGTGAAACAGCCCTCCGCCGAGCAAGCCGTCTCCCTCTTGCACCTGGCCAAACTGTTGGTGCTGCTGTTGATACTTCTATGGCTCCTGCTGCTGATGCGGAGGAGGATGATTTTGCCGGCGATTACGAGGATGAGGTTGATCAAAATCAGAACTACGTGCCACCACCAGCACAGCAACCACCAGGTCGTCCACATGCAAATAATGGCAATGGTAGGGCTCACCCTCAGGTACGTGATCATGACCATCTCCCTAAACTAAAATTGAATATTCCACCATTTGAGGGTAGATATGTTCCTGATATATATCTTACTTGGGAGTTAGAAACTGAACAACGACTTACATGTTTACAATATCCCGAGGAGAGACGTGTTCCTGCTGCTGTTTGTGCATTCACTAGTTTTGCATGTGTTTGGTGGTCTGAGCATTGTAGATTATATCCTATTCCGGCTACTTGGGCTGCTTTGAAAACTGCTATGCGTACTCGTTGGGTTCCACCATATTATCAACGTGAATTACTTCAAAAATTGCAGCGCTTAAGACAGGGAAAAAATTCTGTAGAAGAATATTATCAGGAATTACAAACTGGCATGATTAGATGTGGTATTGTTGAGGAGAATGAAGCTATGCTTGCACGTTTTATGGGTGGATTAAATAGAGAGATTCAGACGATTCTAGAGTATAAGGACTATACTAATATCACTCGTTTATTCCATCTTGCTTGTAAAGCTGAACGTGAAGTGCAGGATCGACAGGCATTGGCGCGGACTAACTTTTCTGCAGGTCGACCTTCATCATGGACACCACGTGCATCATCTACTTCCACACGTTCTGCTACACCGGCGCCTCCTTCGGCTGCCACCTCCAACTGTGATACAATAAAGCAGGCACAATCACCACTATCTGCCAAGAGCACACCTTCTGGGCCTACAAAGAGCTCTTCTTCATCCATGGCATCCACAGGGCAAACACATGATATTATTTGTCGATGTAGCAAGGGTGGAGGTCATTATGCGAGAGAATGCCCATCTAAACGTGTGATGATTGTTAATGAGGATGGTGGGTATGAGTCCGCTAGTGACTATAATGAGGAGACTTTGGCTCTTATTACACGTGACGAACACGGTGGAGACGATTCTGATCATGAGACGCAATACATGGCTCCTGAAGATGCTGACAGATATGAATGTTTAGTTGCCCAACGTGTTTTGAGTGTGCAGGTTACACAAGCTGAGCAAAATCAGAGGCATAATTTGTTCCATACAAAGGGAGTTGTGAAGGAACGTTCTATTCGCGAGATCATAGATGGAGGGAGTTGCAACAACTTGGCTAGCATGAAGATGGTGGAGAAGCTATCTCTCACCACAAGACCACATCCACATCCTTACTACATCCAATGGTTCAACAACAACGGCAAGGTTAAGGTAACACGTACTGTTCGTGTGCATTTTAGTATCTCTACATATGCTGATTATGTTGATTGTGATGTGGTACCTATGCAAGCATGTTCCTTATTACTTGGTAGACCATGGCAATTTGATAAAAATTCTATTCACCATGGTAGAAACAATCGGTATACTCTTGTTCATAAGGATAAGAGTATTACTTTGCTTCCTATGACTCCTGATTCCATTTTGAAAGATGATATTAATAGAGCTAATAAAGCAAAACAGGAGAAAAATAAGAGTGAAAATCAGATTGTGGCAAAATAATTTGAGCAACAAATGCAGTCTAATAATAATAAACAATCTAGTGTTGCTTCTGAAATTAAATTGAAAAGTGCATGTTTACTTGCCACCAAATCTGATATTGATGATCTAGATTTTAGCAAATCTGTTTGCTATGCTTTTGTGTGCAAATAGGCATTATTTTCATTCGAGGACGTGCCTTCCTCTTTGCCTCCTGCTGTCACTAACATTTTGCAGGAGTTTGCTGACGTCTTTCCACAAGACGTGCCACCGGGATTACCACCTATTCGAGGGATTGAGCATCAAATTGACTTAATTCCCGGTGCATCATTACCCAACCATGCACCATACCGTACCAATCCAGAGGAGACGAAGGAGATTATGCATCAAGTACAAGAACTGCTCGACAAAGGTTATATACGCGAATCCCTTAGTCCTTGTGCTGTTCCTATCATTTTAGTGCCAAAAAAGGATGGTACGTCGCGTATGTGCGTTGATTGTAGAGGCATTAATAATATTACTATTCGTTATCGTCATCCTATTCCTAGGCTAGATGATATGCTTGATGAATTGAGTGGTTCTACAATATTCTCCAAAGTTGATTTACGTAGTGGATACCATCAAATTCGTATGAAATTGGGAGATGAATGGAAAACAACATTTAAAACTAAGTTTGGATTATATGAGTGGTTAGTCATGCCTTTTGGGTTAACTAATGCACCTAGTACTTTCATGAGGTTAATGAACGAAGTTTTACGTGCTTTCATTGGACGATTTGTGGTAGTTTACTTTGATGACATATTGATTTACAGCAAATCTTTGGAGGAACATTTGGAACATTTACGTGCTGTTTTTATTGCTCTACGTGATGCACGTTTGTTTGGTAACCTTGGAAAGTGCACCTTTTGCACCGACCGAGTATCTTTTCTTGGCTATGTTGTTACTCCACAGGGAATTGAAGTTGATAAAGCCAAGATTGAAGCTATTGAGAGTTGGCCGCATCCCAAAACGGTCACACAAGTGCGGAGTTTCCTTGGCCTCGCTGGTTTCTATAGGCGTTTTGTGAGAGATTTCAGCACCATTGCTGCACCTCTCAACGAGCTTACAAAGAAGGATGTGCCTTTTGTTTGGGGTACCGCATAGGAAGAAGCCTTCACGGTATTGAAAGATAAGTTGACACATGCTCCTTTACTCCAACTTCCTAATTTTAATAAGACTTTTGAGCTTGAATGTGATGCTAGTGGAATTGGATTAGGAGATGTGTTATTACAAGATGGAAAACCTGTTGCATACTTTTCTGAAAAATTGAGTGGGCCTAGTCTGAACTATTCTACTTATGATAAAGAATTATATGGTCTTGTTCGGACCTTAGAAACATGGGAACATTATTTATGGCCCAAGGAATTTGTTATACATTCTGATCATAAATATTTGAAACACATTAAAAGTCAAGCAAAACTGAACCGTAGACATGCTAAATGGGTTGAATTCATTGAGACTTTCCCTTATGTCATTAAACACAAGAAGGGTAAAGAAAATATTATTGCTGATGCCTTGTCTCGTCGTTATACTATGCTTTCACAACTTGACTTTAAAATATTTGGTTTGGAGACCATCAGAGATCAATATGTTCATGATGCTGAATTTAAAGATGTATTGCAGAATTGTAAGGAAGGGAGAACTTGGAACAAGTTCGTTCTTAACGATGGATTTGTGTTTCGTGCTAACAAGCTATGCATTCCAGCTAGCTCCGTTCGTCTTTTGTCGTTGCAGGAGGCGCATGGAGGAGGATTAATGGGACACTTTGGCGTCAAGAAAACGGAGGATATACTTGCTACACATTTCTTTTGGCCAAAGATGAGACGGGATGTTGAGCGATTATTTGCTCGCTGCATTACATGTCAAAGAGCTAAGTCACGACTCAATCCTCATGGTTTATATATGCCTTTGCCTGTACCTAGTGTTCCTTGGGAGGATATATCTATGGACTTTGTTTTAGGTTTTCCTCGAACAAAGAAGGGGAGGGATAGCATATTTGTTGTCGTGGATAGAATCTCGAAAATGGCACACTTTATACCATGTCATAAAAGCGATGATGCTGTTAATGTTGCTGATTTGTTCTTTCGTGAAATTATTCGCTTACATGGTGTGCCAAATACAATTGTTTCAGATCATGATACTAAATTTCTTAGCCACTTTTGGAGATGTTTATGGGCTAAGTTGGGGACTAGGCTGCTTTTTAGTACTACTTGTCACCCCCAAACTGATGGACAAACTGAAGTAGTCAATAGAACATTATCTACTATGCTTAGGGCTGTTTTGAAGAATAACAAGAAAATGTGGGAAGAATGCTTGCCTCATATTGAATTTGCTTATAATCGTTCATTGCATTCTACTACTAAGATGTGCCCTTTTGAAATTGTGTATGGTTTCCTACCTCGTGCACCTATTGATTTGTTGCCTCTTCCATCTTCGGAGAAGGTTAATTTTGATGCTAAAGAACGTTCTGAATTGATTTTAAAAATGCATGAGTTAACTAAGGAAAACATTGAGCGTATGAATGCTAAATATAAACTTGCTGGAGATAAGGGTAGAAAACATGTTGTGTTTGCACCTGGAGATCTTGTTTGGTTACATTTGCGTAAAGATAGATTTCCTAATCTGCGCAAATCAAAGCTAATGCCACGTGCTGATGGTCCTTTTAAGGTGTTAGAGAAAATAAATGATAATGCATATAAACTTGAGCTACCTGCAGATTTTGGGGTTAGTCCCACTTTTAACATTGCAGATTTGAAGCCTTATTTTGGTGAGGAAGATCAGCTTCCGTCAAGGACGACTTCATTTCAAGAAGGGGAGGCTGATGAGGACATCAATACCATTGTTACACCCACAGCCCCTACTGTTACATATACTGGACCAATTACTAGAGCTCGCGCACGCCAATTAAATTACCAGGTACTTTCGTTTCTTGGTAATGATTCTAATGTTCATGAGATTATGATGCTGCCTAAATTGGATACATTTGTTTTGCTTACAAATGAAGGGCCTAGCTTGGAGAAGGATGAACATTGGAGCAAGAACACGCATGGAGTTGATGGCATGCGCAAGGGGATCAAGAACGGAGTTACAAGTGATGATTTCAGGACATTGAAGCCGCCATAAGGAGTGCATGAAGCCTTGGACGAAATATACGAGATGCCACTTCATAATATTCGTCCATAGGCTATTCTAGGTGCTGCGTCACCTTATTAATGGGTCAAGCCCATGTAATTTCGAAATACTTAAGTATAGGCTATTTTTAGAGTCCGTATGTGTGGGGAAACAAGAGTTAGGGTTGGTTTCGGACCCCACCCTCAAGGGCCATGAAATTCCCCCATCTTCCTCCATATATACAGCCCTTAGGGCGTCGTTTAGACTTTGGGTTTTGTTTAGATTAAAAGTTCGCCATAGCTGCAACTTCTCGTACTTCGTTTGTGTCCAACGACCAGACCAAGACGTCATAGAACCCCACCTTGATCAATAAAGCTTTCATCTTATATTCGCAATATCCAGATTGCAATCTCAGTTTCTTGCTTGTTCTTCGTTTGTTTGCAGGAAACAGACCCTCGTGGTCAGGTTGATCGTGCTCCGGCGTGGTCAATAACCCTCGGAAGTTGGTTTAGCGATTGCTAAGGCGCGACGTCTTGCACGTTCGTAGTCGGATCGTCAAGGTCGACTCCCACAGAAAACGATAGCCACCATCTCATCGAAACATCGGGACACCATTGCCTCTATCATAATATCCCGAGGAGAGACGTGTTCCTGCTGCTGTTTGTGCATTCACTAGTTTTGCATGTGTTTGGTGGTCTGAGCGTTGTAGATTATATCCTATTCCTGCTACTTGGGCTGCTTTGAAAACTGCTATGCGTACTCGTTGGGTTCCACCATATTATCAACGTGAATTACTTCAAAAATTGCAGCGCTTAAGACAGGGAAAAAATTCTGTAGAAGAATATTATCAGGAATAACAAACTGGCATGATTAGATGTGGTATTGTTGAGGAGAATGAAGCTATGCTTGCACGCTTTATGGGTGGATTAAATAGAGAGATTCAGACGATTCTAGAATATATAAGGACTATACTAATATCACTCGTTTATTCCATCTTGCTTGTAAAGCTGAACGTGAACTGCAGGATCGACAGGCATTGGCGCGGACTAACTTTTCTGCAGGTCGACCTTCAGCATGGACACCACGTGCATCATCTACTTCCACACGTTCTGCTACACCGGCGCCTCCGTCGGCTGCCACCTCCAACCGTGATACAATAAAGCAGGCACAATCACCACTATCTGCCAAGAGCACACCTTCTGGGCCTGCAAAGAGCTCTTCATCCATGGCATCCACAGGGCAAACACATGATATTATTTGTCGACGTTGCAAGGGTGGAGGTCATTATGCGAGAGAATGCCCATCTAAACGTGTGATGATTGTTAGTGAGGATGGTGGGTATGAGTCCGCTAGTGACTATGATGAGGAGACTTTGGCTCTTATTACACGTGACGAACACGGTGGAGACGATTCTGATCATGAGACGCAATACATGGCTCCTGAAGATGCTGACAGGTATGAATGTTTAGTTGCTCAACGTGTTTTGAGTGTGCAGGTTACACAAGCTGAGCAAAATCAGAGGCATAATTTGTTCCATACAAAGGGAGTTGTGAAGGAACGTTCTGTTCACGTGATCATAAATGGAGGGAGTTGCAACAACTTGGCTAGCATGGAGATGGTGGAGAAGCTATCTCTCATCACAAGACCACATCCACATCCTTACTACATCCAATGGTTCAACAACAGCGGCAAGGTTAAGGTAACACGTACTGTTTGTGTGCATTTTAGTATCTCTACATATGCTGATTATGTTGATTGTGATGTGGTACCTATGCAAGCATGTTCCTTATTACTTGGTAGACCATGGCAATTTGATAACAATTCTGTTCATCATGGTAGAAACAATCAGTATACTCTTGTTCATAAGGATAAGAATATTACTTTGCTTCCTATGACTCCTGAGTCCATTTTGAAAGATGATATTAATAGAGCTAATAAAGCAAAACAGGAGAAAAATAAGAGTGAAAATCAGATTGTGGCAAAAGAATTTGAGCAACAAATGCAGTCTAATAATAATAAACAATCTAGTGTTGCTTCTGAAATTAAATTGAAAAGCGCATGTTTACTTGCCACCAAATCTGATATTGATGATCTAGATTTTAGCAAATCTGTTTGCTATGCTTTTGTGTGCAAAGAGGCATTATTTTCATTCGAGGACGTGCCTTCCTCTTTGCCTCCTGCTGTCACTAACATTTTGCAGGAGTTCGCTGACGTCTTTCCACAAGACGTGCCACCGGGATTACCACCTATTCGAGGGATTGAGCATCAAATTGACTTAATTCCCGGTGCATCATTACCCAACCGTGCACCATACCGTACCAATCCAGAGCAGACGAAGGAGATTATGCGTCAAGTACAAGAACTGCTCGACAAAGGTTATATACGGGAATCCCTTAGTCCTTGTGTTGTTCCTATCATTTTAGTGCCGAAAAAGGATGGTACGTCGCGTATGTGTGTTGATTGTAGAGGCATTAATAACATTACTATTCGTTATCGTCATCCTATTCCTAGGCTAGATGATATGCTTGATGAATTGAGTGGCTCTACAATATTCTCCAAAATTGATTTGCATAGTGGATACCATCAAATTTGTATGAAATTGGGAGATGAATGGAAAACAGCATTTAAAACTAAGTTTGGATTATATGAGTGGTTAGTCATGCCTTTTGGGTTAACTAATGCACCTAGTACTTTCATGAGGTAAATGAACGAAGTTTTACGTGCTTTCATTGGACGATTTGTGGTAGTTTACTTTGATGACATATTGATTTATAGCAAATCTTTGGAGGAACATTTGGAACATTTACGTGCTGTTTTTATTGCTCTACGTGATGCACGTTTGTTTGGTAACCTTGGAAAGTGCACCTTTTGCACCGACCGAGTATCTTTTCTTGGCTATGTTGTTACTCCACAGGGAATTGAAGTTGATAAAGCCAAGATTGAAGCTATTGAGAGTTGGCTGCAGCCCAAAACGGTCACACAAGTGAGGAGTTTCCTTGGCCTCGCTGGTTTCTATAGGCGTTTTGTGAGAGATTTCAGCACCATTGCTGCACCTCTCAACGAGCTTACAAAGAAGGATGTGCCTTTTGTTTGGGGTACCGCACAGGAAGAAGCCTTCACGGTATTGAAAGATAAGTTGACACATGCTCCTTTACTCCAACTTCCTAATTTCAATAAGACTTTTGAGCTTGAATGTGATGCTAGTGGAATTGGATTAGGAGTTGTGTTATTACAAGACGGCAAACCTGTTGCATACTTTTCTGAAAAATTGAGTGGGCCTAGTCTGAACTATTCTACTTATGATAAAGAATTATATGCTCTTGTTCGGACCTTAGAAACATGGCAACATTATTTATGGCCCAAGGAATTTGTTATACATTCTGATCATGAATCTTTGAAACACACTAAAAGTCAAGCAAAACTGAACCGTAGACATGCTAAATGGGTTGAATTCATTGAGACTTTCCCTTATGTCATTAAACACAAGAAGGGTAAAGAAAATGTTATTGCTGATGCATTGTCTCGTCGTTATACTATGCTTTCACAACTTGACTTCAAAATATTTGGTTTGGAGACCATCAAAGATCAATATGTTCATGATGCTGAATTTAAAGATGTATTGCAGAATTGTAAGGAAGGGAGAACTTGGAACAAGTTCGTTCTCAACGATGGCTTTGTGTTTCGTGCTAACAAGCTATGCATTCCAGCTAGCTCCGTTCGTCTTTTGTTGTTGCAGGAGGCGCATGGAGGAGGATTAATGGGACACTTTGGCATCAAGAAGACGGAGGATATACTTGCTACACATTTCTTTTGGCCAAAGATGAGACGGGATGTTGAGCGTTTTGTTGCTCGCTGCACTACATGTCAAAGAGCTAAGTCACGACTAAATCCTCATGGTTTATATATGCCTTTGCCTGTACCTAGTGTTCCTTGGGAGGATATATCTATGGATTTTGTTTTAGGTTTACCTCGAACAAAGAAGGGGACATATAGCATATTTGTTGTCGTGGATAGGTTCTCGAAAATGGCACACTTTATACCATGTCATAAAAGCGATGATGCTGTTAATGTTGCTGATTTATTCTTTCGTGAAATTATTCGCTTGCATGGTGTGCCAAATACTATTGTTTCAGATCGTGATACTAAATTTCTTAGCCACTTTTGGAGATGTTTATGGGCTAAGTTGGGGACTAAGCTGCTTTTTAGTACTACTTGTCACCCCCAAACTGATGGACAAACTGAAGTAGTCAATAGAACATTGTCTACTATGCTTAGGGCTGTTTTGAAGAATAACAAGAAAATGTGGGAAGAATGCTTGCCTCATATTGAATTTGCTTATAATCGTTCATTGCATTCTACTACTAAGATGTGCCCTTTTGAAATTGTGTATGGTTTCCTACCTCGTGCGCCTATTGATTTGTTGCCTCTTCCATCTTCGGAGAAGGTTAATTTTGATGCTAAAGAACGTTCTGAATTGATTTTAAAAATGCATGAGTTAACTAAGGAAAACATTGAGCGTATGAATGCTAAATATAAACTTGCTGGAGATAAGGGTAGAAAACATATTGTGTTTGCACCTGGAGATCTTGTTTGGTTACATTTGCGTAAAGATAGATTTCCTTATCTGCGCAAATCAAAGCTAATGCCATGTGTGTAACACCCTCGATGCGACTATATCTCCCACGTGTCGAGGCATGACTTAGAGGCATAATCGCATTGAAGGCAATGTCGCAAGTGAGGTGATCTTCACACAACCCATGTAATATAATATGGAAAAGGATACATAGTTGGCTTACAATCGCCACTTCACACAATTACATGAATAAACATTACATCAATCAAATACACTCAGGGTCCGACTACGGAACCAAAAATAAAAGAAGAACCCCAACTGCGACAAAGGTCCCCGATCGACCCCAACTGGGCTCCACTACTGATCAACTAGCAAGAAACAACACAAAGGACAAGATCTTCAACGAGCTCCTCCTGAGCTTGGTTGCGTCATCTGCACGGACTCATCGGCACCTGCAAGCTGGTTTTGGAAGTATCTGTGAGCCACGGGGACTCAGCAATCTCACACCCTCGCGATCAAGACTATTTAAGCTGATGGGTAAGGTAAAGGTATGAGGTGGAGCTGCAGCAAGCGACTAGCATATACGGTGGCTAACCTATTCGCAAATGAGAGCGAGAAGAGAAGGCAAAGCACGGTCGATAAAAGTATGATCAAGAAGTGATCATGGACTACCTACGTCAAGCATAACTCCAACAACCGTGTTCACTTCCCGGACTCCGCCGGAAAGAGACCATCACGGTTACACACGCAGTTGATTCATTTTAATTAAGGTCAACTTTAGGTTTTCTACAACCGGACGTTAACAAATTCCCATCTGCCCATAACCGCGGGCACGGCTTTCGAAAGTTCAAATCCCTGCAGGGGTGTCCCAACTTAGCCCATCACAAGCTCTCACGGTCAACGAAGGAATAGACCTCCTCCCGAGACATTCCGATCAGACTCGGTATCCCGGTACTCCAAGACATCCTCGACAATGGTAAAACAAGTCCAGCAAGACCACCCGATGCGCCGACATCCCGATAGGAGCTGCACATATCTCGTTCTTAGGGCACACCGGATAAGCTAAGCGTACAGGAGCCGACGTAACCCAACTTGCCAAGGGATGGCCCTGCACGGTGCTCTGGGTTGGACCAACACTTAGACAAGCACTGGCCCGGGGGTTAAAATAAGATGACCCTTGGGCTGGCCTAACCCAAGGGAAAAAGGCTAGGTGGCAATTGGTAAAACCAAGGTTGGGCCTTGCTGGAGGAGTTTTATTCAAAGCGAACTGTCAAGGGGTTCCCATATACCCAACCGCGTAAGGGACGCAAAATCCGGGAACATAACACCGATATAACGGAAACTAAGGCGGCAAGAGTGGAACAAAACACCAGGCATAAGGCCTAGCCTTCCACCCTTTACCAGGTATATAGATGCATTAATTAAATAAGATATATAGTGATATCCCAACAAGTAAATAAATGTTCCCACAAGGAACGGTCTCCAATCTTCACCTGCAACTAACAACGCTATAAGAGGGGCTAAGCAAAGCGGTAACATAGCCAAACAACGGTTTGCTAGGACAAAGGTGGGTTAGGGGCTGAACATGGCAATTTGGGAGGCTGACAAGCAAGTGGTAGGCATCGTAGCATTGGCATAGCAAAAGAACGAGCATCTAGCATAGCAAAGATAGTAGTGATTTCGAGGTTATGATCATCTTGCCTGAAATCCCGCAAGGAAGAAGAACGAGTCCATGAGGAAGACAGACGGACGTAGGCGAACGGATCCTCACAAACTCGACGTTACCGGATCCACCCCAAAGAAGCAAACACCGGAAAAGAGCAAACAACATAGTAAACAACCAACACATCAACATGGCATGATGCACAATCGAGTATGATGCATGTCCGGTTTAAAGAGGCATGGCATGGCAAAATGCACAAACAATTCTACAAATTAAGTGGAGCTCAATATGCAACGAGATGCATATTGACAAAACACCACATCAATTATTTAGTTCGATCTCGTTTATGTACCCAACAATGTTAAATGTTGTTAAACATGGCGAGAGGGGAAACATGATGAAACTATCTAATCGAGGCACGTTTAAATGAGGCCGGAAGCAACGAACAACAATTCCGGAAAAACCTCATGTGCAAATATTAGGTTTGGTCCTGATCTGTCCTAAACACAATTTTAGAGTTATTTAACATGCAAATAAAGGTCACCATGATAAACTAGGCATAATTCTACCCCATTTACATATAAAGTTATTAAAATCGGAGTTACGGTTAATTAGCTATGGATTAAAGCATTTTTAACATGGCATTTAAGCAAATTTAACCAAACATCAATTTAAACAATTTTAATTGTTGTTATCATGATGCGGATGACATGAACAAGTTTAACGCAATATTTATTAAGAGTTGACATGAGCATTATGAAGCATTGTCACCGTGGTGGAAGGGAAAAGAGGTGCCACGGCAACGAATCCGAAAATGATGCCACAGCAACATATCGGTTCCGGCAACTCGCGGAGATACCGGCGCAAAAGGAAAAGTGACGGGAGCGTGACACGCGATAGAAGGTGGGGTGATCCCGGATACCGGGTTCCCACAAGATGGTGGCAAGGCAAAAGAGGGGCAACGTGCACCGAACAACTCCGACACGGAGCAAACACGAGCATTTCATACATCACACATGCATTCGTTCACGGCGGTCGTCACGGGGTTATACCTTTGAAGCGAGCATCATCGAAATGGATCGAGTTCGGCGGTAGGGGTACACGTGTCGACGAGGAAGTAGTTGTTCACGGGGTCATCGTGGGAAGTAGGGGAAGTATTCGTTCTCGTGATGGTAGTGGAAGTGGGGGTACATGACGACGTAGAGGTACTCGCGATGGTAGTCGTTCACGTTCACGTTTCACGGGTCTTCGGTGACGGTTGTCGTACATGGTCCACAAGACGTCGATCGTTCGGGGTCCGATTTGCGGATCTTGCCGACATGAAGGGGTACTTGGCGTTCTCCGGACTTGCCGATCTCGTCATCTCGAAGGGGTACTTGACGTTCTTAGCGATTCCGAAGATGGGGTAGAGGTACATGATGCGTCGTCGTGGTACTTGTTGGTCTCGGTCGAAGCGGCAAAACGTAGTCGAACTTGAGGTGGCCTTGACGATCCCGAAAACGTTCCTGCTCGAGAAGGTCTCCGTCTTGGACTTCACCGAGCGTGGTACTTGGCGAAAGGGATCTCCGAAGGCGGCCTTGCGTCCCTGGACTTGGTGATCTTGGCAACGACAAAAAAAACAGCGGGGCAACGAACGGAAGGCGAAGCACGGGCAGGAGGCGAAGCACGAGGAGACGGTCGAGGCCGGCGCTGGTCGGCCAGAGGTGACGCCCTGCTGGTGGCCGGCGGCCTGGACGACGAGGAGGATGCTGAGGCGCGGGGACGAGGCAGGAGGCGGCACGGGAGCACGGCGCGGGCGTGGGCGTGGGAGCTCCTGGTGGGCGCAGAGGACAACGACGGCAGGCCATGGCAGGGGCGGAGGCGCGGTTCCCTGGACCGGCAGGGCCGCGGCAGCGCTGTGGTGCCCGGCGGCCTCGGCGACGTGGCGAGGGAGGAGATCCGGCGGGGGAGCGAGGGAGCTCGGTGGCGGCGCAGGCTGCAGTGCCCGGCAGATGGAGGAGGCGCGGCAGGGTGGCTCCGGCCAGGGGCACGGCGCGGGGTTGGTCTTCCTGGTGGAGCTCGGCTGCCTGAGGACATGGAAGACGGTGACGTGGACTTGGGGCGGCGCCGGCGAGCGAGAGAGGGTGAGGGAGAGAGCGAGGGAATCGGGGGGGGGGGAGAGGTGGACCGAGCAGCGCGAGGCTGGCGGCGCGAGGGAGGAAGCGAGGGAGATGGGGGTTAGATGGGATCGAGGCCTAGGGTTAGGTTGGTGGCCTGCGGGGAAGGATGGGCCTAGGGAGGCCCGGGTGGGCAGGGGCACGACAGGGCCTTATAAGGCTGCGGCCTGCTGGTTCTCTCTTCCTCTCTCTCTTTCTTCTCTTATTATTTTTTTAACAGAAACAAGAGAAGAAAAAGAAAAGAAGAGGGGGGTTAGGGGAAGAAGGTGGACACACGAATAATTTTCCCGGACTCACAAAAATGCACTTGTTCCGAGAAAATGAAGTGGGCAAGATTGCAAGAATTAAATTCAAAGACATTTGAATTTAATTAAAAAGGTTGCACAAGGACTAGGATTTAGAAGAGTCCAAAAATGTTGAGAATTTAGGAGGAGCCTCGATAAATGGGAAAAGAAATGTTGGCCAAGTTCGGGGACCAAACTTGAAGTTGAAAGGGAGTGGGGATTTTTGCAAGTGTGTTTTGGTTAACTCCGAAAGAACGGAATATTTTTTTAGTAGCTCCACTAATATCGGGAGGATATGTTATAAAGAGAAGGCATCCTTCCCTCGATTTAAATGGATCAAAGATCCATACGAATTATTTAGTTGAGATGCAACAATTAATGATATGATGGCATGATGACATGATGCAATGCACATGATGACGAAACATGATGCAACACGCAAGCACATGACAAAGCAACAACATCGAATAACTGCACGACACCTGGCACATCGGTCTCGGGGCGTTACAACACTCCACCACTACGAGAGGATCTCGTCCCGAGATCTAGAATGGCACCGGGGGAAAACAGAAGAGAAAAGAGAAGAGGTAAAAACTAAGTTGCTCCTTTGACAAACGAGTGAAACCAAAGAACCTTGAAAAGGTTGAACAAATTCGAGAAAAGAATAGAATGAAGGAGAACAAAGTCGAAAACACTCCTTTAGAAAAGAGGGACAAAGAACATTGCGAAACCCTTGAGGTTAAGGGAAGATATATATTGAAAACATTCCGGTTAAGACAATATAGAGAAGGAATAAGACTTATATAATTTGGACAGCACTCCGGTTGAGAAGGGGTGCAAAAATTGATAAGATGAGAAAGCTCAAAAGAAAACACGACACTCCGGTTGAATGGATGAGCAAAGAAAAGAATACTATCATGACAAACCAAGAAGATGGGTTGAAGAGAGCAACATCACAAGCCTCCGGAACGAAGGGAAACAAGATCTTGAGAGAGCACGGTCAACAAATGCTAGCACGGAGTTGTTGGAAAAACCAAAAACGAAAGAATAAGCTTGTAGTGGGCTTATAGAAAAACATCTCGAAACTAGAGGTGATAACCTGCCACTCACGGGAAAAGAATTGTATTGATATGAGCAAGTAGACGAGAAACTATATCACCGGGAGGATATATGAAGAACTTGGATCATATACGAGCACAATTATCGCAACAATCCTTAGGGAAGGATTTAGGTGAAATATAACCCAAGATAGCTCCAACAACAAGATTGATGGATTTAAAATACCTCATTCCTAACAACATGTGAATCATGAAACATGAACCCAAATTATCAAGAATGACATAATACCACCTCCAATGATACGGTAGAAAGAAATGCACTCCGGATTGCAAGATGAATAAAACTTGATCTCCTTAGAAAAGAATCTCGATGAACACTTCGAGAAGGAATTAACTCCTTGAAGAACCATCATGTAGAACCCTCATGAAGGACTCTGGTAAACAAAAGATAACGAAAAGAGAAAGAAGTTGAAAACACAAGGTGAAGCCTTGCAATGATTTAGATGGATCTCCGTGATGATATAATTGAAATAACTTGGAACTCCGGGAAAGAAAAGATGAAAACAAGTGAAACCAAGAATTTAATGGGCCTCCGGAATAAGAATTAATCATTTGGATGAAACAAGAATAAGAATTACATTATGCTTATCCGTCACCAATTCAAATTGATGAGAAACAATGGATTTGGCATATTACTTATTCTCGTAGAAAAGATTAAACGAGATATCACATAAACTTGAGGAAGTCTTCAACGAACCACCGGTAGAATTGAAAGAACCAATAAATAAACATGATAAGGAAGAAGAGAAATCTTGAACGAACCACCGTAAGAAATGAAAATGAACGAAGAAAAGATAAAGAAACACCGGGAAGAATTAGCAAATGAACGAAGATGCTTGAGAGAATTTAGATACATGAGAACGAAGAGATCACGAGCCGATTGAAGATCACTTGAACGAAGAACTGGTAAAATTGAAGAACGAGAGCTGAAAGCTGAGAATGAACAAATCTTAGATGATGGACTCCGAATAACAAACTGAGAAGACTCTTGAATTGCTCCGGATGGATGAAAAGAATTCTCACAATCGAACAATTATGAGAGGATGGCAACAATCCCGAATGACAAAACTGGAAGAGAATGGAGCAAGGTTGAAAGAAGAATCGTCTTCGGTCTTCCAAACTGAGAATGACGATGAGAAATACCATCAAGACTTATTTAGATACTCCGGAAGAATCAAAACGAAGAGGTTGAGCCAACGATGAAAAGAATTTAACCGATCTTGGAGAAAGACATATGACTGATGATAATTCATTCTTACGTCAAACTTCAAAAGGAATTTAGTATAACTCCGGGGAAATAAGAAGAGTCAGGTAAGATCCTGGGAAAGGACCTGTGGGTTAGGGCCCAGTCAAAAGAAACACCGTTGAATGATTTAAAAGAGGGGTTGCACCGGTTGAATAAAAAAAGGCTTGAATGAGATAAGAACCTCGAAATAACTTGAACGGATTAAGAGTGGAAACACGAATCTTCTGAGATATCTTCAGCACTCCGGAACAAATAGAATAGCGAGAGGTGAACGATTAAGAATTACACCGGCATGAGAAAAACATTGAAATACGGAAAAAGAGTATGATCAACACCGAAAGCTTGACTTGGAACCACCGGATAAGAAAAGAACGAAAGATGATGAACTTGAAGCTCCGTTAGAATCTTCATGAGAATAACCGGATAACAGTATTGATAGAAAAGAATGGAGAGACTTCACACCAATAAAAGGATACTCGAATAAGAAATATGGTTCCTCGAAGAAAACAAGGGTGGGAGGGAGGGAAAAACAAAGGCAACTTGGAGACGGATGGAACAAACACCGTTGAGAAGAAGTGATAAAAGATCTTGCTGATATTGGAATGAACGGAATCACTAGAAGAGAAAACACGCCGGTGAAAAGGATTGACAAGACAATCTTGATGACCAAGAAGGATTGGTATTCACATCGGAATATGAGAACAATATTAGAGAAGGTATGGAATCAACATTTGACTTCGAAGCAACTCGAATACCACAACTCAAAACAAAAACAAAAGGATTGGCTTGCAAAATAAGCCGGAACAAACATATGATAGAGATTTCGTCCGAAGTTTTCGTGGTGGAACCTACACGGGCTCGATCGTACGGCACCATCATGTCCAAGGCAGTGCACATGACATACGAAGCGTCCCCGAGTCGGCATAGCCAAGGACTCTTTAAGACACAACGAGACCACTGTAAAATCGACCGTGAATAGGCGAACCACTAGACGTCGAACCCCAATTTCATATCATACATCTGTCGAAAAGATATCCTAAGAGCTACTTGAATTCCCACCTATGAAACTCCCGAAATTTTCTGGTTATGCAATCAGGTGTTGAGGATACAGGGGAAGCATAATATCTCACCCAAACTAGCAAATCCTACATCCAGCTGCATCCATCCTTCAACACATAACCAAGAAACCTTCGGAAACCATCTATCTCAACCTTTGAAAAGCATCCGTTATACAAGTTATGGCGATACTCCCGAACTCCCGCCCCAGTACTGGGTGACGTCGAGGTTATCTCACCAACGAACTGCATAAAAGAGATTTTCGATGTTGCGCACATATCTCAAGTATACCAGAATTGCAACGATAAAATTATGATGACAACACCTCAGAGCTCAACTCCCCGGGACACTTCCACTAAACCCCTAACAGGAGGCACCAAGACAGTATTCTCATCATAAGCCATCGGAACAAAACCAAGATACTCGCGTGATCCTAAAAAATTTTTTTAGTGAAATTTGAGAAGAGAAGAGTCAAAACTCTACGTCAGGATGCCTCACCAGAGCGACGAAGGGACTGGGGAGTAAAAAGAATTCCTAAGCTCTCCGATATATATAATTCCTAAGGACTCAAAACATTTTTCTAGACACAACTCGGCCGCTAAAAATGATCAAGCAATGGGGGCTCCTAAGGTCGGGGAAGGCTCTGATACCAACTTGTAACACCCTCGATGCGACTATATCTCCCACGTGTCGAGGCATGACTTAGAGGCATAATCGCATTAAAGGCAATGTCGCAAGTGAGGTGATCTTCACACAACCCATGTAATATAATATGGAAAAGGATACATAGTTGGCTTACAATCGCCACTTCACACAATTACATGAATAAACATTACATCAATCAAATACACTCAGGGTCCGACTACGGAACCAAAAATAAAAGAAGAACCCCAACTACGACAAAGGTCCCCGATCGACCCCAACTGGGCTCCACTACTGATCAACTAGCAAGAAACAACACAAAGGACAAGATCTTCAATGAGCTCCTCCTGAGCTTGGTTGCGTCATCTGCACGGACTCATCGGCACCTGCAAGCTGGTTTTGGAAGTATCTGTGAGCCACGGGGACTCAGCAATCTCGCACCCTCGCGATCAAGACTATTTAAGCTGATGGGTAAGGTAAAGGTATGAGGTGGAGCTGCAGCAAGCGACTAGCATATACGGTGGCTAACCTATTCGCAAATGAGAGCGAGAAGAGAAGGCAAAGCACGGTCGTTAAAAGTATGATCAAGAAGTGATCATGGACTACCTACGTCAAGCATAACTCCAACAACCGTGTTCACTTCCCGGACTCCGCCGGAAAGAGACCATCACGGTTACACACGCAGTTGATTCATTTTAATTAAGGTCAACTTTAGGTTTTCTACAAACGGACGTTAACAAATTCCCATCTGCCCATAACCGCGGGCACGGCTTTCAAAAGTTCAAATCCCTGCAGGGGTGTCCCAACTTAGCCCATCACAAGCTCTCACGGTCAACGAAGGAATAGACCTCCTCCCGAGACATTCCGATCAGACTCGGTATCCCGGTACTCCAAGACATCCTCGACAATGGTAAAACAAGTCCAGCAAGACCACCCGATGCGCCGACATCCCGATAGGAGCTGCACATATCTCGTTCTCAGGGCACACCGGATAAGCTAAGCGTACAGGAGCCGATGTAACCCAAGTTGCCAAGGGATGGCCCTGCACGGTGCTCTGGGTTGGACCAACACTTAGACAAGCACTGGCCCGGGGGTTAAAATAAGATGACCCTTGGGCTGGCCTAACCCAAGGGAAAAAGGCTAGGTGGCAATTGGTAAAACCAAGGTTGGGCCTTGCTGGAGGAGTTTTATTCAAAGCGAACTGTCAAGGGGTTCCCATATACCCAACCGCGTAAGGGACGCAAAATCCGGGAACATAACACCGATATAACGGAAACTAAGGCGGCAAAAGTGGAACAAAACACCAGGCATAAGGCCGAGCCTTCCACCCTTTACCAGGTATATAGATGCATTAATTAAATAAGATATATAGTGATATCCCAACAAGCAAATAAATGTTCCCACAAGGAACGGTCTCCAATCTTCACCTGCAACTAACAACGCTATAAGAGGGGCTAAGCAAAGCGGTAACATAGCCAAACAACGGTTTGCTAGGACAAAGGTGGGTTAGGGGCTGAACATGGCAATTTGGGAGGCTGACAAGCAAGTGGTAGGCATCGTAGCATTGGCATAGCAAAAGAACGAGCATCTAGCATAGCAAAGATAGTAGTGATTTCGAGGGTATGATCATCTTGCCTGAAATCCCGCAAGGAAGAAGAACGAGTCCATGAGGAAGACAGACGGACGTAGACGAACGGATCCTCACAAACTCGACGTTACCGGATCCACCCCGAAGAAGCAAACACCGGAAAAGAGCAAACAACATAGTAAACAACCAACACGTCAACATGGCATGATGCACAATCGAGTATGATGCATGTCCGGTTTAAAGAGGCATGGCATGGCAAAATGCACAAACAATTCTACAAATTAAGTGGAGCTCAATATGCAACGAGATGCATATTGACAAAACACCACATCAATTATTTAGTTCGATCTCGTTTATGTACCCAACAATGTTAAATGTTGTTAAACATGGCGAGAGGGGAAACATGATGAAACTATCTAATCGAGGCACGTTTAAATGAGGTCGGAAGCAACGAACAACAATTCCGGAAAAACCTCATGTGCAAATATTAGGTTTGGTCCTGATCTGTCCTAAACACAATTTTAGAGTTATTTAACATGCAAATAAAGGTCACCACGATAAACTAGGCATAATTCTACCCCATTTACATATAAAGTTATTAAAATCGGAGTTACGGTTAATTAGCTATGGATTAAAGCATTTTTAACATGGCATTTAAGCAAATTTAACCAAACATCAATTTAAACAATTTTAATTGTTGTTATCATGATGCGGATGACATGAACAAGTTTAACGCAATATTTATTAAGAGTTGACATGAGCATTATGAAGCATTGTCACCGTGGTGGAAGGGAAAAGAGGTGCCACGGCAATGAATCCGAAAATGATGCCACGGCAACATATCGGTTTCGGCAACTCGCGGAGATACCGGCGCAAAAGGAAAAGTGACGGGAGCGTGACACGCGATAGAAGGTGGGGTGATCCCGGATACCGGGTTCCCACAAGATGGTGGCAAGGCAAAAGAGGGGCAACGTGCACCGAACAACTCCGACACGGAGCAAACACGAGCATTTCATACATCACACATGCATTCGTTCACGGCGGTCGTCACGGGGTTATACCTTTGAAGCGAGCATCATCGAAACAGATCGAGTTCGGCGGTAGGGGTACACGTGTCGACGAGGAAGTAGTTGTTCACGGGGTCGTCGTGGGAAGTAGGGGAAGTAGTCGTTCTCGCGATGGTAGTGGAAGTGGGGGTACATGACGACGTAGAGGTACTCGCGACGGTAGTCGTTCACGTTCACGTTTCACGGGTCTTCGGCGACGGTTGTCGTACATGGTCCACAAGACGTCGATCGTTCGGGGTCCGATTTGCAGATCTTGCCGACATGAAGGGGAACTTGGCGTTCTCCGGACTTGCCGATCTCGTCATCTCGAAGGGGTACTTGACGTTCTTAGCGATTCCGAAGACGGGGTAGAGGTACATGATGCGTTGTCGTGGTACTTGTTGGTCTCGGTCGAAGCGGCAAAACGTAGTCGAACTTGAGGTGGCCTTGACGATCCCGAAAATGTTCCTGCTCGAGAAGGTCTCCTTCTTGGACTTCACCGGGCGTGGTACTTGGCGAAAGGGATCTCCGAAGGCGGCCTTGCGTCCCTGGACTCGGTGATCTTGGCAACGACAAAAAAAACAGCGGGGCAACGAACGGAAGGCGAAGCACGAGGAGACGGTCGAGGCCGGCGTTGGTGGGCCAGAGGCGACGCCCTGCTGGTGGCCGGCGGCCTGGACGACGAGGAGGATGCCGAGGCGCGGGGACGAGGCAGGAGGCGGCACGGGAGCACGGCGCGGGCGTGGGCGCTCCTGGTGGGCGCAGAGGACGACGACGGCAGGCCATGGCAGGGGCGGAGGCGCGGTTCCCTGGACCGGCAGGGCCGCGGCGGCGCTGTGGTGCCCGGCGGCCTCGGCGACGCGGCGAGGGAGGAGATCCGGCGGGGGAGAGAGGGAGCTCGGTGGCGGCGCAGGCTGCAGTGCCCGGCAGATGGAGGAGGCACGGCAGGGTGGCTCCGGCCAGGGGCACGGCGCGGGGTTGGTCTTCCTGGTGGAGCTCGGCTGCCTGAGGACATGGAAGACGGTGACGTGGACTTGGGGGGGCGCCGGCGAGCGAGAGAGGGTGAGGGAGAGAGCGAGGGAATCGGGAGGGAGAGAGGTGGACCGAGCAGCGCGAGGCTGGCGGCGCGAGGGAGGAAGCGAGGGAGATGGGGGTTAGATGGGATCGGGGCCTAGGGTTAGGTTGGTGGCCTGCGGGGAAGGATGGGCCTAGGGAGGCCCGGGTGGGCAGGGGCACGACAGGGCCTTATAAGGCTGCGGCCTGCTGGTTCTCTCTTCCTCTCTCTCTTTCTTCTCTTATTATTTTTTTAACAGAAACAAGAGAAGAAAAAGAAAAGAAGAGGGGGGTTAGGGGAAGAAGGTGGACACACGAATAATTTTCCCGGACTCACAAAAATGCACTTGTTCCAAGAAAATGAAGTGGGCAAGATTGCAAGAATTAAATTCAAAGACATTTGAATTTAATTAAAAAGGTTGCACAAGGACTAGGATTTAGACGAGTCCAAAAATGTTGAGAATTTAGGAGGAGCCTCGATAAATGGGAAAAGAAATGTTGGCCAAGTTTGGGGACCAAACTTGAAGTAGAAAGGGAGTGGGGATTTTTGCAAGTGTGTTTTGGTTAACTCCGAAAGAACGGAATATTTTTTTAGTAGCTCCACTAATATCGGGAGGATATGTTATAAAGAGAAGGCATCCTTCCCTCGATTTAAATGGATCGAAGACCCATACGAATTATTTAGTTGAGATGCAACAATTAATGATATGATGGCATGATGACATGATGCAATGCACATGATGACGAAAGATGATGCAACACGCAAGCACATGACAACGCAACAACATCGAATAACTGCACGACACCTGGCACATCGGTCTCGGGGCGTTACAACGTGCTGATGGTCCTTTTAAGGTGTTAGAGAAAATAAATGATAATGCATATAAACTTGAGCTACCTGCAGATTTTGGGGTTAGTCCCACTTTTAACATTGCAGATTTGAAGCCTTATTTTGGTGAGGAAGATGAGCTTCCGTCAAGGACGACTTCATTTCAAGAAGGGGAGGCTAATGAGGACATCAATACCATTGTTACACCCACAGCCCCTACTGTTACATATACTGGACCAATTACTAGAGCTCGCGCACGCCAATTAAATTACCAGGTACTTTCGTTTCTTGGTAATGATTCTAATGTTCATGAGATTATGATGCTGCCTAAATTGGATACATTTGTTTTGCTTACAAATGAAGGGCCTAGCTTGGAGAAGGATGAACATTGGAGCAAGAACACGCATGGAGTTGATGGCATGCGCAAGGGGATCAAGAACGGAGTTACAAGTGATGATTTCAGGACTTTGAAGCCGCCATAAGGAGTGCATGAAGCCTTGGACGAAATATACGAGATGCCACTTCATAATATTCGTCCATGGGCTATTCTAGGTGCTGCGTCACCTTATTAATGGGCCAGGCCCATGTAATTTCGAAATACTTAAGTATAGGCTATTTTTAGAGTCCGTATGTGTGGGGAAACAAGAGTTAGGGTTGGTTTCGGACCCCACCCTCAAGGGCCACGAAATTCCCCCCTCTTCCTCCATATATACAGCCCTTAGGGCGTCGTTTAGATATTAGGTTTTGTTTAGATTAAAAGTTCGCCATAGCTGCAACTTCTCGTACTTCGTTTGTGTCCAACGACCAGACCAAGACGTCACAGAACCCCACCTTGATCAATAAAGCTTTCATCTTATATTCGCAATATCCAGATTGCAATCTCAGTTTCTTGCTTCTTCTTCGTTTGCTTGCAGGAAACGGACCCTCGTGGTCAGGTTGATCGTGCTCCGGCGTGGTCAATAACCCTCGGAAGTTGGTTTAGCGATTGCTAAGGCGCGACGTCTTGCACGTTCGTAGTCGGATCGTCAAGGTCGACTCCCACCGAAAACGATAGCCACCATCTCATCGAAACATCGGGACACCTTTGACTCTCTCATTGTTCATAAAATCTAAAGCCTAAAAATTATCACAAGAAGTAGAAGGCATGAAAATATTGCAACTCAGTTTGCACATATAAGTGAAGCTCTTATTCACTTCAAAAGATTGGCAATGTTCATCATTAAACCACCCTAACTTTGATGAATAAACCTTACTTGCATCAAATTTACATGCTACAACATGCTTAAATAAGCAAACATGCAATAAGTCATTGGACACAGAATCATCATCAAGATTAGAGGTCATATCAAAATGATTAAACATTGGTTCTTTTGCATCAACAGTTAATTCAATGGGTACACTCAAAATTGTTGATATTTCAGTTGTTTGATCACATGACGCATTCATGATAGTAACAAGAGTCTCTAAAATAGGTGGTGTGCTCAAATCAACAGGTAACTCAACACATGATGCATTCAAGTTAACTAGGCATGCTTCATTCTCATGTGAAGTTATATCATGAATACCTTTACTGTTACCTCGCAGAGATGTAGCTGATGTAGGTACGGACGTTGACAATGTACCATACTCTTGAGATGATATCGCGCTCACAATCCGAGGTGGGGCTGCTCTAGTAGGTGCAATAGTGGAGTAACCAACCGGCGGTGGTGAGCATGAACTGGAATAGTAGTTGTTGTAGTCACCCAATGCATCCTCCTGCATCTGTCTCTCAAAGGTACAAGCACGGACATACATACCAGTAATACAACGAGGAATATACTGGAATCTTGCCTGAATATCATGGTTCAAACCACCAAAAAATCTATTCATTGTATCATCCTCAGATTCTTCTATGTCACAATGATGCATATAAGATTTGAACTCTTGGTAGTAAGCATGAACAGTGTTACTGCCTTGTTTTAATTGCTCCAATTTACGACGCAATTCACGACGATAGTAAGGAGGAAAAAATTGTTGTCTCATTACAGCTTTAAAAACTTTCCAAGTTGTGGGTTGGTTATCAATGTTTTTCTTACAATGTACACTCCACCAAACAGAAGCAAAATCAGTAAATGCTCTAGTGGCTGCTCGCACTCGCTCAAGTTCAGAAAATTCATGGTGACTAAAAACTTGTTCTACTTCAAGCTCCCAAGCTAGATAAGTAGTAGGATTAAATCTACCCTCAAATGACGGTAAAAAGATAACCTGACCATGTGCTTGTGTGTGTTGTCCCAACTCTCGTGATGGTGAAGATGTGTCCGTCGTCCAAGAACTTCTATCTTCGGAACCTGTCATGATTAGTAGAAACAAGAAACAAAATTTAAGAATAATGTTCCTATAAACTACTAAGCTGTGGTGGTAAAGCGCTCACAGTAAAGCAAATATCAATATCTTACAAGTTCTTACCAAGCAGCAGGTGGTGACAGGCAACCAACGGTGTCAAATAACTCTGAAGATTGTGTAAAGCGATTGCCAGGGGAACGTACGTATACACGGTGTAGAAATATGTGGAGCTGGAAAGGCTTATAATATGGTAGCAAAAGATTAGCAATAATCAATTCAGAGATGCAATGTTGAATAAACGCTCAACGACGGTACTGTGCTGGTCCTAGGCTAGACCGAACTAGAGACGCGAGCCTAGAACACTAATGAGGTCACGTCGTAGCACAACTGGCATCAATGAAGGATACTAAGCAGCTCTGGACAGCAAGATATAAGTGAAGATCACAACGGCAGTAAAGATAATGATGTGAAACAACAGCCAAGCAGGAAATATCAAGAACTTTGTCTCCAACTTTCCTCTGAAAAAGTTTGTGCCGATTTTTTTGATTTTTTTTTCAAGAATGGTATGACTCAAGCTTTCAAACACAAAAGGAATCACTCAATTCCAAGTTAATATGAGGAGTCAAAAAATTCGAAAACTAGCGTGAAAAACTGGAATAAGCTGTGTTCATGAACTTCGGAGGGCAAAAAGACCTATTTAGAAGCCGATTTTGAGGTGCCAAATATTGAACTAGATTCTTCAACTATTTAGATGCAGATCGTCGCTAGCTTTCGTTTGAGTGCTCGCGGAGGCAAAACGGACTTCGTATGAGGAAGTTATGCCTGTTTTACTGAACAGTGCACAAAACAGATTCCAATCCGAATTCAACTACGAGATTGAGTCTAAAAAGATCCGAATTTTGTTTTTTTCTTCTCTCTTTTTTTCCTCACACTTTTTTCTTTCTCTCCTTTTTTCTTTGACTTTTTTCTCTTTTTTTTCTCTTTTTTTTCTCTCTTTTTTCTCCCTCTTTCCAAAACAAACTAGATAAGATGCAGATTGGATCAAGCGAAGATATGAACGATCTCAACTATTATTATGACAATGAATGGTGGGTAGCACGTGGTGGAAATTGATGGATGGGTGGTGGACAGCGGAAGAGATAATGATGCAGCGGTGGCGTGACTAATGTGAACAGAACTCGAAACTCTAAACGAACTAGACACTAAGACCAGCAACTCGACACGACGATGCAACCGATAATTCAACTATGCAAGCAATGAAAAGAAAATTGCAAAGGCTCAGACTGGCTTGGACTAAGGATGAATAGATCTAACTCTTTTTTGTGGCTTTTTCTTGGACAATAGGTAAGAAAATAAATGTAATCTAGGAAAACTGGAAATTCTCACCGAGCAACCTGAAAACTAATACCACTTGATAGAGGCGAGGGTCCCGATCTTTCGATGAGATGATAACTATCGATTTTGTGGAGACGATTTTGACGATCCGACTACAAACGTGCACGACGTTGCGCCTTAGCAATCGCTAAACCAACTCCGAGAGGTTATTGACCACGCCGGAGCACAATCAACCTGACCACGAAGGTCTATTCCTGCAAGCAATCGAAGAACAAGCAAGAATATGATAAAGCAATCTGAATATTGCAAATATATATGAAGTATTGATAATGGTGGGGATCCGGAAGCGGTCTTGGTCTGGTCGTTGGACACAAACGAAGTACACGAAGTTGCAATGCCTAACTTTTAACTAAACAAATCCCAAGGAAAAAGCTACTAGATGGATCTACTTATATAGGAGCAAGGGGTGGCGGCCAAGGAGGTGGGAGGACGTCCCAAGGTAGCCTAAAACTAACCCTAGGTCGTACAAGGCTCATGGGCCCAAGTGGAGGTGATGCAACACCTTTGGGCTTGTAGTTTGACTCAGATTCTGCTGCAACGTCAGATTGTTTCGTCCGTAACTCAACGCCCCGACGAATTTGAAGGTGAATCCAATTGGGTTGGAAAGAGCACGAAATCTAGTTTCCAACAAAGAACGAATCACCCAATTCGGAGTCTGTATGAAAAAGTTGTTGGCATTTTGAGTCAGGTATATCTGTGTAGTCCGAATCTGAATCCAGAACGTGAGAGACTTGGACTCTATCTTCTCTTGGCCCAAAAGTGACGTGAGAGGACTTTTTGAACATAACCTAAACTTCTCCTTTTCCCTTATCTTCATATGTGGATTGAACAAATGTCCCATACACCTGCAATTAGACAAAACACAAAAGTGTGTGAAGTATTTTTGTTCTGTATAACATAAATAGACTATTGAATAGTTTGCATTAGAAATCACCTGACAAATATGCATGTATGCAATATTTTTGATCGTATCCAAGGTAGTCATGTACTCATCATAGTGGTGGTGGTGGGTGTCACAAATCCGTCAAGCAAATCTCAAATTCTTACGACCAAAAATACTTCATACATGCAAACTATGATGAGGAGTTGCAAATGGTAAGAACTGGTAAGAATTTGAGATTTGCTTGACGGATTTGTGACACCCACCACCACCACTATGATGAGGACATGACTACCTTGGATACGACCAAAAATATTGCATACATGCATATTTGTCAGGTGATTTCTAATGCAAACTATTCAATAATCTATTTAGGTTATCCAGAACAAAAATACTTCACACACTTTTGTGTTCTGTCTAATTGCAGGTGTATGGGACATTTGTACAATCCACATATGAAGATAAGGGAAAAGGAGAAGTTTAGGTTGTGTTCAAAAAGTCCTCTCACGTCACTTTTGGGCCAAGAGAAGATAGAGTCCAAGTCTCTCACGTTCTGGATTCAGATTCGGACTGCACAGACATACCTGACTCAAAACGCCAACAACTTTTTCATACGGACTCCGAATTGGGTGATTCTTTTTTTGTTGGAAACTAGATTTCGTGTTCTTTCCAACCCAATTGGATTCATCTTCAAATTCGTCCGGGGCGTTGAGTTACGGACGAAACAATCTGGCGTTGCAGCAGAATCCGAGTCAAACTACAAGCCCAAAGGTGTTGCATCACCTCCACTTGGGCCCATGAGCCTTGTACGACCTAGGGTTAGTTTTAGGCTGTTTTGGGACGTCCTCCCACCTCCTTGGCCGCCACCCCTTGCTCCTATATAAGTAGATCCATCTAGTAGATTTTTCGTTGGGATTTGTTTAGTTAAAAGTTAGCCATTGCAACTTCGTGTACTTCGTTTGTGTCCAACGACCAGACCAAGACCGCTTACGGATCCCCACCATTATCAATACTGCATATATATTTGCAATATTCAGATTGCTTTATCATATTCTTGCTCGTTCTTCGATTGCTTGCAGGAATAGACCTTCGTGGTCAGGCTGACCGTGCTCCGGCGTGGTCAATAACCTCTCGGAGTTGGTTTAGCGATTGCTAAGGCGCAACGTCGTGCACGTTTGTAGTCGGATCGTCAAAGTCGTCTCCACAAAATCGATAGTTATCATCTCATCGAAAGATCGGGACCCTCGCCTCTATCAAGTGGTATCAGTTTTCAGGTTGCTCGGTGAGAATTTCCAGTTTTCCTAGATTACATTTATTTTCTTACCTATTGTCCAAGAAAAAGCCACAAAAAAGACTTAGATCTATTCATCCTTAGTCCAAGCCAGTCTGAGCCTTTGCAATTTTCTTTTCATTGCTTGCATAGTTGAATTATCGGTTGCATCGTCGTATCGAGTTGCTGGTCTTAGTGTCTAGTTCGTTAAGAGTTTCGAGTTCTGTTTACATTAGTCACGCCACCGCTGCATCATTATCTCTTCCGCTGTCCACCACCCATCCATCAATTTCCACCACGTGCTACCCACCATTCATTATCATAACAATAGTTGAGATCGTTCACATCTTCGCTTGATCCAATCTGCATCTTATCTAGTTTGTTTTGGAAAGAGGGAGAAAAAAGAGAGAAAAAAACAAGAGAAAAAAAGTCAAAGAAAAAAAAGGAGAGAAAGAAAAAAAGTTTGAGGAAAAAAAAGAGAGAAGAAAAAAAACAAAATTCGGATCTTTTTAGACTCAATCTCGTAGTTGAATTTGGATTGGAATCTGTTTTGTCCACTGTTCAGTAAAACAGGCATAACTTCCTCATACGAAGTCCGTTTTGCCTCTGCGAGTACTCAAACGAAAGCTAGCGACGAGCCGCATCTAAATAATTGAAGAAGCTAGTTCAATATTTGGCACCTCAAAATCGGCTTCTAAATAGGGCTTTTTGCCCTCCGAATTTCATGAACACAGCTTATTCCAGTTTTTCAGGCCAGTTTTCGACTATTTTGACTCCTCATATCAACTCGGAATTGAGTGATTCCTTTTGTGTTTCAAAGCTTGAGTCAATACCATTCTTGAAAAAAAAATCAAAAATAAATCGGCACAAACTTTTTCAGAGGAAAGTTGGAGACAAAGTTCTTGATATTTTGATAGAGGCAAAGGTGTCCCGATGTTTCGATGAGATGGTGGCTATCGTTTTCTATGGGAGTCGACTTTGACGATCCGACTACGAACGTGCGAGACGTCGCGCCTTAGCAATCGCTAAACCAACTTCCGAGGGTTATTGACCACGCCGGAGCACGATCAACCTGACCATGAGGGTCTGTTTCCTGCAAGCAAACGAAGAACAAGCAAGAAACTGAGATTGCAATCTGGATATTGCGAATATAAGATGAAAGATTTATTGATCAAGATGGGGTTCTGTGACGTCTTGGTCTGGTCGTTGGACACAAACGAAGTACGCGAAGTTGCAGCTATGGCGAACTTTTAATCTAAACAAAACCCACAGTCTAAACGACGCCCTAAGGGCTGTATATATGAGGAAGAGGGGGGAATTTCGTGGCCCTTGAGGGTGGGGTCCGAAACCAACCCTAACTCTTGTTTCCCCACACATACGGACTCTAAAAATAGCCTATACTTAAGTATTTCGAAATTACATGGGCCTGGCCCATTAATAAGGTGACGCAGCACCTAGAATAGCCTATGGACGAATATTATGAAGTGGCATCTCGTATATTTCGTCCAAGGCTTCATGCACTCCTTATGGCGGCTTCAAAGTCCTGAAATCATCACTTGTAACTCCGTTCTTGATCCCCTTGCGCATGCCATCAACTCCATGCGTGTTCTTGCTCCAATGTTCATCCTTCTCCAAGCTAGGCCCTACATTTGTAAGCAAAACAAATGTATCCAATTTAGGTAGCATCATAATCTCATGAACATTAGAATCATTACCAAGAAACGAAAGTACCTAGTAATTTAATTGGCGTGCGCGAGTTCTAGTAATTGGTCCAGTATATGTAACAGTAGGGGTTGTGGGTGTAACAATGGTATTGATGTCCTCATCATCCTCCCCTTCTTGAAATGAAGTCGTCCTCGACGGAAGCTCATCTTCCTCACCCAAATAAGGCTTCAAATCTGCAATGTTAAAAGTGGGACTAACCCCAAAATCTGCAGGTAGCTCAAGTTTATATGCATTATCATTTATTTTCTCTAACACCTTAAAAGGACCATCAGCACGTGGCATTAGCTTTGATTTGCGCAGATTAGGAAATCTATCTTTACGCAAATGTAACCAAACAAGATCTCCAGGTGCAAACACAACATGTTTTCTACCCTTATCTCCAGCAAGTTTATATTTAGCATTCATATGCTCAATGTTTTCCTTAGTTAACTCATGCATTTTTAAAATCAATTCAGAACATTCTTTAGCATCAAAATTAACCTTCTTCGAAGATGGAAGAGGCAACAAATCAATAGGTGCACGAGGTAGGAAACCATACACAATTTCAAAAGGGCACATCTTACTAGTAGAATGCAATGAACGATTATAAGCAAATTCAATATGAGGCAAGCATTCTTCCCACATTTTCTTATTATTCTTCAAAACAGCCCTAAGCATAGTAGACAATGTTCTATTGACTACTTCAGTTTGTCCATCAGTTTGGAGGTGACAAGTAGTACTAAAAAGCAGCTTAGTCCCCAACTTAGCCCATAAACATCTCCAAAAGTGGCTAAGAAATTTAGTATCACGATCTGAAACAATAGTATTTGGCACACCATGTAAGCGAATAATTTCACGAAAGAACAAATCAGCAACATTAACAGCATCATCGCTTTTATGACATGGTATAAAGTGTGCCATTTTCGAGAACCTATCCACGACAACAAATATGCTATCCCTCCCCTTCTTTGTTTGAGGTAAACCTAAAACAAAGTCCATAGATATATCCTCCCAAGGAACACTAGGTACAGGCAAAGGCATATATAAACCATGAGGATTGAGTCGTGACTTAGCTCTTTGACATGTAGTGTAGCGAGCAACAAAACGCTGAACATCCCATCTCATCTTTGGCCAAAAGAAATGTGTAGCAAGGATATCCTCTGTCTTCTTGACGCCAAAGTGTCCCAATAATCCTCCTCCATGCGCCTCCTGCAACAACAAAAGACGAACGGAGCTAGCTGGAATGCATAGCTTGTTAGCACGAAACACAAATCCATCGTTAAGAACGAACTTGTTCCAAGTTCTCCCATCCTTACAATTCTGCAATACATCTTTAAATTCAGCATCATGAACATATTGATCTTTGATGGTCTCCAAACCAAATATTTTAAAGTCAAGTTGTGAAAGCATAGTATAACGACGAGACAAGGCATCAGCAATAACATTTTCTTTACCCTTCTTGTGTTTAATGACATAAGGGAAAGTCTCAATGAATTCAACCCATTTAGCATGTCTACGGTTCAGTTTTGCTTGACTTTTAATGTGTTTCAAAGATTCATGATCAGAATGTATAACAAATTCCTTGGGCCATAAATAATGTTGCCATGTTTCTAAGGTCCGAACAAGAGCATATAATTCTTTATCATAAGTAGAATAGTTCAGACTAGGCCCATTCAATTTTTCAGAAAAGTATGCAACAGGTTTTCCATCTTGTAATAACACACCTCCTAATCCAATTCCACTAGCATCACATTCAAGCTCAAAAGTCTTATTGAAATTAGGAAGTTGGAGTAAAGGAGCATGTGTCAACTTATCTTTCAATACCGTGAAGGCTTCTTCCTGTGCGGTACCCCAAACAAAAGGCACATCCTTCTTTGTAAGCTCGTTGAGAGGTGCATCAATGGTGCTGAAATCTCTCACAAAACGCCTATAGAAACCAGCGAGGCCAACGAAACTCCGCATTTGTGTGACCGTTTTGGGATGCGGCCAACTCTCAATAGCTTCAATCTTGGCTTTATCAACTTCAATTCCCTGTGGAGTAACAACATAGCCAAGAAAAGATACTCGGTCGGTGCAAAAGGTGCACTTTCCAAGGGTACCAAACAAACGTGTATCACGTAGAGCAATAAAAACAGCACGTAAATGTTCCAAATGTTCCTCCAAAGATTTGCTATAAATCAATATGTCATCAAAGTAAACTACCACAAATCGTCCAATGAAAGCACGTAAAACTTCATTCATTAACCTCATGAAAGTACTAGGTGCATTAGTTAACCCAAAAGGCATGACTAACCACTCATATAATCCAAACTTAGTTTTAAATGCTGTTTTCCATTCATCTCCCAATTTCATACGAATTTGATGGTATCCACTACGCAAATCAACTTTGGAGAATATTGTAGAGCCACTCAATTCATCAAGCATATCATCTAGCCTAGGAATAGGATGACGATAACGAATAGTAATATTATTAATGCCTCCACAATCTACGCACATACGCGACGTACCATCCTTTTTCGGCACTAAAATGATAGGAACAGCACAAGGACTAAAGGATTCGCGTATATAACCTTTGTCGAGCAGTTCTTGTACTTGACGCATAATCTCCTTCGTCTCCTCTGGATTGGTACGGTATGGTGCACGGTTGGGTAATGATGCACCAGGAATTAAGTCAATTTGATGCTCAATCCCTCGAATAGGTGGTAATCTCGGTGGCACGTCTTGTGGAAAGACGTCAGCGAACTCCTGCAAAATGTTAGTGACAGCAGGAGGCAAAGAGGAAGGCACGTCCTCGAAATGAAAATAATGCCTCTTTGCACATAAAAGCATAGCAAACAGATTTGCTAAAATCTAGATCATCAATATCAGATTTGGTGGCAAGTAAACATGCACTTTTCAATTTAATTTCAGAAGCAACACTAGATTGTTTATTATTATTAGGCTGCATTTGTTGCTCAAATTCTTTTGCCACAATCTGATTTTCACTCTTATTTTTCTCCTGTTTTGCTTTATTAGCTCTATTAATATCATCTTTCAAAATGGAATCAGGAGTCATAGGAAGCAAAGTAATATTCTTATCCTTATGAACAAGTGTATACTGATTGTTTCTACCACGGTGAACAGAATTTTTATCAAATTGCCATGGTCTACCAAGTAATAAGGAACATGCTTGCATAGGTACCACATCACAATCAACATAATCAGCATATGTAGAGATACTAAAATGCACACGAATAGTACGTGTTACCTTAACCTTGCCGCTGTTGTTGAACCATTGGATGTAGTAAGGATGTGGATGTGGTCTTGTGGTGAGAGATAGCTTCTCCACCATCTCCATGCTAGCCAAGTTGTTGCAACTCCCTCCATCTATGATCACGCGAATAGAACGTTCCTTCACAACTCCATTTGTATGGAACAAATTATGCCTTTGATTTTGCTCAGCTTGTGTAACCTGCACACTCAAAACACGTTGAGCAACTAAACATTCATACCTGTCAGCATCTTCAGGAGCCATGTATTGCGTCTCATGATCAGAATCGTCTCCACCGTGTTCGTCACGTGTAATAAGAGCCAAAGTCTCCTCATCATAGTCACTAGCAGACTCATACCCACCATCCTCATTAACAATCATCACACGTTTAGATGGGCATTCTCTCGCATAATGACCTCCATCCTTGTAACGTCGACAAATAATATCATGTGTTTGCCCTGTTGATGCCATGGATGAAGAAGAGCTCTTTGCAGGCCCAGAAGGTGTGCTCTTGGCAGATAGTGGTGATTGTGCCTGCGTTATTGTATCACGGTTGGAGGTGGCAGCCGATGAAGGCGCCGGTGTAGCAGAACGTGTGGAAGTAGATGATGCACGTGGTGTCCATGAGGAAGGTCGACCTGCGGAAAAATTAGTCCGCGCCAATGCCTGTCGATCCTGCACTTCACGTTCAGCTTTACAAGCAAGATGGAATAAACGAGTGATATTAGTATAGTCCTTATACTCTAGAATCGTCTGAATCTCTCTATTTAATCCACCCATAAAACATGCAAGCATAGCTTCATTCTCCTCAACAATGCCACATCTAATCATGCCAGTTTATAATTCCTGATAATATTCTTCTACAGAATTTTTTCCCTGTCTTAAGCGCTACAATTTTTGAAGTAATTCACGTTGATAATATGGTGGAAGCCAACGAGTACGCATAGCAGTTTTCAAAGCAGCCCAAGTAGCAGGAATAGGATATAATCTACAATGCTCGGACCACCAAACACATGCAAAACTAGTGAATGCACAAACAGCAGCAGGAACACGTCTCTCCTCGGGATATTGTTAACATGTAAATCGTTGTTCAGTTTCTAACTCCCAAGTAAGATATATATCAGGAACATATCTACCCTCAAATGGTGGAATATTCAATTTTAGTTTAGGGAGATGGTCATGATCTCGTACCTGAGGGTGAGCCCTACCATTGCCATTATTTGCATGTGGACGACCTGGTAGTTGCTGTGATGGTGGTGGCACGTAGTTCTGATTTTGATCAACCTCATCCTCGTAATCGCCAGCAAAATCATCCTCCTCCGCATCAGCAGCAGGAGCCACAGAAGTAGCAACAATAGCACCAACAGTTTGGCTAGGCGCAAGAGGAAGACGGCTCGCTCGGCGGAGGGCTGTTTCACGATGTGTAGGTAGTCGTCGTTGTTGTTGTTGTTGTTGTTGTTGTTGTTGTAGAGGTGCGTTAGGTGCCGCCGGTGGTGGTGGTGGAAGACGCGCGAGCAATTTATTAAACCTGTTATCGAGCTTTGTTTCGAACGTCTTCTCCATGTCATCTATCTTCTCCATGGCGTCTTCAAATCTGTTTAGCACATCTTGCACCTGTCCATTCATCATTTGCTGAAATTTATCATGCAACTCCTTATTCGTCATATTGTCCCAGTCAGTCTTGTCGGCTTGTGATCCTGCCATGGTTAGCAACAATAGAAACACACAAGAATATGATCCTACAGAATACTAACAAGAGGTGGTGGTGGTGTCACAAATCCGTCAAGGAAATCTCAAATTCTTACCAGTTCTTACCCAGCAGCAGGCGGTGATCGGCAACCGTTGTAGTCAAAACTCTCAAAAGCTTGGATAGAGCGATTGCCAGGGAGAGTCAAATGCACGACGTAGATGTATGTGGAGCTGGGAAGGCTTATAGTATGGTAGCAAAAAGGGTCAGCACTAATCAATTCAGAGATGCAAAGTTGAATAAACGCTCAACGACGGTACTGTGCTGGTCCTAGGCTAGACCGTGCTAGAGACGCAAGCCTAGAACACTAACAAAATCACGGCGCTGCACGTAAATAAGGGAAAAGCACACTCTGGAACTTTTATTTTCACTCTTTTTTGCGCTCCTCTTTTTTTTGCGAAAAAATCACTATAATGGCGAGTGTCTCAAAACTCTTCCCTCGTCAAACTGGTAGGATGGCACGAAAATTTTTTGTTCGCTTTTTTTTTGGAAATCAGGGCAGCGACGACGAAAAAGTGCGACAAAAATTCACTATGATGGCACGTGGCTCAAAAGACTCAGAAAAGCCTAAAAATAGGATAGGGAAAAAATTTGCCCGTGAAAATTTTGGCCTAAAAACTGCCCGGGGGTCTCCAGACTCTTTTTTTTCGAGACCTACGCAGGCAAGGAAACACGAAACGGAATTTAGATTGGTCTCAAGAACAAACGTAATATGAGAAGAACTCGGATTGGTGGTGGATATATGGTTGTTGTATATGGCAGCGGTGGTGGTATATGGTAGCGGTGGTGGTATACGGATACGGGTTCAGAGCGGTGGCGGATAAGCAAAAGTGGTAGATGGGCGATGGTGCGGCGGCGGCGTGACAACTTATGTCCAGAACTCGAAACTCTAAAAGACTAGACTCTAAGACCAGCAACTTGACACGACGATGTAACCGCAAATTCAACAAAGCAAAAACCCTAAAAAGATTATGCAAAGGCTCAGATTGGTTTGGATATGATGAACTAACCCTAATTTTTTTGTGGCTTTTTCGTGGACTGTAGGTATGAAGAACAGACTCGATCTAATATACGAAAAACTGTAAAATCTCACAGAGCAACCTGGAAATCTGATACCACTTGATAGAGGCAAAGGTGTCCCGATGTTTCGATGAGATGGTGGCTATCGTTTTCTGTGGGAGTCGTCCTTGACGATCCGACTATGAACGTGCGAGACGTCGCGCCTTAGCAATCGCTAAACCAACTTCCGAGGGTTATTGACCACGCCGGAGCACGATGAACCTGACCACGAGGGTCTGTTTCCTGCAAGCAAACGAAGAACAAGCAAGAAACTGAGATTGCAATCTGGATATTGCGAATATAAGATGAAAGCTTTATTGATCAAGATGGGGTTCTGTGACGTCTTGGTCTGGTCGTTGGACACAAACGAAGTACGCGAAGTTGCAGCTATGGCGAACTTTTAATCTAAACAAAACCCACAGTCTAAACGACGCCCTAAGGGCTGTATATATGAGGAAGAGGGGGGGAATTTCGTGGCCCTTGAGGGTGGGGTCCGAAACCAACCCTAACTCTTGTTTCCCCACACATACGGACTCTAAAAATAGCCTATACTTAAGTATTTCGAAATTACATGGGCCTGGCCCATTAATAAGGTGACGCAGCACCTAGAATAGCTTATGGACGAATATTATGAAGTGGCATCTCGTATATTTCGTCCAAGGCTTCATGCACTCCTTATGGCGGCTTCAAAGTCCTGAAATCATCACTTGTAACTCCGTTCTTGATCCCCTTGCGCATGCCATCAACTCCATGCGTGTTCTTGCTCCAATGTTCATCCTTCTCCAAGGTAGGCCCTTCATTTGTAAGCAAAACAAATGTATCCAATTTAGGCAGCATCATAATCTCATGAACATTAGAATCATTACCAAGAAACGAAAGTACCTGGTAATTTAATTGGCGTGCGCGAGCTCTAGTAATTGGTCCAGTATATGTAACAGTAGGGGCTGTGGGTGTAACAATGGTATTGATGTCCTCATCATATTTCCTGCTTGGCTATTGTTTCACATCATTATCTTTACTGCCGTTGTGATCTTGACTTATATCTTGCTGTCCAGAGCTACTTAGTATCCTTCATTGATGCCAGTTGTGCTACGACGTGACCTCATTAGTGTTCTAGGCTTGCATCTCTAGTTCGGTCTAGCCTAGGACCAGCACAGTACCGTCGTTGAGCGTTTATTCAACTTTGCATCTCTGAATTGATTATTGCTGACCCTTTTTGCTACCATATTATAAGCCTTCCCAGCTCCACATATTTCTACACCGTGTATACGCACGTTCCCCTGGCAATCGCTTTACACAATCTTCAGAGTTATTTCACACAGCTGGTTGCCTGTCACCACCTGCCGCATGGTAAGAACTTGTAAGATATTAATATTTGCTTTACTGTGAGCACTTTACAACCACATCCTAGTAGTTCATAGGAACATTATTCTCGAATTTTGGTTCTTGTTTCTACTAATCATGACAGGTTCCAGAGATAGAAGTTCTTGGACGACGGACACATCTTCACCATCACGAGAGTTGGGACAACACACACAAGCATATGGTCAGGTTATCTCTTTACCATCATTTGAGGGTAGATTGAATCCTGCTATTTATCTAGCTTGGGAGTTTGAAGTTGAACAAGTTTTTAGTCACCATGATTTTTCTGAACTTGAGAGAGTACGAACTACCATTAGAGCATTTACTGGTTTTGCTTCTGTTTGGTGGAGTGTACATTGTAAGAAAAACATTGATAACCAACCCACAACTTGGAAAGTTTTGAAAGCTGTAATGAGAAAACATTTTTTTCCTCCTTACTATCGCCGTGAATTGTGTCGCAAATTGGAGCAATTAAAACAAGGCAGTAACACTATTCATGCTTACTACCAAGAGTTCAAATCTTATATGCATCATTGTGACATAGAAGAATCTGAGGATGATACAATGAATAGATTTTTTGGTGGTTTGAACCATGATATTCAGGCAAGATTTGATAGAGGCAAAGGTGTCCCGATGTTTCGATGAGATGGTGGCTATCGTTTTCTATGGGAGTCAACCTTGACGATCCGACTACGAACGTGCGAGACGTCGCACCTTAGCAATCGCTAAACCAACTTCCGAGGGTTATTGACCACGCCAGAGCACGATCAACCTGACCACGAGGGTCTGTTTCCTGCAAGCAAACAAAGAACAAGCAAGAAACTGAGATTGCAATCTGGATATTGCAAATATAAGATGAAAGCTTTATTGATCAAGGTGGGGTTCTGTGACGTCTTGGTCTGGTCGTTGGACACAAACGAAGTACGAGAAGTTGCAGCTATGGCAAACTTTTACTCTAAACAAAACCCAAAGTCTAAACGACGCCCTAAGGGCTGTATATATGGGAGAAGAGGGGGGGAATTTCGTGGCCCTTGAGGGTGGGGTCCGAAACCAACCCTAACTCTTGTTTCCCCACACATACGGACTCTAAAAATAGCCTATACTTAAGTATTTCGAAATTACATGGGCCTAGCCCATTAATAAGGTGACGCAGCACCTAGAATAGCTTATGGACGAATATTATGAAGTGGCATCTTGTATATTTCGTCCAAGGCTTCATGCACTCCTTATGGCGGCTTCAAAGTCCTGAAATCATCACTTGTAACTCCGTTCTTGATCCCCTTGTGCATGCCATCAACTCCATGTGTGTTCTTGCTCCAATGTTCATCCTTCTCCAAGCTAGGCCCTTCATTTGTAAGCAAAACAAATGTATCCAATTTAGGCAGCATCATAATCTCATGAACATCAGAATCATTACCAAGAAACGAAAGTACCTGGTAATTTAATTGGCGTGCGCGAGCTCTAGTAATTGGTCCAGTATATGTAACAGTAGGGGCTGTTGGTGTAACAATGGTATGGATGTCCTCATCATCCTCCCCTTCTTGAAATGAAGTCGTCCTCGATGGAAGCTCATCTTCCTCACCCAAATAAGGCTTCAAATCTGCAATGTTAAAAGTGGGACTAACCCCAAAATCTGCAGGTAGCTCAAGTTTATATGCATTATCATTTATTTTCTCTAACACCTTAAAAGGACCATCAGCACGTGGCATTAGCTTTGATTTGCGCAGATTAGGAAATCTATCTTTACGCAAATGTAACCAAACAAGATCTCCAGGCGCAAACACAACATGTTTTCTACCCTTATCTCCAGCAAGTTTATATTTAGCATTCATACGCTCAATGTTTTCCTTAGTTAACTCATGCATTTTTAAAATCAATTCAGAACGTTCTTTAGCATCAAAATTAACCTTCTCCGAAGATGGAAGAGGCAACAAATCAATAGGTGCACGAGGTAGGAAACCATACACAATTTCAAAAGGGCACATCTTAGTAGTAGAATGCAATGAACGATTATAAGCAAATTCAATATGAGGCAAGCAGTCTTCCCACATTTTCCTATTATTCTTCAAAACAGCCCTAAGCATAGTAGACAATGTTCTATTGACTACTTCAGTTTGTCCATCAGTTTGGGGGTGACAAGTAGTACTAAAAAGCAGCTTAGTCCCCAACTTAGCCCATAAACATCTCCAAAAGTGGATAAGAAATTTAGTATCACGATCTAAAATAATAGTATTTGGCACACCATGTAAGCGAATAATTTCACGAAAGAACAAATCAGCAACATTAACAGCATCATCGCTTTTATGACATGGTATAAGGTGTGCCATTTTCGAGAACCTATCCACGACAACAAATATGCTATCCCTCCCCTTCTTTGTTCGAGGTAAACCTAAAACAATATCCATATATATATCTTCCCAAGGAACACTAGGTACGGGCAAAGGCATATATAAACCATGAGGATTTAGTCGTGACTTAGCTTTTTGACATGTAGTGCAGCGAGCAACAAAACGCTCAACATCCCGTCTCATCTTTGGCCAAAAGAAATGTGTAGCAAGTATATCCTCCGTCTTCTTGACGCCAAAGTGTCCCATTAATCCTCCTCCATGCGGCTCCTGCAACAACAAAAGACGAACGGAGCTAGCTGGAATGCATAGCTTGTTAGCACGAAACACAAAGCCATCGTTGAGAACGAACTTGTTCCAAGTTCTCCCTTCCTTACAATTCTACAATACATCTTTAAATTCAGCATCATGAACATATTGATCTTTGATGGTCTCCAAACCAAAAATTTTAAAGTCAAGTTGTGAAAGCATAGTATAACGACGAGACAATGCATCAGCAATAACATTTTCTTTACCGTTCTTGTGTTTAATGACATAAGGGAAAGTCTCAATGAATTCAACCCATTTAGCATGTCTACAATTCAGTTTTGCTTGACTTTTAATGTGTTTCAAAGATTCATGATCAGAATGTATAACAAATTCCTTGGGCCATAAATAATGTTGCCATGTTTCTAAGGTCCGAAAAAGAGCATATAATTCTTTATCATAGGTAGAATAGTTCAGACTAGGCCCACTCAATTTTTCAGAAAAATATGCCACAGTTTTTCCATCTTGTAATAACACACCTCCTAATCCAATTCCACTAGCATCACATTCAAGCTCAAAAGTCTTATTGAAATTAGGAAGTTGGAGTAAAGGAGCATGTGTCAACTTATCTTTCAATACCGTGAAGGCTTCTTCCTGTGCGGTACCCCAAACAAAAGGCACATCCTTCTTTGTAAGCTCGTTGAGAGGTGCAGCAATGGTGTTGAAATCTCTCACAAAACGCCTATAGAAACCAGCGAGGCCAAGGAAACTCCTAACTTGTGTGACCGTTTTGGGCTGCGGCCAACTCTCAATAGCTTCAATCTTGGCTTTATCAACTTCAATTCCCTGTGGAGTAACAACATAGCCAAGAAAAGATACTCGGTCGGTGCAAAAGGTGCACTTTCCAAGGTTACCAAACAAACGTGCATCACGTAGAGCAATAAAAACAGCACGTAAATGTTCCAAATGTTCCTCCAAAGATTTGCTATAAATCAATATGTCATCAGAGTAAACTACCACAAATCGTCCAATGAAAGCACGTAAAACTTCGTTCATTAACCTCATGAAAGTACTAGGTGCATTAGTTAACCCAAAAGGCATGACTAACCACTCATATAATCCAAACTTAGTTTTAAATGCTGTATTCCATTCATCTCCCAATTTCATACGAATTTGATGGTATCCACTACGCAAATCAATTTTGGAGAATATTGTAGAGCCACTCAATTCATCAAGCATATCATCTAGCCTAGGAATAGGATGATGATAACGAATAGTAATGTTATTAATGCCTCTACAATCAACGCACATACGCGACGTACCATCCTTTTTCGGCACTAAAATGATAGGAACATCACAATGACTAAGGGATTCGCGTATATAACCTTTCTCGAGCAGTTCTTGTACTTGACGCATAATCTCCTTGGTCTCCTCTGGATTAGTACGGTATGGTGCACGGTTGGGTAATGATGCATCAGGAATTAAGTCAATTTGATGCTCAATCCCTCGAATAGGTGGTAATCCCGGTGGCACGTCTTGTGGAAAGACGTCAGCGAACTCCTGCAAAATGTTAGTGACAGCAGGAGGCAAAGAGGAAGGCACGTCCTCGAATGAAAATAATGCCTCTTTGCACACAAAAGCATAGCAAATAGATTTGCGAAAATCTAGATCATCAATATCAGATTTGGTGGCAAGTAAACATGCCCTTTTCAATTTAATTTCAGAAGCAACACTAGATTGTTTATTATTATTAGGCTGCATTTGTTGCTCAAATTCTTGTGCCACAATCTGATTTTCACTCTTATTTTTCTCCTGTTTTGCTTTATTAGCTCTATTAATATCATCTTTTAAAATGGAATCAGGAGTCAGAGGAAGCAAAGTAATATTTTTATCCTTATGAACAAGAGTATACTGATTGTTTCTACCATGGTGAATAGAATTTTTATCAAATTGCCATGGTCTACCAAGTAGTAAGGAACATGCTTGCATAGGTACCACATCACAATCAACATAATCAGCATATGTAGAGATACTAAAATGCACACGAACAGTACGTGTTACCTTAACCTTGCTGCTGTTGTTGAACCATTGGATGTAGTAAGGATGTGGATGTGGTCTTGTGGTGAGAGATAGCTTCTCCACCATCTCCATGCTAGCCAAGTTGTTGCAACTCCCTCCATCTATGATCACGCGAACAGAACGTTCCTTCACAACTCCCTTTGTATGGAACAAATTATGCCTCTGATTTTGCTCAGCTTGTGTAACCTGCACACTCAAAACACGTTGAGCAACTAAACATTCATACCTGTCAGCATCTTCAGGAGCCATGTATTGCGTCTCATGATCAGAATCGTCTCCACCGTGTTCGTCACGTGTAATAAGAGCCAGAGTCTCCTCATCATAGTCACTAGCGGACTCATACCCACCATCCTCATTAACAATCATCACACGTTTAGATGGGCATTCTCTCGCATAATGACCTCCACCCTTGCAACGTCGACAAATAATATCATGTGTTTTCCCTGTTGATGCCATGGATGAAGAAGAGCTCTTTGCAGGCCCAGAAGGTGTGCTCTTGGCAGATAGTGGTGATTGTGCCTGCTTTATTGTATCACGGTTGGAGGTGGTAGCCGACGGAGGCGCCGGTGTAGCAGAACGTGTGGAAGTAGATGATGCACGTGGTGTCCATGATGAAGGTCGACCTGCAGAAAAATTAGTCCGCGCCAATGCCTGTCGATCCTGCACTTCACGTTCAGCTTTACAAGCAAGATGGAATAAACGAGTGATATTAGTATAGTCCTTATGCTCTAGAATCGTCTGAATCTCTCTATTTAATCCACCCATAAAACGTGCAAGCATAGCTTCATTCTCCTCAACAATGCCACATCTAATCATGCAAGTTTGTAATTCCTGATAATATTCTTCTACAGAATTTTTTCCCTGTCTTAAGCGCTGCAATTTTTGAAGTAATTCACGTTGATAATATGGTGGAACCCAACGAGTACGCATAGCAGTTTTCAAAGCAGCCCAAGTAGCAGGAATGGGATATAATCTACAATGCTCAGACCACCAAACACATGCAAAACTAGTGAATGCACAAACAGCAGCAGGAACACGTCTCTCCTCGGGATATTGTAAACATGTAAATCGTTGTTCAGTTTCTAACTCCCAAGCAAGATATATATCAGGAACATATCTACCCTCAAATGGTGGAATATTCAATTTTAGTTTAGGGAGATGGTCATGATCTCGTACCTGAGGGTGAGCCCTACCATTGCCATTATTTGCATGTGGACGACCTGGTGGTTGCTGTGCTAGTGGTGGCACGTAGTTCTGATTTTGATCAACCTCATCCTCGTAATCGCCAGCAAAATCATCCTCCTCTGCATCAGCAGCAGGAGCCACAGAAGTAGCAACAGCAGCACCAACAGTTTGGCCAGGTGCAAGAGGGAGACGGCTCGCTCGGCGGAGGGCTGTTTCACGATGTGTAGGCAGTCGTTGTTGTTGTTGTAGAGGTGCGTTAGGTGCAGCCGGTGGTGGTGGTGGAAGACGCGCGAGCAATTCATTAAACCCGTTATCGAGCTTTGTTTCGAACGTCTTCTCCATGTCATCTATCTTCTCCATGGCCTCTTCAAATCTGTTTAGCACATCTTGCACCTGTCCATTCATCATTTGCTGAAATTTATCATGCAACCCCTGATTCGTTATGTTCTCCCAGTCAGTCTCGTCGGCTTGTGATCCTGCCATGGTTAGCAACAATAGAAACACACAAGAATATGATCCTACAGAATACTAACAAGAGGTGGTGGTGGTGTCACAAAATCCGTCAAGCAAATCTCAAATTCTTACCAGTTCTTACCCAGCAGCAGGCGGTGATCGGCAACCGTTGTAGTCAAAACTCTCAAAAGCTTGGATAGAGCGATTGCCAGGGAGAGTCAAACGCACGACGTAGATGTATGTGGAGCTGGGAAGGCTTATAGTGTGGTAGCAAAAAGGGTCAGCAATAATCAATTCAGAGATGCAAAGTTGAATAAACGCTCAACGACGGTACTGTGCTGGTCCTAGGCTAGACCGTGCTAGAGACGCGAGCCTAGAACAATAACAAAATCACGGCGCTGCACGTAAATACGGGAAAAGCACACTCTGGAACTTTTTTTCGCTCATTTTTTTTTGCGCTCTTTTTTTGCGCTCCTCTTTTTTTTGCGAAAAATCACTATAATGGCGAGTGTCTCAAAACTCTTCCCTCGTCAAACTGATAGGATTGGGACTAATTTTTTTTTTCACTTTTTTTCGGAAATCTGGGCAGCGACGACGAAAAAGTGCGACAAAAAATCACTATGATGGCACGTGGCTCAAAAGACTCAGAAAAGCCTAAAAATAGGATCGGGAAAAAAAATTGCCCGTGAAAATTTTGGCCTAAAAACTGCCCGGGGGTCTCCAGACTCTTTTTTTTTCGAGACCTACGCAGGCAAGGAAACACGAAATGGAATTTAGATTGGTCTCAAGAACAAACCTAGTATGAGAAGAACTCGGATTGGTGGTGGATATATGGTTGTGGTATATGGCAGCGGTGGTGGTATATGGTAGCGGTGGTGGTATATGGATACAGATTGGTGGTGGTATATGGATACGGATTGGTGGTGGTATATGGATATGGATTCAGAGCGGTGGCGGATAAGCAAAAGTGATAGATGGGCGATGGTGCGGCGGCGGCGTGACAACTTATGACCAGAACTCGAAACTCTAAAAGACTAGACTCTAAGACCAGCAACTTGACACGACGATGCAACCGCAAATTCAACAAAGCAAAAACCCTAAAAAGATTATGCAAAGGCTCAGATTGGTTCGGATATGATGAACTAACCCTAATTTTTTTGTGTGGCTTTTTCGTGGATGGTAGGTATGAAGAACAGACTCGATCTAATCTACGAAAAACTGTAAAATCTCACCGAGCAACCTGGAAATCTGATACCACTTGATAGAGGCAAAGGTGTCCTGATGTTTCGATGAGATGGTGGCTATCGTTTTCTATGGGAGTCGGCCTTTGACGATCCGACTACGAACGTGCGAGACGTCGCGCCTTAGCAATCGCTAAACCAACTTCCGAGGGTTATTGACCATGCCGGAGCACGATCAACCTGACCACGAGGGTCTGTTTCCTGCAAGCAAACGAAGAACAAGCAAGAAACTGAGATTGCAATCTGAATATTGCGAATATAAGATGAAAGCTTTATTGATCAAGGTGGGGTTCTGTGACGTCTTGGTCTGGTCATTGGACACAAACGAAGTACGAGAAGTTGCAGCTATGGCGAACTTTTAATCTAAACAAAACCCAAAGTCTAAACGACGCCCTAAGGGCTGTATATATGGAGGAAGAGGGGGGAATTTCGTGGCCCTTGAGGGTGGGGTCCGAAACCAACCCTAACTCTTGTTTCCCCACACATACGGACTCTAAAAATAGCCTATACTTAAGTATTTCAAAATTACATGGGCCTGGCCCATTAATAAGGTGACGCAGCACCTAGAATAGCCTATGGACGAATATTATGAAGTGGCATCTCGTATATTTCGTCCAAGGCTTCTTGCACTCCTTATGGCAGCTTCAAAGTCCTGAAATCATCACTTGTAACTCCGTTCTTGATCCCCTTGCGCATGCCATCAACTCCATGCGTGTTCTTTCTCCAATGTTCATCCTTCTCCAAGCTAGGCCCTTCATTTGTAAGCAAAACAAATGTATCCAATTTAGGCAGCATCATAATCTCATGAACATTAGAATCATTACCAAGAAATGAAAGTACCTGGTAATTTAATTGGTGTGCGCGAGCTCTAGTAATTGGTCCAGTATATGTAACAGTAGGGGCTGTGGGTGTAACAATGGTATTGATGTCCTCATCACCAAGAGAAGATAGAGTCCAAATTTCTCACGTTCTGGATTCAGATTCGGACTGCACAGACATACCTGACTCAAAACGCCAACAACTTTTTCATACGGACTCCGAATTGGGTGATTCTTTTTTTGTTGGAAACTAGACTTCGTGCTCTTTCCAACCCAATTGGATTCACCTTCAAATTCGTCCGGAGCGTTGAGTTACGGACGAAACAATCTGACGTTGCAGCAGAATCCGAGTCAAATTACAAGCCCAAAGGTGTTGCATCACCTCCACTTGGGCCCAAGAGCCTTGTACGACCTAGGGTTAGTTTTAGGCTGCCTTGGGACGTCCTCCCACCTCCTTGGCTGCCACCCGTTGCTCCTATATAAGTAGATCCATCTAGTAGCTTTTGCCTGGTAATTCGCATGCTTAATCTCTTTAGGGTCATGGACCCAAATTTAGAGTGAATTGTAGATATGGGTTTTTCTCCTCCAGAGGATCCTCAAAGATTATCTTTAGAGGATGAGAAAAACTCTTATCTCAATGCTCAAGCTTCTAATGTGCTTTTCAATGCTTTGAGCAATGTAGTTATATTTCAACTCATGCCGTTCCGGGATGCTCATGAGTTGTGGACAAGGCTTCAAGATAAACATGGTGTGTCCAAGTTTTGTGGGGATGATTGTTCTCCCTCCACATCCGGTCGTATAGTCTTCTCAACTTATTCTACTTCACCTACATGTGGCTTGCCACAAGGTAATGATATGGTGAGTAGTGTTGGTCATTGCAATGATGATAGTATGTTTATTGTGGATGATCCTTCATCACTATCTTATTGCAATGCTCCTTCTTTGGGCTTTAACACTTCGAGCACTCCAAATGTTTCACATGCTTGTGTTGATAGTCCTTGCATATCATGTAGAAATTTCTTGACTAAATCTCATGATGATATGTTTACTATGTCTTGTTGCCATGATAAAAATGCATATATGTCCTCGAATTGTTGTGCTAACAATGTAGAGGAAACCCGACACCCCATGGAACAAGATGTGGTCTTGAATGCTGCTTCAACGGATCCTACATCATCATCTATTGCATTTTGCCTTATGGCTAAGGCTTCAAAGGTATCTCCCACTTTGAATCCCAATATATCTTGTGATGATGGCAAGAGTGATGATGATGTTGATTATGATGAAGAGAATGATAATGTTGCCTCCTTAAAAACTAAGGGGGAAATGATTTTTAAAGCTCTTCACAAAAATAAACTTGCTCATTCCAACTTCATGGAAATCATGTCTCTTGCCATTGAAGGCAAGAAATACATTGAGGAGTTGGAATCTCATCTAGAGGAGCATGAGGTCACCATTGAGAAAATGGAAGCTTATGAGCGTGATTACGCAAATGAGATCGCGGAGCTATCTCAAGCTCTTGAACATGAACAAACCACATCCGAATCTCTTGAGGAGACCTTTGCTCTAGAATTATCTAGAATAAAGGAATCTCATGATAGAGCACTTGAGGTGGCCAATGATTTCAAAACTAAAAATGCTAAGCTTGAAGTTGCTCATGCTAGACTCCTTGAGGATTTTGAGGACCTTGAAAATGGCTCAAGGGCCATCAAGGGTGAGCTCATCAAACTCACCGAGTCTCATGCTCAACTTAAAGCTTCATATTCAAAAGAGCTTGCCAAGTTGTCTTCTCCTCTTGTTGCTAATGATGATGCTTGTGCTACTAACTCTATCTCTTGTGAAGCATCCATATTAAAGGACAATGTTGAGCTAAGGGCTCAACTTGAGTTGCTATCTAGCAATTATGGGATGTTGGAGAAAATCATGTAAACCTCACAAGCTCTCATGATGATCTAGTATCCCATAATGTGCTAAAGATAGCTCATGAGGCCTTGCTTGCTAAGGTAACATCTAGTGAGCCTCATGTGGATACTAGCACTACTTTTGGTCAAAATGCTATATTGCCTTGTGCTAGTCCTCGCGATTCATCCATGCATAACATTGGTACATCTTGTGATGAATTGCTTTTCTTGCCTTGTTGCTCTAACGATGAAGCTTATACTTCCTCTAGTACTTGTGTTGAGACTAACCATGCAGAGAAAATCAAAGAGCGCAAGCCCCAAGTCACTTCTTTGAAGAAAGACTTGGAAAAGAGTCATGAAGGAAAATTCACACTCAACAATATCTTGAGTGTGCAAAAATCCCCAAATGACAAAGGTGGACTTGGGTTCAACTCCAACAAGAAGAAGAAGTCCAAAGTGAACAAAAAGAAGGGCCAAGAACAAGTCAAGAATTCGGCCAAGATTGTTTGCTTCAAGTGCAAAGTAGAAGGGCATCATGTTAGATCTTGCCCATTGAAGAAAAAGACCATTAGTGACAAGCAACAAGGGAAGCATCCACAAGTTCGATCTCATGCTCAACCGCAAGTTGAAGAAAGTCCTCTTCCCAAGAATCCTCAAGCTAATGCTTCTCAAGTTGAGAAATCAAGTGAGAAGAAAGTGAAGAGTAGACGTTGCTACTTATGTCGTGAGAAAGGTCACCTCGCCTCTTCATGCACTAGTGGTAACTTATCCAACCCAATTATTATTGACGATATCTATTCTCTTGGGAAGGATAAGGTTGGCAATGTGTTTGCCAAAGTTGTTGGTACTCAAAGTGGTGTCAAGAAGAGAACCATTTGGGTAGCCAAGCCTATTGTGACTAACCTCTTAGGACCCAACTTGGTTGGGGACCAACAAGCTCAAACTTGATCAATAGGTGTTGTTGGAGGACACTGGAGACTTGGCTACTTTATGAAGAATTAAGGGGACTTCATCACTCTAATTGTCTCAAGCCAAGTTATTCGAATTATCAAGTTTCTATCTTATATCCAATGTTTCTCCATGCGGTAACTTGTGCTTAAAGTGTTTACATTGATAGTTACTTACCCCTTTGCATGTTTGGTTTTGTTCCTTGCATGTGTTTGTATATGTTGTGCTTCCAACTTTATTATCTTGTGCAATCAAGTATGTGTGTGTTGGTTTGCACATCATGTACATGTGTGTCATGCATTGAGCCCTTTGCATCTTGTTCATTTCTTAGTTGGCTCTTGTGAGAGATTAATGGAATATCCCATTATGGGGGAGTGATGTGCTTTGTGCACCTCACAATCCTATATATGTGTGTACATGAGTAATACCATCTAGTATTGATATTTCAAGATTATCTAGTCGCTATGTGGTATGTCTTCTCATGAGAAATTCAAATTCTAAATTGTCCATTAATTATCTCTTGTTGGATCGTTATTTTGCCTCTTATTTATCTTTAATTGGTATCACATTATGGGGGAGTAATATGCTATGTGTATATTACTAGCCTAGAAAATGTGTACATTTGAGATATTGTCACCTAGAATTGATATTGTAAATTATCTTGTTCCTAGGTGGCATGTTAGCTCACAAGTTGCAATTTGCTTTTTGTTTGGTGTGAAGATGATGTCGGATATCCTTGTTATCTACCACCGGGAATTATTTCCAAATACTTCTTGTCTTTTAACAACTGGTACTCACTTATGTGTGGTAGAAATTATTGATCATCTTTACATTGGCCTTTGCTTTTATTTGCTTTATCTCTTGCCTAGGATTGTGTCAACTCCCATTGTATTCCATACCACTTGTGGATCTTGTTAATTTCTTGAACTTGTCTGCTGTTTTCTAGATATAGTGAAAGTGGTGATCCCACCTAGTTCATTTTGTATGCAAATGCAAATTCTCTATAATGCACTAGTCTTGGGGGAGCTATCCTATTCTCTATAAAACACTCATCTTGTGATCCTTATCAAGTGTGTGTTTGTGGAAGGCAAGCCGTTTCTTTTGGTGCTTTGTGCCATCATGAAACTTTGTAGAGGGCTTGGTTTGTTTGGAACCATTCTCTCTTTTGGGAGTTTGACATCTTTCTTTTTGAGTGTATCAATGGATATCTCATTCCTTGATGTATCTTTTATGGATATCCTCCAAGTGATGATTTATTCATTTGGTATCTTTTCTTCGCTTGGTTTTTCTTTGTCTTTTGGTCTCGGTTCTTGAAAGTCTTGAGCATGCATATTTACTTCTTGTAGTTTCTTTGGCATGTTTTCTTTCCTTGACCCAATATATAGGGGGAACTCCACCAAGTCTCAAATTGGATGAGATGTGCATGAAATTCATTTTAATATCTATATGCACATATTTATGTGGAGTTTGTCCTATGTGTTATTGGTTCTCTAACTCTTTGGTCCCAATGAGTTTGGGTGTCATTTTGTTTGTGTTGTTGTTCTAGGAACAAGTGGAGATGCATTGGATGCTCTGCTCACTCACAAGGAAGGTGTTGTCACCATGTGCTTATTGGAGTCAAGCTAGGATGATCAATGAACTACTTTGTATCTTCAATTGGTATCTACTACATCCTTCCAATGTTATCTTGGTAACAAGTATCTTCATACACTTCATGCACACATTTCTTGCATCAACCTTGTGTAGGTTGTTTCATGGCATGTTAGCCATTCTTTCTTGTGATACTTGTTTCCTTTCTCAAAGCATCCCAACAATGATGTCTTGTTGCTAGTTGTGATGTCTTTGATGTTCGTGTGGTTGGAATTCATTTATATACAATAAGACCATATCTAGCCATGTGCTATGCTCTCAAGCAAATATCTTATTGGTATATGTATGACTTCCTTTTGGATATCTTTTTCCTTCATGTTGTAGCTATTTCGGGTGGACATCCTTCTTTGTAGATATATATATCATCATGATTTCGTCTACCTAGAATCTTATACACTTGAGAGAAGTTGCATATCTAGATGATATCCTTTATTTCACGTCCACCTTGTCTTTCTTATGTTATTTCTTTGGTGGCTCCATGAAAGCTTTTGCCTCGAGTGCGTGTCTTCTATCATTGCATCTTGATGCGCTCTTGTGTGGTGAAGATTATTTTCCTCATGCTTATCTTTACGAGGTTTTTGCCATCTTAATTGGCATTCCTCGTCTTGACGCGCCTGTCATCTTCTATCTTCACCGCGGGTTGTCACAAGCATAGGTTCTCTATATGCTTATTAGTAAGCTTGTAAACCCATTTGCTTGTTGTGTGTGAGAATGATAGGCCTTGCACTGTGTTGCCTCAATCTTTCAAGACTTTATTGATGCTTAATGCTCACTGTACATTAGTCTTCTCAAGTGCATTGCCTTGACTCACACACATCATTTTGGTTGAGCCCTTTCTTAAGTTGCCTCTTTCACTTATTGCTCAACCATGTGTTTGTTACATGTACTAGGCTTAGTTTCCTATAGGCTCACTTGCACTTGTTGTAAGTTTCTATTGATTTTGGGGGAGCTATGATCCTATTTTGTGCACTTTGTTTCCAAATTCAAATATTCTTATGTGTGCACAAATCATGGGGAGCTTCTCTAGTTTCTTTATAACACTCCTTTGCTCTTATCATAATATCCTTTGTTCATGTAGCTCGTAGGATCTTTGGCCTAGTTGGTTCAATTGGTATCTTTTGATAGCTTGCTTCAATTGGTATGTTTTGATTGCTTGATTGCTTGTTTCTCTCTTTGTTATGTCCTTGTGGCATATCATTCCTTTAGCAATCTTGGAGCCTCAATATAGTTGGTCTTCCTCCAAGTATTACCGTTGGATATGTGTATTGCATTCCACTCTCTTGTTGAGAAATACACAATTTATGGAGGAACACAATTTATATTGGCCTTCTATGCTTTTCGCCCATTTTGGCAATCGATGCCAATGGGGGAGAAGTTTCAGAGAGTTTTGTGGAGAAGTCTTCAGAGTTTTCTCCTTGCTTTGGTTTTGTTCCTAAGCATTTGCATCTCATACACATGCATTATTGGTTGTTGCATTGCTTGGTGGTGCATAATTCTTTGTATAAACTCTCGTGAAAGTGATTGTCATCAATTACCAAAATGGGGGAGATTGAAAGAACATGCGGTGCCCCCATGTTTGGTTTTGGTAATTGATGACAATCTCTATGGACTAATGGTTTCCTTGAGTTATATTTGAAGGTTTTGTCCATAGGCTTTTCTTGGAGTACATGTGTTGGTTTCAAGGAGAGTTTGTGTCGACCAAGGTGCTATTCAAGGAATTATCCAAAGATTGGTCATTTGAGAGTTGAGCTTATTGCAAGCATGTCTTGAAGAAGAAGATTGTGTGATCATTCATGTTTACCTTCAAGACATCATCCAAACGAAGAGAGTTGGAAAGATTCAAGGTTGATCAAGACTAAGTCAAGAGTGAATCAAGTCGATCAACTCACAAAGAGTAGAAGATGTACCGAGAGGGATCAAGTGATCCCATGGTATGGTAAGCATTGTCCATTGCACTTTGTGTACTAACCCATGGTCTATGTGAGAGTCTATGTGGGGTTAGGTACGTGTCCATGGGCTTGCGTCAAGAGGATGATATCATACAACCCATGGGAAGGATGACATCAAGTGGTGATCGTCATCAAGATTACCGTGTGCAATTTCAAGTGGAGAATCACGAAGAGATCAAGTGCTTGAAGCTTTCCATCCATTGTGGTGTCAATGGACTTGTGAAGATGTGCCGAAGAGTGGCTCACCCATAGTGGAGTATGGGGGAGCAATCATCTAGTCTTCATCGACCCAACGCAATCAAGAAAGGTGGTCCATCTTGAGGAGGACAAGATCATGATCATCTAACTCAAGTGGATCATGTGCAAGGCAAAGGTTTGCCCTTGATAGGTTTTCTATTTTACCGGTCTCATGGTGGTAGTTGGGAGACCGGGTTATAGGATCGATAGCCGTACTATCAAGGGGGGCTCTCAAGTGAGTAGCTTGATCGTATCGTTCATCGAGAGCTCAAACCATTGCATCCTTGCCTCATGTTTCTTGGTTCTTGTTTGGTTCTCTTTGTGAGTCTTAGAGCTTATGGTCATCTTGATGACAAGCTTGAGTTCATCGAAAACGGAGTTCGCATGCGTCTTCTATGATGTTTTCGGTGTTGTAGGTTTTACCGGTCTTATCCGAGGAAGGGTCCTCACCTTTTTCTTATGGGCCTTTTATCATTTGCTTATTATTGATATTTCTTTGGAGATTGTTTTAACCCTTGTCGCTAGCTTTCCAACAAACTTGGTTTCATCGAATTCGGAGTCCGTTTGCAAAAGTTGTGGCAGCTTTGGTGTTCTGAAAAGGCTGCAGCGGTACTACCGCGAATTGGAGCGGATGTAATTTTTTACTACCGCTCCAGAGCAGTACTACCGCGGCTCCTACAGCGGTAGTACCGCTCCGGACCAAAAACTCGTCAGTACTACCGCGGCTCCTACAGCGGTAGTACCGCTCCGGACCAAAAACTCGTCCCAAGTCTTGCGGTGGTAGGCCCGGATGTATTTTCTAGTACCGCTCGCAAGCAGTAGTACCGCTACCATTTGTGGTAGTACCGTGAGGTCAAGCGGTAGTACCGTGAGGACGAGCTGTAGTACCGCTCCGGCGGTTCTTCTGCCCTTTTGCCTCCTCGCTGTTGTTTTTCAAAGGGGTACTTCCGCCCTAGCGGTAGTACCGCTCCTTGGAGCGGTAGTACCGCTCTGTGCGGGCTGTGAGCATAACGGTTGGATTTTTCCCCACCTATAAAAGGGGGTCTTCTTCCCCATTGAACCTTATCCTTTTAGCTCGTATTCTTCCCCATTGTTGTCCTTCTTCGAGCTTGCTAACTCTCAATCCCTCCAATGATTCTTGCTAGTTCTTGAGGGAAAAGAGAGAGGAGATCTAGATCCATGTTTCCACCAATCACTTTCTCCTCTTTGTGAGGGGAACCCCTTGGATTTAGATCTTGGAGTTCTTTGTGTTCTCCTTCTTGTTCTTCCTCTCATTTTCCTCCCTAGCATTAGTTGCTTCAGTGGGATTTGAGAGAGAAGGACTTGGGCACTCCGTGTGCCCTTGCCATTGCATTTGGTGCATCGGTTTGAGTTCTCCACGGTGATACGTGGAAGCGAAGTTTGAGAAGCTTATTACTCTTGGGTGTTTGGGCACCCTAGAGCTTGTTCCTCTTGGGTGCCTTGGCGCCCTAGACGGTTGGTGGTGTTCGGAGCTCAATCATTGTGGTGTAAAGCTCCGGGCAAGCGTCGGGGTCTCCAATTAGGTTGTGGAGATCGCCCCGAGCAATTTGACGGGTACCGGTGACCGCCCCCAAGGGTTGCCAAAGTGTACTGGTTCGGTGACCGCCCCCAAGGGTTGCCATTCGTACGGGTTCGGTGACCGCCCTCAAGGGTCCCTTAGTGGAATCACGACATCTTGCATTGTGCGAGGGCGTGAGGAGATTACGGTGGCCCTAGTGGCTTCTTGGGGAGCATTGTGCCTCCACACTGCTCCAAACGGAGATTAGCATCCGCAAGGGTGTGAACTTCGGGATACATCGTCGTCTCCGCGTGCCTCGGTTATCTCTTACCTGAGCTCTTTACTTATGCGCTTTACCTTGTGATAGCCATATTGTTTCTTGTCATATATCTTGCTATTACATAGTTGTTTATCTTGCTTAGTATAAGTTGTTGGTGCACATAAGTGAGCCTAGTTGTTGTAGGTTTTGTGTTTGACAAATTAACCGCTAGGTTTATTCCGCATTTGTTCAAGCCTAAACCGTAATTATTTTAAAGCGCCTATTCACCCCCCCCTCTAGGCGACATCCACGACCTTTCACTATTCAATAATCTATTTATGTTATTCAGAACAAAATTACTTCACACACTTTTGTGTTTTGTCTAATTGCAGGTGTATGGGACATTTGTACAATCCACATATGAAGATAAGGGAAAAGAAGAAGTTTAGGTTCTGTTCAAAAAGTTCTCTCACGTCACTTTTGGGCCAATAGAAGATAGAGTCCAAGTCTCTCACGTTTTGGATTCAGATTCGGATTGCAGAGACATACCTGACTCAAAACGCCAACAACTTTTTCATATGGACTCCGAATTGGGTGATTCGTTTTTTGTTGGAAACTAGATTTTGTGCTCTTTCCAACCCAATTTGATTCACCTTCAAATTCGTCCGGAGCGTTGAGTTACGGACGAAACAATCTGACATTGCACCAGAATCCGAGTCAAACTACAAGGCCAAAGGTGTTGCATCACCTCCACTTGGGCCCATGAGCCTTGTACGACCTATGATTAGTTTTAGGCTGCCTTGGGACGTCCTCCCACCTCCTTGGCCGCCACCCCTTGCTCCTATATAAGTAGATCCATCTAGTTGCTTTTTCCTGGGGTTTTGTTTAGATCAAAAGTTCGCCATAGCTGCAACTTCGCGTACTTCATTTGTGTCCAACGAGCAGACCAAGACGTCATGGAACCCCACCTTAATTAATAAAGCTTTCCTCTTATATTCGTAATATCCAGATTGCAATCTTAGTTTCTTGCTTGTTCTTCGTTTGCTCGCAGGAAACAGGCCCTCGTGGTCAGGTTGATCATGCTCCGGCGTGGTCAATAACCCTCGGAAGTTGGTTTAGCGATTGCTAAGGCGCGACGTCTCGCACGTTCGTAGTTGGATCGTCAAGGTCGACTCCCACAGAAAACGATAGCCACCTTCTCATTGAAACATCGGGACACCTTTGCCTCTATTAAGTGGTATCAGATTTTCAGGTTGCTCTGTGAGATTTTACAGTTTTTCGTAGTTTAGATCAAGTCTATTCTTCGTACCTATAGTCCACGAAAAAGCCAAAAAAAATTAGGGTTAGTTCATCCTATCCGAACCAATTTGAGCCTTTGCATAATCTTTTCTGTATTTGCTTTGTTGAATTTGTGATTGCATCATCGTGTCATGTTGCTGGTCTTACCGTCTAGTTCTTTAGAGTATCAAGTTCTATTCCCAGGTTCTCACGTCGTCGCCGCCATATATCACCACCGCATCATCATCATCGCTGCTGCCATATACCACCACCACACCAACTTCATCGTCGCTGCCATATTCACCACCACATATCCGCCGCCATCACACCAATCCGAGTCCACCTGCAACATATATCCGCCACCAATCTGATTTCCACCAGATTCATCGCCGCCACGAGTCCGAGATTCCACCAAATTCATCTCCGCCACCAGTCCTAGTCTAAGTCTAGTAATTGTTGCATTGTTTTCAATTTCCGGATCACGCGATACTTCGAGTCGTGACAGAATAGGACTCCTGAGATTCTGAGCTACCCGCACAAGAAAAATAGTTCCAAACTCAAAAAAAATCTGGCTAGGCAGTTTTTAGACCATTTGTAGACTTTTTTGAAAAAAAAATTGTTGCGGAGAAAAAAAAAGGAAAAAAGTGCTAAAAAAGTGAAAAAGGAAAAAAATTCAGAGAGTGCTCCTCCCTTGTTTACGTACAGCGCCGTGATTTTGTTAGTGTTCTAGGCTCGCGTCTCTAGCACAGTCTAGCCTAGGACCAGCATAGTACCGTCGTTGAGCGTTTATTCAACATTGCATCTCTGAATTGATTATTGCTGACCCTTTTTGCTACCATATTATAAGCCTTCCCAGCTCCACATACATCTACGTTGTGCGTTTTGACTCTCCCTGGTAATCGCTCTATCCAAGCTTTGAGAGTTTTGACTAGGACGGTTGCTGATCACCGCCTGCTGCTGGGTAAGAACTGGTAAGAATATGACATTTTGATGAGGACATGACTACCTTGGATACGACCAAAAATATTGCATGCATGCATATTTGTCAGGTGATTTCTAATGCAAACTATTCAATAATCTATTTATGTTATCCAGAACAAAAATACTTCACACACTTTTGTGTTTTGTCTAATTGCAGGTGTATGGAACATTTGTACAATCCACATATGAAGATAAGGGAAAAGAAGAAGTTTAGGTTCTGTTCAAAAAGTCCTCTCACGTCACTTTTGGGCCAAGAGAAGATAGAGTCCATGTCTCTCACGTTCTGGATTCAGATTCGGACTGCAGAGACATACCTGATTCAAAACGCCAACAACTTTTTCATACGGACTCCGAATTGGGTGATTCTTTTTGTGTTAGAAACTAGATTTCGTGCTCTTTCCAACCCAATTAGATTCACCTTCAATTCGTCTGGAGCGTTGAGTTATGGACAAAACAATCTGACGTTGCAGCAGAATCCGAGTCAAACTACAAGCCCAAAGGTGTTGCATCACCTCCACTTGGGCCCATGAGCCTTGTACAACCTAGGGTTAGTTTTAGGCTGCCTTGGGATGTCCTCCCACCTCCTTGGCCTGATAGAGGCAAAGGTGTCCCGATGTTTCGATGAGATGGTGGCTATCGTTTTCTGTGGGAGACGACCTTGACGATCCGACTACGAACGTGCGAGACGTCGCGCCTTAGCAATCGCTAAACCAACTTCCGAGGGTTATTGACCACGCCGGAGCACGATCAACCTGACCACGAGGGTCTATTTCCTGCAAGCAAATGAAGAACAAGCAATAAACTGAGATTGCAATCTGGATATTGCGAATATAAGATGAAAGCTTTATTGATCAAGGTGGGGTTCTGTGACGTCTTGGTCTGGTCGTTGGACACAAACGAAGTACGAGAAGTTGTAGCTATGGCGAACTTTTAATCTAAACAAAACCCAAAGTCTAAACGACGCCCTAAGGGCTGTATATATGGAGGAAGAGGGGGGAATTTCGTCGCCCTTGAGGGTGGGGTCCGAAACCAACCCTAACTCTTGTTTCCCCACACATACGGACTCTAAAAATAGCCTATACTTAAGTATTTCGAAATTACATGGGCCTGGCCCATTAATATGGTGACGCAGCACCTAGAATAGCCTACGGACGAATATTATGAAGTGGCATCTCGTATATTTCGTCCAAGGCTACATGCACTCCTTATGGCGGCTTCAAAGTCCTGAAATCATCACTTGTAACTCCGTTCTTGATCCCCTTGCGCATGCCATCAACTCCATGCGTGTTCTTGCTCCAATGTTCATCCTTCTCCAAGCTAGGCCCTTCATTTGTAAGCAAAACAAATGTATCCAATTTAGGCAGCATCATAATCTCATGAACATTAGAATCATTACCAAGAAACGAAAGTACCTGGTAATTTAATTGGCGTGCGCGAGCTCTAGTAATTGGTCCAGTATATGTAACAGTAGGGGCTGTGGGTGTAACAATGGTATTGATGTCCTCATCATCCTCCCCTTCTTGAAATGAAGTCGTCCTCGACGGAAGCTCATCTTCCTCACCCAAATAAGGCTTCAAATCTGCAATGTCTACAATGCTCAGACCACCAAACACATGCAAAACTAGTGAATGCACAAACAGCAGCAGGAACACGTCTCTCCTCGGGATATTGTAAACATGTAAATCGTTGTTCAGTTTCTAACTCCCAAGTAAGATATATATCAGGAACATATCTACCCTCAAATGGTGGAATATTCAATTTTAGTTTAGGGAGATGGTCATGATCTCGTGCCTGAGGGTGAGCCCTACCATTGCCATTATTTGCATGTGGACGACCTGGTGGTTGCTGTGCTGGTGGTGGCACGTAGTTCTGATTTTGATCAACCTCATCCTCGTAATCGCCGGCAAAATCATCCTCCTCCGCATCAGCAGCAGGAGCCACAGAAGTAGCAACAGCAGCACCAACAGTTTGGCCAGGTGCAAGAGGGAGACGGCTCGCTCTACGGAGGGCTGTTTCACGATGTGTAGGTAGTCGTCGTTGTTGTTGTTGTTGTTGTAGAGGTGCGTTAGGTGCAGCCGGTGGTGGTGGTGGAAGACGCGCGAGCAATTCATTAAAGCTGTTATCGAGCTTTGTTTCGAACGTCTTCTCCATGTCATCTATCTTCTCCATGGCCTCTTCAAATCTGTTTAGCACATCTTGCACCTATCCATTCATCATTTGCTGAAATTTATCATGCAACTCCTGATTCGTCATGTTCTCCCGGTCAGTCTCGTCCGCTTGTGATCCTGCCATGGTTAGCAACAATAGAAACACACAAGAATATGATCCTACAGAATACTAACAAGAGGTGGTGGTGGTGTCACAAATCCGTCAAGCCAATCTCAAAATCTTACCAGTTCTTACCCAGCAGCAGGCGGTGATCGGCAACCGTGGTAGTCAAAACTCTCAAAAGCTTGGATAGAGCGATTGCCAGGGAGAGTCAAACGCACGATGTAGATGTATGTGGAGATGGGAAGGCTTATAGTATGGTAGCAAAAAGGGTCAGCAATAATCAATTCAGAGATGCAAAGTTGAATAAACGCTCAACGACGGTACTGTGCTGGTCCTAGGCTAGACCGTGCTAGAGACGCGAGCCTAGAACACTAACAAAATCACGGCGCTGCACGTAAATAAGGGAAAAGCACACTCTGGAACTTTTTTTTCGCTCTTTTTTTTTGCGCTCCACTTTTTTTTGCGAAAAATCACTATAATGGCGAGTGTCTCAAAACTCTTCCCTCGTCAAACTGGTAGGATGGCACGAAATTTTTTTTTTCATCCCAGAAGCAACGGACAAGCTAAGTGGGTGAACGCTAAAGTGTTGCGAGGACTCAAGAAAAGAACATTTGATAGCCTACAGAAGTGCGGCAGGCGCTGGATTGATGAGCTACCGGTGGTTCTCTTGTCCCTCCGTACAACACCAAATCGAGCCACCGGCCAGACTCCCTTATCCCTAGTCTATGGGGCAGAAGAAATTATCGCCACGGAACTCATATACGGGTCACCTAGAGTATTTTCCTACGATGAAGTAGAGCAAGAGCAGCACCAGCATGACGATGTCGTGCTCCTTGAGGAGAACCGTCTCTGGGCTACTACGCATGTTGCACGCTACCAACAAGCCTGCATCGCTATCACAGCCACAGGGTTCATGTCCGGAGCCTTGAGGAAGGCGACCTTGTCCTTAGGTGCATTCAGTCCACCAAGGGTGCAAACAAGTTGACCCCGAAGTGGGAAGGCCCTTACTGGGTAGTATGAGTCACCAGACCCGACGTAGTCCGTCTGGAGACCGGAGATGGCATTCAGTTGTAAAACTCATGGAACATTGAGCATCTCCGTAAGTTCCACCCGTAAGGCGCGGCTGTCGGGCCCTGCCCGGCAACCACCCTTTTGTACAAGCTTTGCCGGTGTTGCATGTAACCATTTGTACAAAGCCAGGCGCAGACCCTGAGCAATAGATGAATACACGAAGCACTGGAGCCCCAAAAAACTTGCATGCATGCATAGCATATCATGAGCATGGCATGATCATGTAGATAAGATCATATGCAGCCTTGTTTTCCTCTGCACTAAACTGTAGGGCTCTTGCCGCGGGCTCGATCTCGAAGTGAAGAAATGGAAACAAGCCAAATAGATAAGTTCCTTCTTATCCATATATATTATGTAAAGAGAAACTTGTGCATATGGAAACCTCGTCACCTTCGAAGCATGGGTGCTCCCATCCATTGACCCGAACTTTGCTTCGGGCAAGGTAGTTGTAGTGCCTTTAACGGAGAAGGTTCGATGGGGGGCTAGTCCCTTTCCATAATTCTGAGACCGGCAGGCTTAGCCCTGCGACAACAAATGGAAGGCACCGGCAGGATAGCTTGCTAGAGAAAACTTCTTTACTTAAACATATAGAGGCATTCCACCTCTGCATGAACATAATACATGCACGAGTACCCGACAAGACTTGTCTTTTTCATTAATATGCAGATAAACAAGTATAGATCTTACAGAGCACAAACATGGATAAAGAAGATTACATGTTTAAGATTAAAGTTTGGCAAGTGCCTACATATTTTAGACGAAAAAGAGATAAGTGCCCCATAATACCTTTCTTGTCCCTCTCCTCCTAGGAACTATAGGGGAAGGTGAAGAGGGCAAAAGGAGCACCTGGGAAGAACCTCAGCCCGACCCCATCAAGGGCTATGAGGGGCAGCCTGACAAGATCGGGAGGGCACAGACGAAGATGATGGAGGGGGGAGCGGATGCGAATGAGAAGTGACCTCTCATGTTTTTCTCTTTTAAGAAGAGCAAACGTGGGGGAGGGATGTGCGGCTCTTCACTGTTTCCTCCCAGAAAGTTACCGTTTTACATTAACTGCTACAGTCCCATGACCCCACGACTTGCGATAATTACGCGGAGTGGACGTTAGATTGATTGATCATCACGAAAAACCGTTGTATGTGCGGTGTTCCTTCGACACGTGTCCGTGCACTGTTTGGGGTCCAACCCAACGTGTCCGGCGACACGTATGGCTCAGGACCAGGGGCTTCTGTCGGGGTACACAAACAAGGGTATGTGTTTCCCCTGACTTGTGCACGGACAGTGAGCTTCCGGCCCGGCAGCACCGAGCATTCAAGACAAGGCCAAGCACACGAGATTGCTCTTTGAGACATGAAAGGGCGGATCAAGAAGACCAAGACAAGCCGAAGGAACGAGATATCACTAAGGGAAAAACCTCCCTTGCCGAGCAGACAGGCCTGGTCAGGTCAAGGATGCTCCAAGAACAAGTCACAAGACTTTCCCAGCAAGGGTTGCCGGGATGCTGGGGGCCTGCTTACCCACCAAGGATCCACCGCTCCATCTCACCGCGACGCAAGTCACTTATCGGTGCGGTGTCAAGCCCCCAAGTGATTAAGTGGCTGTCGTTTGGCACGTGGCAGACATTTTGGAGGAAGATCACCCCTAAATGGCAGCCATCCACGGGAGTGTTACATAGCCAGGCGAGAAGGTGGCAGAATGGCACGACAAGGCTTGTCGGGCTACATCCACGATGTGACACTAAGCGGTGCACTTAATGCACCTTGTCCTATCTACAGAGTTAGGTAGGATAGCACTGTGGCTATCTAATCACTGGATAATGACTGTTTTGCCATTGTGGTGACCCCTTGCCCTATAAAAGGACGGCTATGGCAACCTTAGAAAGGATTCGGACCCTTGTACACTCATACGCGCGTAGCTGCTCTCGCCTCTAGGCGACCTTGCCAGGCTTGAGCGTCGCATTGCTACTTCTTGAGCTTGCGTTGGTTTTTCCCTTGAAGAGGAAAGGGTGATGGAACACAATACAGATAAGTATTTCCCTCAATTAAGAACCAAGGTATCAATCCAGTAAGAGAAACACGCAAGTCCCCAATACATGCACCTACACAAACAATCAAACACTTGCACCCAACACGATAAAGGGATTGTCAATCCCTTCACGGTCATTTGCAAAGGTGAGATCTCATAGAGATAAATAGAACTAAACGAAAGATAAAATATTTTTGGGTTTTTTGGTTTATAGATCTGAAAATAAAAGATTTCAAGAATAGTAAATTGGAAACTAATATGATGGAAAATAGACCCTGGGGCCATAGGTTTCACTAGAGGCTTCTCTCATGGAGGCAAATAATACGGTGGGTGAACAAACTACTGTCGAGCAATTGATAGAAAAGCGCAAAGTTAAGACGATATCTAAGGCAATGATTATGCAATATAGGCATCACGTCTGTGTCAAGTAGATTGACTCCTACCTGCATCTACTACTATTACTCCACACATCGACCGACTCCTGCCTGCATCTAGAGTATTAAGTTCAAGAGAACAGAGTAACGCCTTAAGTAAGATGAAATGATGTAGAGGAATAAACACAAGCAATACGATGAAAAACCCATCTTTTTATCCTCGATGGCAACAATTCAATACGTGTCTCGCTACCCCTACTTTGTCACTGGGTGAAATCATGCAAGATTGAACCCAAAGCTAAGAACCTCTCCCATTGCAAGAAAAGCCAATCTAGTTGTCCAAACCAATTCAAAGAGAAATACAAAGATATAAAGTCATGCATATAAGAATTCAGAGAAGATTCAAATAATATTCATAGATAAGCTGATCATAAATCCACAATTCATCAAATCTCGACAAACACACTGCAAAAGAAGATTACATCGGATAGATCTCCAAGAGCATCAGAACATGGTATTGAGAATCAAAGAGAGAGAGAGAGAGATAAGAAGCCATCTAGCTACTAGCTATGGACCCGTAGGTCTGTGGTAAACTTCTCACGCTTCATCAGAAGGGCAATAAGTTGATGTAGATGCCCTTTGTGATCGAATCCCCCTCCGGCAGGATGACAGAAAAGGCCCCAAGATGGGATCTCATGGGAACAGAAGGTTGCGGCAGTGGAAAAGTATTTTCATGGCACTTTTTGGTGGTTCTAGAATGTATTAGAATATATAGGAGGAAGAAGTAGGTCGATGGACTCCTTAGGGGGCCACAAGCCAGCCCCCCCCTAGGGCGTGCCCCTGCGACTTGTCACCGCCTCGTGGGTCTTCTGACTTGGACTCCAAGTCCTACGGGTGTCTTCCGGTTCAAGAAAAATCATCGCAAAAGTTTTATTCCATTTGGACTCCGTTGGATATTCCTTTTCTGCGAAGCTAAAAAACAAGGAAAACATAAAATGGCACTGGGATCTTGGTTAATAGGTTAGTCCCAAAAATAATATAAAATAGCATATTAATGCATATAAAACATCCAAAACAGATAATATAATAGCATGGAACAATCAAAATTATAGATACGTTGGAGACGTATCGAGCATCCCTAAGCTTAATTCCCGCTCGTCCTTGAGTAGGTAAATGATAAAAACAGAATTTTTGATGTGGAATGCTACCTAACATATTTATCCAAGTAATTTTCTTTATCGTGGCATGAACGTTCAGATCAATAAGATTCAAAACAAAAGTTTAATATTGACATAAAAATGATAATACTTCAAGCATACTAATAAAGCAATCATGTCTTCTCAAAATAACATGGCCAAATAAAGCTATTCCTACAAAATCATATAGTCTGGCTATGCTCCATCTTCATCACACAAAATATTCAAATCATGCACAACCCCAATGACAAGCCAAGCAATTGTTTCATACCTTTGACGTTTCCAAACCTTTTCAACTTTCATCTAATACATGAGCGTGAGCCATGGATATAACACTATAGGTGGAATAGAATATGGTGGTTGTGGAGAAGACAAAAAGCAGGAGATAATCTCACATCAACTAGGCGTATCAATAAGCTATGGAGATGCCCATCAATAGATATCAATGTGAGTGAGTAGGGATTGCCATGCAACGGATGCGCTAGAGCTATAAGTTTATGAAAGCTCGAAAAGAAACTAAGTGGGTGTGCATCCAACTTGCTTGCTCACGAAGACCTAGGGCAATTTGAGGAAGCCCATTATTGGAATATACAAGCCAAGTTCTATAATGAAAAATTCCCACTAGTATATGAAAGTGACAACATAGGAGACTCTCTATCATGAAGATCATGGTGCTACTTTGAAGCACAAGTGTGGAAAAAGGATAGTAACATTGTCCCTTCTCTCTTTTCTCTCTTTTTTCTGTTGGCTTATTTGGCCTTTTTTTGTGGGCCTCTTTGGCCTCTTTTATTTTTCCTCACATGAGGTAATTCTCTAATAATGAATATCATCACACTTTTATTTACTTACAACTCAAGAATTACAACTCAATACTTAGGACAAAATATGACTCTATATGAATGCCTCCGGCGGTGTACCGGGATGTGCAATGACTCAAGAGTGACATGTATAAAAAAGTACGAATGGTGGCTTTGCCACAAATACAATGTCAACTACATGATCATGCAAAGCAGTATGGCAATGATGGAGCATGTAATAATAAAACGGAATGGTGGATGTTGCATCACAATATATCTCGGAATGGCTATGGAGATGCCATAATAGGTAGGTATGGTGGTTGTTTTAAGGAAGGTAAATGGTGGGTGTATGGTACCGGCGAAAGTTGCGCCGTACTAGAGAGTCTAGCAATGGTGGAAGGGTGAGAGTGCGTATAATCCATGGACTCAACATTAGTCATATAGAACTCACATACTTATTGCAAAAATCTATTAGTCATCAAAACAAAGTACTACGTGCATGCTCCTCGGGGGTAGATTGGAAGGAAAAGACCATCGCTCGTCCCCGATCACCACTCATAAGGAAGACGATCAATAAATAAATCATGCTCCAACTTCGTTACATAACGGTTCACCATACGTGCATGCTACGGGAATCAAAAGTCTAACACAAGTATTTATACAATCCACAATTACTCATAAGCATGACTCTAATATCACCATCTTTATATCTCAAAACAATCATAAGGGATCAAACTTCTCAAAGTATTAAATGCACTTTATATGAAAGTTTTTATTATATCCCTCTTGGATGCCCATCATATTAGGACTAAATTCATAACACAAAGAAAATTACCATGTTGTTTGAAGAGACTCTCAAAATAATACAAGTGAAGCATGAGAGTTCAATAATTTCTACAAAATAAGGTCACCACCGTGCTCTAAAAAGATAAGTGAAGCACTGTAGCAAAATTGGCTAGCTCAAGAGATATAAGTGAAGCACTATAGCAAAATCGGCTAGCTCAAGAGATATAAGTGAAGCATATAGAGTATTCTAATAAATCACGATTCATGTGCGTCCCTCTCAAAAGGTGTGTACATCAAGGATGATTGTGGCAAACTAAAAGGCAAAGACTCATATCATATAAGACGCTCCAAGCAAAACACATATCATGTGGTGAATAAAAATATAGCTTTAAGTAAATTTACCGATAGAAGAAGACGAGAGAGGGGATGCCTTCTGGGGCATCCCCAAGCTTAGGCTCTTGGTTTTTCTTGAATATTACCTTGGGGTGCCTTGGGCATCCCCAAGCTTAGGCTCTTGTCACTCCTTTTTCCATAGTCCATCAAATCTTTACCCAAAATTTGAAAACTTCACACCAAAAAGCTCAACAGAAAATCTCATGAGATCCGTTAGTATAAGAAAATAAATCACCACTTTTGGTACTATTGTGAAATCATTCTTTATTTATATTGGTGTAATATCTACTTTATTCCAACTTCTCCATGGTTCATACCCCCCGATACTACCCATAGATTCATCAAAATAAGCAAACAACACATAGAAGACATAATCTGACAAAAAGGGAACAGTCTGTAGCAATCTGTAACTCTCGAATACTTATGTAACTCCAAAAATTCTGAAAAATTAGGACAACCTGGGCAATTTGTATATTAATCTTCTGTAAAGATAATCAATATTTTGTCGTGCTTATGTTAAAAATGAGAATTTTTTTCTAGGGCGCAAAAGTTTCTGTTTTTCAGAGATCAAATCAACTATCACCGTAAGCCATCCCAAAGGTCTTACTTGGAAAAATAACTAATTAAAACACAAAAACAAAATTACTACAGAGGTAATAATGTGTATTTTATTCAAGAACATTAGCAAAAACACACAAAAAAATTGGGCTGCCTCCCAACAAGAGTTATTGTTTAACGCCCCTAGCTAGGCATTGAGAATTCGATGATGCTCACACGAAAGACAAGAATTGAAGCACAAAGAGAGCATCATAAAACACATGACAAACACATCTATGTCTAACATACTACCTATGCATAGGCATTTTATAAGCAAACAAATTACCAAGGCAAGCAAAAACTAGCATATGCATGGAAGAAGAAAGAAACAATAGCAATCTCAACATGACGAGAGGTAATTTAGTAACATGAAATTTCTACAACCATATTTTTCTCTCTCATAATAATTGCACATAGGATCATAATCAAATTCAACAATATAGCTATTAAACCATGTTTCCTACATGATCCTCATGCATGCAAAGTTGACACTCTTCCAAAATTTTGGGGTTATTATCGAATAAAGTCATGACCTTTCCAAACCCACTTTTATCAAAAACTACATAAGATTGAACATTATCCAAATATGTGGGATCTAAAGTTGACACTCCTCCAAACCCACTTTCAGTATTATTGTGAACATTATTATCAATCACATATTCATCATGGGGCTTAAATAAAATTTCAAGATTATAAGAAGAATCACCCCAATCATGATCATTGCAACAAGTAGTGGACATAGCAAAAGTAGCATCCCCAAGCTTAGGGTTTTGCATATTATTAGCACAATTGACATCAATAGAATTTATAATAACACCATTGCAATCATGCTTTTTATTCAAGGAGCTATCATGAATCACTTCATAAATTTGTTCTTTCAACACTTCATCACAATTCTCAGATTCACGAATTTCAAGAAAAACCTCATAAAGATAATCTAGTGCACACAACTCACTAGCAACTGGTTCATCATTATTGGATCTCTTAAAAAGATTAGCAAGTGGATGAGGATCCATATCAACAGATTTTTAGCAAGCGAAGATGCAAGCAAATAGAGGGCACATGACAACACAAGCAAAGATAACAAACGAGAAAGCGAACGAAAGAAGGGCGAATAAAAAGGCAAATCTTCTCGAGAATCACTTTAGAAGTGGCGGAGAGGAAAGCGAGAGGCGAATGGCGAATAATGTAATGCAAGAGATGAGAGTTTATGATGGGTACTTGGTAGGCTTGACGTAGATCTCCCCGGCAATGGCGCCAGAAATTCTTCCTGCTACATCTTGAGCTTGCGTTGGTTTTTCCCTTGAAGAGGAAAGGGTGATGCAGCACAGTAGAGATAAATATTTGTCGGTAGGAATGACACCTATGGGATCACTGGGATCCCTTCTACGGTCGGCGGGCACGGGGTCGTGAGAAGAGCAGGTTTAGAAACAAGCACACGGATCGTTTACCCAGGTTCGGGCTGTGAGGATGCGTAAAACCCTAGTCCTGCTTTGGTGGATGTATTGAGTGTTCTTGAGCTTTTTGAACTAGCTACGGTGGTTGTGCCGTTCCAAAAAGCCAAATCCCTCTCCTGGTCGCCTTGGGCCTCCTTTTATAGGAAAAAGGGGTTGCCAGAGTGGCACACAGGAGGTGGAAAGGCCTAAAGTGTGCGAGCTTATCGCACGGCATTATGGGACAAGGCGGATTAAATACGCTATGTAGGTGTCCATTAGCTTTATCGAGGACAAGAACCAGGCCCGTCCCGTCGGTCGCCGCTCTGCCTCGCTTCGACACGCGCCTAGGCTAGGGATGCATGCAGTGCCATGTAGGCAGGCAAGCAGCTGAGGTGGCACGGTGGTAGGGCCTTCATGAAGATCTGCATGCCGCCCTGCAGGTGCTTGCTGATTTGGCCTGGAAGCTGCATGTTGCCACGCAGGTGCCTGCCCAGCTGGTTGGGCTGGCAGCTGCATGTGAACGGCGGCGGAGTCTTGGCTGGTGCGGGCCTGGCAGTGGCCCCGCTGGCATCCTCGGCAAGGGTCTTGCCATGGGCCCGGCAAGGGTCTTGCCGTGGCGTTGCTGTCATCCCCAGCAAGAGTCTTGCCGGGGGTCTTGTGGATTTCCTCGGCTAGGATCCTACCGAGGGTCGCCATCTTCTGGTCCTAATCTGAACTCATATGTTTGTGATCTTGACGAAGATTTGCATGTCACCACAAAGGCGCCTCACGAGCCTTAGCTCCAATGTAGTTGATTGGGTTGGAGCTTGTGGGCTCAAGGGTGGCTCTCTCTGCTGGTGTTGGGCAAGTTGCCCCGGCAAGGCCCTTGCCGGGGCTGCGGAGGCTGCCTCGGCAAGGATCTTGCCGAGGGAGTCCACCTCGCCCTCTTTCCCTCCTGTGCTTCTGGTCTTGGTGTCGCCTTGGTTGTCTTGTGCTTTGGCTTCTCTCTGGCTTCCCTCCTCTGCCTTGCTAAGTGTGGCCGCGACGCGTGGCTCCGACTGCCCATGCACAAGAAAAGGGGTGAAAAGGAGAGCCCCTACTTTTGTACACCAATAGGAGCCCCGGGCCTTTGCCACACATAAGCGCCACACGTTGTTGGGCCAGGCCCAAAAAGGTGCGCGGGCAGTCGGGGTGGGATTTTACCGCGGTAATTTTTCATCCGTTGCGCTTCCCCAAGACCCGCATTGAACGCGCCACGTGGAGGGTCATGCGTGACGTGGGGGTCATGCGTGGGGTGGTTCCTGCACGTACATCATGGTTAATGGGAGAGGAGGCGGCCCGCCCTTTCCCCATAAAAAGAGGAATAACCGCGGGCGCGCTGCTCACTTTACCCCTGCCCCTTTTCCATTCTTGAACCGCCATCCCTTTCTCCTTCCTTCTCAAGCTTCTGCCCCTTCTTGCCGCTGCTGCATCTTCGCTGTCCTCCGCCCCTCGCCTCTCGCAGCCGCCATGGCCCCCAAAACCAACAAGGGCAAAGGGATGGCCAAGGACGCCGGAGCGATGGATCAACCAAAGAGTGAGCTGGCGGCGCGGCGGACGCAGCTCGCCTACTTCCCCTCGACGGTCAATGTGTTCGAGCTCCGGGACAGCTTCAGGCCCCTGTGGCGGTGCAAGATGGGGAGGAGGCGACGGGGCATCCAGCCACGCGCATCGTCTCCACCAACTGCGTCGAGGCCGCCCCGAATCGGTACCCATTTTTCGTCGACTACTTCTCTTGCAGCCTCTGCCCCCTTTTCTCTCCATTCTCTTCAATGATGTCATGCACACATTTCGGTTCCACCTCCTGGACTTTACTCCAAATGTTGTGTCATGCATGGCTCTTTCTGCCCACCTCTGTGAGGGCTTTGCCGGAGTCATCCCAACACGGTGCTTTTCCGCCATTACTTCTACCCTCACATCCAGGGGGAGGCGCCATCTCTGGTTGTATCGCCTGGATCCCGAGGTCCAAAGGGGCATACCCAGAGGGAGCCTAGAAGGAGAGGTGGGAAGAATGGCAGGGCCGGTGGTGCTGGATCGAGGAGGACGACCCACAGGAGTTCTGCTGGGTTCACCAGGCGCCGCCGGTTCGCAGGCCTGACTGGGGTAACGTCGACGCCCAGGATGACAAGCTCAAGATCGCCATCACCTGTATTCTTTGCCTCACCGAGGCCGGGCTCACCCTCGAGATGATCGGGGCGGATTTCATCCGCCGCCGAATCGATCCGCTTCATAACAATGGGAGGCCGGCCTGGCTCTTCACAAATGTGGCTGATATCACGAAGCTTCGCCCCGGCCTCAACCAGAACTCCACGGTGCTGGCGCATGCTCACTTGTGCCAGCGGCTCTTCCAGCTTGACGTGGGCCGAGACGGCAAGGCCATGAAGGCCGGCAAGGTCACCAAGGGGCCCTTGTTTGGGTTGCCGGCGGGGGTGGTCCCGCTGAGCAATAACTCATGCCAGAACGACATCATCGCCATGATGCCGGACTGCAACGCGCATGGCCCCATGGGCCGAGCCGCCGGAGGAGTAGGTGCAGGAGTTCTTCGATAGTCTGGGGGAGAAGTACGTCTGCGACGAGCCGCGACTCATCCAGGACACCACCCAGGCGGAGCTGGACTACATTGCCGCCAGGGCGGCGGAGGCGGAGCTCGCCAAGGAGGCCGGCAGCGCCGGCGGCATGGAGGACAAGGCCGTGGCGGCCGCAGAGGAGAAGGAACTCACCCAGTGGGCGGAGTCTGGTGGGGAGGCCAGCAGCACCCGCACCGGGGCCCCTCTTGTCGAGGATGACGATGATGAGTCGTCCGAGAAGGAAGCTGAAGCTATCGAGCCCCCAGCCGCGGGGAAAGGGCGAGTCCTGTGGCAGGCCAGCTCTGGCGAGCCGATTCGGCCTAGCAAGGCCGCACAACCCCGGCATGCCCAGGAGATGTCCGCGCGCCAAACGAGGGCCACGGCGGTGAAAAAGTTGGTGAAGGCTGCGGTGGCGAAGAAGAAAGCATCTGCCTCTTCTTCGTCCAAGCGTTCCCCAACTCCGCCTGCTTCCCCTCCTCCACCCGCTTCCCCTCCCCCCACAGGTGATGACACGGAGGTCTTCTTTGACCTCGGGTCTCTTAGCCCGAGGAAGAGGAAGGCAGCAGAAGAGGAGGTGGAGGACGAGTAAGTGTCGTTTCCTTTCATCATCTCCGGCTCTTCTAACTGTGCTTCTTATCTTGACTTGTTTTCGTCTCGGCAGGGATGCAGAGATGCTGGCCCAGAGGGTGAAGAGGGCCAGGTCTTCGGCGGGCGGCGAGCCCCCGGTGGGCACCTCTAAGGCGCCACTGGTGGTGGTGAGTAGCCCAGACAGCAGCCCCCAGAGCAGCCCCCAGCATAAGTTCACCACTCGCCCCTAAATCTGAGAACAATTATTGATTAACTGGGGCCAATGGTTTGGTTGTTTGCTCTGGGCTTGACTGGTTTGGGTTGTGATGGGCCCAGACTGTTATAAGTTTAGTTTGGTTTGGGTTTGCATAAAAACGAGTTGGGTATGGGCCTAAATGGTTTGGCCGATGACAGTTGTGAATCGTGGTTCAGAACCGGTTCTCGGACTGGAGGTATGCACGTGACATGCCGCGGCTAGACACACAGGTACATAGGCTACGTGACACAGCGCGGCTGGGCACACACGTATTGAGCTGCTACTGTAGATCAATTATGTTGCTAGCTAGCTAGCTTGCGGGTTAGCTTTGCATATACATCAGATTGATTTCGTTTCAACCCAAAACAAAAACTGGGTTAAGCCCATAGATCGAAGAGTGGTTTGGTTTTGGTTGAGGTCAACGGAGCATACGGTTTGGTTTGGTTTTGGTTCTGCATGATGATTCGCGGTGTGGTTTAGCTCCGGTTCAAACTCCACATTGATTGGTTATGGTTTAGGTTTAGTTCAGTTATATGACCATTGCCAAATTTACTCGCCCCTCGTCGACGTGTGCCAAGGGCATGATCCTTGGTGCTGACCTTGCCGTGACCGCGGGAGGAGGACAGCAGTAGGAGGAGCCACTGAGGGCTACCCCCAACACGCCACCTCCGTCGACCACGCCGGCCCGAGGGGCGTCCCAGGCAAGGGTGCCAAGCACCTTGCCCATGCACATGGAGGAGGAGGAGGCAATCTTAGGCACCGGTGGCCGCACCTCGGCGCCTGATGTTGGCGGGGAGGGGGCCTCGTCTTCCCAGCCTAGCATGGGTAAGCCATTCGCCTTCCATCCCTTTTCTTTTTCTTGAATCTTGGTCTTGGCTTCACTTCACCCCCCCTTCTGATATCCAGATCCTCTCCTGGCGGACCGGGAGGACCTGAACACCGTCATCGAGGATGTCGCCAAGGACGCCGCGGCGGTGGCCGAGAAGATCGCCGCCGAGGCAGCCGCCAAGGGCGTTGCCGAGGGCACCGCCAAGGGGCCTGTCGGGAGCCCGACAAGGCTACTGCCGAGGAGGCCGACAAGGGACCTGCCGGGGGGTGGTGAGCCCGTTGCCGAGGAGGAGGTGGCTGATGACCAGCCTTCCTCCTCCGTTGCCTCTGGCTCCGGCAGGTACCTGAGGGTGAGCGACGACCTTTTTGTCCACCTTCCAGGGGCGTCAAGCTCCAGGGTGCCCATCGAGGGAGAGGTGTTCGAGGAGGAGGTGCTCGCCGCCGCCGGGCTCGAGGTCGTCGATGAGCCAGGCACCGGCGGTGACAGTTCTCAGGAGGAGTGGCTTATCCAGGCCATGGGCTCCAGCTTTCGGAAGCTCTAGGTGCTCCACTACGCCCGCCTGGACAAGGCCAAGTCCAGGATGGCAACGATGGACAAGGCGGAGGAGGACCTCAAGGGATGCGTCACCGAGGCACGGACTTGTTACCGCCAAGCCTATGAGGAGCTGAAGGCCGCCCAGGGCGAGCTGGCCAGGAGCAAGGTGGAGCTCACCATGGAGCGGGCCAACATCAAGAAGGCCGAGGAGACGGCGAAGAACCTGGCCGCCGCAGCCGAGGCCGATCGAGCCTAGCATTAGGTCGCGCTGAACTCCCAGGAGGAGGATCTTGCCGCGTGTGAGGAGAAGCTGGCCGCAACACTCCGCGGCAAGGACAAGGAGGTGGAAAAGCTTGTCGTGCAGCGGACCCAGGAGCTGGAGCAAAGGCACAAGGAGGCGCTCGATGCCCAGGCTCTGGTTCACGCCAACAAGGTGAAGGAGCTAGAGGTGGAGCGGGACGAGCTGAAGGATCAGGTCCTGAAGCTGTCCAAGGAGAAGGACATGCTCAACTGTGCCCTGGTTGAGGCACAGGGCACAGTCCTCGACATGGCCAGGAAGCTCTCCAAAGCCAACAACTCCATCAAAGACCTCAAGCTGAAGCTGGAGGGTCTCGAGGGGATGCTGTCGGAGGGCAAAGCCCGGGAGGAGGCCCTGGCCAGGGACCTGGAGACCAAGAAGCAGCTGCGGAAGAATGAAGCCTCCAACCACGAGGATTTTGTGGAAGGCGAGAACTGCTAGATCGGGCGTCTCGAAGGCATCGCCGGCAGGATCACCACGCAGCTGGCTACCATGGGGATGCCAAATGTGAGGTATACCGCGGAGTGCAACACGAGTCCCAATGCCAAGCTGACCATCTTCTACGAGGGCGTCCTTGGGGCCCTAGAGCAGCTCCACTCCAACCGGGCGGCCTCCCTGGCCAAGGAGTCCCGGAGGCTTTTCCAAGGTGCCATGACCAAGGTTCTCACCAATATGGTGTACTGGAACCCCAACCTCGACTTCGATGCTGCGCTGGACAGCTTGCCGGCGGGTGTGGACCTCATGGCGCTCAAGGAGCATATCAGGCCCATCATCAGCCGCATCCGTGAAATCGAGAGGATAGAGGACCAGCGCCGAGATTAGGCACCCCGTCTCCTACTGTCGTTGCAGGTTCATGACCAAGACAATTTTTATCTTTAGTTAGAACTACAGCAACAATTGATGTAATATAACTCTGTAACACTTTTGGTACGATGCATGTTATCTTCCTATTCGATCTTTCCTTTGTATGTTCACCGTACATTAAACGTATAGTCTTCCCGGCGCGTAAACCCAGGGCGGCACCTTGAGGACGGATACCCAATGGCCTGCTGAGTGTGCTTGCTGCCGAGCGAGCCACCTTACCGCTCTCAACGCAGCTGCTCAAACTATCGAGCTTGACTCGAGTCAGAATCAAGAGTGTTGCCAATTGTGGAAGGCTACCCTGCCACTCTCGACGCGGCCGCTTGAGCTGTTGAGCGGACTCGAAACAGAACAAGGGTGTTGCCAATTGCGGAAGGGCCCCTTTGCGTGCAGGCTTTCATACATAGGGCAGGACCTTCGAGGACAATAACCTCATATATAAAAAGGAAATTGCTTAAGGTTTCGTATGACTTAGCTTTCCTGTCGCCGCACCGGCCTCCTTCGCGCTTGCAAGCGGCATCGTTCTCTTGGTTGTCTTCTTCTCTGGAAGACGTGGCCATGAGAAACCACTAAGCCGGCCGCTAAACCAGATTCTCACAACTGCGCCCCTACCTGGCGCGCCAGAGATGTCGGTGGGAACGACACCTATGGGATCACTGGGATCCCTTCTATGGTCGGCGGGCGCGGGGTCGTGAGAAGAGAGGTTTAGGAGCAAGCACACGGATCGTTTACCTAGGTTCAGGCCGCGAGGATGCGTAAAACCCTAGTCCTGCTTTGGTGGTTGTAATGATTGTTCTTGAGCTTTTTGAACTAGCTACGGTGGTTGTGCCGTTCCAAAAAGCCGAATCCCTCTCCTGGTCGCCTCGGGCCTCCTTCTATAGGAAAAAGGGGTTGCCACATTGGCACACAGGAGGTGGAAAGGCCTACAGTGCGCGAGCTTATCGCACGGCATTACGGGACAATGCGCATTAAATGCGCTATGTAGGTGTCCATTAGCTTTATCGGGAACGGGAACGAGGCCCATCCCGTCCGTCGTCGCTCTGCCTCGGTTCGACACGCGCCCAGGCTAGCGATGCATGCAGCGCCATGTAGGCAGGCAAGCAGCTGAGGTGACGCAGTGGTAGGGCCTTCATGAAGATTTGCATGCCACCATGCAGGTGCTTGCTAATTTGTCCTGGAAGCTGCATGTTGCCACGCAGGTGCCTACCCAGCTGGTTGGGCTGGTAGCTCCATGCGAGCGGCAGTGGAGTCTTGGCTGGTGCGGGCCTGGCAGTGGCCCCGCTGGCGTCCTCGGCAAGGGTCTTGCCAGGGGCCTGGCAAGGGTCTTTCCGTGGCGTTGCTGTCGTCCCCAGCAAGAGTCTTGCCGGGGGTCTTGTGGATTTCCTCGGCTAGGATCCTACCGAGGGTCACCGTCTTCTGGTCCTCATCTGAACTCATATGTTTAAGATCTTGACGAAGATTTGCATGTCACCACAGAGGCGCATCCCGAGCCTTGGCTCCATTGTAGTTGATTGGGTTGGAGCATGTGGGATCAAGGGTGGCTCGCTCTGCTGGTGTTGGGCAAGTTGCCCCGGCAAGGCCCTTGCCGGGGCTGCGGAGGCTACCTTGGCAAGGATCTTGCCGAGGGAGTCCACCTCGCCCTCTTGCCCTCATGTGCTTCTAGTCTTGGCGTCGTCTTGGTTGTCTTGTGCTTTGGCTTCTCTCTTGCTTCCCTCCTCTGCCCTGCTAAGTGTGGCTGCAGCACATGACTCCGACTGTCGTGCACAAGTAAAGGGGTCAAAAGGAGAGCCCCTACTTTTGTACACCGACGGTATTCACCTTAGTTAAGAACCAATGTATCAATCCAGTAGGAGAAATGTGCAAGTCCCCAATAGATGCACCTGCACAAACAATCAAACACTTGCACCCAACGCGATGAAGGGGTTGTCAATCCCTTCATTGTCACTTGCAAAGGTGAGATCTGATAGAGATAAATAGAACTATAAACAAAAGATAAAATATTTCTGGGTTTTTTGGTTTATAGATCTGAAAATAAAAGATTGCGAGAATAGTAAATCGGAAACTAATATGATGGAAAATAGACCCGGGGGCCATAGATTTCACTAGCGGCTTCTCTCATGAAGGCAAATAATACGGTGAGTGAACAAATTACTGTCGAGCAATTGATAGAAAAGCACAAAGTTATGACGATATCCAAGGCAGTGATTATGCAATATAGGCATCACGTCCGTGTCAAGTAGACCGACTCCTGCCTGCATCTGCTACTATTACTCCACACATCGACCGACTCCTGCCTGCATCTAGAGTACTAAGTTCAAGAGAACAGAGTAACGCCTTAAGTAAGATGACATGATGTAGAGGAATAAACTCAAGAAATATGATGAAAACCCCATCTTTTTATCCTCGATGGCAACAATTCAATATGTGTCTCGCTACCCATACTTCGTCAATGGGTTAAATCACGCAAGATTGAACCCAAAGCTAAGCACCTCTCCCATTGCAAGACAAACCAATGTAGTTGGCCAAACCAAACCGATAATTCAAAGAGAAATATAAAGATATCAAATCATGCATATGAGAATTCAGAGAAGATTCAAATAATATTCATAGATAAGATGATCATAAATCCAAAATTCATCGGATCTCGACAAACACACCTCAAAAGAAGATTACATCGGATAGATCTCCAAGAACATCGAGGAGAACAAGGTATTGAGAATCAAAGAGGGAGAAGAAGCCATATAGCTACTAGCAATGGACTCGTAGGTCTGTGGTAAACTATTCACACTTCATCGGAAGGGCAATACAGTTGATGTAGATGCCATCCGTGATCGAATCCCCCTCCGGTAGGATGCCAAAAAAGGGCCAAAGATGGGATCTCACAGGAACAGAAGGTTGCGGTGGCGGAAAAGTATTTTTGTGGCTCTTTTTGGTGATTCTAGAATATATGAGAATATATAGCAGGAAGAAGTAGGTCGGTGGACTCCTGAGGGGGCCACAAGCCAGGAGGCGCGACCCTGCGGCTTGTCGCCGCCTCGTGGGTCTTCTGACTTGGACTCCAAGTCCTACGGGTGTCTTCTGGTCCAAGAAAAATCATCCCAAAAGTTTTATTCCGTTTGGACTCTGTTTGATATTCCTTTTCTGTGAAGCTGAAAACAAACAGAAACTAGCACTAGACTCTAGGTTAATAGGTTAGTCCCAAAAATAATATAAAATAGCATATAAATGCATATAAAACATCCAAAATAGATAATATAATAGCATGGGACAATCAAAAATTACAGATACATTGGAGACATATCACGTGTCTCTACCGCGGTCCTCTCATCAATCCACCAAAGCAGGAGTAGGTTTTTACGCCTCACGGTGGCCCGAACGTGGGTGAAAACTGCCTGAGTCACCGCTGTCATGCTGCCTTATGGTCTCCGCTCTTTGTGCAACACGCCCTTCCCCCTTGCCAAATCAGAAAGGGGCCGATGGCCCCATAGGTGATCGTGGTGAACCACGACAGGTGGCAGTCATTATGGCCTGGTTATTGTTGATGATTTCTCTCGATACACTTGGGTATTCTTTCTCGAAAACAAGACCTGCACCCAAGATATCTTCAAAAGTTTCGCTAAGAAGGCCCAGAATGAATATGATGTGCGAATTTAGCATGTTAGAAGTGACAATGGAACCGAGTTCAAAAATACTCATATTGCTGAATTCCTCGATGAACATGGTATTACTTATGAGTTCTTTGCTGCATACACTCCCCAACAGAATGGATTTGTTGAACGAAAGAACAGAACTCTCATTGAAATGGCAAGAACTATGCTCAGTGAGTACAAAACTCCCATTCGCTTCTGGGCTGATGCTATTAACACTACTTGTCATGTTATCAATCGTGTTTATCTTCACAAGTTCCTTAAGAAAACTCCATATGAGCTTATCACAGGCAAGAAACCGAATGTTTCTTCTCTTCATGTTTTTGGTGCACCTTGCTATATTCTTGATATGAATCATTCTTCCAAGTTTGCAACTAAGGCACACAAAGGTTTTGTTCTCGGTTATGGCTCAAACTCGCATACTTATCACGTCTATAACTCTCACCACGGGAAAGTTATGGAAACGGTAAATGTGTGGTTTGATGAATCTAACGACTCCCGAAAGGAGCACCTACCAAATGTGATAGGTGAACCACTAATTACAGATGCTATTCGGCAAATGGACATTGGGAGCGTCAAGCCTGTTGAAGGAAATGAACCTGAATCCTCCGATGATGATGCTCCAATGACTAGAAGCAGAACTCATCAAGCCACCACCGAAGCTAATGGTCCTCCAAATGGAAATGGAAATCAAAATCAAAATGGCAATCCTGAAGGAAATGATGATACAAATGATGATGTTGATGAAAATGATGATGATCAGCAAGATGAAAATCCTCATCCACGAGTGGCAAATTGAGTTGATTCTTCACTTAATCTCAATGAAATTGAGAATCCAAGTCATCGACCCACAACTCGCTCACGCACTCGTTTGGCTAACTACTGTGGCAGTTTCTCCTTTGCCTCATTGGCAGAACCTACCAAGTATGAAGAAGCCATGAATGATCCAGATTGGATGAATGCAATGCAAGAGGAGTTGGTGCAATTTGAACTGAATGATGTATGGGAACTGGTTGACAAACCAAATCCCAAGAAGCATCGTATCATCAACACAAAATGGCCGCAATAAGCAAGATGAAAATGGCATTGTGGTAAGAAAAAAAGCACGACTTGTTGGTCAAGGGTACACACAGGTAGAAGGTATTGATTTCGGTGAAACATATGCTCCTTTTGCATGCCTTAAGGCAATTCGTATTCTTCTCGATTATGCAAATTACAATGATGATATATTGCTTTATCAAATGGATGTGAAAACTTCTTTCCTCAATGGTGAATTTTATGAGGAAGTTTATGTTAGATAGCCACCTGGCTTTTAATACCCTGAGTTTCCTAACAAAGTTTTTATGTTGAAGAAAGCTTTATATGGGCTGAAGCAAGCCCCTCGAGCTTGGAATGACATATTGAAGAAGTTTTTGCTCGACAAAGGGTTCAAGCTATGATCCACTGATCCCACACTTTCCACTCATGCTGTTGATAATGATCTATTTGTATGTCAAATCTATGTGGATGATACTATTTTCGGCTGTACTAACAATGCTTGCAGTTTGGAGTTTGGGAAAATGATGTCCAATAAATATTAAATGTCTATTATGGGTGAACTTAAGTTCTTTCTCGGACTACAAATTTGTCAATGGGAAAATGGCATTTTCATCTCTCAGGAGAAATGTCTGAAAGAATGCCTAGAAAAGTTCAAAATGCAAGATTCCAAAACGAAGGACGATTAAACTCCTATGCCCATGAATGGTAAGGTGGATGCAGATGTTGTATGGTAAGGATTAGGATCAGAAAGCTTATCATTCGATGATTGGTTCTCTTCTTTATCTATGTGCATCCATACCTGACATTATGTTGAGTGTTTGCATGTGTGCCTGCTATCAAGCTACACCGAAAGAATCGCATCACCAAGCGGTCAAGCACATTCTGAGATATTTCGCTCACACCCCACCTTAGGTTTATGGTATCCTAAGGGAGGACAGTTTGATCTTGTTGGATATTCAAACTCAGATTGGCCTGGTGACTTGGTTGACAGGAAATCTACTTCAGGGACATGTCATTTCCTCGGCAGATCATTGGTCTGTTGGTCATCAAGGAAGCAGAATTGTGTATCTCTTTCCACGGCCGAGGCCAAATATATTGTTGCTGGCGCTTGTTGCACTCAGTTACTGTCGATGAAGCAGACTCTGAAGGATTATGGCATCAAGGTCAAGCATATCCCTCTATATTGCAATAATGAAAGTGCCATCAAAATTGTCAGCATTCTCGCACGAAGCATACTGCTATCATACATCATTTTATTCGTGATCATGTTGCTCGAGAAGATATCTTCATCAATCATGTCAAGACCGAAGATAATCTTGCTGATATCTTCACCTAAGCTCTTGACAAGAAAGATTATGTGCATTACGTGTGAGCTAAATATCCTAGACTTCACAAATGTGCAGTAAGCTGGACTCGGCACCCATGCTAACACTTCCGAATATTAGAAGGAATGGGTGCATAACACTCGAAGAGTTTGAAAATTTCAACAAAGTGAAATTTTCTTTCTAAGAGTGAATATATTAATGAAGAACTAGACTAACCGGGTGCCACGATAATTGTGCGACGCTCGGGGTCATACATTTCTTATATGGTGGGTCACGCCACCACAATTCTCTTTCGTTGAGTTTCTTTGCGATCGAAAGTTTTCATGTTCGTCTGAATGCATTTCCCTCATAACTATTTGCTCAAGTGTTTGTTTTTTTCTGCCCGAGTGAAATGCCTTGGACCCTGTTCTCTCTATTTCTATATCTTCCAGTCTATATATTCCGTTACAAATGCTCAATTTTACCTGGAAAGAAACTTTATGTGGTGTCCTTAACCACGATTAAGATTCGGTCTGAACATTAATCTGTTTTAGCGAAGCTGTCCAAAATTTGGGGTATCCCGCCCAAGTCAGGACAACGATCTTTATGGTGGTTGCCACGTGCAATACATCAACTACCACTCCATCGTGTCCATTGAATTGCAATAGTCTCTAAATAGGGGTTGTTAAACCTAAACCCACTGCGTGCGGTTATTTCCATTCGCATATAAAAACTGGACACCCCCTTCTTCTAGTTCATTTCCTTTCTCCTCGCCTCTCCCTCACCGAAACCCTCGCCGCAACGCTCCACCTTGAGCTCGACGCCGATGACCTCTTCGCTGCTTCACTGCCGAAAAGTGGTCACCGGAATCCTTCCACGCTGTTGTGGGACATCTTCCTCCCCGCGCCGCCGTAGCTGCTACACGTCACCAAGCTAGGGTACGTGTGGTTCGAACTCGAACCTCCATCTTTCTCAATTCGAGTTTGTCCATGGTTATTTTCTTCCGATATTACCGCATATCTTAGATCTAGGTTTTTACCGGTACTAGTGTGGATGTGGTTTGTAGTTGTCCCTCGCATCCGAATCACTTCAGATCTAGGGTTTGTGTTCTGTTTCGCTCGGATGGAATGCCTAGTTCGTTGTCTAGTATACTCTTCAGACCTACTAGCTCATTTTATATGTTTCCTTCTTTTGAAACATATCTCAAAGTCTGCATCTAATTCTTGCTCAAAATGTTTTCGTTTGGAAAAGTATTCGCTGTGAGCATTTGTAACCCTGTCCCCATTTTCCCTCATAGCTATTCTAATTCATAGGTGTATGCATTCTGTTGAGGATTCTGCTTGACCAATGAGCATGGCCGATGATGATAAGGTGATCCTGGGTACAGCGGGTGAATCTAAGGCACCAAATGCAAAGGGCCCAGTGGTAGGATGATCCACCATCAAAAGGAAAAGGCATGAGAAAAAGCATGTTCGGCAAGAAGAAAATGCTCCGAAGAAAAGGAAAGGTGTAGGCAACCTTTCACAAATTCAGCTCAGTATATCTCTCATGAAAATTACAACACAGTTCCTGGAGAAGATTGTCGACACAGAGAATAAAGCGTATGCAAAGAATTCGACGCCATTGGGTGCGGAAGTGGTTCCATGATTCATCCTCGGTTTGCCAAGAACTTTGCTTTCCATCCTCCATGGGGTGACTGTCGTGAAATTGGCCTTGTACGTGCAAGTGATCCCAAGGAAACACTCCCACCTCCATCAGATGCACATGAGTCGTCTCTCAAAACTCCCGAATCATATCCAGATGAGTTGGCCAAGCGCTTGAAGAATGCAGAAAAGAGAGCCAAGATGGCAGAAAAGGAAAGGGTCGGAGAAGAAGAAAATCATCGTCTTATCAAATCAGACGTCAAAAAAACATAAAGGCTGATGGAAAAGTAGAACGCCTTTCAAAGCACAAACATGATCCCGGATCTGCTACGCTGAAGAAAAAGAGCGCGCCGAAGAGAAGCCCAACCAAACCAGTTGTTACAAATGATGAAAGTGATTCCTCCGATCAAGATGATCCCCCTCTCACAAGGGAAGAAGTTGAAGCAACTCTTTTCGAGCAAGTGAACATCACTACATCCACCATTCTGCTTGATCAAGTGCAGTTTCGATAGCACCTCCGAAGAATATTTCATTGAAGAGAAAAACGCCTCATACCACTGTCACAATGGTAGACCATGTGAATACGACTCCTCATCCTGAGGCGATTAACTTGCAAGACTTAGTTGTTGATGCACCTATAAGCACAACTAAGCCAGGAAAGAAAATTCCGAAGCCCAAGGTGAAGCAAATCAAAGCTCCTTCTGCCGAGTAGAATGCTCCAAGAGCTGAGGTTGTGAAAGAAAAGGCTGCTAAATTTGCTCCAAAGTTGACTCAACCATTGGCTTCTATGCCTCCGACCGTGAAGAATGTAGCATAGACTGCTCGTGCTACACAGACTCATGACGATTCGGATGCACCTCACTACTTCAATCAAGTGTTCATCATGGAGCATCTTGACAAATTTGTGGAGGATCTATTTGATGGAGAAGTGGCATCTTTGCCCATTCCCTCTGAAGTGATTGCTCAAGCATTTGATCTTGTTTGAGACATGAGAGATGATTCAGTTGAGATCAATGACCTCACTGCATAGCTAAATGAGCTTGACAAATGCATGAAGGTTGCAACATCCAAGTTTTTCATCAAGAAACTTGAAGAATCTTATGTGGATGTCAATCATGCCTTGACTATCCTTCGGAACAAAAGATTAGGATTTCATTCTGATGTGGACCAAATTGTTCACAAGATCTGCCTTGATCATCAAGCTCAAGCCACTGGCTACAATGATCTTGTCAAAGGGCACATTGATCAGCCGACACAAAAGAAGAAGAAAATAGCAAATAAGAATGCTCCTCCTCCTCCTCCTGGCGCTAAGACATAGAAAGAAAATTCTCCTGAACGAGTAATTCCTTCGCCAATTCATGAACCGGTTGCAAATGCATCTACTTCACCAAGGCCAACTAAAACAGTGTTTGTGTCCTCCCATGCTCATGAAGCAAATCCTTCTCAGCAACACGTATCAGAACAAGGTGAAATTTCACAGTCTGAGCGCCAAGCTTCACCAGCCCTTGTCGAACCAAAAGACTCGGTTCCTCCTCCTGCACCTCAACCACATGTTGAAGAAGATCCTCATCTAACCATAGTGCCTGATAAAGTGTCTGCTCCCTCTTTATTGCGTATTTCCCTCGACACAGCGAGAAGAAATTCAGATGTTGGTCCTTCTATAGCAAAGCCAGACTTTGCTCATCATCTAGACTCTGTCATTTATGGTGATGAAGTGATTCCCGTTGAAGATGAGCTCAAATATCCATATCCTTGTGAGCAACTGTCCATATTCTCAATAGCCTTTAGCGTCAAAGGGCCACTTTTCAATCGGAACACTCATCATGTTTTCTTTCAAGAAAGTCCATACAGCAAACCTCGCACGTCTGCATCCCCTAGGTTCTGGACTAAAGAACTTGCTTCATATTATTCGCGAATCCTCTATGACAGCTGAAAGATTTTTCCTCATGAGTTCCCGGATTTTATGGCAATGAAGAACATTGGCTTCTTTAATCAAGTATTGCAAGACATCGAAGATTTTGGCCTCACGCATGTCTTTGCATTCTAGCATCCATGGAACAGAGAGATAATCCTTCAATTCTATGGCACTCTGTACATCTCTGGTGAAGAATCTGATAGCACAAAGTGGATAATGAAATGGATGACCGAAGGGAAACGCATAAAGTGCTCTGCAATGGACTTTGTCTCTCATTTTTATTTCCCTCGGTTCGAGCATGGCAAGATGGAAATTCGAGTTCAGAACATTGATGCAATTTCCGATGAAGATTTTCGGTGCACAATGGATCAAGATAAAATTCATGATTACAATGGTCCTCCCTTGCCCGAGCACTTGACCTTTGACAATCGGACCTTCTATCATATTCTCACCTATTCCTTTTACCCTCTGGTTGGAATGAATGCAAAAAATGCTATATCTGATGTGCTTAGAAACACTATTCATGCCATCTCCCAAGGATACATCTTTGATTTCGAAGACATGTTCTTACGCATACTGATGGATTCTGCTCAGTGCCCGAAAACTATTAAAGTATTTGCGCCATGGATTCATAAAGTGGTTGACTATGCCATGCTGATACGTCTCCGTCGTATCTATAATTTTTGATTGTTCCATGCCAATATTATAAAACTTTCATATACTTTTGGCAACTTTTTATACTATTTTTGGGACTAACATATTGATCCAGTGCCCAGTGCCAATTCATGTTTGTTGCATGTTTTTTGTTTCACAGAAAATCCATATCAAACGGACGCCAAACGAGATAAAAACTGATGGAGATTTTTTTGTAATATATGTGAATTTTGGGAAGTGGAATCAACACGAGACGATGCCCGAGGGGGGCACGAGGCAGGGGGGCGCGCCCTTGACCCTTATGGACACCCCATAAGGCGGTTGGTGCCCTTCTTTCGCCACAAGAAAGCTAATATTCGGATAAAAATCGTGTTCAAATTTCAATCCAATCGGAGTTACGGATCTCCGGAAATAAAATAAACGGTGAAAGGCCAGATCTAAGAATGCAGAAACAGAGAGAGAGACAGATCCAATCTCGGAGGGGCTCTCGCCCCCCCCCCCCATGCCATGGAGACCAAGGACCAGAGGGGAAACCCTTCTCCCATCTAGGGAGAAGGTCAAGGAAGAATAAGAAGAAGAAGAAGAAGAAGAAGAAGGGGGGTTCTCTCCCCCTCTCTCCCGGTGGCGCCGAAACGCCGCCGGGGCCATCATCGCGACAATGATCTAAACCAACAACTTTACCGCCGTCATCACCAACTCTTCCGCCCTCTATGCAGCGGTGTAACCACTCTTTTACCCGCTGTAATATCTACTTAAACATGGTGCTCAACGCTATATATTATTTCCCAATGATGTATGGCTATCCTGTGATGTTTGAGTAGATCTGTTTTGTCCAATGGGTTAATTGATGATCGTGGTTGGTTTGAGTTGCATGTTTTATTATTGGTGCTGTCCTATGGTGCTCTCTGTGTCGCACAAGCGTGAGGGATCGCCGTTGTAGGATTTGCAATATGTTCATGATTATCTTATGGTGGGTAGCGTGAGTGACTAAAGCACAGACCCGAGTAAGTAGGTTGTTTCTGTATGGGAATAAAGAGGACTTGATACTTTAAAGTTATGGTTGGGTTTTACCTTAATGATCTTTAGTAGTTGCGGATGCTTGCTAGAGTTCCAATCATAAGTGCATATGATCCAAGAAGAGAAAGTGTGTTAGCTTATGCCTCTCCCTCAAATAAAATTGCAATAATGATTACCGGTTTAGTTACCGATTGCCTAGGGACAAATAACTTTCTTGTGTGACAACAAGCTCTCTATTAAAACTAACTTAGTTGTGTCTTCATCTAAACAGCCCCTACTTTTTATTTAGCGCTCTTTATTATCTTGCAAACCTATCCAACAACACCTACAAAGTACTTCTAGTTTCACACTTGTTCTAGGTAAAGCGAACGTTAAGCGTGCGTAGAGTTCTATCGGTGGTCGATAGAACTTGAGGGAATATTTGTTCTACCTTTAGCTCCTCGTTGGGTTCGACACTCTTACTTATCAAAAGAGGCTACAATTGATCCCCTATATTGTGGTTTATCACATGCACACCGAATATTTAGCCAAAATCAGTCACAAAAGCTTTGATTCCTCCTGTGCGTGATACTCTGAAAGTCATGCAAGATTTTTCTTCGGGGAAAGCACTAGTGTCAAGCCCTCCTGATTATCATAATACATTCGACGGGCCACGGCTACCTCGACGTGATACAAAACCGAATCCTCAACCTCCTTCACATCTTGAAGTGAGCTTGCGCACTCAACAACTGCTGCTGAAGCATATGGCTGAGGATCGCCAAGAGAAAGAACACTTGGCTGCCGAATTGAATGCAATCAACAACCAAACAAAACTTGTGCACATGATGATGGCAGAAAATAAGAAGTGCCAATGGAAATTGCTTTGGAAGTTCTTCTCCAAGAAGCAATTGAGCAACTCAGATCTTAAAGAACTCTATGAGTATATTGATCAAGGGTTTTCTGCCGAAGACTTTCAAGATCGTCTCACTCCTCCACCGCCAGCTCGTGACCCAATAACTGATTTACTTTGGTTTCAGCTGCACAAATTTGTGGGGACCCTGACTCATAAGTCGTGATCACCAAAGGCACGTGTACAGTGATCCCAGAGATCAATGCTCACTGAACACACAGAAGCGGTATAAGAAGAGTCTTACATCCATCATACCGTCTTACATAAACCATGACCATTATGGTCAAGTCTTGAGTATAACTTAGCAACGGAAATCTTCGTGGATAACTTGGACCCATGCCATTTGCCTTAACCCTACAAGCATTCTGACTGGGAAGCGTATTAGCTCGCATGTTTGTCACCGAAGTATTCTTCATCATATCATGTTCTTTCATGCCTAGCCAATAAAATAACCAGTGGCAGGCCAATGAGTACTTTAAATGTACTCGCAAGCAACCCATGTTTTGGTTCAAGATACAACAATGCATGATATAGGTAAATTTTTGCAGAAAGCTAGTTTTGAGTGCAATGACATGTTCAACAACTTGTAAGACATGCATCAGGAGAATTCAATTAACCATGAGGACAGGTTATAGGTATCAACATAAATAGAGTGGGCATCAACCCAACTCAATCATGGCAAGTCCTTTGACTTGACCCAAGTAGTTCTCCCCACTTATCCAAACACACACTGGTTTGCAAACAAGTGGACGTAGCCCAAGAGCGGTTACCCAACTGTCCTTGACTGTGGACACGGCTATTCGAATAGTTTTACACTCTGCAGAGGTTGCACACTTTACCCACAAGATCCGGGGAACTTTCGTGTCATCCACGACCCGCGGTACCTCAAGTACCCGGGGGAAGCACCCGATCACTATCTTTCCCTAGACGATACTAACATAGAGTCCACTCGATTGGTAGTAACCCTCGTGCCCAACATTTCACATCTTAAAATTGTGGAGCCTCGCTCCCATATTCATCACATACCACAAGCACGGGGTACCAATGGTGTGTCCGGTGCCCTGTGAAAACAGTCATGGCTGCCCCACCTGGCACGAGCCCGTCCTGAGAGAGCGCAACAGCAACTCTCTCGTCACTAGTAATGCGGGCTCCAAGCTAGTATCGGCCTAGGTAATCAATAATGCCCTTTCCCATATAAGGGTAGAGTGGTTGCGCATGTAAGGTTGGAATAACGGTCGCAACTTAAACCAATCCGTTTTGAAAACAACACACACACACACACACACTTGCCTCGGTACACCACTTCGTCATCAAGTGGTTACCCAACTCATTATCTCCCTCGGGCATAAGTGGCATTCGATGGGGTTTTCGAAAGGTTTTTAAAAACAATATTGCTTCCATCACCATGCATATACCCAACCCATTTGCGTAGCAGCTACTTAGCATCCTAACTACACCCACTTGCATAACGCTCATAGAAAGGTAGGGTCATGCATCATGCAAGTGTCAACGATAAAAGCAATGGAGGCAAACCACCTTAAGTGGTCACCAGATTATCATGACTTTGATGCAAGCAATAAAAGTGCCATATGACATGCATAAAAAGGGTTTCTTAGACATGGTCAAAGGGCTGCTTGCCTGGCTCAGCAAATTCTTCTTGGGTCTTCAAAGTTTTCTGGTCCAACTCCTTCATCGGCAACGCAATATATCGTCACAAAATAGTAATGAAAAAAATAAGGCAATAACAAAACAAAACAAAAAATCAAAGTGCTCAGAAAAATGTCAACTCATTTTTGTTAAATACTAGGGTGAAAACTAAGAATGGAAAATTTCTAGTTTTAGATTTGGAGTCATAGAAACAGTGCTAGGAATTTTAAATGACTGGCATAAATGCTCAAATTCAAAATTAAATTTGAACAGTGAAGAAAAGTTGGTTTGATAAGGGTGAAAACTGCACCAATAAATAGGTGGGATTATTAAAAGAATTTAGGAGTTGGAATTATTGCATTTGGATTATTATTTAATGCTGTGGAATTTTTGAAAAAGTTATAGAAAAGGAAAAGGAAAAAGACCATTGTGCAACTGGGCCAGAACAGCCGCAGCGCACAGGCCTAGAGGCGATTCGGCCCAGGCGAGCCGAGCGGTGCGCGCACGCCAGGTTTGAACCTGACAGGCGGGCCCTAGGCGCCAGTGAGAGAGAGGGAGGCGAGGAAAAGAGAGGCTGATAGGCAGGGCCCGCCTGTCATCCCTAACCCTGCGACAGAGGGCAGGCGAGCTCACCGGCGATGTTTTTGGGCACGACGGGGTGAGCTAATGGCACCGTTGGACTCCTCGTCCTATCGCTGTTCGGGTGGTGCCCTAGTTGGCCGGAGGGGAGCAGTGGTTCACCGGTGACGAGGTTCGCGGAGGAGGAGTATCGGGCGTCGATGGCTCTGGCCATTTCTGAATGCAAAACGAGCGGAAAAGAGGGGGAAACGGTTAGTGGAGTGCGGGGGTTCCAGATCGGGGCTTAGGAGCAGCGGGGAGAGCTTCTACCGTGCGGACGACGGCGAGCCGCCGCGGTGGATCTCGAGCTTGAGAGCTTCTGGAGAGGAGCGGGTGGCATAGGGGGTGATTTGGGGAGTGAGAGAACAAGTGGTGAGGAGAGTAGGGCTCGGGTAGGCCCTTAATTAGGCTAACGACGGGGTGCCGTGGACCCGTGCGTCGGCGGGCTCCTGCTCGTCGCCACAGGGCTCGGGAGGAGCTGGCGCCGTGTCTGGGGTGTTGCTGGGCGTGGACTACGCCGAGGGGAGCTAAGGGAGAGAGCGGGGTAAGGCCAGAGATGCCGTGCGTGTGAGGCCGCTCATTGGAGCTCTCGGGCGGCCGGCGCGCGTGCGAGCAGGGGCAGCAGGAGGGAGAAGGAGGAGGGGGACAGGGGTTTAGCATGACGCAGACGCCGAGGCACCTCATCGGGCGCGCTGGGGAGGCCTGAGGTGGCCGGAGGTGGTTGGCAGGGGGCGGCTACAGTGCGGGAGCGCACTATAGCATGCTCGAGAGCGCCCATATGGCTGTCCAGGCCATTTTCTATGCTTGTGGGCGCACCCTTGCATGTCCAGTAGTTTTTGGTGGGGGCTAAGGAAGGGATCTTGGCCTTGGATGCATTGGGTGGCCAGTGGGTGAAGAGAGAGGAAGGAGAAGAGTGGAAATGGGGCTGACCAGAATAGAAAATTGGTGGTTTCATGCCCTTGATCAATGGGCATTGACTTGTGCTAAATGCCAGAGGTAGAGGGAGGTTAGGAGGAGGTGTGGTAAAGGGGAGAACTCATTTGGATTAGTGGAAGAGGCCCAAATAGGGTTTTTAGTTAAAATGCAGAAGGTGTTTGATATGGTTTTGGGGTACTTGCACTGATTTCCTTCATGTGAAACGTGGCAGGGGTGTTTGTCATGACAAAATGATAGGGTAGAAGGAACATGAGCTCATTTGGAAGAGTTTGCTAATGTAACCTTGGCAAACCCTAGAAATTAGCAGAAATGAACTTGTGTAGATCTAGTTGAGCAAATCACTTCCCCTTGATGCACCACTTGGTGTAGTAGCCTCATTTGGTCATGTGAATATTCTCACAAAAGTTGGGATCAAGGAGAGAAAGTTGGTAGTACAAAGTTGTTCAAATTTGATTCTGGTCAAAGAGGGTTTGGGGGCATTTTGGTGAACCAAAATGACCTTAATTGAGATGAGGCTTGGCAAGGTGATCACAATTTGCATTTGTGACTTGCTAGATTTTCCTTATATTTTAATGAAAATATTTCCTGTAGAAATATTTCAAATCCTTAAAATGTGCAGAAATGGTTTTGGGAGGTTTTGTCCAATATTTTGAAGATGACCATGTGTTGAAACTCATATATATGGAAAATATATGTCCACTGAGTTTCCCTAATTTTTCTCAAATATTTTTGAAGCTTTTAAATAATTTTAACCTATTAAAGACCATTTCTGGCCTAAAGAAAAATCTTTTAAATAAAATAGGAAAATAACTTTTAAATTTATATTTTTGTGGTTTATGGGAGTCCTATATCTAATAGGAGTCAAATATACTTTTTTAAAAGAATTTTCATACCCCAAATTAAGTACTTGTAGTGCAAACCTCAATTCAGGGGTTTTTGGAAAACTAATTTTAGAAAATACTTTTTGGCCAAATTATTTTTGTAAGAAAATACTATATTGCTCTATACACATGGAATGATCATTTGGTAGAAGTTTGGGGCAAGGTGATGAAGTATAGAAGGTGAAGTTGTGTTGACTTTAAAGAGCACCTGAAAAAGAATCACAGAGAGAAAACCAACTCAAATAAAAAGCCAAATAATGCAAAAGTTTTTGTCAAACCACACTTTATCATGATTTAGTAGCTTAAGTGTTGTGGCATGAAAATCATGGTGTGACAGACCTACCCCCCCTTAAAAGAATCTCGTCCCCGAGATTCCCAAACTCGGTGTGGAAAGGAATACGAAAACTGGATCTGGGGTAGTCTTCACGTCCTCATACTGCTTGTGCTTTCGAGTGGTGCTCCATTGAACCTTGAAGTACTCGATGGTGTGGATTCGTGTATGACATCCTGCTAGATCCAGATTGCAATTGGGGTCTCTCGTGTAGGTCATATTGGGCTGGAGGTCGATGGCTTGATGATCGATGTCCTTGTAGAGACCGGCCTAGTTAGAAAGTCAGAAACATTTTCAAAGTGGTGTCGTGTGAAAAAAATGTTGTGCACAGTGGGTGACTCCGGTGGTAATTCTAGATGGTAGCCTTCTATTCTTCTTCTTGAAGTGGTCTTGGAGAGGGGCGATAAATCTTGATGTAAGCCTCCCTTTGACATGGAAATGCTTGGTTCCTTTGAGAGAAGTGGCTTGCAGATACACCTGGTCTTCGACGAGAAAGTTCACTCTTTGACCATGGTGGTTGGCATAGTTCTTCCTCCTTGGCATGGCGGTCTTCAAATGTTTCCTAACCAGCTGAATGATTCTTCTTCCATCTTCAGTTAGACGAGTAGGTCACCAAGTAGAAGTGACAACCAACGTGACCAAGTACTCCATGAAGTTTCTGTTCATGGGGTACATAAGGTAGGCTGGGGCATTGGTGGTGGTAACGGTTGATTATGGCCCAACGTGTTCTCGATCTAGAGTCAAGACCCATGGTTATGATACGACCATGTTGTAGCTTGGTAGGGCTTAAGGGTTTCAAGGATTCTAGGGTGCGAGTGAACGTTTATCTTATCCTTGAGCACAATTCCTGATATGCCAATTGTTCTATCTAGTCCTCCAAACAGATCGCCTTATTCCGCTTAAAGCATCATTTCGTATAGGTCAAATCCAATCATCACTCACGTTATCTATACGCTCATGACTCCCGAGGGGAGGTCTAACAAAATCATATATGTCTACGATCCCCAAACTCATATGTATGGCTACCCCTAAAAATCCATGGGTAGAGCACACAAGCTTCCAAGCTGGAATAAAACACGACAATCCCAATGCTCATCCTATTCTTCCAAGGTCCATGTTAGTGCATCTCTATCCTAAGGAAACACGTCATATGCCACTCCAAAATCTTGTTTCCTTCCTATGAATCAACTCCAACAACCTGTTAACTTCCATTAATCACTACATAATCCATTAATCCTACAAATCCAAGGTCTATGGTGTTCCACATGATCTCCTAAAGTCCTATAATCCCCAAATACTTGAAAAGCCTATCTCTACTATAGTCAATCCACCAATTTCCATTATCATGGTCAAGTAAACTCCAAGGTCAAGCTTATATCAAATCCGACAATTAATCCAATCTCCTAGTTTATTGTCCTCCAAGAAACATGGTATCATGATCGAGATCATCATTCTAAATCCAATTTACTCCGAACCATGTAGACTTACTCACCACCTATACTCAACTAGGATCACCTATTTAAATCCAAATCTCATGTCCAACGAGAATTCCTACATGTTTCCCCCAAGTCATTTACGTAATATCAACTATCTCCTATCAATATCCCATGGCTAAGTTAAATCCATATACTTCCAAGAATTCAGCTTGCGATCTTAATTTCCCACTAAATCCAATTTATCCAGGGGTAATGAAAGCTATGCTACTCTATAATCATGATCCCACCAAGTTCATCTACCAACATGAAAGCCTCATAATCCACCAAATAGTCTCATATAATTCCTCAAAGTCATTGATATAAACTCATCAAGTCATTTGTCCACTATTCCTATATCCTCAAACTGGTCTTCCCTATGGCATCGTCAGTTCTGGTGCTATATTAGGATGACAATGTGCTTGTTCACTATGTCTGCTAGTTCCATAATGAACCCAGTGATGTGCAAGGTTTACAAAGGCTTAACTGGTCCTCTTGCAATTCTGTGGGTTAAGCACATGGTTAAGGATTCGAGCTGGGGTATCTCGTGAAGTCTCGAAGGGTCTAGGGATGGGGTTTCCACTCATGAGGGGTAATACTACGGGATTGCACTTGGTCAAGGAGGCTGTAGCAAAAGTCTTCAGTGTCAGTTGCTTGCCGAGGTGGAATCCTTAGTGCATTTTGTATTGCTGGTCTTCGGAGATGAGAGGGAGAAGTAGCATAGAAGGGGGGATCCCTAAAGGGGGTTTTATGGTGCAAGTGTAAATAAACAAGTGCCGTAAAGGCCACATACAATTCCATTAAGACATGATACGTGATATAGTCGCGTACAAGCTACCTAGGGCAAATGTGCGTCTTATATCAAAACACAAACAAATAAAAACAAGCAACATAGAACGTGGTTCCGTTCGAACCATCACACGGACTCGACTACGCATATGGGGGTACACGACTCATCCTACCGTAGGGGTTCTCAGACTTGGTAGTCGTGCTCGTGCCTCGTGCAGTCTTCTGAGTTTTCCTCATGTGTTGCTACGTCTCTTATTTTGACGAAACGATCTGGGTTGAGCCTGAAGAATCTTCAACAACTTCACGCATGTTGAAGTGATGGGGTGAAGGTGGCTCATCGTAGCTGGCGTTGACTTGGTCTCCTCTTGTCTTCTTACTCATGGCAATCCTTTTTGCATTCTAAGGCATTGGCGGTTCCAGGTGGCAATCCTTTATGCAATGACATTAACAAGGCATAGTAGAGGTCCAATCAGTCGGACACATTGTTGACAATATCGTCACCGAGAGCGGGGGATGAAGAGAACCGTATTCCTTCTCACTATAGTGAGGCGGACCAAATGGCGAGGTTCCCATCCACCGGTGGTTGCCGACACAACAATGATAAGGACAGGGTTCCTCTACTAGCGATGTATATCATGATCTTGCATTTCCCATGCCCTGATCATCATAGGCTAAGGTCGCATCATCTTGGGGCAGTGTCAAGGGTGTCACCATCTTCTGGGTATTCATGTCCTCATTCCTTGAGGATGTATCTTTTGTTGGTATCGTCTTGTCGAGGTGTCGCCAATCTTGTGTTCAGAAGATGTGGGTGAATGTCTGACAAGGCATCTTACTTCTAGATTATCCGCGAGGATTACAAGGAATCCACTGGTCAGGGGCATAAGGGTTCTGGCGACCAAAAGTTTTCAAGGGGAAGAGATCAATAAGGAAAGTATACCTTAGTTTTTGAAAAACTGAGAAGGGAAGAGAAGTATAGATAGTTTTGAAAACTGGTAATAGTTTGGGAAATAAATTTAACCCTAACTAACGACCATGCTATCTAAGGCTTCCTACAGTCAGGATGGCTCTGATACCAGCTCTGTGGGGACCCCGACTCATAAGTCGTGATCACCGAAGGCACGTGTACAGTGATCCCAGAGATCAATCCTCACTGAACACACAGAAGTTGTATAACAAGAGTCTTACATCCATACACACCATCTTACATAAATCATGACCATTATGGTCAAGTCTTGAGTATAACTTCGCAGCAGAAATCATCGTTGATAACTTGGACCCATGCCATCTGCCTTAACCCTACAGGCATTCTGACTGGGAAGCGTCCTAGCTCGCATGTTCATCACCGAAGTATTCTTCATCATATCATGTTCTTTCATGCCTGGCCAATAAAATAACCAGTGGCAAGCCAATGAGTACTTTGAATGTACTCGCAAGCAACCCATGTTTTGGTTCAAGATACAACAATGCATGATATAGGTAAATTTTTGCAGAAAGCTAGTTTTGAGTGCAATGACATGTTCAACAACTTGTAAGAAATGCATCAGGAGAATTTAGTTAACCATGAGGACAGGTTACAGATATCAAAATAAATAGAGTGGGCATCAACCCAACTCAATCATGTCAAGTCCTTTGACTTCACCCAAGTAGTTCTCCCCACTTATCCAAACACACACACTGGTTTGTAAACATGTGGACGTAGCTCAAGAGCGGTTACCCAACTGTCCTTGACCGTGGACATGGCTATTCGAATAGTTTTACACTCTGCAGAGGTTGCACACTTTACCGACAAGATCCGGGGAACTTCCGTGTCATCCACGACCCGCGGTACCTCAAGTACCCGGGGTAAGCACCCGATCACTATCTTTCCCTAGACGATACTAACATAGAGTCAACTCGATTGGTAGTAACCACCGTGCCCAACATTTCACATCTTAAAATTGTGGAGCTTCGCTCCCATATTCATCACATACCACAAGCATGGGGTACCAACGGCGTGTTCGGTGCCCTATGAAAACGGTCATGGATGCCCTACCTGGCACGACCCCGTCTCGAGAGAGCGCAACAACAACTCTCTCGTCACTAGTAATGCGGGCTCCAAGCTAGTATCAGCCTAGGTAATCAATAATGCCCTTTCCCATATAAGGGTAGAGTGGTTGCGCATGCAAGGTTGAAATAACGGTCGCAACTTAAACCAATCCATTTTGAAAACAACACACACACTTGCCTCGGTACACCACTTTGTCATCAAGTGGTTACCCAACTCATTATCTCCCTCAGGCATAAGTGGCACCCGATGGGATTTTCGAAAGGTTTTTGAAAACAATCTTGCTTCCATCACCATGCATATACCCAACCCATTTGTGTAGCAGCTACTTAGCATCCTAACTACACCCACTCGCATAACCCTCATAGAAAGGTAGGGTCATGCATCATGCAAGTGGCAACGAGAAAAGCAACGGAGGCAAACCACCTCAAGTGGTCACCACATTATCGTGACTTTGATGCAAGCAATAAAAGTGCCATATGACATGCATAAAAAGGGTTTCTTAGACATGGTCAAAGGGCTGCTTTCCTGGCTCAGCAAAGTCTTCTTGGGTCTTCAAAGTTTTCTGGTCCAACTCCTTCATCGGCACGCAATCTATCATCGCAAAATAGTAACGAGAAAAATAAGGCAATAACAAAACAGAAAAAAAAAATCAAAGTGCTCAGAAAAATGTCAACTCATTTTTGTTAAATACTAGGGTGAAAACTAAGAAGGGAAAAATTCCTAGTTTTGGATTTGGAGTCATAGAAATAGTGCTAGGAATTTTAAATGACAAGCATAAATGCTCAAATTCAAAATTAAATTTGAACAGTGAAGAAAAGTTGGTTTGATAAGGGTGAAAACTGCACCAATAAATAGGTGGGATTATTAAAAGAATTTAGGAGTTCGAATTATTGCATTTGGATTATTATTTAATCCAGTGGAATTTTTGAAAAAGTTACAGAAAAGGAAAAGGAAAAAGACCATTGTGGAACTGGGCCAGAACAGCCGCGGTGCACATGCCCAGAGGCGATTCAGCCCAGGCGAGCCGAGCAGCGCGCGCGCTAGGTTTGAACCTGACGGGCGGGCCCCAGGCGCCAGTGAGAGAGAGGGAGGCGAGGAAGAAGAGAGGCTGACAGGCAGGGCCCGCCTGTCATCCCTAACCCTGCGACAGAGGGCCGGCAAGCTCACCGGCGATGTTTTCGGGCACGGCGGGGTGAGCTAATGGCACCGTTGGACTCCTCGTCGTGTCACCGTTCAGGTGGTGCCCTAGTTGGCCGGAGGGGAGCAGTGGTGCACCGGCGACGAAGTTCGCGGTGGAGGAGCGTCGGGCGTCGATGGCTCCGGCCAATTCCAACTGCAAAATGAGCGGAAAAGAGGGGGGAAACGGTCAGTGGAGTGCGGGGGTTCCAGATCGGGGCTTAGGAGCAGTGGGGAGATCTTGTACCGTGTGGACGACGACGAGCCGCTGCGGCGGAGCTCAAGCTCGATCTCGAGCTCGAGAGTTTTTGGAGAGGAGCGGGTGGCGTAGGGGTGATTAGGGGAGTGAGAGAGCGGGTGGTGAGGAGAGTAGGACTCGGGGAGGCCCTTAAATAGCCTAACGGTGGGGTGTCGTGGACCCGTGCACCGGCGGGCTCCTGCTCATCGCCACAGGGCTCGGGAGGAGCTGGCACCGTGTCTGGGGTGTTGCTGGGCGTGGACTACGCCGAGGGGAGCTAAGGGAAAGAGCGGGGTAAGGCTAGAGATGTCGTGCATGTGAAGCCGCTCATTGGAGCTCTCGGGCAGCCGGCACGCGTGCGAGCAGGGGCAGCAGGAGGGAGAAGGGGGAGGGGACAGGGGTTTAGCATGACGCAGACGCCAAGGCACCTCGTCAGGCGCGCCGGGGAGGCCCGAGGTGGACGGAGGTGGTTGGCAGGGGGCGGCTACAGTGCGGGAGCGCACTGTAGCACGGTCGAGAGCGCCCATATGGTTGTCCAGGCCATTTTCTATGCTTGTGGGCGCACCCTTGAATGTCAAGTAGTTTTTGGTGGGGGCTAAGGAAGGGATCTTGGCCTTGGATGCTTTGGGTGGCTAGTGGGTGAAGAGAAAGGAAGGAGAAGAGTGGAAATGGGGCTGTCCAGAATAGAAAATTGGTGGTTTCATCGCCTTGATCAATGGGCATTGACTTGCGCTAAATGCCAAAGGTAGAGGGAGGTTAGGAGGAGGTGTGGTAAAGGGGAGAACTCATTTGGATTAGTGGAAGAGGCCCAAGCAGGGTTTTTAGTTAAAATGCAGAAGGTGTTTGATATGGTTTTGGGGTACTTGCACCGATTTCCTTCTTCTGAAACGTGGCAGGGGTGTTTTTCATGACAAAATGACAAGGTGGAAGGAAGATGAGCTCATTTGGAAGAGTTTGCTAATGTAACCTTGGCAAACCCTAGAAATTAGCAGAAATGAACTTGTGTAGATCTAGTTGAGCAAATCACTTCCCCTTGATGCACCACTTGGTGTAGTAGCCTCATTTGGTCATGTGAATATTCTCACAAAAGTTGGGATCAAGGAGAGAAAGTTGGTAGTACAAAGTTGTTCAAATTTGATTTTGGTCAAAGAGGGTTTTGGGGCATTTTGGTGAACCAAAATGACCTTAATTGAGATTAGGCCTGGCAAGGTGATCACAATATGCATTTGTGACTTGCTGGATTTTCCTTGGATTTTTATGAAAATATTTCCTATAGAAATATTTCAAATCCTTAAAATGGCCAGAAATGGTTTTGGGAGGTTTTGTCCAATATTTTGAACATGACCATGTGTTGAAACTCATATATATGGAAAATATATGTTCGCTGAGTTTCCCTAATTTTTCTCAAATGTCTTTGAAGCTTTTAAATAATTTTATCCTATTAAAGACCATTTCTGGCCTAAAGAAAAATCTTTTAATTAAAATAGGAAAATGACTTTTAAATTTACATTTTTGTGGTTTATGGGACTCCTATATCTAATAGGATTCAAATATACTTTTTAAAAGAATTTTCATACCCCAAATTAAATACTTGTAGTGCAAACCTCAATTCAGGGATTTTTGGAAAACTAATTTTAGAAAATACTTTTTGGCCAAACTATTTTTGTAAGAAAATACTATATTGCTCTATACACATGGAATGATCATTGGGTAGAAGTTTGGGGCAAGGAGATGAAGTATAGAAGGTGGAGCTGTGTTGACTTTAAAGAGCACTTGAAAAAGAATCACAGAGAGAAAACCAACTCAAATTAAAAGCCAAATAATGCAAAAGTTTTTGTCAAACCACACTTTATCATGATTTAGTAGCTTAAGTGTTGTGGCATGAAAATCAGGGTGTGACAAAATTGCTCGATGAATCAGAAGCAACATCGCCCATGGAGAAACCTACTGAAGGAAATGTGTTGTCTCGCAAGAATAAACAAGCTGATCCCACTTAGGGCATATCTCTCTCTAATGGTTTTGGTGTTTCATGACAATGCATTTGTGGAGTAATCGTGTGCATTGAGCATTTTAGATATTCATTCATTGGCACGAGACGATTTATTCCCCTCGGAGCTCAATGTGAAGATGGTGTAGTTCTCCTTCGTTTTGGTTTTTGGTGGTCTTGAGTCGTAGGAGTTACGATACTATCAAGAGGGGGTCCATATCGGAACGAGTGGGTGGAATCTGCACGTACACATCTCTTTTGCTCTCACCCCTCCTTCCCGGATCTGTGGAGTATCTGTGTTATCGTGGAAGTCGCAGAGAAGAAGTGCCAGCGGTAGTACCGTGGCCCAGAGCGGCAGTACCGCCTAGCGCCACAGGCGGTAGTACCGCTGTTCCAGTGCGGTAGTACCGCCCTGACCTTAGGCGACATTACTGCTCTAGTTCCGTGCTAGTACCGCCTCGACTCAAGACTAGTGTTTATTGTGTCGGGTTCAACGATAGTAGCAGTAGGGGCAGTAGTACCGCTTGTCAGCGCTAGTACCGCACCTACTACCGCTACTGGTGCTGCTCATTGGCCCTCTCCTCTGTCCCTTCTCCCTTAGGCGCTAAGCACGGTCCAAGCGGTAGTACCACTGGGCCGAGCGGCAATAACACTGTGGCCAGTGGTAGTACCGCTCGCTGCAGGCTAAATAAGGGGATAATGGTTGGATTGTTCCCCACACTATATAAGGGGGTCTTCTTCCCCAAGAAGACCCACCTTTTTTCCCCAACCTCCATTGTTGCTCCAAAGCTCTTTTTTGCCCGATCTCTCTCCCCAGCCAATCAAACTTGTTGATTTTCTAGGGATTGAGTGAGAAGGCCCCGATCTACACTTCCACCAAGAGAAATTTGATTCCCCCACTAATCCCTTGCGGATTTTGTTACTCTTGGGTGTTTGAGAACACTAGATGGTTGACGTCACCCCGGAGCCACATTCCATTATGGTGAAGTTTTGTGGTTCGTTGGGAGCCTCCAATTTGGTTGTGGAGGGAGCCCCAACCTTGTTTGTAAAGGTATGGTTGCCGCCTTCAACGGCACCACTAGTGGAATCATGGCATCTTGCATTGTTGGTGTGAGGAGAATACGGTGGCCCTAGTTGCTAATCCTATTTTGTTAAGAAAAGTTAAAATTTGGTAACTACCTATTCACCACCTGAAGAGTATGGTTGACACCGAGGCGGAAGTACCTGAGGTCGTGGAGTTGACTTCGATCACACGAGATGACTTAAATGAAGCTAGGGCTTCACTTAAGACATATATGACGACCGAAGTCAAGTCTATGCTTAAAGAATTGCTTGAGGGGCTGAAATCCACTCCCCATCCCTTGCTTGTGGTTAATACGACGGCATCGGAGTTAGAGACCAATTCCGCCAAGGAAGCGGCTAAAGGTACCCATGTTCCTTCCCCTCATGACAAGAATGGGATGGGAACCTTTGCCTCGGTTCCCCCTCCCCCAGTCTATGGAGGACCGGTCCCTACACCTCACATTAATAATTATGGTCCTCCTCCCAAGCTTGTTAAAGGTGATTTTGCTAATTGGGCCTTTCGCATCAAGTCTCATTTGAATCACAGCTCAACAAACCTTTGGAGAATCATTGAGCAAGGCTTCTACCCGCATGATCCAAACAACTTCACCCCAAGAGAAGAAATGGACAATCAATACAATCACTCCGCTTTGTTCATCCTTCAAGATGCGGTCCCACTCGAAGATCTATCCCACTTGCGTCCCTTCATGCATGCAAAGGACTGTTGGGAACATAATGTATCTATGTACAAGGGGAGCTCAAGCATCCAACAGTCCAACTTTGAAGTGGTCCTTGATGAGGCTAATGAATTTGTGATTCGAGAAGATGAGGATTCGCGTGATATCTACCGAAGGGTGACAACACTTGCGGTTGCTCTCCAAGACCATGGGGATACGGATGACACTTGGATCATGTTCAAGTTCCTCAAGGCCATCATGCCATTCAACAAGGCCATGTCTTCCGTGATTTGTCAAAGGCAGGACTTCCACACCTTAACCTCAAGTGAAGTGTTGGATTAGTTTATTGCCATGAACATCATGAACAAGACCGTCGACAATGCTCTTGCTCATGTCCGGTCAAAGAAAATCTCAACCACCCTTGCTTTGAAGGCCAAGGCCATTCTGGAAGAAGAAGAAGAGGAAGAAGAAGAGGAGTGTTGCCCCGAGGACACCAAATATGTCTACCATGAGCACATGGCTCTTGTGTCAAGGCAATTTAGGCCCAACTTCACCAAGAACAAGACAAGTGGGTCAAAGAACAAGAAACGATTGAGGACGTGCTACAATTGCGGCAATGTGAGTCACTTTATGGCGGAGTGCCCTTATGTGAAGAGGGAAGACAGTGGTGGCAAACTCATTCACAAAGACAAAGCCAAGTCTTTCCGAAGAAAGAACAACTTCACTAAGAAGAGACCTCAAAAGGGTTTGGTGTAGCATGAAGAGTACGCCTCCGATGATGATGAAGATACAAGTGGAGAAGGAATGGCAATGACGACCATTACCATTGCCACATCTTCACCCTCCAAGGTGTCATTCTTTGGCGTCCCCAACGAGAACACCATTGCCAAGTGTCTCATGGCCAAAGGTATCAACAAGGTAACTCCTAACATCAAAACCACCATCATTACTACTCCTTCATTGTTAGATTGTGTTGATGATAGTGAGGTGGAGAAACTTGATGAGAATGAGCTCACCAAGTTTGTGAGCAAGCTCAAGGGTGAGTCCAAGAAGCACTTTGTTCCTCTATTAGATCAACTTGGTGAGGCCAATGATATCATTGAGTCGCATGAGGATACTATCTCCAAGTTGGAGGGGCATAGTCGTGACTATGCCAATGAGATTGCGGATCTCTTCATTTCTCTAGAGGAAGAGCGAGATCTTTGTTTGACTCTTGCAGAGTCACACAATGTTGATCATGCTAAACTGCAAAAAGATCTTGATCATGCTATTGTTCTTACTTGTGTGCTTAAATCCAAGAAAGCCGCACTTGGGGTTGGCCATGATAGACTCAAGGAAGAACTTGATACACTTGACAAGGCTCACAAGGTCTTCAAGGGTACTCATGCTTCTCTTAGAGAGTCTCATGAACAACTCCAAGTGAAGCTACCCAAGGAGATTTCCATGTGTCCTCCTTTCGGTCGAATTGATAATGTCCATGCTACTAACCCTTGTTGTGAGCATGTTCATCTTGTGGAGGAAAATGCCAAGTTGAAAGAGCAACTTGAGAAGGGCCTCATGACATGCATACAAGGTGAAAAGAGCCTCAATGGCCTTCTTGACGAACCAAAAGGAAGTTGTAGGAAAGGAGGGACTTGGGTTTGCACCCAAGTTAAAGAAGAAGACCAAGCAGCCTCTCCCACTCAAAGAAACCTTTGTCAAGGCGGGTGAGGGTACTCATGAGAAGAAGAAGAAGAAGAAGAAGAAGAAGAAGAGGAAGAAGAAGAAGAAGAAGAAGAAGAAGAAGAAGAAGAATAAGAAGAAGAAGAAGAAGAAGAAGAGGAGGAAGAAGAAGAAGAAGAAGAAGAAGAAGAATAAGAAGAAGAAGAAGAAGAAGAAGAGGAAGAAGAAGAAGAAGAAGAAGAAGAAGAAGAAGAAGAAGAAGAACAAGAAGAAGAACAAGAACAAGGAAGTGGGTGGTAATGCCAAGAAGGGCAAAGCTGCCCCTAACAACAAAGTCAATGGCTTTAACCCTTCTTATGTTTTATGTCGTGGTAGTGATGGGCATGTTTATGCTAAATTTGTTGGTTCTTACTATGAGTACATTAAACGGTCTATTTGGGTTCCTAAGACCCTTATTACTAACCTCAAAGGACCCATTCGAGAATGGGTACCTAAATCCAAGAATTGATCTCTTGTAGGAGTTTGCTTCCGGTGGAGTGTCATGGTTGCTCGATAGTGGTGCAACAAATCATATGACCGGGAGCAAGGACTTGGTGGTGGATGTGCACCCAATTCCATCTATGACCACCCATGTCCAATTCGGTGATGCTTCAACTTATAAGGTATTAGGACTTGGCAAGGTGGTCATCTCTCAAGATTTATCTATTGATAAGGTCATGCTTGTTGAGTCCCTTGCATATAATTTACTTTCCATTCGTTAACTTGCACTTATGGGATTTGCAACATTCTTTGATCTTGATACTGTGGCCCTTTTGTGGAGCAAGACTCTTAAAGTAGCCTTTGTTGGGCATGTCAAGAACGGTCTCGGTGTGGTAAACTTTTCGGAGCGACCCACTAAGATTGTGACTTGCCTAATGGCTAAAGTTGATGTGGGCTGGATTTGGCATCTCCGACTAGCCCATGTTAATATGAGATCTTTGCAAAGTCTACTCAAAGGGGATCATGTCCGTGGACTAAAAAATGTGAGTTTTGCAAAAGACCGTTTGTGTAGTTTTTGTATCGAAGGAAAGCTTCATGAAATGGCTCATCGACCCTCGACTATCATCTACTCTAAGAGGCCCTTGGAGATCCTTCACATGGATCTCTTTAGCCCTCCATCCTTTGATAGTCTTGGTGGAAGAAAGTATTGCTTGGTGATTGTGGATGACTACTCAAGATATACATGGGTATACTTCTTCAAGAGGAAGAGTGAGACTCAACAAACCGTCATCAACTTTGTAAATGAAGCTCAACGTCAACATGAAGCAAAGATTTTTATTATTAGAAGTGACAACAGCACCGAGTTCAAGAACTACACCTTGGATGAGTTTCTAAGTGATGAGGGGATCAAGACCCAATATGTCGCACCCTATACCCCTCAACAAAATGGTGTGGCAGAAAGGAAGAATAGGACATTGATGGACGCGGCAAGGACCATGATGGCAGAGTTCAAACCTCCGTAGAACATTTGTGCCGAAGCCATCAACACCGCATGTCATGTATCCAACAAGCTCTACCCCTGCAAAGGCTTGAATAAGACTCCATATGAGATACTTACTGGCTACAAGCCCAACCTCAAGTACTTCCGGGTGTTCGTTTGTAAATGTTTCATTCTCAAGAAAGGTGTTCATTTGTCTAAATTTGAACCTAGAGCTCAAGAGGGCATATTTGTTGGTTATGCTACAAACTCTCATGCTTACCGTGTCCTCAACAAGTCCACCAAACTCATTGAGGAGATATGTAACATGGAGTTTGATGAAAATAACGGCTCCCAAGTGGAGCAAAGTGGTCTTTATGATGTGGGTGATGAAATTCCTCCCCAAGCCATAAGAAGAATGGGAATTAGTCAAATACACCCCATTGAGGAACCCCTTGTGGCCGAAGGAGAAGGACAATGCTCTACTCAAGTGGAGCCATCACCTATGTTAGACCCACAAGCTTCCGAAGAACAAAGTGAAGTCCCTCAACCCAATGAGCAAGATCAAGGGAAAGATTGACCCCATGGAGATGGTGATGCACCAAATGATGCCCAAGATCAATTTCATGCCTCCGAGATCGCTCAAGATCAAGAGCAAGCTCAAGGTCAAGAGCAAGATCAAGATGGTTCTCAAGATCAAGTGCAAGCTCAAGATCAAAAGCAAACTCAAGACGGTGCTCAAGATGTGTAAGATGATCCTCAAATGCCCATCGAGGAACTTTTGCAGCGTCGTGTCGCTAAGGTGGCTTCCAAGCTCGAGCGTCAACAACATGTCACGAAGAATGTGCTTGGAAGCTTGAGAAAAGGGGTAACTACTTGTAAACAATTGTCAAAATTCTATGAGCATCACGCGTTTGTTTCGTGTGTTGAACCCCAAAAGGTACATGAGGCGCTCGATGATGAGGATTGGCTTGAAGCCATGCATGATGAACTCAACAACTTCGAGCGCAGTCAAGTTCAGGAATTAGTGCCAAGGCCAACGGAGGAACAGAATGTCATCGGGACCAAATGGATCTTCAAGAGCAAGCAAGATGTGAACGGTGTGGTTGCTTGAAAGAAGGCAAGATTGGTGGCACAAGGCTACTCCCAAGTTGAGGGTATCGACTACGGTGAAAGCTTTGCCCCCGTTGCTTGTCTTGAATCTATTCGCATGTTGCTTGCATATGCATCTCATCATGATTTTTAAATTGCAACAAATGGATGTGAAAAGTGCATTTCTTAATGGTCCTTTGAATGACTTGGTGCATGTCAAACAACCTCTGGGATTCGAGGATCCGAATCTCCCCAATCATGTATACAAACTCAAGGGGGCACTCTGTGGCCTTAAACAAGCCCCACGTGTGTGGTATGAGCACCTTACCGAGTTGTTACAAGATCGTGGGTTTGAAATTGGGAAAATCAATCCCGCTCTTTGAAGGAAATATGCCCTAGAGGAAATAATAAAGTTGTTATTTTATATTTCCTTATTCATGATAAAGGTTTATTATTCATGCTAGAATTGTATTGATCGGAAACCTAAATACATGTGTGAATACATAAAGAAATACCGTGTCCCTAGTAAGCCTATACTAGACTAGCTCATTGATCAAAGATGGTTAAGGTTTCCTAACCATAGACATGTGTTGTCATTTGATAATGGGATCACATCATTAGGAGAATGATGTGATGGACAAGACCCATTTGTTAGCTTAGCATATTGATCATTCCGTTTATTGCTATTGCTATTGCTTTCTTTACGTCAAATACATATTCCTTTGACTATGAGATTTTGCAACTCCTGGATACCAGAGGAATGCCTTGTGTGCTATCAAACGTCACAACATAACTGGGTGATCATAAAGATGCTCTACAGGTGTCTTCAAAGGTGTTTGTTGGGTTGGCATAGATCGAGATTAGGATTTGTCACTCCAAGTATCAGAGAAGTATCTCTGGGCCCCCTCGGTAATACACATCATAAGCTTGCAAGCAAACGACTAAGGAATTAGTCACGAGGTGATGTATTACGAAATGAGTAAAGAGACTTTCCGGTAATGATATTGAACTAGGTATGAATATACTGACGATCGAATCTCAGGCAAGTAACATACCGTTGGACAAAGGGAATTATGTATGTAGGAGCCAATATGGGCATCCAGGTTCCACTATTGTTTATTGACCGGAGAGGTGTCTCGGACATGTCTACATAATTCTCGAACCCGTAGGGTCCGCACGCTTAACGTTCGTTGACGATGTAGTATTATATGAGTCATGTGATTTGGTGACCAAATGTTGTTTGGAGTACCAGATGAGATCACGGACATGACGAGGAGTCTCAAAATGCTCGAGAGGTAAAGATTGATATATAGGATGATGGTATTCGGACACCAGAAGTGTTTCGAAGGGTACCGGGTACTTATCGGGTCACCGGAAAGGAGTTTCAAGCACCCCCGACAAAGATATGGGCCTTATGGGATAGGAGAGGGAAAACACCAGCCCACAAGGGGCTGGTGCGCCCCTATACAAGCTGGCCCTATGAGGAGGATAAGGAAAGAGGTGAGGGAAAGGAAAGTGTGGAGTAGGACTCCCCCTTCCTTCCCTCTCCCCCCTCTTTCCTCCCCCTTCTTCTTACAAGGAAAGGTGGCAGGGCAAGGCAGCAGCCCTAGGGCTATCGCCAGGTCTCTTGGGGCGCCCTAGGGGCTACCTCCTCCCCTCCCACCTATGTATACATTGGTAGGGGGCTCCACACAAGGACACAACATTGTCTTAGCGGTGTGCGGTGCCCCCGTCCACCGTTTACTCCCTTGGTCATATTTTCGTAGTGCTTAGGTGAAGCCCTATGGAGATCACTTCACCATCACCGTCACCACACCGTCGTGCTGCCGGAACTCATCTACTACCTCGCCATCTTGCTAGATCAAGAAGGCGGAGGACGTCACCGAGCTGAACGTGTGCAGAACGCGGAGGTGTCGTGCGTTCGGTACTAGATCGGTTGGAGCGCGAAGAAAAGTTCGAGTACATCAATCACATTGTGAAATGCTTCCGCTTACGGTCTACGATGGTACGTAGAAACACTCTCCCCCTCTTTGCTATGCATCTCCATGGATATATCATTGCGTGTGCGTAGAATTTTTTTTGTTTTCCATGCAACGTTTCCCAACAGTGGCATCATGAGCCAGGTCTATGCATAGATGATACGCATGAGTAGAACACAAAGAGTTGTTGGCGGTGATAGTCATACTACTTACCACCAACGTCTTATTTTGATTCGGTGGTATTGTGGGATGAAGCGGCCCGGACCAACCTTACATGTCCACACACATGAGACCGGTTCCACCGACAGGCATGCAACTAGTTTTGCATAAAGGTGGCTGGCGGGTGTCTATTTCTCCTACTTTAGTTGAATCGAATTTGACTGCGGCCGGTCCTTGAAGAAGGTTAAAACGGCAAACTTGACGAAACACCGTTGTGGTTTGATGCATAGGTAAGAATGGTTCTTGCTAGATGCACGTAGCAGCCAAGTAAAGCTTGCAACAACAAAGTAGAAGACATCTAACTTGTTTTTGCAAGGCATGTTGTGATGTGATATGGTCAAGACATGATGTCATATACGTTATTGTATGATATGATCATGTTTAGTAAAAGTTATCGACAACCGGTAGGAGCCTTATGGTTGTCTCTTTATTGTATGAAGTGCAAACGCCATGTAATTGCTTTACTTTATCACTATGCGTTAGCGATAGTTGCGGAAGCAATAGTTGGCGACACGACCATGACGCAACCATGTAGCTCAAGGTGTCGAGTCGGTGATGTTGGAGATCATGACGATGCCTTGGAGATGGAGATCAAAAGCACAAGATGATGATGGCCATATCATGTCACATATTTTGATTGCATGTGATGTTTATCTTTTATGCATCTTATTTTGCTTAGAATGATGGTAGCATTATAAGATGATCCCTTCACTAAATTTCAAGGTAAAAGTGTTCTCCCTGAGTATGCACCATTGCTACAGTTCTTCGTTTTGAGACACCACGTGATGATCGGGTGTGATAGACTCTACGTTCACATACAACGGGTGTAAGACAGTTTTACACATGCAGAATACTTGGGTTAAACTTAACGACCCTAGCATGTACAGACATGGCCTCGGAACACTGGAGACCGAAAGGTCGAACGTGAATCATATAGTAGATATGATCAACATAGAGATGTTCACCATTGATGACTACCCCATCTTACGTGATGATCGGACATGGGTTAGTTGATTTGGATCATGTACCAATTAGATGACTTGAGGAGTGTCTATTTAAGTGGGAGTTCTTTAGTAATTTGATTACTTGAACTTAGTTTATCCTGAACTTAGTCTTATAGTTTTGCATATCTATGTTGTAGATCAATAGCTCGCGATTTAGCTCCCTTATATTTTGATATGTTCCTAGAGAAAACTAAGTTGAAATATGATAGTAGCAATGATGCGGACTAGGTCCATGGTCTGTTGATTATCCTCATTGCTGCATAGAAGAATTATGACCTTGATGCACCGCTAGGTGAAAAACCTATTGCAGGAGCAGACGCAGACGTTATGAACGTTTTGCAAGCTCAATATGATGACTACTTGATAGTTTAGTGCGCCATGCTTTACAGCTTAGAACTGGGATTTCAAAAACGTTTTGAACGGCACGAAGCATATAAGATGTTCCAAGAGCTAAAAATTGGTATTTCAGACTCATGCCCGTGTCGAGAGGTATGAGACCTCTGATAAGTACTTTGCCTATAAGACGGAGGACAATAGCTCAATCAGTGAGCATGTACTCAGAATGTCTGAGTACTACAATCACTTGAATCAAGTGGGAGTTAATCTTCCAGATAAGATAGTTATTGACAGAGTTCTCTAGTCACTATCACCAAGCTACTAGAACTTCGTGATGAACTATAATATGCAAGGGATGACGAAAATGATTCCCGAGCTTTCTGCAGTGCTGAAATTGGTGAAGGTAGAAATCAAGAAAAAGCATCAAGTGTTGACGGTTAAGAAGACCACTAGTTTCAAGAAAAAGAGCAAGGGAAAGAAAGGGAACCTCAAGAAGAATGGAAAGCAAGTTGTCGCTCCCATGAAGAAGCCCAAAGCTGGACCCAAGCATGAAACTGAGTGCTTCTACTGCAAAGGAAATGGTCACTGGATGCGGAACTGTTCCAAATACTTGGCAGATAAGAAGGATGTCAAAGTGAACAAAAGTATATTTGATATATATGTTATTGATGTGTACCTTACTAGTGTTCATAGTAGCCCCTGGGTACTCGATACCGGTTCAGTTCCTAAGATTAGTAACTCGAAACAGGAGTTGCAGGATAAATAGAGACTAGTTAAGGGCGAGGTGACGATGTGTGTTGGAAGTGATTCTAAGGTTGATACAATCACCATCGCACACTCCCTCTACCTTTGGGATTAGTGTTGAACCTAAATAAATGTTATTTGGTGTTTGCGTTGAGCATGAATATGATTAGATCATGTTTATTGCAATATGTTTACTCATTTAAGTTAGAGAATAATTGTTGTTCTGTTTACATGAATAAAACCTTCCATGGTCATACGCCCAATGTGAATGGTTTATTGAATCTCGATCATAGTGATACACATATTCATAATATTGATGCCAAAAGATGCAAAGTTGCTAATGATAGTGCAACATACTTGTGGCACTGCCGTTTAGGTCATATTGGTGTAAAGAGCATGAAGAAACTCCATGCGGATGGACTTTTGGAATCACTTGATTATGAATCATTTGATACTTGCGAACCATGCCTCATGGGAAAGATGACTAAAACTCCGTTCTCCGGAACAATGGAACAAGCTAATGACTTATTGGAAATAATACATTTGATGTATGCAGACCAATGAGTGTTGAAGCACGCGGCGGGTATCGGTATTTTCTAACCTTCACGAATGACTTGAGTAGGTATGGGTATATCTACTTGATGAAACACAAGTCTGAAACATTTGCAAATTTCAAAGAATTTTAGAGTGAAGTGGCGAATCATCTTAACAAGAAAATAAAGTTCCTACGATCTGATCGTGGAGGCGAATATTCGAGTTATGAGTTTGGCCTTCATTTAAAACAATGTGGAATAGTTTCACAACTCATGCCACCTGGAACACCACAGCGTAATGGTGTATCTGAACATCGTAACCGTACTTTATTGGATATGGTGCGTTCTATGATGTCTTTTACCGATTTACCACTATCATTTTGGGGTTTGCATTAGAGACAGACGCATTCATGTTAAATAGGGCACCATCTAAATCTGCTGAGGCGACACCGTATGAACTATGGTTTGGCAAGAAACCTAAGATGTCGTTTCTTAAAGTTTGGGGTTGCGATACTTATGTCAAAAGGCTTAAGCCTGATAAGCTCGAACCCAAACCGGAGAAGTGTGTCTTAATAGGATACCCTAAGGAAACAAATGGGTACACCTTCTACCACATATCCGAAGGCAAGATCTTTGTTTCCAAGAATGGAACATTTCTAGAGAAGGAGTTTCTCTCGAATGAAGTGAGTGGGAGGAAAGTAGAACTTGATGAGGTAATTGTACCTTCTCTCAATTTGGAAAGTAGCATTAGAGAAATCAGTTCCCGTGATGCCTACACCAACTAGAGAGGAAGCTAACGATGATGATCATGAAACTTTAGATCAAGTTACTACCGGACCTTGTAGGTCGAACCGAGCATGTTCCGCACCAGAGTGGTACAGTAATCCTATCCTGGAAGTCATGTTACTAGACCATGGCAAACCTACGAACTATGAAGAAGCTATGGTGAGCCCAGATTCTGATAGATGGCTTAAGGCCATGAAATTTGAGATAGGATCCCTGTATGAGAACAAAGTTTGGACTTTGGCGGACTTGCCCGATGATCGGCAAGCCATAGAGAATAAATGGATCTTAAAGACGAAGATGACACTGATGGTAATGTTACTGTCTACCAAGATCGACTTGTCGCAAAAGGTTTTCGTTCCCGCTAAATGTTTCCGTTTGTATGTACATTCCACATAGTCAATCCAAGGAATACGTTTCCATTAGTATGTACATCCCACATAGTTATTCCAGGAAGTACATTTCCGTTCGTACATACATCCCACACAGTCACTCCAAGGAAAACGTTTCTGTTCGCAGGTACATCACACACAATTTTCCCCATTAAATCAATTGTGATAGCGTTGCCATTGCACATGATATTAACAATTTTATCATTTGCATTATTGAATGCATCACACACGATGCATAGAATAAACTGTGTGGCAAAGGTTGTCCATCACACACACTTTTTATGTGGTAATCATTTGTGCAAGGTGGGCTAACGCAAACAGTTTTCAAAAGGATGTCGTATGTGATTGTTCATCGATCCAACACGATTTATTCCTAGAAACGGTGTGCGTTGCCTGACGTCATCGCCCATGGTGTTTTCTCAATAACCGTTGCAATATAAAAACCCAATTAGCAGGCCAATTGCCCTATTATTAATAATCCATTTATTAATCTAATTGACGTTTCATATTAAGCACACAATATATTTCATTTCCATATTAAGTAAGCAGGATTTCATAATTGAAATACATCATATTACAACAACATATAGCTTCGGCACTCAGCTACGCCATTACACAACTGCACTAGCACCAAGTTTCACATGCAACATCTACAACCTTTTGAAATTAGCATTATAGACGGAACATAGACAGATGAATCTCATCTGAAAAACTGCTGAAGCGGAAGGCGAATATTGAGCCTTCATTGATGTTGAAGGTCTTTGCAACTTTAGGCTAGTGCCTGTGGATGATTGACCGTCCATCCTTCGTCCTCTTCAGGAACACTTCAATATTGAACCATGGATGTTGTATGAAAACCTTCCTCGCCTCCTGACCATAAAGGTGGTTTGAGAGGTAATCATCAATGAACTGCTTTGGAAAGGCCTGAAAACAAGGATATGCATAAATATCTTCTCCAGATTTGAAATGGCGCAAAGGAATTAAAAAGACAAGGTATAACAGTTAGTACCATCCCATAGTGAACTGATGTCTTCTTCATTGTGCACACAAAGATCTTGTTGTTTTTTGTCGCTAATTTCTTTATTGTAACAATCTTTCTGAGTGTTTTGACTTGAGTGATATTAATGGACAGCTCATTTCCACATATGCAAAAAGGGTCAAACAGTGGGTCAAAACCTCTGCCAGTAGTACCTACATGTGCAAGACCAAATTGTTAAAGACCTAGTATTAAAAACAAGAAGTGGAAAGGTGTGTTATTAACTACAACATGCCTAATATTTAAAAATAAGCAAACATAGTCATTCAAACTTGTATTATGCAGGTCTAAGTACACTAGTTATTGGCCATGTTTGGATCCATGGGTTGGAGTTAGTTTGAGCTAGTTTGGGCTCAAATATCCCTAAAGTATCCAAACATGAGGGCTAGTTTGAGCTAGTTGCGTCAAACCCATCCAAAACAACTATCCCACCCAAGAGGTGCTGATTGGGGCTAGTTCTCCTAGTGCATTTATTGTTAATCTAACAGTGTCATCCAAACACCTCTTTGGCTAGAGTTAGTTCAGGGTTAGTCATTGTTGAGTATCATTGTTATTTAGGAAACGTATGATAGCGCAGGATTTATTCTACCTTGACTTGTACTCCAAGATGACCATTGATGAGGACATCAATACCATTGTTACACCCACAACCCGTGCTGCTATACATACTAGACCAATTACTAGAGCTCGCGCACGCCAATTAAATTATCAGGTACTTTCGTTTTTTAGTAATGATTCTAATGTTCATGAGAATATGATGCTGCCTAAATTGGATACATTTGTCTTGATTACAAATGAAGGGCCTACCTTGGACAAGAGGGATGAACATTGGAGCAAGATTAAGCATGGAGATGATGGCATGCGCAAGGGGAACAAGAACGGAGTTACAAGTGATGATTTTAGGACTTTGAAGCCACCATAATGAGTGCATGAAGCCTTGGACGAAATATACAAGATGCCACTTCATAAATTTCGTCCAGAGGATATTGTAGGTGCTGCGTCACCTTATTTTTGGGCCAGACCCATGTAATTTCCAAATAGTCAAGATAGGCTGTTTTTAGAGTCTATATGTGTGGGGAAACAAGAGTTAGGGTTGGTTTCGGACCCCTCCTCCAAGGGAAAAAATTCCCCCCTCTTCCTCCATACATACAGCCCTTAGCGCATCATTTAAACTTTGGGTTTTATTTAGATTAAAAGTTCGCCATAGTTGCAACTTCGCGTACTTTATTTGTGTTCAACGACCAGACCAAGACGTCACAGAACCCCACCTTGATCAATAAATCATTCCTCTTATATTTGCAATATCTTGATTGCAAACCTTAGTTTCTTGCTTGTTCTTCGTTTGCTTGCCGGAAATAGACCTTCGTGGTCAGGTTGATCGTACTCCGGCGTGGTCAATAACCTCTCGGAGTTGGTTTAGCGATTGCTAAGGCGCGAAGTCTTCGCACGCTCATAGTTGGATCGTCAAAGTCTACTCCTCCGAAACGATAATCATCATCTCATTGAAAGATGGGACACCTTTGCCTCTATAAAGTGGCATCAGATTTCCAGGTTGCTCGGTGAGATTTTACAGTTTTTCATAGTTTAGATCATTCTTCATAACTATAGTCCACGAAAAAACCAAAAAAATTTAGGGTTAGTTCATCCTATCCGAACCAGTCTGAGCCTTTGCATAGTCTTTTCAGTATTTTGCTTTGTTGAATTTGCGGTTGCATCATCGTGTCAAGTTGCTGGCCTTAGCGTCCAGTCTATTAGAGTTTCGAGTTCTAGTCATAAGTTATCGTGCCGCCCGCACCATCATCATCGCCCCTGCCATCTACCACCACTGCTTATCTGCCACCGCTCTGAATCCGTATCCATATACCACCACCAATCTGTATCCATATACCACCACCGATCCGTATCCATATACCACCACCGCTGCCATATCTTACCACCATATATGCACCACCAATCCGAGTTCCTTTCGTATTAGGTTTGTTTTGGAGATCCATCTAATTTCCGATTCGGGTTTACTTGCCTGAGTAGGTTTCGGAAAAAAAAATCACCGACCGAAAATATTTTTCCCTATCCTTTTTTTAGGCTTTTCTGAGTCTTTTGAGACACTCGCCATCATAGTGATTTTTTGTCGCACTTTTTCATCGTCGCTGCCCTGATTTCCAAAAAAAATTGCATGCCCATCCTGTCATTTTGACCTGGGAAGAGTTTTGAGACACTCGCCATTATAGTGATTTTTCACAAAAAAAAGTGGAGCGCAAAAATAATAGAGCGGAAAAATTCCAGAGTGTGCTTTTCCCTTGTTTACATGCAGCATCGTGATTTTGTTAGTGTTCTAGGCTCGCGTCTCTAGCACGGTCTAGCCTAGGACCAGCACAGTACCGTCGTTGAGCGTTTATTCAACTTTGCATCTCTGAATTGATTATTGCTAATATTTTTTCTACCATATTATAAGCCTTCCTAGATCCACAAAAATCTACGTTGTGCATTTGACTCTCCCTAGTAATTGCTCTATCCAAGCTTTGAGAGTTTTGACTACATTGGTTGCCGTTCACCGCCTGCTCCTGGGTAAGAAACGGTAAGAATTTGAGATTTGCTTGACGGATTTGTGACATCCACCACCACCACATGTTAGTAGTATGTAGGATCATATTCTTGTGTGTCTTTCTATTGGTGTTAACCATGGCAGGATCACAAGCCGACGAGATTGACTGGGAGAACTTGACGAACAAGGAGCTTCATGATAAGTTTCAGTAAATGATGAGTGGACAGGTGCAAGATGTGCTAAAAAGATTTGAAGAGGCCATGGAGAAGATAGATGGCATGGAGAAGATGTTTGAAACAAAGCTCGATAACAAGTTTATTGAATTGCTTTCGCGTTTTCCACCACCACCACTGGCTGCACCTGTCGCACCTCAACGTCGCCTTCCAAATCGAGTGGGACGAGCACTGCGCGTTCCCATTGAGCCTGGTCAAAATTCTGGTGCAGCTGTTGATGCTTCTGTAGCTCCTGCTACTACTGCAGAGGTGGAGGACCATTACGAGGATGAGGTTGATCAAAATCAGAACTACATGCAACCACCAACACCACCACCACCAGGTCGTCCCCATGCATATCATCGCAATGGTAGGGCTGCACCACCTGAGGTACGAGATCATGACCATTTTCCTAAACTAAAATTGAATATTCCACCATTTGAGGGTAGATATGTTCCTGATATATATCTTACTTGGAAGTTAGAAACTGAACAACGATTTACATGTTTACAATATCTTAAGGAGAGACGTGTTCCTGTTGCTATTTGTGCTTTCACTAGCTTTCCATGTGTTTGGTGGTCTGAACATTGTAGATTATATCCTATTCCAGCTACCTGGGCTGCTTTGAAAACTCCTATGCATACTCGTTGGGTTCCACCATATTATCAAAGTGAATTACTTCAAAAATTGCAGCATTTAAGACAAGGGAAAATTATGTAGAAGAATATTATCAGGAATTACAAACTGGCATGATTAGATGTGGTATTGTTGATGAGAATGAAGCTATGCTTGCATGTTTTATGGGTGGATTAAATAGAGAGATTCAGACCATTCTAAATTATAAGGAGTATAATAATATCACTCGTTTATGCTTTTATTTCTAAGTATTTTCCTCCCGCTAAGATCATGTCTCTTAGAAATGATATTATGAATTTTAAGCAACTTGAGCATGAGCATGTTGCACAAGCTTGGGAGAGGATGAAATTAATGATACATAATTGTCCTACACATGGTTTGAATTCATTGTTTATTATACAAAAAAATTATGCCGGATTGAATTTTGCATCTAGAAATCTTTTAGATTCGGCCGCGGGAGGCACTTTTATGGAAATCACTTTAGGAGAAGCTACTAAACTCCTAGACAATATTATGGTTAATTATTCTCAATGGCACACCGAAAGATCCACTAGTAAAAAAGTTCATGCTATTGAAGAGATTAATGTTTTGAGTTAAAAGATGGATGAACTTATGAAATTGTTTGCTAATAAGAGTGTTTCTTCTAATCCTAATGATATGCCTTTGTCCGCTTTGATTGAGAATAATAATGAATATATGGATGTGAATTTTGTTGGTAGGAACAATTTTGGTAATAGCGCATATAGAGGAAATTTTAATTCTAGGCCATTTCCTAGTAATTCCTCTAATAATTATGGTAATTCCTACAACGACTCTTATGGAAATTTTAATAATATGCCCTCTGATTTTGAGACTAGTGTTAAAGAATTTATGAATTCGCAAAAGTATTTCAATGCTTTGATTGAAAAAAAATGCTTAAAATTGATGAGTTGGCTAGGAACGTGGATAGAGTTTCTCTTGATGTTGATTCTTTGAAACTTAGATCTATCCCACCTAAGCATGACATCAATGAGTCTCTCAAAGCCATGAGAATTTCCATTGATGAGTGCAAATAAAGAACCGCTAGGATGCGTGCTAAAAAAGATTGCTTTGTGAAAGCGCGTTCTTCTAGTTTTCATGATAATAATGATGAAGATCTAAAAGTGATTGATGTGTATCCTATTAAATCTTTGTTTTCCAATATGAATGTTGATAAAGATGGGACTGGAGATGAGTCAACTTTAGTTAAAAGGCGTCCCAATGATTTGGAGTTTCTAGATCTTGATGCAAAAATTGATAAAAGTGGGATTGAAGAGGTCAAAACTTTACATAGCAATGAACCCACTATTTTGGATTTCAAGGAATTTAAAATTATGATAATTTCTCTTTGATAGATTGTATTTCCTTGTTGCAATCCGTGTTAAATTCTCCCCATGCTTATGATCAAAACAAAGCATTTACTAAACATATCGTTGATGCTTTAATGCAATCTTATGAAGAAATGCTTGAACTAGAAGTTTTTATCCCTAGAAAACTTTATGATGAGTGGGAACCTACTATTAAAATTAAGATTAAAGATCATGAATGCTATGCCTTATGTGATTTGGGTGCTAGTGTTTCCACGATTCCAAAAACTCTGTGTGACGTGTTAGGTTTCCGTGAATTTGATGATTGTTCTTTAAATTTGCACCTTGCGGATTCCACCATTAAGAAACCTATGGGAAGGATTAATGATGTTCTTATTGTTTCAAATAGGAATTATGTGCCTGTAGATTTCATCATTCTTGATATAGATTGCAATCCTACATGTCCTATTATTCTTGGTAGACCTTTCCTTAGAACGATTGGTGCAATTATTGACATGAAAGAAGGAAATATTAGATTCCAATTTCCATTAAGTAAAGGCATGTAACACTTTCCTAGAAAGAAATTAAATTACCTTATGAATATATTATGATAGCCACATATGGATTGTATACCAAAGATGACAATACCTAGATCTATTCTTGTTTTTATGCCTAGCTAGGGCTTTAAACGATAGCGCATGTTGGGAGGCAACCCAATTTTATTTTTGTTCCTTGCTTTTCGTTCTTCTTTAGTAATAAATAAATAATCTATCCTCTGTTATGATTGTGTTTTTTATGTTTTAATTAGTGTTTTTGCCAAGTAAAGCCTTTAGGATCTTATTGGATGATTATTATTTGATCTTGCTGTAAAAAACAGAAAGTATGCGCTCACGAGAATAATTTTCATTTTTTACCAGAGAGCGATAAAATACCAATTCCAACTGAAGTAGATCTATATGAAAATTGTTTAGGACTTCCTAATTTCTTAGGATTTTTGGAGTTACATAAGTATTCGAAACCTACAGATTGCTACAGACTGTTCTGTTTTTGACAGAATCTGTTTTTCATGTGTTGTTTGCTTATTTTGATGAATCTATCGCTAGTATCAGGGGGTATGAACCATAGAGAAGTTGGAATACAGTAGGGTTAACACCAATATAAATAAAGAATGAGTTTATTACATTACTATGAAGTGGTGGTTTGCTTTCTTATACTAACAGAGCTCATGAGATTTTCTGTTGAGATTTGTGTTGTGAAGTTTTCAAGTTTTTGGGTAAATATTTGATGGATTTTGGAACAAGGAGTGGCAAGAGCCTAAGCTTGGCGATGACCAAGGCACCCCAAGGTAAAATTCAAGTACAACGAAAAGCCTAAGCTTGGGGATGCCCCGGAAGGCATCCCCTCTTTCGTCTTCGTCTATCGGTAACTTTACTTGAGGCTATATTTTTATTCACGACATGATATGTGTTTTTCTTGGAGCGTCTTGTATGATTTGAGTCTTTGCTTCATAGTTTACCACAATCATACTTGCTGTACACACCTTTGGGAGAGACACACATGAATTGGAATTTATTAGAATACTCTGTGTGCTTCGCTTATATCTTTTGAGCTAGATAATTTTGCTCTAGTGCTTCACTTATATCTCTTGAGTTATATAATTTTGCTCTAGTGCTTCACTTATATCTTTTAGAGCACGGTGGTGGTTTTATTTTATAGAAATTATTGATCTCTCATGCTTCACTTATATTATTTTGATAGTCTTTTAGAACAGCATGGTAATTTGCTTTTGCTATAAAATTAGTCCTAATATGATGGGCATCCAAGATGGGTATAATAAAAACTTCCATATAGAGTGCATTGAATACCATGAGAAGTTTGATTCCTTATGATTGTTTTCAGGTATGAAGATGATGATATTAGAGTCATGCTAGTTGAGTAGTTGTGGATTTGAGAGATACTTGTGTTAAAGTTTGTGATACTCGTAGCATGCATGTATGGTGAACCGTTATGTGATGAAGTCAGAGCATGATTTATTTATTGATTGTCTTCCTTATGAGTGGTGGTCGGGGACGAGCGATGGTCTTTTCCTACCAATCTATCCCCCTAGGAGCATGCACGTAGTACTTAGTTTCGATAACTAATAGATTTTTGCAATAAGTATGTGAGTTCTTTATGACTAATGTTGAGTCCATGGATTATACGCACTCTCACCCTTCCACCATTGCTAGCCTCTCTAATACCGCGCACCTTTCGCTGGTATCATACACCCACCATATACCTTCCTCAAAACAGCCACCATACCTACCTATTATGGCATTTCCATAGCCATTCTGAGATATATTGCCATGCAACTTTCCATCGTTTCGTTTATTATGACACGCGCCATCATTGTCATATTGCTTCGGATGATCATGTAGTTGACATCGTATTTGTGGCAAAGCCACCTTCATAATTCTTTCATACATGTCACTCTTGATTCATTGCACATCCCGGTATACCGTCGGAGGCATTCACATGGAGTCATATTTTGTTCTAAGTATCGAGTCGTAATTCTTGAGTTGTAAGTAAATAAAAGTGTGATGCTTTTTATTATTAGAGCATTGTCCCATGTGACGAAAGGATGATGGAGACTATGATTCCCCCACTAGTCGGGATGAGACAACGGACACAAAATAAAAAGAAAAGAAAAAGGAGGCCATAAAAAAGAAGGCCCAAATAAAAAATGAGAGAAAAAGAGAGAAGGGACAATATTACTATCCTTTTTCCACACTTGTGCTTCAAAGCAGCACTATGATCTTCATGATAGAGAGTCTCTTATTTTGTCACTTTCATATACTAGTGGGAATTTTTCATTATAGAACTTGGCTTGTATATTCCAATGATGAGCTTCCTCAAATTGCCCTAGGTCTTCGTGAGCAAGCAAGTTGGATGCACACCCACTTAGTTTCTTTTGATGAGCTTTCATACACTTATAGCTCTAGTGCATCCGTTGCAAGGCAATCCCTACTCACTCACATTGATATCTATTGATGGGAATCTCCATAGCCCGTTGATACGCCTAGTTGATCTGAGACTATCTTCTCCTTTTTGTCTTCTCAACAACCACCATTCTATTCCACCTATAGTGCTATATCCATGGCTCATGCTCATGTATTGCGTGAAAGTTGAAAAAGTTTGAGAACATCAAAGGTATGAAACAATTGCTTGGCTTGTCATCAGGGTTGTGCATGATTTAAATATTTTGTGTGATGAAGATAGAGCATAGCCAGACCGTATGATTTTGTAGGGATAACTTTCTTTGGCCATGTTATTTTGAGAACACATGATTGCTTGGTTAGTATGCTTGAAGTATTATTATTTTTATGTCAATATTAAACTTCTGTTTTGAATCTTTCGGATATGAACATTCATGCCACAATAAATAAGATTACATTGAAAATTATGTTAGGTAGCATTACACATCAAAAATTCTATTTTTATCATTTACCTACTTGAGGACGAACAGGAATTAAGCTTGGGCATACTGATACGTCTCCAATGTATCTATAATTTTTGATTGTTCCATGGTATTATATTATCTGTTTTGGATGTTTAATGGGCTTTAATATCCACTTTTATATTATTTTTGGGACTAACCTATTAACCAGAGGCCCAGTGCCAATTGTTGTTTTTTTTGCCTATTTTAGTGTTTCGCAGAAAAGGAATATCAAACGGAACGAAACCTTCGCGAGGATCTTTTTTGGAACAAACGCAATCCAGGAGACTTGGAGTGGAGGTCAAGGAAGCAACGACGCGGCCACGAGATAGGGAGGCGCGCCCCCACCCTCGTGGGCCCCTCGTAGCTCCACCGACCTACTTTTTCGCCTATATATACTCTTATACCCTAAAAACATCCAGGGAAGCCACGAAACCACTTTTACCGCCACAACCTTCTGTACCCGTGAGATCCCATCTTGGGGCCTTTTCCGGCGATCTGCCGGAGGGGGATTTGATCACGGAGGGCTTCTACATCAAGACCATAACCTCTCCGATGATGTGTGAGTAGTTTACCACAGACCTTCGGGTCCATAGTTATTAGCTAGATGGCTTCTTCTCTCTCTTTGGTTCTCAATACAAAGTTCTCTTCGATGTTCTTGGAGATCTATTCGATGTAATACTTTTTGCGGTGTGTTTGTCGAGATCCGATGAATTGTGGGTTTATAATCAAGATTATCTATGAACAATATTTGATTCTTCTCTGAATTCTTATATGCATGATTTGATATCTTTGCAAGTCTCTTCAAATTATCAGTTCGGTTTGGCCTACTAGATTGATCTTTCTTGCAATGGGAGAAGTGCTTAGCTTTGGGTTCAATCTTGCAGTGCTCGATCCCAGTGACAGAAAGGGAACCGACAAGTATTGTATTGTTGCCATCGGGGATAAAAAGATGGGGTTTATATCATATTGCTTGAGTTTATCCCTCTACATCATGTCATCTTGCCTAATGTGTTACTCTGTTCTTATGAACTTAATACTCAAGATGCATGATGGATAGCGGTCAATGTGTGGAGTAATAGTAGTAGATGCAGAATCATTCCGGTCTACTTGACACGGATGTGATGCGTGTGTTCATGATCATGCCTAGATATTATCATAACTATGCACTTTTCTATCATTTTCTCGGCAGTGATTTGTTCACTGACTGTAATATATGCTATCTTGAGAGAAGCCACTAGTGAAACCTATGGCCCCCGGGTCTACTTTACATCATATAGTTTCCGATCTATAATTCTAGTTTACTATTTATTTTCCAATCTATACAACAAAAATACCAAAAATATTTATCTTATTATCTTTATCAGATCTCACTTTCGTAAGTGACCGTGAAGGGATTTACAACCCCTTTATCGCATTGGTTGCGAGGTTCTTGATTGTTTGTGCTGGTACTAGGCGACTTGCATGTAGTCTCATACTAGATTGATACATTGGTTCTCAAAAACTAAGGGAAATACTTATGCTACTTTGCTGCATCACCCTTTCCTCTTCAAGGGAAAACCAATGCATGCTCAAGAAGTAGCAATAGGCCAAGTACTTTTACCAACCCACTCTTCATCGAGCAAGACGACGACATGTTTTCCTACGTCACAAAGAGCCACCTCTTTGGTGCACAACGAGCTTTGCATCAAGAGCAACAAGCAATGAGTGAACGCATCGATAACCTCGCCACCGACTTGCGACTTTCCGAGCAATGTACAAGAGATTACTTCGACAACAAGCTCGATGACCACAAGCAAGAGAATGATGCAATAATGGAAGACTTTCGTGCTTGTTACTCAACCGCTCTTCTTCCACTTTGTCCTCATCAAGACGGAGCCACTCAAGTCGACACTCTGACTACACCATATCCGGCTCTAGTACACCGACATCGAACACTCTACATTGTGTCGCGCGCCAAGATCGTCAGGCAAACCGCAATCCTCTACACGACAACGACTATCAAGAGCAAGCTCGTGCGCAAGAACATCAACATCGTCAAAACCAAGCAACTCTCGATCAAGCACAAGAACGACAACAACAACGCCAACGAGAAGAGGAAGTGCAAGCGTTTCTACACCAAGATGCACAAGATGCCGAGGCACAACGCCAAGAACAACAAGTACGTGAAGCTCGAGCACTTGAGGTGCAACGTGCACTCTACGACACAAATCACGCTGTGGCCCAACGCAACCGCCATATGCGCGAACAAGAAGAAGCGCTTCAAGAAGAAGTTCAAGAGAGGAACTACCAATCACGTGTGCATAGTCAAGTTCCTCAAGCTCGTCCACAACCTCTCCAGGAACCACAAGTTCAACAAGAACAAGTTGCGAGAGGCGACCCTCCTCGTCAATGACTTTATCATCCCCGATCCCAACACAATGAAGAGCAATGCTATGGCAAGCTAAAGTTCACCATGCACAAGTTCAATGGAAGCAATGATCCCGATGAGTCCCTTTCATGGGCATTGAAGGTCGACAAAATCTTCCGTTTGCACAACTATGAAGAAGAGAAGAAGATCGCGATGGCATCCTTTGAGTTCCAAGACTATGTCCTCATTTGGTGGGAACAAGTCATTGAGCGTCGAGAGGCAAGAGGTGAACCACCCATCACTACTTGGGCGCAAATGAAGGATTTCATGAGAGCATGCTTCGTGCCAACCTACTACAACCGCGGCCTCTTCAAGAAACTCCAACTACTCAAGCAAGTAACCAAGAGCGTTGAAGAATACTACAAGGAAATGGAGATTGCAATGATACGAGCCAATGTCACAGAAGATGATGAGCAAACTATGGCACGTTTCTTGAATGGACTCAATCATCCTATCAAGAAGATCGCCGACTTCCAACCACACTCGAAACTCTTCGAGCTAGTGCATCAAGCTACCAAAGTGGAACGTCAAATGCAAGATGACTTCAAGTATGCCAAGTTCTCATCCAAGTCCTATGGTTTCTCCAACACCCAAGCTTCAACGACTCCAACACCTTCTACATCAACCAAGCCTTCTACAAGTAACAACGATAAGTCGAGTTACAATGAAACTTCAACAACTCCAAGTCATCATCCTACTACAAGCAACTTCAAGCCGAGAGCTTCATCCTCATCTACCCCAACCAATGAGACCATCAAGACAAGTTCCTTCAAATGCTTCACATGCGGAGGCCGAGGCCACAAGTCCTTTGAGTGCACAAACAAGCGAACCATGATCCTCAAGGACGATGGTACATACGATTCCATGAGTGAAGGAGAAATGGAAGCCCTTGAGCAAGTGGCAATGCGCCGGCAAGTGAACGAAGATGAAGAAGAACAAGTCTTTTGTGATGAAGATTCAAGCCCCACTCTCGTTGTCTCCAAGGTCTTGACTCTTCACCATCAACAAGAAGACCAAAGATACCACATCTTTCATACCAAGGCCGGCATCAATGGAAAGTCTGTCAAGGTCATCATCGATGGAGGAAGATAACTTAGCAAGTGAAGAACTTTTCTCCAAGCTCCAATTGCCAAGACGAAGCACCCACATCCTTACAAAGTTCAATGGCTAAGCGACTCCGGCACCATCCAAGTCGAGCATAGAGTGCAAGTCTCCTTCAAAATCGGAGCTTACGAAGACACTTTGGAGTGTGATGTCGTTCCAATGACCGTTTGCCACCTTCTTCTTGGACGACCATGGCAATTTGATATAGGTGTCATCCACAACGGACGAACGAACCACTATATCTTCAAGATGAAAGGAAAGGAGTACGTACTTCGCCCTATGTCTCCAAGCCAAGTGATCGCCGACAAGCAAGCCACCCATCGTGGAGAGAATAGTGGGAGAGCGACCCACCAAAAAGAGAGTGAGCGCCACAAGCCCGAATCGAGTGCCTCCACGATGAGCGAAAAGAAGAACTTAGTTCTTTTTGCCACCAAAAGTGAGATAAGAGAAGTGTGTGAGAACCCATCAAGTGTCCTACACTATGTCCTTTTGTGCAAGGACAAGGCACCAAAAGCTAACACCTCTCACACTCTACCTTTAGTGTTGTCTTCTCTTTTGCAGGAATTCCAAGATGTTTTCCTCGATGAGCTACCTCCGGGTCTACCTCCACTATGAGGCATTGAGCACCGAATCGACCTCATCCCCTACCTCCCCTTCCAAACAAGTTCCCCTACCGCGTCAACCCCGAAGAAACCAAAGAAATAAAAAGGCAAGTAAAACATCTCATAGACCATGGACATGTGCGTGAAAGTTTGAGTCCTTGTGGTGTTCTGGTCATTCTTGTGCCAAAAAGAGACAGTAGCTTCTGCATGTGTTCCGATTGTAGACATATCAATGCTATCACCGTTCGATATAGGTACGCCATTCCACGCCTTGATGATATGCTAGATGAGCTTAGCGGTGCCACTTTTATATCAAAAATTGATCTTAAAAGTGGTTACTATCAAATACGCATACAAGAGGGTGATGAATGGAAAACCGCTTTCAAAACAAAGTTTGGTTTGTATGAGTGGTTAGTTATGCCTATGGGTTTATTGGAAGCACCCGGTACTTTCATGCGTCTTATGAATTATGTGTTTCGCCCTTTAATTGGTGAATTCGTTGTTGTTTACTTCGACGATATCCTTGTGTTTAGCAAATATCTCAAAAAGCATGGCACCCACCTTCACACCGTGCTACAAACTCTTCGAAAAGAGCGTCTCTATGCTAATATGGAAAAATGCCTCTTTGGCGTTGATAAGCTTGTTTTCTTGGGGTTTGTAGTATCTTCTAAGGGTGTTCATGTTGATGAATCTAAGATTAATGCTATTAAAACCTGGCCACAACCAACCAACTTGCAACAAGTGCATAGCTTCCTTGGTTTAGCCGGTTTCTACCATAGATTTGTGAAAGACTTTAGCACCATTGCTTCACCTTTGCATGCTTTGAGCAAGAAGAATGCACCCTTTGTTTGGGGACCATCTCAAGATACTGCATTCAATGAGCTTAAGAATTTGCTTACCCATGCTCTCGTGCTTGCATTACCCAACTTTGACAAACCCTTTGAGATTCATTGCGATGCTAGTGGTAATGGCATAGGAGGAGTGTTAACGCAAGAGAAGCGCCCCATAGCTTACTTTAGTGAGAAACTTTCTGGAGCGCAACTCAATTACCCCATCTATGATAAAGAGTTATATGCTTTAGTGAGAGTTTTGCATGAATGGGAACATTATCTTCGCCCTCATGAATTTATCATACATACCGATCATGAAATGCTTAAATACCTTAAGGGTCAAACTAAGTTGAACAAGCGTCATGCTAAATGGAGTGAATTCATTCTGTCTTTTCCTTATGTCATCAAGTACATTAAAGGTAAGGAAAATTTTGTAGCAGACGCTCTTTCCCGCATATGCATGCTTGTTACTCAACTTGAATTGGATGTCATTGGCTTTGAGCACGTAAAAGACTTGTATGCGCATGATCCTACTTTTGCTATTCCTTATGCCAAATGTTTAACGCATACATCTTGGGAACGCTATTACATCAAAGATGGTTATCTTATGAGAGCAAACAAACTATGCATCCCTGAGTCTTCTCTTCGTTTGTTGCTTTTGCAAGAATCTCATGGAGGAGGACGAATGGGACATTTTGGACGTGACAAGACTTTTGCTACGCTCTCCAAGAAATATTATTGGCGCAAGATGTTCCGCGACGTCAACCGCTTCACCCACCGATGCTCTACATGTCACAAAGCTAAGTCTAAAGCTCAATCCCATGGTCTCTATAGGCCTCTTCCAATACCATACCAACCATGGGAAGATATTAGCATGGATTTTGTGCTCGATTTGCCTAGGACTAGAAATGGAAAGGATTCCGTCTTTGTTGTTGTGGACCGTTTCTCCAAGATGGCTCATTTTATTCCTTGCAACAAGATAGACGATGCTTCACATGTTGCCAATCTCTTTTATAGGGAAATCCTCCGCCTACATGGAGTGCCAAAGGCGATTGTCTCGGACCGCGACGTCAAGTTCTTGAGTTACTTTTGGAAGACCCTATGTGCCAAGCTCGAAATCAAGCTACTCTTTTCCACGGCTTACCATCCACAAACCGACGGCCAAACGGAGGTGACCAACCGCACACTCTCCGCTCTACTTCGCGTGCTAATCAAGAAGAACATCAAGGAGTGGGAGGAGTGCCTACCTATCACCGAGTACGCCTACAACCGAACAAGACACTCAACTACCAGCAAGTCCCCTTTTGTGGTCGTCTACAGATTCAACCCGTTGTCTCCATTGGACATTCTTCCTCTACCACTACAAGAGCGCATCAATATGGATGCAAGTGCATGTGCGAACCATCTCAAGAAGGTGCATGAAGATACAAGGCACACCATCGAACACCAAGTACAATGACTTGCGACCAAGCTCAACATCAACAAGCACCCCATGGTATTCAACATTGGAGATCTTGTGTGGCTACACCTTCGCAAGGACTGCTTCCCCAATGAATGCAAGTCTAAACTTCTACCACGAGCGGATGGACCCTTGAAGGTGCTTGCACGCTACAACAACAATGCTTACAAGATCGACCTCCTGTACAACAAGTACTCCGTGAGCGACGTCTTCAATGTCAAGGACCTCTTGTCCTACCATGGTGATGAAGAATTTGATCTGAGGTCGGATCTTTCCCAAGGGAGGGGAGATGATGCGGAGCATCCCAAGGTCATCCCCATGGACCTAATGATGTCTCCCACGATACCACTTGGACCAATGACAAGAGCATGAGCCAAGGCTATCGAAGATAAGGTGAACTCGCTCCTCTCCAAAGTACTACTTTCTATGCATGAGATATGGCTACTACCTCAAGCGGAAACCCTATGTGTGATCAGGTACTTGGAGCAAAGCCACGGATCAGCTACACCCAACGGACAAGACGGTGAGGAAACCAAGCTCAATGGACAAGAAGAAGGACTTCTCGAACTTCCAGTCACCGGACGACCGGCGAATCTCGGATGTCTGACAAACTCCAGGCACCGGACGACCGACCCCCTCCAGACGACCAGCGCTACCACACCCGAGCCAAAGTGCCGGATTTCTGAAGACCACCAGACGACCGACGCCATGTACATCCAACCCCAATCGGACGTCCAACCAAAGCACGTCTGAGCCGAACCTACGGACGCCTGACAACCACCGGAAGTTCAGACCCTCGCGAACATCTGGACAACCGGTAACTTCTGGACGTCCAACGCGTGTGTGCTGATTTCGTGTCGGGCCGAAGCCCATGTACCCCTTTGACCTCTAAGACTATATATAGACCTCCTCCTCCTATCTAGGGTTAGCAAAGGATTGGCTCATTTTGTCTAAGAGCTTTGCTCATCCACTTGGTTACCTTCTCCTCGGAGATGGCGCCTCCTCGGAGAAGATCCCCCAAGCGGATTCAAGACCCCTTCACGGGAATAACCTCAAGACCTCCTCACGGAGAAGAACGTGCTACTTGTATCGTCCTTAGTTGACTGTGGATCATGTATCTCTTATGTGTTTGAGGATCTAGCATATATGTGACCATATCTTGTTGATTTGAGTGTTTCCTCTTTTCTTCTTCGTGTGTTTCCCCTTGTGTTCTTCGTTGGGATCCGCTCCTTTTGTGAAAGATTAGCCATCGAGGGTTCCACCCTACATCATCAGGGGTCCCCCTTGACGTACGAACAACCCTCAGGAAGGAAACATGAGTGTCGTTTTTAGCGTTCTGCATCGCCAAGGCCTGGCCCCGCGCATACCTCAACCGTCGTTGGGGTGTCCGGATCACCAGGACGAGACCAAGGGGTGAGGGGCTATGTGTCCAGTGAGGCCCCTGAGTCGCGATGCTCAGGGCCCCCCCTTGACGTACAAACAACTCTCCATACCTTTATTCGCCGGGCTTTCGCTCGGGAGGGACACGCTAAGACCGGGTCAAAGGGACATGGTGAGGTGGTGTATGCCAGGCGTGACCTAAGCATAGCCCCCGTGCCCAGCCCCCCGCGTGACCCTCCTGAAGGGAAAGTGGTGCGGTGAGGCTGAGTAGCACACCTGGTGGCTCTCCTGAGGTTACTGCAGCCGCTATGGTTCCCTCAGTTGTTTATTCACCAGCGCGGAGCATGGTGCTTCTGCTCTTGCACGGGCATAGCCGCTCCTCGACCGTGTCGTCCGCCAGCGTGGAGCATGGGGCTTCCACTGGTTCATGGGTGGGATCCCCCTCTGAGGGGAGACTCCGGGGCATGTACAGCCCCGTCCTGGCACGTGGCTTGCACGGGAGGACTGGAGGAGGTGTGTACAGGAACTCGTGAGCCAGCGCGGGACTCACGAGGCCCTACCTCAAGGTGGGTTGTGCCTGAATGTTGGTTCGGAACATTTGAAATGATCATGCGAGATGGTTAGGTAACCTGCGCCGAGTGAATCACCGGAGGATATCGCTGAGAAGGCCACACACCAACGACCCAAGGAGGTGACGTGAACGGGGCCGACCCACCAGACAGAGCTCAGTCATTGGGTTTGTCATAGCTGCAAGGATGGACCCGAGCATAGACGCTGTGCCTAGTGTTCTCATGCGAAGATCCTAAAGAAAGATAACCAGTGCACGGCTCCCGCGTCAGCGAGGCACTAGGTCATGCGCCCTAACTTACCCGCCCTTGATTTGCTCATGCGAGAACAAGGCACCAAGGACCATGGGAGGTGATGTGCACGAGAGTTGGCCCGCGAGACAGAGCTCAGCCGGTTTAGCGACGCTGCAGGGACGGACCCAAGCATAGACGTCGTGCCAGTCCTTAATCATGAGGGAAATCTTTGTTTTTGCCACTCTAGCTTTTGCCAATTTTGCTTATGCCACTCTAGAATTTGACATATCACTATTTCCAATCTTAGCTTTTGATAATGTATCACTTTTGTCATTCTGTGGCAAAAGCAAAATTTTCAGAGTGGCAATTGTCATACGTTGTCAAAAGCTAATAGTAGCAAAAGTGAAATGAAAAATTATCATTTTTGCCATGGCATGGCATTTGTGATGTATTTTCAAAAGCCAAGAGTGGCAGAAGTGAGATGTCAAATTCTAGAGTGGCATAAGTAAAATTGGCAAAAGCTAGAGTGGCAAAAACGTTTTGGCCGTGGGTAGTTTCGCAAGGGCGTATGACGTTCATGGTGGCGAAGCGCTGGACATGCAGGTGACGACATAAGGTAACTCATGAAAGGGTAAGGCCAGTTCTGATATATGCGAAAAATCATACATGCCACAGGGACGGACCCATATGGCTTGGGGATAATGCAGCCCGAGGGGCGCCCCCAACTGAGCAAACCAAGAAGTGTCATGGGCACCATTGCTAAAGAAGTGTTGGAGTAGCTGAACACGCGTGCTGCAGAAGCTGTTCCTCATGAGTCGTCCGGCTCCTGAGCCTTGTGAGGCTTCGGAGGCCCGGGGGACTCGCGAGGATCAGGCACCTCCTCCGTATGGACCGCCTTGCACCTGGCCTCATTAGCCTCTAGGACGGCCCGCACGTGGCGCTGGTGCACAGCAGCCGCGCTCGGCAGACTGAAAGGCATGTGAACATTGTTGTGCGGGGGGGGGGGGGGGGCTCCCACCGGCCAACGTGGGATGGCCAGAAGAGCTCCTAAAACGCGGCTCTATTGAGCCCTGGGATGTTGATGCAGGCGCATAGCTCGCTGCCCTTGCCAGGGGAGGGAGCTGCGCTAGGTGGAGCAAGGTGATGCTCGCCCCACATGGCTCTCACTTCCTGAAGCTCCTCGATTGCCATGGTGATGAACACCTGAGTGCTTGGCGCCCTGTGCTCTTTTCGAAGAAGCGCACGTTGAAGCACGCCTCCACATGGTGCCCAAACGCCTCCCTCGCAACGCTGGCCAGCTCGGAGGCCCTCTAGAGGAGAGCCCTCGAGCCCAACCGGAGAGGGGCACCGGGCGCGCCTTCCTATGTGAGAGGGGAAGGTGCCCCATCAGTGGGCGCGAGGCCAGAGGCACGATCGTCAGATGTCCCATCTTAATAAGATCCTCGGCGGAGCAACTGCTTCTTCTTCTTGAGGATGACCTCAGGGGGGTAGATGGCGCCTTCGTCATCCGGGTTCTCGACCGCCGCAGCCTGGTAGGTACGCTCGAGGGAGCACACCGCATCCTTTTCATCGCAGGCAACCGTGATGATGCCGCCGCTCCCTGGTATCTTGAGGACATTGTAGTTGTGGTGAGTTGCGGCCATGAACTTGGCCACAACTGGATATCCAAGGATGGAGTTGTACGAGAGGCAAATGTGGGCGACGTCAAAGTTGATGAGCTCAGTGTGGTAGTTGTCTAAGGTGACGGGCAGGCGATCTGCCCTATGGGGACGGTAGATCCGTTGGCACCCCCGAGAAGGGCTTGGTAGGTTGGATCTGGTCGTATGGCACCTGGAGCGTGTCGAACGTCTTGACAAAGAGGACATTGAGCCCCGCGCCGCCATCGATAAGTGTCTTGGTGACGAGGACGTTGCTGATAGTGGGTGAGCAGAGCATCGGGAGCGCGCCAGAAGTGGCCATGCACCTGAGCTGGTCAGCAGAGTCGAAGGTGATGGCGTACTAGGACCACCTGAGCGGACGCGACGCCTCGAGCTTGGGGAGGGCCGCGTTCACCTCGCGAGCGAACTGCTTGAATATTCTATGGGAGGTGGGGGCCTGAGCGCCACCTAGGATGCAAGCAATGGCACGAGCCTCTTGGAAGCCCCGGGCCCCATCATCTTGGTGGTGGTCATCATTCCTCCTTGGTGGTGGCGGCAGCGTAGGAAGGCCGGCATTGCCCTGAGGACGGTCCTCGCGAGGCTGGCCCTACTAGCGATCCTCACAAGGCTGATCTCTCCAGTTCTAAGGGGGGTCGCGGTTGTCCCAGCATCCCCCACCTCAGCCTCCTCCACAACCATAGCCGCGGTCGTTGCGCTCGGGGCATTAACCAAGGCGCCCATCTCAGATGGCCCTGAGCTCTTGGCAGCCATTAGTGTTATGGTTGAGCATGTTGTGGAAGACGCAGAACGGGCGGCTGCCCTTGGAAGACTCCGGGTGGTCACAACCGCACTTCATCTCAGGTTCGGCCATGAGCACAGCTGGGCCCTTGCGCTTCACGTCCTTGGCTTTGGCTTTCTTATCTTCTGGATCGGCCTTCGGGAGCTCAAGGAGGGAGAGGCAACCTTCCTCGGCCCTCGCGCATCTGGTTGCCATGTTGAACATCTTCAAAGCTGAGCACAGGTCCTCATGTATTGTAACGCCCCGAGACCGATGTGCCACGTGTCGTTCAGTTATTCGCTGTTGTTGCCTTGTCATTGCTTGCGTGTCATGCATTGCATATCATGTCATCATGCGCATTTCTTTTGCATACGTGTTCGTCTCATGCATCCGAGCTTTTTCCCCGTTGTCCGTTTTGCATTCCGGCGCTTCGTTCTCCTCCGATGGTCATATCTACCTTTCTATCTTGTGTGGGGGTTAAACATTTCCGGATTGGACCGAGACTTGCCAAGCGGCCTTGGTTTACTACCGGTAGACCGCCTGTCAAGTTTCGTACCATTTGGACTTCGTTTGATACTCCAACGGTTAACCGAGGGACCGAGAAGGCCTCGTGTGTGTTGCAGCCCAACACCTCTCCAATTTGGCCCAAAACCCACCTAAACCCTTTCCATCATCTCGGTCGTTCGATCACGATCGCGTGGCTGAAAACCGCACCTCATTTGGACTCTCCTAGCTCCCTCTACCTATAAATATATGTCTCCCTCCGAAATCCTCGCCCAGATCTAACCCTAGCTTCTTCCCACTCCGCCGCCGGACATGTCCGCGCCCGCCGGACGCGTCCAGCCTCCACCTCACTCCGGCCAATCAGTGCTTGCCACATCAGCTCCGCCGCCGCCTCGTCCAACCGCGCGCCGCCATGTGTCCCGCGCCTCGTCTCCACCGCGCCGGCCCGCCGGGCCCATCGCGGACCCGCCTGGCCCGGTCGCCGCGCGCCGCCGATCCCGCTCGCCCGCTGCTCCCCGCCGCCTAGCGCCTCCCCGCCGACGACCATCGCCAGCCACCGCATCCGCCATCTCCACCTCGCCATCGCCCGGATTCGGCCAACTCCGGCCAGATCCGGCAGTCCCCGTGCCATTTTCGGCGTGCCCCGTCGCTCTCCGGTCACCCCGCCGCTGCTGCGCGCTCGCCGGAGTCCTCCAGCGCCGCCGCCGCCATGGATCGGGAGGAGCCCGATCCAGCCACTCCCTCCCCGGCTTCGTTGACCTACCGCATGGGCCCCGCCTTCGGCCCAGCTCCTGCCGGCCTCGTTCGGCCTGCCTCCTCCTCCTTTGTGGGCCAGCCCAGCTTCCCCGGCTAGCGCAGCGCCAAGCCAGCCGCCACTCAGATCCGTGCCGCCCTTCCTGCCGGCCTCTCTCCTTTGTGCTAACGGGCCAAGCCCATGGGTGAGCCGCCCCCAGCGCCCACCTATTTTTTTCCCCTGTTGTTGGGCTAGTCCATTTCGACCCATATCATGTTTTTTTCCAGCGCCTGGGATTTTTCCTATTTATCCAGAGATTGCCGGTTTTACAGATTAGTCCCCCTGGTTCATGCATTTAATAACTTACTAACCATGCATCGGATTAAAATGTTTTATATATGAAACTTGCTCAGAATTTTGTGTAGATTAATAATATCCAACTTTCATCTATGTTTGAAATGTTAAAAATGTTGTTTGCATTAATTTGCTCCTATGCCATGTTAAAATGCTTTAATTCATAACTAAATAACCGTAGCTCCAAGTTAATTAAATTATATATGTAAATGGGGTAGAAAAATGCCTAGTTTAACATGGTGGCATCATCTTGCATGTTTAATAACTATAAAATATGGTTTAGGGCAGAACAGGACCTAACCTAATATATGCACATGGGGATTTTCCGGACTTGTTGTTTTGTTGTTCCGGCCTCATTTAAACTTGCCTAGATTAGATAGTTTCATCATGTTTCACCTCTTGCCATGCTAACAACATTTAATCTTGTTGGTACATAAACGAAAGAGAACTAAATAAGTCATGTGGTGTTTTCTTCAATATGCAACTCGTTGCACATTGAGCTCCACTTAATTTGTAGGATTGTTTGTGCATTTTGCCATGTCATGCTTCATTAAACCGGACATGCATCATACTTGTTTGCGCACCGTGCCATGTTCATGTGTTGGTTGTTTACTATGTTGTGTGCTTCTTTTCCGGTGATTGCTTCTTCGGGTTGATTCCGGTAACGTCGTGTTGTGAGGATTCGTTTGTCTACGTCTGTTTGTCTTCCTCATGGACTCGTTCTTCTTCCTTGTGGGATTTCAGGCAAGATGATCATACCCTCGAAATCACTTCTATCTTTGCTTTGCTAGATGCTCGCTCTTTTGCTATGCCTATGCTGCGATACCTACCACTTGCTTATCATGCCTCCTATATTGTTGAACCAAGCCTCTAACCCACCTTGTCCTAGCAAACCGTTGTTTGGCTATGTTACCGCTTTGCTCAGCCCCTCTTATAGCGTTGTTAGTTGTAGGTGAAGATTGAAGTTTGTTCCTTGTTGGAACATGGAGATGTTGTTCCCTGTTGGAACATGTTTACTTGTTGGGATATCACTATATATCTTATTTAATTAATGCATCTATATACTTGGTAAAGGGTGGAAGGCTCGGCCTTATGCCTAGTGTTTTGTTCCACTCTTTCCGCCCTAGTTTCCATCATATCGGTCTTATGTTCCTGGATTTTGCGTCCCTTACGCGGTTGGGCTATAATGGGAACCCCTTGACAGTTCGCCTTAAGTAAAGCTCTTCCAGCAATGCCCAACATTGGTTTTACCATTCGCCACCTAGCCTTTTCTTTCCCTTGAGTCGGCGGCTCAAGGGTCATCTTTATTTTACCCCCCCCCCCGGGCCAGTGCTCCTCTGAGTGTTGGTCCGAACTAGAGCCCTGTGCAGCGCCCCCTCGGGGAAACTCGAGGTTTGGTTTTAGTTGTACGGAATGCTCATCTGAGTGTGCCCTGAGAAAGAGATATGTGCAGCTCCTATCGGGATTTGTCGGCACATTCGGGCGGTGTTGATGGTTTAGGTTTACCCTGTCGAAATGTCTTGTTGTACTGGGATACCGGGTCTGATCGGAATGTCTCGGGTGGAGGTCTATTCCTTCGTTGACCGTGAGAGCTTGTGATGCGCTAAGTTGGGACACCCCTGCAGGGATTGAACTTTCGAAAGCCATGCCCGCGGTTATGGGCAGATGGGAATTTGTTAACGTCCGGTTGTAGAAAACATGAAGTTGACCTTAATTAAAATGAATCAACCGCGTGTGTAACCATGATGGTCTCTTTCCGGCGGAGTCCGGGAAGTGAACACGGTTGTAGGAGTTATGCTTGACGTAGGTAGTCCAGGATCACTTCTTGATCATACTTTTTCGACCGTGCTTTGCCTTCTCCGCTCGCTCCCATTTGCGTATGTTAGCCACCATATATGCTAGTCGCTTGCTGCAGCTCCACCTCATACCTTTACCTTACCCATAAGCTTAAATAGTCTTGATCGCGAGGGTGCGAGATTGCTGAGTCCCCGTGGCTCACAGATACTTCCAAAACCAGTTTGCAGGTGCCGCTGAGTTCCATGCAGATGACGCAACCAAGCTCAGGGGGAGCTCGATGAAGATCTTGTCCTTTATGTTGTTTCGTTCTAGTCGATCAGTAGTGGAGCCCAGTTGGGGTCGATCGGGGACCTTTGTCGCTTTTGGGGTTCTTCTTTTATTTTGGTTCCGTAGTCGGACCTTGTTTGTATTTGGATGATGTAATGCTTTATTCATGTAATTGTGTGAAGTGGCGATTGTAAGCCAACTATGTATCTATTTTCCCTTATTGTATTACATGGGTTGTTTGTGAAGATTACCCCACATGCGACATTGCTTTCAATGCGGTTATGCCTCTAAGTCGTGCTTCGACACGTGGGAGATATAGCCGCATCGAGGGCGTTATAAGTTGGTAATCACAGCCTTCCCCGACCTTAGGAGCCCCCACTGATTGATTGTTTTAGCGGCCGAGTTGTGTCTAGAAAAATGTTTTGAGTCAATTAGGAATTATATATCAGAGAGTTTAGGAATTCTTTTTACTTCCCAGTCTCCTCATCGCTCTGGTAAGGCATCCTGACGTAGAGTTTTGACTCTTCTCTTCTCAAATTTCACTAAATTTTTTTTAGGATCACGCGGGTATTTTGGAATCGTTCCGATGGTTTTGTGACGAGAACATTGTCTTGGTGCCTCCTGTCAGGGGTTTAGTGGAAGTGTCCCGGGGAGTTGAGCTCTGAGGTGTTGTCGTCATAATTTTATCGTTGCAGTTCTGGAATACCTGAGTTTAGTACGCCGACATCGAAAATCTCTTTTATGCAGTTCGTTGGTGAGATAACCTCGACGCCACCCAGTACTGGGGCGGGAGTTCGGGAGTATTGCCATAACTTGTATAACGGATGCTTTTCAAAGGTTGAGGTAGATGATTTCCGAAGGTTTCTTGGTTATGTGTTGAAGGATGGATACAGCTGGATGTAGGATTTGCTAGATTTGGGTGAGATATTATGCTTCCCCTGTATCCCCAACACCTGATTGCATAACTGGAAAATTTCGGGATTTTATAAGTGGGACTTCAAGTAGCGCTTAGGATATCTTTCCAACAGATGTATGATATGAAATTGGGGTTCGACGTCTAGTGGTCCGCCTATTCACGGTCGGTTTTACAGTGGTCTCGTTGTGTCTTAAAGAGTCCTTGGCTATGCTGACTCGGGGATGCTTCGTATGTCATGTGCACTGCCTTGTACATGATGGTGCTGTACGATCGAGCCCGTGTAGGCCCCACCACGAAAACTTCGGATGAAATCTCTATCATATGTTTGTTCTGGCTTATTCTGCAAGCCAATCCTTTGTTTTGTTTTGAGTTGTGGTATTCGAGTTGCTTCGAAGTCAAATGTTGATTCCATATTTTTCCTAAGCGGTGTTCTCATACTCCGATGTGAATGCTAAACCTTCATGATAATCGAGACTGTCATGTCAATCCTTTTCAACTGGTGTGTTTTCTATTCAAGTGGATCCGATCATTTCAACATCCGCAAGATTCAATCCCAGTTCTTCTCATCGGTGTTTGTTTCATCCGTCCCCAAGTTGCCTTTGTTTTTCCCGCCCACCCACCCTTTTCTTCGAGGACTCGGATGTTTTAATCAAGTATCCTTTTATTCTTGTGAAGTCTCTCCATTCTTTTCCCGTCAATATTCTTATCCGGTGATTCTCACGTATATTCTAACGGAGCTTCAAGTTCGTCAACCTTCACTCATTTTCTTCTCCGGTGGTTTAAATTCAAGAGTTATTGATCATATCTTTCTCCTCGTTTTAAATACATTCTCATACCGGTGCACCTCATAATAATTCACTTCTCACTATTCATTTGTTCGGGCGTGCTCAAAGCTTTCTCAAAAGGCTCGTCTTGTCATTCAAGATCTGTTCAACCTATTTCGAGGTTGTTATCCCATTCAAGCCATTTAATTCAACCGGTGCAATCTCTCCTTCAAATCGTTCAATGGTGTTTCTTTGAGTGGGCCCTAACCCACAGGTCTTTTCCCAGGATCTTACCTGACTCTTCCTATTTTCCCGAAGCTATCTTCAAAATTTTCTTTCGAAGTTTGACATAAGTATGATTTATCATCAGTTAAATGTCTTTCTCCAAGATCTTTCAAATTCATTTCATTGTTGATTCAACTTTTATATTCTTCTTTATTTCGGTGCCTCAATAATTCTTGGTGGTGTTTCTCGTTGTCATTCTCATCTTTTGAAGACCGAAGAAGAGTTTCCCCTTGAATCTTGTTTTGATCTATCAAAGATTCGTGATTCTAGATTGTTGCCATCCTCTCATAATTGTTCGATTGTGAGAATTCTTTTCACTCTTCCGGAGCAATTCAAGAGTATTCTCAGTTTGTTATCCGGAATCCATCATCTAAGATTTACTCATTCCAGCTTTCAGCTCTCATACTCTAAATCTTACCGGTGCTTCATGCAAGTGATCTTTAATCAGCCCATGATCTCTTCGTTCTCATGGGTCTAAATTCTCTCAAGCATCTTCATTTATTTGCTAATTCTTCCCGGTGTCTTCCTTATCTTTTCTTTGTTCATTTTCAATTCTTACGGTGTTTTGCTCAAGAGTTCTCTTCCTTCTTCATCATATCAATTTATTCATTATTTCAATTCTACCGGTGGTTCGTTCAAGACCTTTCCAAGTTGACGTTATATCTCTCTTAATCTTTTCTACGAGAATAAGTAGTGTGCCAAATCCATTGTTTGTCATCAATTTAATTGGTGAGAGATACGCATAACATATTTCTTACTCTTGTTTCACTCGAGTGATTAATTCCTTATTCCAGAGGTCATCAAAATTCTCAGTTTCATTTGTTTCATCTTTTCTGTTCCCGGAGTTCCAAGCTTTCATCATCATGAAGATCCATCTAATCATTGCAAGGCTTCAACCTTATTCTTTTCATCCTCCATTTCGGTTGACCATTCCTTTTATTACCGGAGTTCTTCATGAAGGTTCTACATGTTGGTTCATCAAGGATTTATATCCCTTCTCGAAGCGTTCGTCAAGATTCTTTTCTAAGGAGCTTAAGTTTCTCCATCTTGCATTCCGGAGTGAAATTCTTTCAACCGTATCATTGGAGGTGGTTTTACATCATTCTTGATAATTTGAGTTCATGTTTTTCATGATTCACATGTTGTCAAGTATGAGATATTTTAAATCCATCAATCTCGTCATTGGGATTTATCTTGGGCCATCCCTAAGGACTATTGCTATTTATGGTGCTCATAAATGACCCAAGTTCTTCATCTATCCTCCCGGTGAAATAATTTCTCGTCTCCTTGTTCTTATCAATACAACTCTTTTCCCGCGAGTGGCAGGTTGTCACCTCATAATTTGAGATGTATTCCGCAAGACCATATCAAGCTTATTCTTTTCGTTGTTGGTTTTCAACAACTCCATTCTAGCATTTGTTGTGCTCCCTCAAGACCTTGTTTCCCTTCGCTCACTCCATTCCATTCTTAATTTTGTTCCGGAGGCATTGTGATGCTCATCTTTTCAACCCATCATCTCGTTTTGTCAAAGATCATGTTCTTTTCATGCCTATCCATTTAACCGGAGTGTTGTGCCCTTTTTGCTCAAGCATCTTCTCATCTTATCAAGTTCTTATTCAATTCCTTTTCTTTTCAATCGAAGTGCTACCCAAATTATATCATTCTTAATCCTTTTCTATCTTGACTTAACCGGAGTGGTTTCAATATATATCTTGCCCTTCAACCTCAAGGTTTTTTGCAATGTTCTTTGTCCCTCTTTTCTAACGGAGTGTTTTCAACTTCATTCATCTCCGTTGTATTCTTTTCTCGATATGGCTTAACCTCTTCAAGGTTCATGGTTTCACTCATTTCTCAAAGAAGCAATTAGTTTTACCTCTTCTCTTTCTCTTCCGTTGTCCCTCCGGTCCCATTCTAGATCTCGGGACGAGATCCTCTCGTAGTGGTGGAGTGTTGTAATGCCCCGAGACCGATGTGCCATGTGTCGTTCAGTTATTCGCTGTTGTTGCCTTGTCATTGCTTGCGTGTCATGCATTGCATATCATGTCATCATGCGCATTTCTTTTGCATACGTGTTCGTCTCATGCATCCGAGCTTTTTCCCCGTTGTCCGTTTTGCATTCCGGCGCTTCGTTCTCCTCCGATGGTCATTTCTACCTTTCTCTCTTGTGTGGGGGTTAAACATTTCCGGATTGGACCGAGACTTGCCAAGCGGTCTTGGTTTACTACCGGTAGACCGCCTGTCAAGTTTCGTACCATTTGGACTTCGTTTGATACTCCAACGGTTAACCGAGGGACCGAGAAGGCCTCGTGTGTGTTGCAGCCCAACACCTCTCCAATTTGGCCCAAAACCCACCTAAACCCTTTCCACCATCTCGGTCGTTCGATCACGATCGCGTGGCCGAAAACCACACCTCATTTGGACTCTCCTAGCTCCCTCTACCTATAAATATGTGTCTCCCTCCGAAATCCTCGCGCGGATCTAACCCTAGCTTCTTCCCACTCCGCCGCCGGACATGTCCGCGCCCGCCGAACGCGTCTAGCCTCCACCTCACTCCGGCCAATCAGTGCTTGCCACATCAGCTTCGCTGCCGCCTCGTCCAACCGCGCGCCGACATGTGTCCCGCGCCTCGTCTCCACCACGCCGGCCCGCCGGGCCCATCGCAGACCCACCCGGCCCGGTCGCCGCGCGCCGCCGATCCCGCTCGCCCACTGCTCCCCGCCACCTAGCGCCTCCCCGCCGACGACCATCGCCAGCCACCGCATCCACCATCTCAACCTCGCCATCGCCCGGATTCGGCCAACTCCGGCCAGATCCGGCAGCCCCCGTGCCATTTCTGGCGTGCCCCGTCGCTCTCCGGTCACCCCGCCGCTGCTGCGCCCTCGCCGGAGTCCTCCAGCGCTCCCGCCGCCATGGATCGGGAGGAGCCCGATCCATCCACTCCCTCCCCGGCTCCGTTGACCTACCGCATGGGCCCCGCCTTCGGCCCAGCTCCAGCCGGCCTCGTTCGGCCGGCCTCCTCCTCCTTCGTGGGCCGGCCCAGCTTCCCCGGCCAGCGCAGCGCCAAGCCAGGCCGCCACTCAGATCCGCGCCGCCGGTGAGCTGCCCCCAGCGCCCACCTGTTTTTTCCCTGCTGTTGGGCTAGTCCATTTCGGCCCATATCATGTTTTTTTCCAGCGCCTGGGACTTTTCCTATTTATCCAGAGATTGCCAGTTTTACAGATTTGTCCCCCTGGTTCATGCATTTAATAACTCACTAACCGTGCATCGGATTAAAATGTTTTATATATGAAACTTGCTCAGAATTTTGTGTAGATTAATAATATCCAACTTTCATCTATGTTTGAAATGTTAAAAATGTTGTTTGCATTAATTTGCTCCTATCCCATGTTAAAATGCTTTAATTCATAACTAAATAACCGTAGCTCTGACTTAATTAAAATATATATGTAAATGGGGTAGAAAAATGCCTAGATTAACATGGTGGCATCATTTTGCATGTTTAATAACTATAAAATATGGTTTAGGCCAGAGCAGGACCTAACCTAATATATGCACATGGGGATTTTCCGGACTTGTTGTTTTGTTGTTCCGGCCTCATTTAAACTTGCCTAGATTAGATAGTTTCATCATGTTTCACCTCTTGCCATGCTAACAACATTTAATCTTGTTGGGTACATAAACGAGAGAGAACTAAATAAGTCATGTGGTGTTTTCTTCACTATGCAACTCATTGCACATTGAGCTCCACTTAATTTGTAGGATTGTTTATGCATTTTGCCATGTCATGCTTCATTAAACCGGACATGCATCATACTTGTTTGCGCACCGTGCCATGTTCATGTGTTGGTTGTTTACTATGTTGTGTGCTTCTTTTCCGGTGATTGCTTCTTCGGGTTGATTCCGGTAACGTCGTGTTGTGAGGATTCGTTCGTCTACGTCTGTTTGTCTTCCTCATGGACTCGTTCTTCTTCCTTGCGGGATTTCAGGCAAGATGATCATACCCTCGAAATCACTTCTATCTTTGCTTTGCTAGATGCTCGCTCTTTTGCTATGCCTATGCTGCGATACCTACCACTTGCTTATCATGCCTCCTATATTGTTGAACCAAGCCTCTAACCCACCTTGTCCTAGCAAACCGTTGTTTGGCTATGTTACTGCTTTGCTCAGCCCCTCTTATAGCGTTGTTAGTTGCAGGTGAAGACTGAAGTTTGTTCCTTGTTGGAACATGGAGATGTTGTTCCTTATTGGAACATGTTTACTTGTTGGGATATCACTATATATCTTATTTAATTAATGCATCTATATAATTGGTAAAGGGTGGAAGGCTCGGCCTTATGCCTGGTGTTTTGTTCCACTCTTGCCGCCCTAGTTTCCGTCATATCGATGTTATGTTCCCGGATTTTGCGTCCCTTATGCGGTTGGGCTATAATGGGAACCCCTTGACAGTCCGCCTTAAGTAAACCTCTTCCAGCAATGCCCAACATTGGTTTTACCATTCGCCACCTAGCCTTTTCTTTCCCTTGAGTCGGCCGGCTCAAGGGTCATCGTTATTTTACCCCCCCCCCACCCCCGGGCCAGTGCTCCTCTGAGTGTTGGTCCGAACTAGAGCCCTGTGCAGTGCCCCCTCGGGGAAACTTGAGGTTTGGTTTTAGTTGTACAGACTGCTCATCTGAGTGTGCCCTGAGAAAGAGATATGTGCAGCTCCTATCGGGATTTGTCGGCACATTCGGGCGGTGTTGCTGGTTTAGTTTTACCCTGTCGAAATGTCTTGTTGTACTGGGATACCGAGTCTGATCAGAATGTCTCAGGTGGAGGTCTATTCCTTCGTTGACCGTGAGAGCTTGTGATGGGCTAAGTTGGGACACCCCTGCAGGGATTGAAATTTCGAAAGCCGTGCCCGTGGTTATGGGCAGATGGGAATTTGTTAACGTCCGGTTGTAGAAAACTTGAAGTTGACCTTAATTAAAATGAATCAACCGCGTGTGTAACCGTGATGGTCTCTTTCCGGCGGAGTCCGGGAAGTGAACACGGTTGTTGGAGGTATGCTTGACGTAGGTAGTCCAGGATCACTTCTTGATCATATGTTTTCGACCGTGCTTTGCCTTCTCTTCTCACTTCCATTTGCGTATGTTAGCCACCATATATGCTAGTCGCTTGCTGCAGCTCCACCTCATACCTTTACCTTACCCATAAGCTTAAATAGTCTTGATCGCAAGGGTGCGAGATTGCTGAGTCCCCGTGGCTCACAGATACTTCCAAAACCAGTTTGCAGGTGCCGCTGAGTTCCGTGCAGATGACGCAACCAAGCTCAGGGGGAGCTCGATGAAGATCTTGTCCTTTATGTTGTTTCGTTCTAGTCGATCAGTAGTGGAGCCCAGTTGGGATCGATCGGGGACCTTTGTCGCTTTTGGGGTTCTTCTTTTATTTTGGTTCCGTAGTTGGACCTTGTTTGTATGTGGATGATGTAATGCTTTATTCATGTAATTGTGTGAAGTGCGATTGTAAGCCAACTATGTATCTCTTTTCCCTTACTGTATTACATGGGTTGTTTGCGAAGATTACCCCACTTGCGACATTGCTTTCAATGCAGTTATGCCTCTAAGTCGTGCTTCGACACGTGGGAGATATAGCCGCATCGAGGGCGTTATATGTATGGCGAGCTCTTCCTTCATCTTGACATCCCGGACGCCATCAGTGACTGCCGAAATGATGGCCTCATCTGACACCTTGGGGGCAAACGTTGGTGAAGCGTTGGATGTATTTGTGCAAGGTCTCCCCTGGCTACTGCTTGATGCGCCGCAGGTCACCCGTAGCAGGGGCACGGTCGCGAGTGCCCTAGAAGTTGGCAATGAAACGCTCCCTCATTTCGTCCCAGGGGGAGATCGATCCAACGGGGAGGTTCACAAGCCATGAGCGCGCGCCATCCTTGAGGGCCATGGGAAACCAGTTCGCCATGACCTTCTCGTCGCCATTGGCCGCCTCGTTGCTCAGCTCGTAGAGCTGGAGGAACTCGACAGGGTCGAGGGTGCCGTCATAGCTTGGAGGCAGGTCTAGCTTGAACTTCCCAGGCTAGACGACGCGGCGCGGCTCCGGGTGAATGAGCGGCAGCCCGCCGCACACACGGTTGCACGCCGTAGAGGGGGATCCTAGTCTTGGTGCTCACGCACCACCACCTCGGGCAGCACGCGGTCTTGACGTGGCGGTGCTGGGAGCGCACGTGCCTCTCCTTGAGGCCGCTGCACCACATGGCAGCTTTCTTCGTCGCGCGTCGGCGCCCTGCACGGCAGGTTGCGCCGAGGGGCCTCATGCCTTGGCTCAAGGATGGCATCTTGCCTGGGAGGTGGAGCAGGCGCACCATGGGCGACGTCACCCGCAAGAGGCGGCGGGGGAGGCAGCAAGTGAGATGGCTCAGGGGCCTCCCCAGCGGTGCTAACAAGCTCGACGATGCAGTCCAGCCAGTCCTGTAGAGGTCATCGGTCGGGTGATAGCGCAGAAACTCACAAGCCATGAGCAACATAGCATGTGCTTTCACCGGCCCGTGACGAGCATGGGAAGACAAAGCAGCCGCCGGAGTCAGCGATGGAGTGGCGATGCATCCATCACGCCGCACAGAAGGCTACATCGACGAAGCTTGCTGCTCGTGGACCATGGGGCTAGTGGCGGCGTTTGCCGCAGGCGATGGGGAACGACAAGGGGCGTCGTTGCCCGCGGGTGCTGTTTGGGCAACGCGGGCGGCGAGGGAAGCTCGACGCTCAGCACGAACTCGACGAGCGTTGATCATGAGGACGGCGGAATGGTGGCGAGTCGGCCAGTGGAAGAGAGGCTCCGACGCACCCCTACCTAGCACGCAAAATGTCGGATTCGAGGCTCCGCAGACCCAAGAAAGATTTGATCTTTGGGGTGCATGCGAAGAACTCAATCTCCCTGGCCTACCGACTCGATGCGCCCACGGCCCACCTCGATGAATAGGAAAGGAGATAGACAAGGCAGTTTACCCAGGTTCGGGCCACCTTGCGGTGTAAGACCCTACTCCTGCTTTGTGGTGGATTAGCCTCACGGTGGGCTGAGGATGAACTAGTACCGAGGAAGAACTACCTCAAGGGGTCTATTCTTGTGTCGGTGGGAGCTGGTGAGGGTTCGGATGGTCCGATCCCCTCTATGGTGGTGGCTAAGCTTTATTTATAGTGGCCTTGGTCCTCTTCCCCCAAAATGAAGGCGGGAAAGGACCCCACAATGGCCAAGTTTGAAGGGAGACAAATAGTACATCCTATCCTGACGAAAGGTGGTCTTCGCCTGCAAAGCTTCTGGTCGTAACGTCGTGGTGGGCTCGGCGATGACCTCCGTCCTGTCATCCTAACGGTCTTGGTCTTGTAGCACAGAAATGGAAACCTTTGGCTGATTCCTCGGGACTCCGCGCCCGCGCTTGCCTCCTTAGCACCAAAGAGGAAACCTGTTGTACTGCGCCCGCTAGCACCCACCTGGCCGTGGTCATCATGGCTTACGTCATCTGGACCTCACGAGGTGGGTGCTTGCATGGGAATCTCCGCTCCTTGGGAGCCAACCTAGGAAGGCCGCTCCCTCTGGAGGTCTTGGCATCATCCGCCTCATGAGGCTTGGCCCCTCGCGAGGGTCTTGTGTTGTCGATGCTGAAGATGGGTCGTACCAGGCCAATGATGGAGCCACGCCGTGGGCCGCAGGCAGGCAAGTCTGGGTAGCTGGTTCCCAGAACGCGGAGAACCTCTCTCGCGTTGTTGATAAAAGTGATGGACGTCCACATGGACCCATGAATATATAGGTCATCACTCATGAGGAGCACTGGCCCAGGGGTTGATCAAGAGTCCTCAGGTGCTAGCCGGTCCCTATGCAAGTTTTAGTTGTTATTAGGCAAATGTTAAACCAATGTTGGATCTCCTCAAGAAAGCTTTACTTTAGATAAAGAACACAAGGGGGGGGCATAAACCCCGACAGCGTTAGGAACGCAAAATTCAATGAACATAACACCGGTATGATGGAAACTAGGGCGGCAAGAGTGGAACAAAACACCGAGCAAAAGGTCAAGCCTTCCACCCTTTACCAAGTATATAAATGCATTAATTAAATAAGAGATATTGTGATATCCCATGATATCCATGTGCTAACATGGAACAACTTGCAACAGCACCTGCAACTAGCAACGCTATAAGAGGGGCTAAGATAAGCGGTAACATAGCCACACAATGGTTTGCTGGGATGGTGGAAAAGGTTAGAGGCTAACATGGCAATTTGGGAGGGTTGGTAAACAAGTGGTAGGTAGCGCGACGTAGCGATAGCATCGAGACAACTAGCATAGCAAAGATAGTAGTGAGATCCAAGGTCATGGTCATCTTGCCTGAAATCCCGCTAGGAAGAAGACCGAATCCATGAAGTAGATGAACCAGCTAGTCGAAACGGATCCTCACAATCACAACATAACTGGAATTATCGAGAAGAAGCACAACCGAAAAGAAGCAAACAACATGGTAAACAGCCATCACATAAACATGACATGATGCACAATCAAGTATGATGCATGTTCGGTTTAATGAGCCATGGCGTGTGAAAGTGCAACAAACAATACTACAAATTAAGTGGAGCTAAATATGCAACAAGTTGCATATTGATGAAACACCACATTCAAATTATTTAGTTCACTCTTGTTTATGCTACTCATCAATATTAAATGTTGGTTAACATGGCAAGAGGTGATGCATAAGTAAACTAACTATTTAGGCAAGATTAAATGAGGCTAGAAATAACAAACAACAATTCCAGAAAATCACCATATGCATATTATGAATTTGGTACTGTTTGGCCCTAAATCATATTTTAGAGTTGTTAAACATGCAAAGTAATTCCACCATGTTAATCTATGCATTTTTCACCCCAGTTACATATAAAGTTTATTTAATTTGGAGCTACCGTTATTTAGTTATGAAATAAATCATTTTAACATGCTATTTATGCAAATTAAAGCAAACAACAAATTAAACATTTTAAACATGGATAAAAGTTGTATATAATGAAACTAGATGAAGTTCTAAGAATTTTTCACATATAAAGTTTTTACATGTGATGCACGGTCTGTGAGTTATTAAATGCATGAAGTATGAGAGATTTTATGTAAAACTTCAGTCCCTGGAATAATTACTAAAATCGCTGGACAGAAAAAAACAAGAATGGGCCGAATCTGAGGTGTACTGGGCTGGGGGAGCTGCTCACATTAGGCCTTGGGCCAGAAGCAGGAGCGTTCGGGCCTTGGGGAGGCTGGGTCGTGGTCAACGCTCGACTGGAACGAGCGTAGCGAGAGCAGGGGAAGTCAGTGGCAATGCGGGATGCAGCAGACAGAGGTCCAGAACGGTAGTAGGCGGCGGCTGCGTGATGAGCTCCTGTAGGGCACAGGCGTGAGAAAGGGTCAGGGAGGAAGAGGGGAAAAGAGAAGGAGGAGCTGGGGCACGCGGCGACCTGCGGGGCTTCACCGGCGGCTAGGCTCGCTGGCAATTGGTGACCGGAGGTGGGGAAGGCATTGGAGACGACCCGCAGCGGCGGCTTGTGCTGGACTCCGACGACGAGGAGGTCAAGGACGTGGCAACAACGAGCTTGAAGATGACGACGGGGAGGCAGCATGATGCAGAGCATCCTTCCATCATCCCCATGGACTCTACACCAACACATCAAGCCCCTCATGGGCCTGTGACAAGAGCGAGAGCACGTGCTTTGGAAACCGAGGTGAACTCCTTCCTACTTGACTAGCATACAGATACGAATGGGACTTGGTTGCTACCTCACCAAAATATGCTATGTCTCATTAGGTACGAAGAGGAACACTACCATGAAGCTCAGGAGCATCACCAAGGAGAAGGAGGACCATCCCAAGGCCACGCGAACGAAGACGGAGCGCAACAGCAGCAACATTGGAAGTCCCAGGTGACCCCGTGCGCACGGGCCTCTGAGACCCCGTGCCCACGGACTGCCTAGGAAGTTGGCGCTGGAGCACCCCGTGCGCACGGGCGTGTACCGTGCCCATAGGACCCCCATGCGCACGGGCCCAACTTACCCCGTGGGCACGGGCCTCCTAGGATGGCCGGCTGAGATTGCATCTCGCCCTCCTCTTCATCTCCTTCGACCCAAATGCTATATAAGTCATACCTAGAACCATGTTTAGGGATAGTAAAGTATATGTGAGACATTTGTGAGCTTTGCTCCTTGTATCCCCTCTTCTTGGAGATCAAGACCCCTTTTGGGAAGAATCCTTGGGATTATCAAGCCCTCCTCTTGGAGAAGATCAAGTATCAAGACCCCACCTAGTGGGAAGAACTTACCTAGTGCTATTTTCCTTGAATTGTTCATGTAATCTTGTGGATCTCATGTGTGCTACTCTAGTGGATGTGATATTTTGGTTTGTTTGAGTGTTTTGTGCCTTGTGTTCTTGAGTGTTCTTCCTCTTTTCCCCCTCCAAGTGTGAAAAGATCCCCTCTAGGGTTTTTCCCTACAACATCTTGGTATCATGAGCAAGGTTGATTTACATCTTGGAGTCCCATCCCCCCACTTGCTAGCTTGATTTTGTTGTTTTTCGTCCAAATTCAAAAATCTCCACCAAAAATAGCCCCAAAAATTTTTCTTGCAATTTGTTGGATCTTGTGAGATTTGGTTGTTTTGGTCCACGAATTTGGTGTTTGGCAAGTGGATCTACCCAGCTTTCCTTCCTTCGAAATTGGCCAAAACCTTGGAGATTCCCATAGATCAGGAGCAGTTCATCCGCTCGCAGAGCACCTCGTGCGCATGGGCCATCGGGACCCCGTGCACACGGGCCTCACTTACCCCATGCGCATGGACCCTCCAGAAACTCTTGGCCATTCCTATTTTGCATAGTTTGGACTCCAAACCACCACTCGTGTTCTTCCGCACTATTTCTCGTGGTTGTTTGAGTTTTGGGCTGTGGTTTCTCGTGTGTCCTAAGGTGTTTCGTCTAGTTAGGCGCATCTAGACATCATCTTCATTGCTTCTCGACCATCGACTCGGACTCCACACCGGCTGCGACAAATTCATCTCCATTCCAACCGTAAGCAAGGACGGTAAACTCAACGACAGTCACCTTGATTTTTGCATTGATAACCCGAGCCTTTTTGCGTCGCTTACCCATAAATACTACCAAGTTGAGTATTGCCGGGCCACGCTTTTGTGCACCATAGTGATCGTGTTATCATATTTGTGCATTAAGTCTCTCCCGTGCACATCTTACAATACTTGTCTCATATCATACTTGGCTCAAGCATGAAGCATAGAAAAAAAGAAAGAAAAGCTTTTAAGCAAAAGAGGAGACACATAGAGCTTGTAAGCAATAGCATTGAGCCTTGTTGCATAGTCACATCATCTTGGTCACTGATGAAGCTATGTACTTAGGGTATGGTCATGGATCTATTCAAGATACCCTCCCCAAGGACATCCCTAAAGGTACCAGGAGCATTCGAAGAAAAATCATCATCCACTCGACCATGAAGTTATGTTCCACTCAACAATCCTGAAGACACTCAACTGTACAGATAATCACTCGACTACCAGAAGATCTAGAGCCACTCCACTCTACAACGGCCGAGAATTAAGACATAGCTTTAATGGTCATTACATATCTTTATTGCAGGCGTTACCAGTAACGCCCCCCATCTTTATGTACCTTAAACCCTCTGTGACGTGGGCTAGCTGGGGTCCTGGCGCACTCTATATAAGCCACCCCCCTCCACAGGCACAAGGGTTCGCACTTTTTGTAACACACACGCATATAATCCAGTCGACCTCCTCCGGGCTCCAAGACGTAGGGCTGTTACTTCCTCCGAGAAGGGCCTGAACTCGTAAAACTCCCGAGTACAACTCCTCCATAGCTAAGATCTTGCCTCTATATTCTTACCCCCCATTCTACTGTTAGACTTAGAACCACGACAGTTGGCGCCCACCGTGGGGCAGGTGTCTTAGCGACTTGTTGGAGAAGTTGCAATTTTTCCGATCCCCTTCACCATGGTTTCAGGCAGAGGTTGGGCGAAGGGCCGCGGGATCCGTCTCGGCACGCTCGTGTTTGTCGCCGACGACTCTGCTTGGCTTCAGGAGGCTCCACTCAACGTCGATGCACTCCCCGTCCATGGGTCAACGCACTTTCACGCATGCGTCCACGGCGTCCTCCTGCGGTAGCTGTCGACCCAGTATCGATCGGCTCCTGTAGCTTCCCCCCTCCCTGCAGCCCACCAGAGCAAACGTTCCGGTCGATCGAGGCTTCAGCGGTGGGTGAAGCATGTGGTGGCTCGCCAGTTGGCCAACCCCCAAGTCACGGCAATCGAGCCCGATGAGACCCTCTACGGCCTGTTCGATCTGTCGATTGGCTCTATAGAGACTACATCCGAGTGCGACAGCAGCGACCCTGCGGCGGAAGTTTTGATGGTCAATGGACCACGCAGTCCTCCTGGCTTCACCCGTGAAGACGGAGGCGATGGGGGCGGCGATCCGTCGCGTGTTCATGAAGAGTACCGCCCCGAACCCCTCTCTTCGTAGCGGAGAGAAGAACTTCACCGCCGGAACATGGATGCACTTCACACTCCTATCGTTGGAGAAACCCCTGAGGCCCAGGCCTTGGAGGAGGCGCGCCTGGCCAACTTGGCTGAGCACACTCGACTAGAGAGCCTCCAGCTTGCACTCGACGAGCGTGCTCGGCAGCGTGCTCCAGAATCCAGTTGACGCCAACTTTTTCCACCTCCGACTCAGGTATACTGAACTCCAATCCAGAATCTCGCAGCTGCGGCCCGAATAGCGGAGTCAATTCAACCTTCCCAGTCAGAAGCTGGTCGGGGTTTGGTGCAGATCCGGGCCTTGCTCCGAGCCGCGGGTGAGCAGAACATAGTAGTATCTCAGTCGCGGAATAGGATTCACAGCAGATCCGTGGTTGCAGACACAGTCCAGTCGGCTCACGGCCCAAGATCGCCCTCGAGGCATGAGGGACATGGAGATCGACGAGATCAGTATAGAAACCATGAGCAATATGATCACCGAATTGATCGTGATGATCGTTGTCGAGTGCCCACACCTCCCCCAAGGAGTGGGTCATACGTGCCTCGGCAACATGATGACAGGCCCCTCACAATGTTGGGCGAGGGATTCCAGTCGACCCCAGAGAGCCAAGCTTTGATGCGAGATCTATTCTCGTTCAGGGCTTGGTCGACAGAAACAGAGCTCACCAGGAAGGTCATGACAGAGATCTACCAACCAGCAGCAGAGTGCATGTCTCAGGTCCGGAGTGCTTCAGCAGAGCCATCAGGGCTGCAGTGATTTCCCCCAACTTCAGGTTGGTGACTGGAGTCAGTAAGTTCACTGGTGAGTCCAAGCCTGACACTTGGCTTGAAGACTACCGAGTGGTTGTTCAGATTGGTGGTGGCAATGATGAAGTGGCCATGAAACACCTTCCTCTAAAGCTGGAGGGCTCGGCCATAGCATGGCTGAATCAGTTAGCACCGGTAGTATTTATACTTGGGAAGATCTTGCTCGAGTATTTGTTAGGACATTTGAAGGTACTTCCAAGCGGCCAGCAGGGCTGACAGAATTACAGTGTTGCATTCAGAAACCGAATGAAACTTTGAGGGTTATATCCAGAGATGGATCACATTGCACCACACGGTGGAGAATGTGTCTGATCATCACGCAATTTGTGCCTTTAAAGAAGGCGTCAAATATCAGGAGTTGAATCTAAAATTCGGTCGGACAGGAGATATGACTCTGACTCGGATGATGGAAATTGCCACCAAGTACGCCAATGGTGAAGAAGAAGACCGACTCCGGAGTGGCAAGCACAAAACAGTCGCCTACGAAACCGGGGGAGGAAACTCCAGTCGGAAGCAGAAGCCCAAAGTCGAGCCAGACGCTCCTGTTGAAGCCTTAGTCGTGACTCAAGGAAAGTTCAAGGGGAAGCCCAAAGGGCCGTGGAACCCCAAGAAGGTAAAAGATCAAGATGGTAATGATGTGCTGGATTTACCATGCCACATTCACACCAAGAAAGATGAGGAGGGTAATTTCATTTACCCAAAGCACACCACTCGACAGTGTTGACTCCTAATCCAGCAATTCCGGGAGAAACAGCCCAAGGAAAAGGAGAAAGAAGCAGACAAAGTTGAGGATGAGGAAGAGGATGATGATGGTTATCCCCACGTGAATTCCACTCTGATGATTTTCGCTGACGTTGAGAGTAAGAGTCGATTGAAAGTCATCAACAGAGAAGTGAACATGGTCACTCCGGTGACACCCAGTTATTTGAAGCGGTCCCAAACTGCCATTACATTCGACCAGTCCGATCACCTGGCGCACATAGCCACCCCTGGGAGGAAAGCGTTGGTGGTCGACCCAATGGTCGAAGGCACCCGATTGACTAAGGTTCTGATGGATGGTGGTAGTGGTCTAAATATACTGTATGCGGAGACGTTGAAAGGAATGGGCATTCCGATGTCCAGGCTCAGTGAAAGCAATATGAGTTTCCATGGAGTCATTCCAGGCAAGAAGGCTGCATCACTCGGCCAGATTGCTCTCGATGTGGTTTTCGGTGATTCCAAGAATTACCGCAAAGAAAAGTTGACATTTGAAGTCGTGGATTTCCAGAGTGCTTATCACGCTATTCTGGGTAGGCCAGCTTATGCACGTTTTATGGCTCGACCATGCTATGTGTATCTCAAACTGAAGATGCCTGGTCCTAAAGGGGTGATCACTATCACTGGCAGTCAAAAGAAGGCAGAAGAGTGCTTCCAGAAGGGCTCGAAGATCGCCGATGCACATATGGCAGTAGTGGAATTGCAAGAGTATCAAAAGAATGCAGATCCGAGTGATTTGCTGCGAGCTAAGAAGCCTGCTACTGATTCAGCATTTCAGTCATCCGGTGAAACGAAACCGGTTCATATTCACCCGACTGATCCCAATGCTGCTCCGACTCACATCTCCACAACACTCGAATCCAAATAGGAAGAAGTGTTCATCCAGTTCCTCCATGAGAACTGGGACATCTTTGCATGGAAACCTTCTGACATGCCAGGTGTTCCCAGGGGACTGGCTGAGCATCGTTTGCGAGTCGACCCAAAAGTGAAACCAGTTAAAGAACATCTTCGACGGCCCGCCATGCATAAGAGGAAGGCAATCGGTGAAGAAGTGGCTCGGCTTCTCGCAACTGAGTTTATCCGAGAGATTTACCACTCCGAGTGGTTAGCTAATGCTGTTATGGTCCCAAAGAAAGACGACTCACTTCACATGTGCATCGACTTCAAACATATCAATCGGGCCTGCCTGAAAGATCACTTTCCTCTCCCTTGCATCGACCAAATAGTCGACTCGACTGCGGGGTGTGAGCGTTTGTCCTTTTTGGATGCTTATTCTGGGTATCACCAGATCCGTCTGTACGAACCCGATGAGATAAAAATAGCTTTCATCACCCCATTTGGGTGCTTCTGTTATGTCACTATGCCATTCGGATTGAAGAACGCTGGAGCCACATTCATGCAGATGATTTAGAAGTGCTTGCTCACTCAGATCAGTCGAAATGTGGAAGCATACATGGATGACATTGTGGTCAAGTCACGTAAAGGTTCCGACCTACTGGCTGACCTTGCTGAAACCTTTGCCAACCTCAGAAGGTATGATATCAAGCTTAATCCATCAAAGTGCATGTTTGGAGTTCCAGGCGGAAAATTACTCGGTTTTCTCGTTTCTGAACGAGGGATCGATGCCAACCCAGAGAAAGTGGGTGCCATACTCCAGATGAAACGCCCTGTACGTGTGCACGATGTCCAGAAGCTTACTAGTTGCTTGGCCGCCCTAAGTCGATTCATTTCTCGCCTCGGTGAAAAGGCACTGTCTCTTTACCGACTGATGAAGAAGTCAGATAAGTTTGAGTGGACTCCTAAAGCTGATGCAGCATTCGCAGAGCTTAAAGCCATGCTTTCCACCCAGCCGGTGGTTGCTGCTCTAATCAGCAAAGAGCCTTTATTGCTGTACATTGCAGCCACTGGACAAGTCGTCAGTACAGTACTTACGGTCGAGCGGGAAGAAGGAAAAGCTTACAAAGTTCAGCGCCCAGTATACTATGTCTCTGAAGTTTTGACTCCATCAAACCAAAGATATCCACATTATCAGAAGCTTGTTTATGGGATTTTTATGACCACGAAGAAGGTTGCACATTACTTCTCTGATCACTCCATTATAGTCGTCAGCGATGCCCCATTATCAGAGATTTTGAACAATAGAGATGCAACTGGTCGAGTGGCAAAGTGGGCGATTGAACTTCTTCCCTTAGATATCAAGTTTGAGGCAAAGAAAGCTATTAAGTCCCAGGCAATAGCAAATTTCCTCATCGAATGGATTGAACAACAACTGCCGACTCAAGTTCACTCGAAGCACTGGACCATGTTCTTTGATGATTCCAAGATCCTGAATGGTTCCGGTGCTGGGTAGTTCTGGTATCCCCATGAGGAGACAAGCTCAGATATGTCCTCCAGATTCACTTTGATTCCTCCAATAATGAAGCAGAATATGAAGCACTCCTGTATGGGTTGCGTATGGCCATCTCACTCGGCGTCCGTCACCTCAAGGTCTATGGCGACTCAGATTTGGTAGTCAATCAAGTGATGAAGCAGTGGGACATTAGAAGCCCAGCCATGACTGGTTACTACAACACAGTGAGGAAGTTGGAAAAGAAGTTTGAGGGGTTAGAGCTCCATCATGTACCCCGACTGAAAAATCAGGCAGCTGATGATTGAGCAAAGATAGGCTCCAAGAGAGAAGCCATTCCCAGCAATGTGTTCTTGGAGCATATTCATGCGCCTTCGGTTTAGGAAGATCCTTTTACTGAAGAGCCCCCGCAGCCTAAGAGCGCCACAGATCTGACTGAAGTCGAGGTCCCAGCCGTGGTCGATCTGATCATGGAGGTTATGGTCATTACTCCCGACTGGACAGTGCCATACATTACGTACATCCTCAGGAAGGAACTCCCAGAAGACGAAGAAGAGGCTCGACAGATCGTCCGTCGATCCAAGGCCTTTACTGTGATAAGATGACAACTGTTCAGGGAAAGCGTGACTGGAGTCGGTCAAAGATGCATAACGCCAAAAGAAGGTCGAATGATCCTCAATGACATCCACTCGGGGACCTGTGGTCACCATGCGTCCTCTCGGGCCATCGTGTCTAAATCATACCAAGCCGGATTTTATTGGCCACGAGCAAATGAAATGGCGAAAGATATAGTCGACAGATGTGAAGGCTGCCAGTTTTACTCTGACATGTCTCACAGTCCAACGTCAGCCCTGAAGACCATTCCCCTTGTCTGGCCCTTTGTTGTTTGGGGATTGGATATGGTTGGACCACTGAGAACCGGTAGGAACGGCTTCACTCATGTGCTCGTAGCAGTCGACAAGTTTACCAAATGGATTGAAGCTAAACCTATCAAGAATCTTGAAGCCAACACTGCTGTCAGTTTTATCAGAGAATTGACATTTAGATATGGAGTTCCACACAGCATCATCACTCACAACGGGTCGAACTTCGATTCTGATGAGTTTAGAGCTTTCTGTGCTTCTCAAGGCACACGAGTCGACTATGCTTCAGTCGCTCACTCGCAGTCGAACGGACAAGGAGAAAGAGCGAATGGCCTAATTCTCAAAGGACTGAAACCCTGACTGATGCATGATCTCAAACACGCAGCAGGTGCTTGGGCCGATGAACTTCCATCAGTTCTTTGGGGTTTGAGGACAACTCCCAATCGATCGACTGGACGAACTCCTTTCTTTTTGGTCTATGGAGCCGAAGCTGTTTTGCCAAGTGACCTGCTCCATAATGCACCCCGAGTCGAGCTCTTCTCCAAAGAGGAAGCAGAACAGGCCCGGCAAGATTCAGTTGATCTCTTAGAGGAGAAAAGAGAGATGGCCTTGATCCGGTCGATCATTTATCAGCAAGACTTGCGTCGATTCCACACCAGAAACGTGAGGGGTTGAACCTTTCAAGAGGGAGACTTGGTTCTTTGAGTGGATCAACAGACACACAAGCTCGCCCCTGCTTGGGAAGGCCCCTTCATCATCACCAGAGTTCTCCACAATGGAGCATACCATCTTTACAGTGTCGAGCATCAGAAAGACGAGCCACGAGCTTGGAATGCGGAGCTGCTCCGCCCCTTTTATATTTAAGCACTCGTTCGAATAAAATGTAATAAGAAATACCTTTGTAATTTTTTCATCAAAGACAAGAGCTTTATAGTCTTCTCGCACGATTGTTGTTGTTTTTATTTACCTCTAAAATCCCCAGTGGGTGGGCTTAGCCGCGAATCCATTTCACCTAAGTTCGAAAGAAAATCCTATCGAGTGATGAGCAAACCTCTCACTCGAAGGCTTAGCCGCGAATCCATTTTGCCTAAGTTTGTAAAATCCTACCAAGTGGTGAGCAATCCTCTCACTCAGGGGCTTAGCTGCAGTCCAGTACTCGCCTAAGTTTGTAAAATCCTGCCGAGTGGTGAGCAATCCTCCCACTCGGGGGCTTAGCTGCAGTCCAGTACTCGCCTAAGGTTATAAAATCCTACCGAGTGGTGAGCAATCCTCTCACTCGGGGGCTTAGCTGCAATCCAGTACTCGCCTAAGTTTGTACCGAGTGGTGAGAAAGCCTCCCACTCGGGGGCTTAGCCACAGTCCAGTACTCGCCTAAGGTTATAAAATCCCACTGAGTGGTGAGCAATCCTCCCACTCGGGGGCTTAGCTGCAGTCCAGTACTCGCCTAAGTTTGTAAAATCCTACCAAGTGGTGAGCAATCCTCCCACTCGGGGGCTTAGCTGCGGTCCAGTACTCGCCTAAGTTTGTAAAATCCTACCGAGTGGTGAGCAATCCTCCCACTCGGGGGCTTAGCTGCGGTCCAGTACTCGCCTAAGTTTGTAAAATCCCACCGAGTGGTGAGCAATCCTCCCACTCGGGGGCTTAGCTGCAGTCCAGTACTCGCCTAAGTTTGTAAAATCCTACCGAGTGGTGAGCAATCCTCCCACTCGGGGGCTTAGCTGCAGTCCACTACTCGCCTAAGTTTGTAAAATCCTACCAAGTGGTGAGCAATCCTCCCACTCGGGGGCTTAGCTGCGGTCCAGTACTCGCCTAAGTTTGTAAAATCCTACCGAGTGGTGAGCAATCCTCCCACTCGGGGGCTTAGCTGCAATCCAGTACTCGCCTAAGTTTGTAAAATCCTACCGAGTTGTTAGCAATCCTCCCACTCGGGGGCTTAGCTGCAGTCCAGTACTCGCCTAAGTCTGTAAAATCCTTTCCCTAAGAGCTGCACCACCAGTACAATGTACGCTCCATCCCTACCCGCAAGGACGACGAGGTGCAAGTCGACCGCGGCCCTCTTCTTTGAGCTACAGCACAAATACAACTTACGCTCCACCCTTGTCTGCAAGGACGACGAGGCGCAGGTCGACTGCAACCCTCTTCTCCGAGCTACGCCACAAATACAACGTACGCTCCATCCTTGTCCGCAAGGACGACGAAGCACAGGTCGACTGCAACCTTCTCCTCTGAGCTACGCCACAAGTACAACGTGTGCTCCATCCTTGTCCACAAGGACAGCGAGGCGCAGGTCGACTGCAACCTTCTCCTCCGAGCTATGCCACAAATACAACAGAGCAGATCCCAAAAGCAATCGCAAGTATACTCAAAAGCAGTTCGGATAAATCCTAAAGTTCCAAGCAACAAATCAAAAGTATTCGAGCATCAAGCCCGAAGGAGTTTAATGGTTACAGCAACCACTCGGCATTCCGAGGCAAATTTAAGATAGGTTTAAATCTCATAGTTTGTTCACTAGGCAGAAGGAGGGCTGGAGGGTTCGACAAATTCGTCCAAGTCGATTCCATCTGCGATTCGAGTGGCAGCAGCGATGAAAGTCTCCATAAAGGACTGGAAGTCGTGCCTTTTGGTGTTGGCGACCTTGATCGCCGCCAGCTTGTCTTCACGAGCTTCCTTGCAGTGGACTCTAACCAAGGACAACGCCACGTTAGCACCACACCGGGCAGAGGACTTCTTCCATTCTTGCACTCGACCAGGAATCTCATTGAGCCGAGCCATCAGAGATTCCAGGTCATTTTGAAGCGTCGCCCCTGGCCAGAGTGATGAGTCGATCCATGAAACTGCCACCTTCAGGCGTGCAAGATAACTTGTGACGCTGGTGACACGGGATTCCAGTCGAAGCACGTTCATGGCAGTCTCATCGCAAACCGGAGAAACGATAGGGTCTAGACCAGTCTCGATCCTTCCGGTTTCCTCGGCAAAGTTTTGGCAGAGTTCTGCAGTCAAAGAGTTAGTGAGTCGACTATACAAGATTAACTTGCAAGCAGCAAAGCAGTCGGATTAAAAGGAGTACCTTCCAGCATAAGATAGAGCTTCTTGGCAAGAGTTCTTAGATAGGCTTCTGTGTCATTTCTCTTAGGGACCGCAGACTCCAGCTTCTCATTCAGGGCAATCTTATCCTTCTTCAGACGACTTACTTCTCGGTTAGACTCATTGAGACAGGACTTCAGCTTGTTCACCTCCCCTACCAACGCTCCGACCGAAGCCAGCTTCTGGTCTACAAGGGCAGTCTTGTCTTGAGCTTCCTTCTATGCAGCTGCAAGGTCCAAGTCCTTCTTCTCCAGAGCCAACCTCATTTTCTCTGCAAAAGAAGCAATCGGATCAAACAAGAGATCAAAGAAATATCTTAAAAGACAATCGACGTGAACAGTCGACAGGCAGCTACCTTTCATACTAGCAGCTTCATCTTCAGCTTTCTTCAACTTTTGTCGGGCCAACTCCAAGTCGAGGTTGAGTTGCCTCTGCTTCTCCTCAAACTCGGCAAACTTAGAAATGAGAGAACAAGATTTCTGCAGGAGGTAAAAGACGTGTCAATCGACAAGATCAAAGGTTATTTACTTCTGAGTGAATAAAACTTAAAAGTTCACTTAGACCCTGGCCGACTGCCCGCAGTCGACTGCAGTCTCGGGGACTACACCCAGCGGGTGCACTTGGCGTGCCCCCACTGATTCAAACCCAATTCAACCGGTCTGCTCGCGTCAAGTAAAAAATTTATTCAGACCCTGGCCAACAGCCAGCAGTCGACCGCGGTCTCGGGGACTACACCTAGTGGGTGCACTTGGCGTGCCCCCACTGGTTCAGATCTCATTCGACCGGTCCGCCTGGTTCAAGTGGAAGAAAAGAAAGAAAAAAAACTCAGACCCCAGTCGATTGCCCGTAGTCAACTGCGGTCTCGGGGACTACACCTAGTGGGTGCACTTAGCGTGCCCCCACCGGTTTAGATCCTACTCGCCCAAACCCAGTGGAAGAGCGCAAATACCAAAGACAACAAAACACCCAGTGGGTGTACAGGTTCAACGCAAGCAATAAGAGATTGTATGAAAGAAAATATTTCGGGTAGCATATCCTAATAGAACAAGGTCAGTAGAAAGTTTACTCACCTGGACATTGGCCCGGAGAGCAGCGCTGGCGTCGTAAGCAGCCTGGCTATGCTCGTGCACCGTCTTCATCCGCTCCATCATCACGTTAGCCTGACGGATGGCTTCCGCAGCCGCGTCCGACTAGTTTTCTGGAACATGGTAGTTGGTGAAGAAGGGGGCAGATGACCCAGCTGCGGCAGCTTGGAGCTCCGAAGCGTGAGGTTGGACGACTGAAGGGAACACCGGTTCAATCGACGGTGCAGAGCGCTCACTCGACAGTGGTACAGCAAAAGTTACGGAGGCCCTGCCTGCATCTTCAGATTGCCTTGCGGTTGGTGTGGTCGTCAGTCCCTGCTGAGACGTCTTGCCAGGCGCTACTTTTTTGTTCTTTCTGGGCCTAGGGGCCACATCTTCATCATCATCTGGAAGATCGATGACGTTGGGTGGAGCTGCAGAGAAGTCAGTCGACCCCAAGTGAATCGCTAGAATTTAATCGACCAAGTAATCAAGAACAAGATCATAAGAGTTTTTACCTGGGTTGGAGGTAACCACGTCTTCCATCTCCTCATCTCAATATTGGTAGGAAGAAGTTAGATGTAGCAGCACTACAAATGTCAACATTCAGTCGGTTACGTTCTGTTGCTCGAGTCGACCAAAGGAACAGATCAGATGTTTACCCGGAGATGGTGGGGACGGTCACTTTGATTCTGGGCAAAGCCTTCGGTGGTTTAGAGGAGGTGGCTTTTGATGCTTTCGGCGCAGGAGGCGGCACAATCTTGGGCTGTTTCGATATCTTCTCAGTCGGCGCTGGCGAAGACGTCCGAGGGCGTTTCGAAGATGGCCCAGTCGGTGCAGCCGCAAGGACCGGGGTGCTCGCCGGGTCTTGAGCATGCTTGGATCTTCTCTCCCTGCGAGGAGGCGAGTCGACCTCCTCGTCATCACTCGAGTCGTCGCTCTCCTCGTCCTCCTCCGCATCTGAGTGTCACTCGCCACTCTCACCCCCGCTCACCCCTTCCTCGACGTCTTGCTCCTGCACTCCATTGGGCATCGAGTACATATCAATAAGAGCCTGAAAAGACAATGAACGAAAGAAATACAGTCGATCGTCAATAAGGTGTTACATAGTGAATCGAGAAGATACTTGGCAAAGCAGAATCATATCTGTTCCGGCTGGCGCGAGTGGTCGAATGGAATCACCCTCCTAGACCCCCGGGGATTATCTTTGTTGTTGGTGATTCCTCTCAGCCACTTCTCCATCGTGTCTTCACTAACGTCCTCTGGGTGGATCCGAGTGGAGTCCTCGAGTCCCGAGTACATCCACATCGGATGGTCACGGGCTTGAAGTGGTTGGATGCGTCGACTGAGAAAGACCTCTAGTAGGTCCATTCTAGTCACCCCATCACAGACAAGTTGGACGACCTGCTCGACCAACGCCTTCACCTGCGCCTTCTCTTCCGGGATCACCCTTAGGGAGGAGGGCCTCTCCACTCGAGCCAAGGAAAAGGGGGGGAGTCCAGTCGACTGACCCGGGGTCGGCTGGTCCTTACAGTAAAACCAGGTGGATTGCCATCCCCGGACCGAGTCAGGAAGGATCATAGCTTGGAAGGTGCTCTTATTCCTCATTTGGATTCCAAGGCCCCCGCACATCTGAATCACGTGCATCCTCTCGTCACTCGGGTTGGCCTTCTTGACCGACTGGGAGCGACAGGTGAATATGTGCTTGAATAGACCCCAGCGCGGTCGACAACCCAAGAAATTTTCGCACATCGACACAAAGGCAGCAAGATACACTATGGTGTTTGGAGTGAAGTGGTGGAGTTGAGCCCCGAAGAAGTTCAAAAGGCCACGAAAGAAAGGATGGGGAGGCAAAGAGAACCCGTGGTCGACATGAGTGGCGAGGAGAACACACTCACGCTTGTAAGGGCATCTAGTGCCACCCCTAGTTGGTTTTGGAGTATTGACGACAAACCTAGTTGAGGGACTAATGTGTTTGTGAGAATTGCAGGATAACACAGGTAGAAGTCCCTCATTGATTCGGTTTTCCTACCAGAGATGACCCCTAAAAATGTATGAAGACATTGAAGTCAAAGGTGGTATGTGAAGATATTCACATTGAAGACTATGACAAGAGAAGACATCGCACGAAGACTATGGAGCTCGAAGACTTAGATCTTTCGTAGTTCTTTTTCTTCTTTGTTGAGTCATAGGAACCACTGTACTGTTAAGTGGGGTCCAAGAGAACCAGTCAGAATGACTGAAGTGATGCTTAACCAAAATCCTATGTCTTCGAGTAAAGACTATGAGAGCGAATCTTGTCCAGAGTTGGACAAGTCAGCTTTGCTTGTAGCCCAAGTAAAGTTGCCGTGTGTGTTTAAAATCTGACCCTTGGAACACGTCTCAGTTCCTTAGTGACCCAGGGTCATTTTGGACAAATCAGGTTGGGTTGCCTAGTGGCTATAAATAGCCCACCCCCTACAACCATAAACGATTGGCTGCTCAGAGTTAAAGTACGTCTGTTGTCATTTGAGAGCAACCCACCTCGAAGCCTTTGAAGAGAGAATTCCTTGCGAGGATAAAGTCCTAACCACCCAGAGCCAAAGAGTGTTAGGCATCACTTAAGTCGTTCTGTCTGTGTGATCTGAAGACTTATTACACTTGAGGACTGTGAATCCTCCAGCCGGTTAGGCGTCGCGTTCTGAGCATCCAAGAGTCATTGTGGATCGCCAGTGAACGAAGTCTATGAAGGTTTGGGAGTCTACCTTGAAGACTTACCAGAGTGATTGGGCAAGGTCTGCGTGACCTTAGTTCAGGGGGAATACAGTGAGGACTAAGGGTTTTGAGCTGCGTGTTCAGGACTGGGTGTCCGGGACTGTGTGTCCTTAGGTTTAAATACCTAGCCGCCCTAACCAGAGTACAGTTGTCACAGTAACTGGGACTGGTCCAACAAATCATTGTCTTCAACGAGTCACTGGTTTCATCCTTCCCTTCCCTTTACTTACTGTTGGTCCTTGTGAAGTCATTGAATGATTGCATTATCTTTTGTCTTCACTGAGTGACTGCTTGTTCTGATTGGCTTCACAATATCTTCCTGCCTGATCCTTACTGCCTAGCTGCTATAAGTCATTGTGCTTTCACTTTGTTGATTACCTGACTAAGGTTTGCCTAGTGTAGTCTACCTTCCGCTGCATGGTAATAGGTTTACTTCTATCGTTTGTCTTCAAAACTTCCCTGTTTAGAAGACTTTCATAAAAATCGCCTATTCACCCCCCTCTAGTCGATCACTAGCACTTTCAATTGGTATCAGAGCAAGGTACTCCCTTGTTCTATGTGATTCGGTTTAACCACCTAGAGTTTTAGCTATGTCGACTGCAGGGATAATTAAAGTCTCCGCTGCGTGCCCCGTCTTCAATGGAACTGAATATCCCTACTGGAAGAATAAGATGCGCATGCATCTTGAAGCCATTGATGTCGACCTATTGTATGTCAGCAAGAACGGCGTTCCCAAGGCTGGAGAAGGTGTCACTGCTGCTGATGTCAAGAAGTTCGTTCAACTGGACTCTACTGCCAAGAATATCATCTGTGGTCATCTGACCAAAGGATAGTATGGCCCTGTGAGTGCGTTGGAGACTTCCAAGCTAGTCTGGGACTGGCTCTCCAAGGTCAACGAAGGTGTCTCCACCCAGAGAGATCAGAGAATCAGTGTCCTTCGCAACCTCTTCAACCGCTTCAAGAGAAATGACAATGAGAATGTCCAGCTCATGTTTGATCGACTCACTAACATCACAAATGAGCTTCAAGCCCTTGGCGCCACTAAGATCACCAAGCATGAAGTCGTTAAGACACTCCTGAGATCACTTGACAGTTCGTTTGACACCCTAGCCCTGATGATTCAAGAACGCCCTGATTTCAAGACACTCGATCCGTCTGACATACTTGAGAGGCTCAACACACACGAGTTTCAGCTTTCTGAGAAAAGAGACATCCACGATCCCAGCTACGGGCGAACTCGTGCCTTGAAGGCAAAAGCTGTCTCCTCATCCGAAGAAGAATCTGACAGTAGTTCTGATGATCCTGAAGACATTGGAAAGGAGCTTGCTATGCTTGTGAAGAAGTTCCAAAAATTCACCAAGAAGAAAGGGTTCAGAAAGTCTTCACGATCAAGCTTAAGGAATGATGAAGCTTCTGCTCATGACTACAAGAAGAGAACATGTCACAAGTGCAAGAAGCCTGGCCACTACATCTCTGAGTGTCCACAATGGGACAATGAGAACAACAACAAGAAGAAGAGCAAGGAGTATGACTCTGACGACAAGAAGAAGAAGGAATACTGAAAGTCTTCGTCCAAGTCTTCCTCAAAGTCTTCATCACACAAGAAGAGCTCATCTGGCAAGGCACGTGCGTTTGTTGGCAAGGAAATGGATTCTGAGAAGGAGTCTGCTTCTGAGGAGGCAGAGGTGGAGTCGGAGGAGGAGTCCGATTCTGGCGTTGCGAGTCTGGCTACAGCATACGTTGCCAAGTCCATCTTCAACACTGAAGACAACGACTTCATCACCGACACCGATGCAAATGACAAGGACTACTCCGCTCCTTCCTACTGATTCAAGGAACGTGGTGCCAAGGTAAACACACGCACTACTCACTATCAAACATCTAGTGACGATGAATCTAATTGTGATTCCAAACCTAGCTACAAAACACTTACTAAAATTGCAACTGAACAACAAAAAGCTATGGAACACATTCAAAAACTGTTAGACAAAAGCGATGATCTGTTAGACGCTGAAATGACTCGATCTCAGTCCTTAATTGAAGACATAAAAAATCTTCACGTTAAGTATGAGGAACTTGAAAGTCATCATGAAACGCTCTCAACAACTCATGAACGGCTGTCCTACGATTATCTTCAAAGGAAGCAAGACCTTGAGAAATTGAGAGCGGCTCATGAAGATCTTCAAAAGGAAAACGAGTCACTTCGCGCCAAACAGATCAGTTCAGCTCAGGAAGGATTTGAACCACCATGTCTTAAATGCATTGAGCGTGATAACGCTACTTCTGTTGCTGAATGTTCTACTGCTGCTACTGTTGCAATATCTTCACCTGTTGATGTGGTAACTAACCCCTCTGCTGAGGATACCACTGCCATTGCTGATGAGAATGCTAGGTTGAAGACACTGCTTGAAACAGGGATGTACAAAAGTCTCAAAGGGCATCAGACACTATGTGATGTCCTCAAAAGGCAGATCCTGAACTGAAACCCTAGGAAAGAGGGTGTTGAGTTCGAAAGGAAAATGAATGCCGATGGCTCTTACTGGAAGCCTGAGCAGTACCCCAAAACCACATGGGTTGCTGCAAAGGAACCTTCAGTGGATCCAGCCACCCTATCTGGCTTCACTTGTGCTAATCCCATTGTTATTGATGAATCCTTTGATGCAAACTACAAACTGTTTAAGAATCAGAATGGTGAAGTGTTTGCCAGGTATACTTGTACTAACTGCAGGAATGGACCGCCTATGAAGAAGATCTGGGTGCTGAAAAGGTGTTTGGAGAATCTTCCTGTGAATGTCATCATGACACCACAGGTGAAGAAAACAAACCACAGACCATAGGCTTCATATGGTCCAAAGGCTTCATACAGACAGAGGACTCACCAGAGTCGCACTAACGCAAATGTTTTGCAGGGAAGCCATACTCAGGCCTATGAATATGAGCGCGGTTCATCAAACCGCCATGTTCATAAGACCAAGAACTATTCTGCTTATTCTTATGAGTACTATTGTCCACCTGCAAGACTTTCTGCTAGGGCTCCAAAGCCAAAGTTCTCAGATGCTGCACTTAGACTCATTGCTTCAAAGCCACCCTTGAAGATGTGGGTGGCTAAGAAAGCTTAACTCTCTTTTGCAGGGAAAGGTCTCCAACAGAAAACCAAAATCGTCTGACGCTATTGCTGGGGACCTTAAACATCTTGTAGGGCACAAGATCAAATGCCCAAATGGTCTTATTATGTACCTTCTTCCTGAATCGCTTGCTACTCACCCTATCAGTCCAAATCTCGATCTAAGCTTTTGAAAGTGCGTTATATCGACTAGAGGGGGGGGTGAATAGGCGATTTTTATGAAAGTCTTCAAAACGTGAAGGTTATGAAGACAAACAGTAGAGATATGCCTATCACTATGCTGCGGAAGTTAGATTACACTAGGCAAGCCATGGTCAAATATTCAATAGAGTGAAAGCACAATGACAAGTAGCTGCAGTGTAATAAGGATCAGGTAGGAAGAAGTTATGAAGCCAATCAAATCATACAGTTACGTTGTGAAGACAAAAGATAGAGCAAGCATGCAATGGCTTCACAAGGAGTAACAGTAAGTAAAGGGAAGTGAAGATGAAACCAGTGACTCGTTGAAGACAACGATTTGTTGGACCAGTTCCAGTTGATGTGACAACTGTACGTCTGGTTAGGGAGGCTAGGTATTTAAACCAAAGGACACACAGTCCCGGACACCCAGTCCTGAACACGAAGCTCAGGACACCCAGTCCTCACCGTATTCCCCTTGAGCTAAGGTCACACAGACCTAGCCCAATCACTCTGGTAAGTCTTCAAGGTAGACTCCCAAACCTTCGCAGACTTCGTTCACCGGCAATCCACAATGTCTCTTGGATGCTCAGAACGCGACGCCTAACCGTCTGGAGGATGCACGGTCCTCAAGTGTAATAAGTCTTCAGATCACTCAGACAAGAAGACTTAAGTGATGCCCAATTCTCCCTGGCTCTGGGTGGTTAGGGCTTTTCTCCTCGCTAGGAAATTTTCTCTCAAAGGCTTCGAGGTGGGTTGCTCTCAAACGAAAAAAGCCGTGCACTGAAATCTGAGCAGCCAACCGTTTATGGTTGTAGGGGGTGGACTATTTATAGCCACTGGGCAACCCGACCTGATTTGTCTGAAATGACCCTGGGTCACTAAGGAACTGACACGTGTACCAACGGTCAGATTTCAAACTCACACGGCAACTTTACTTGGGCTACAAGTAAAGCTGACTTGTCCAACTCTGGACAAGATTTGCTCGCATAGTCTTCACTCGAAGATATAGGTTTTGAATTAGGCATCACTTCAGTCGTTTTGACTGGTTCTCTTGGACCCCACTTAACAGTACGGTGGTTCCTATGACTCAACACAAATGAAAGAGAACTACGAAAGGTCTAAGTCTTCGAGTTCCATAGGCTTCACGTGGTGTCTTCTCGTGTCATAGTCTTCAATGTGAATATCTTCATATACCACCATTGACTTCAATGTCTTCGTACATTTTTAGGGGTCATCTCTGATAGTAAAACTGAATCAATGAGGGACTTCTACCTGTGTTATCCTGCAATTCTCACAAACACATTAGTCCCTCAACTAGGTTTGTCGTCAATACTCCAAAACCAACTAGGGGTGGCACTAGATGCACTTACAATCTCCCCCTTTTTGGTGATTGATGACAAACTAGTTGAAGTTTTCAACGGGGAATATAATTTGTGAAATTGTAAAGGAATTGTCTTCATAAGCGGCAAGAGCTCCCCCTGAAGATGTGCATATAAGTAATTTTGCTTTTGGAACGCAAATGCACATGGCAGGTTGTACTCGTGGAGATTCACTTCAACTTATGATGACAATCCACTATGCATGTAAAAGTATATGAAGATAATGACATGCATAATGAAAAATGGACGTCTGCAGAATGATTTAAGTGCGGGATTTATCGTCGTACATGCGGAATTTATCTTCGCAAGAACACAGTGGCAAACAAGTAGCAGACGACCATCAAGTTTAAGTGTTACAACTCAAAGAACCAAATGTAGCAAAACAAGAGTTGTAAGCACGAAGCAAAATGTAGCAAAATATAAGGCACCCGCCCATATTGACCTGCTTGAAGACTATCAACATCATATGCTTCTCCCCCTTTTGTCAGTGAGGACCAAAAAGGTTTGAAGACATAGAGTTTTCTACGCGTTCCCATGAGCGGCAGGGTCGTCGGTGGTATTTGGCGGTGCTTAAGTGTTTGGTGCAGTGTCGACGCGTGCTGAAGGAGGTGGCGGTGATGTAGCATCGTCTTCTTCCTCAATAATCCTTGTAGTCACTGTGGCAGCAGATGAAGAGAACTCTGAGTCTTCAAATGATGGAGTGCCTCGTAGCACAGTCCGTCTGGGAGGTGTGGAGTCAAACTTGAATCGCTCTTTGAAGTCATCCTCTTGAAGATCAGCTTTAGAACACATCATGGTGAGTCCTTTCCAGGTGCGGCGGCAGGTTTCATGTGCAACGAATGCATTCTTGGTGGCAAGATTTCTGATGCAATTTACATCCACCAAGAGGCTTTTCATCTGTCTCTTCAACCAGTCGTGATGCCTATCCTGCTTTTGATCAAGGGCCACAAGAAGCTCTCGGTCATTGAGAGCATGAGCCCGCTTCTTGGGTCTTTGAGCAGGTGTGCTGTCAGTGGCTTCAGTTGATGCAGGGCGTGGTGCACGTGTAGTGCCAGCCAACGGATACACCCTGGAGATGGCTTCAACACCGTCAACGTTCTGAGTGAAGCTCTGGTGTTCTGCATTCTGAAGACTCAAAGGTTGCTTGGCAGGCTTCGGATATATGGCTTCATCAGAGGTATCCACATCTGGCAAGAAGATCCGATGGTTGCGGGCTGAGGGCTGATATGAGATCGCAGAGTGAAGTTTGATCAGCCTCATCACCCAAGGAGCATAGAACTTCAAACCAAATAAATCTGAGCCCAATGCCGCAAGTTGGCGTATGAAGAAGTCCTGTGCATCGAAGCATTTGCCATGAAGGATATAAAATATCAGAGTCTTCAAAGCACCCTCGATCTTGGCATTTGGAGCATGCCCTTTGATAGGCCAGAGAGTCCGCCTGATGATGTGATAGATGGTTCTGGGCAGGTACTCAAGGTCTTCAACGAAGAACTCTGAGGGATAAGGAGCATCTTGAGGCAATGGCTTCATCATGGAGAGCATTTGACTCATATCAGGTTCTGGTCGCTGAAAGATGCTCTCAGTAGCTTCAGCATGCAGTTGACAGCCTTCTTCGAAGAATGCGCCAGGAGTGGCTTCGTGATGAACATTACCGGTCATCCACTCCAGGACCCAAGTCTTCGGATCTCTGTTGTAGCCTTTGATGTGGAGGGTGGCATAGAATTGTAGCGGAAGCTCTTCATTCCAGTGCTCTTCATCAGTCACAAACTGCAGCAGACCCACTTGCTTGATGCAATCCTTTCCCTTGAATAGGGGTTCTTGGAGCTGTTGAAGAACGTATTATCTGCCTTGAAGCTAGTGATGTTAAAGGAGCCAGGTGCTGATGCAGGACCTGGGAACCTTGGCAGTCTTGGGATCGGCGTCTGTACTTGAGGCCTGTGCTCAACATGTTAATCAAATTGAGGACCTGCAGCAGACTCAGGAACAGACGAGTCAGGATCAGTAGCTTCGCTGTCTGCTGAAGCTTTTGGTGGGGAGGGCTCCACGTTGGCTTCAGTGTTGGTTGTGGCAGCCTCAACATTTTTAGCCTCCACTTGACTAGCTGGAGGGTCAGACTCAGGAACGTTCTCCTAGAGAACTGCTTCTTGTTGGAGCAGGAGAGTGGGTTCTTGTGGTATTTCTTCATTTTCTTCGGCTGATGCAGAGTCTTGAGGCTGTGGTCCTTTGCGAAGCCTGCGAAATGTAGACAACGCTTGTGGAGTTGGAGTGGGCTGGACCTCAGATTCTTCTTCCACTTGTGGGCGATCCGCCCATGACGCATCTTGTGCAATTGGCGTCAGAGGACGACCAATGCTGATGAGTTCGCTTGTTTCAAGCTGAGGAAGGGCTGCATCATCTTGTACATTGTCCTGATGACCAATGTCTTCGGCAGCGATGGGGTCGGCTGCTGGAATGTCTTCAGCTTCAGGAGCCTCTTTGGGAGCAGGCTCATGAACTGTCAGCTGGCGTTCTGCGTCAGGATAGACGACAGAGAGGGGTTCAACCATCAGGGGCTCTATGGGAGCAACCCTAGCTTTCTTGATCTTTTGCTTCTTCTGAGTGGGGCCAGAAGGAGAGGCTTCAGAGTGTTTCCACTTCCTGGCTTCAGCTTCTGCAGTTCGTGTCTTCTTGAGCTCTGAAGCAGTTAACCGGCTCTTTGGCTTCGAGCCAGTCATTGCGGTTGGGAAGACAATCGGAACTGCCTCTTGCCTTGGTGCCTTTGGTTCAGCCATAGCAGGCTTCTTCTTCTTCTTCGCGGCCATCCTGGGGTCGATGCCAGGATGCCCAAGTGCCTTGCGCTTCTCAGCCTCGTTATAGGCTTGCACACAGCGGTCAGCCAGAGTGAAGCTTTTGGGTGAAAGGGCCGGCTTTGAAGCTTTTGGCTTCTTCATCTGCTTTGGCTTTGGTACAGCAGGCGCTTCATCAGACTCAGAGTCAGCAGGAGGGTCATTGACTGCAGTCCCTTGGACTAAGATACGGGTGATGAGGCCCTCAAGGTTGGCATATGGTCCGATGATATTCTGGTCTGCCTCGCGTGTGCCATCTGCCCTTGGTGCGGAGGGACCAGGGTTGAAGTCTAAGCCCAATTTCTTCTTGTTTTGCTATGCTGAGTTCTGGGCAAACCGCAAGTTGCACTTGAACAGATTGTCGTCACGACACCAGAGTAGTGACGACGGATGTGCTTCAGCTGGCTGTGGTCCACGAACCATGCACGGGCAGAAGCCTTGAGCAATGGCTTCATCTCTGGACCTGGGTACGAGATTTTTGTATAGTACGTCTCCCCATGGTATCTTGATGGAGTTTTTCTCAGCGTACTCCTGGGTGATGAAGCGGTATTGGAACCATTGCTCAGCCCAATAGCGTCGAATCCATTGGATTCAGGTCTTGCGCTGACTATAATTCTCTTCAGGATCTATTTTGTACATTTCTGCCAGTTCATCAGGCAGATCTTTGGATGTTCCGCCACGTCGCTGTCTACCCCCCTTCCTTACTGTTGTTTCTGAAGCCATAAACCTTAACTTGGAAGGCTTCAAGACATTCAAAGGCTTCAAAGGCTTTCTTTTGCTTGACCAACAGGAACTGGCTTCAGGAGAGTTTATGTGATGCTGTAAGAACTCTGCAAATGAATGCAGACTATGAGAACCAAAGGATTCTCCCACGGACATGTACCTGTGACAGCATTAAGGTGCGAGGGAAGGGGAAGAGGTCATATGCATTCTCAGAAGATTTTGAAGATAAATCAGTTTAGAAGACATTGACCTCATCGTGCGAAGACATTCACTCATAGATAAGAAGTTGGTTCCAGATTTGTACGAACCCACAGATCAGTACAAGTGAGGAATCTAACTGCTTCATGAAGCATAAGTGAATATTCCAGGCATGTTATGAGATGCAGATTGAGAGAGATCTAACTTGTGTGAATAGAAACTTCTTATGGCAGAAAGTGACAGAACCATAGGATCAAAAGAGGCTGTAAAAAGAGGTTTTATTTACCACACTTGGAACTGCTAGACGAAGTGGGAGATGAGGCCGAGCAGTTCGATCCTCCGTGCCCTAACTTGGCGACGGAAGACACCTACGGCGACGGCGGAGAGGACGATGTCCACGATCGGCGTGAAGACGGCGTCGGAGAGATTGCCGCAGTGAAGCGCTTCGTCGCCGGCGTCGTCGAGAGCTAGCGGTGGCGCTAGGGTTCGTGCAAGGGAGGAAGAAGGAGATAATGACCACGGTGAGGGTGTATTTATAGTTACAGGGGCGGCACTGTGCTATTACACAGGTGCCCCCCTGGCGATTCGCCTCTGAACAACACGTGGCCATCATGCGGAATCTCGGGGGCAGTTCCACATCCCACGCACGCCTGGATTGTCGGGTGGTTGTTCCTACTTCTCCGGATTTCTTGTGGATGAATGAGCATTGAAAACGGTTTTAAAGTTTGTCTATGTGTCTTCTGCTGACAAGGACGCAGAGAAGACATTTGACAGTTTCAATAGAATGCATATGACTTGGAGAGATAGAATTTGAGATAGAAAGCATAGAGAGATTAGGGTCCGATCACATTCACTTAGTTCAAAAGATTCAAAACAAGAAGACATAGCTATAAGTGAATGCTGTAGAGGAAAGAGCACTAGTATATATATATATCTATATAATCCACGTAGTGAAAACAATCATGAAGACATGTTGAGAATGAAGCCAAACCAAATGTGAAGACATTGCAAGGTAACGCCATGAGTGAAACACTTCAAAATAGAACATTTGGTGGTGGCGTTACCCACCGTATAGGAAGTATTAGACCCAAACACGGCGCACAATTATCGTGGCGCTCCGAAGTCAATTTCCACATTAATGTATTCACACTTAGAATGTATGTCTTCATTGATTGAAGATATACGTTACTTCGAGTGTTGCACATCTAAGTCATCAATATGCATAAGTGTTAGGATGTGTGCCTGATCACAGGACATTTGAGGATTCCAAGATATTTAGCTCACACCGTAACTTGCAAAATCTCTTCTCATCCAAGGGCTTGGTGAAGATATCTGCCAATTGCTCTTCAGTGTTGACGTGTATGATATCAATATCTTCCTTCACAACATGATCTCTGAGAAAGTGATGACGAATTTCAATGTGCTTTGTCTTCGAGTGCTGAACTGGGTTGTTGGCAATCTTGATGGCGCTTTCGTTGTCGCAGTAGAGTGGCACTTGCTTCAGATGAATGCCATAGTCCTTGAGAGTTTGCTTCATCCACAAAAGCTGAGTGCAGCAAGATCCAGCAGCAATGTATTCAGATTCAGCAGTGGAGAGGGATACACAGTTCTGCTTCTTTGAAGACCAACATACAAGTGGTCGTCCCAGAAAGTGACATGTGCCTGATGTAGACTTCCGATCAACCTTGTCACCAGCATAATCAGCATTCGAGAATCCAACCAGATCAAACTCTGAGCCCTTTGGATACCACAATCCTAGAGTTGGGGTGTGAGCCAAATATCGAAGAATTCGCTTCACTGCTAAGTGATGCGACTCCTTTGGTGCCGCTTGAAATCGAGCACACATGCAAACACTAAGCATAATATCTGGCCTAGATGCACATAAATAAAGCAAAGAACCAATCATGGAGCGGTATACCTTTTGATCGAACTCTTTACCATTGTCGTCAGGACCCAGATGATGTTTGGCTGGCATTGGTGTTGTGAAGCCTTTGCAGTCTTGCATACCGAACTTCTTCAGGCAATCTTTGAGATACTTCTCTTGAGATATGAAGATGCCATTGCGTTGTTGCCGTATCTGAAGACCGAGGAAGAACTTCAGCTCCCCCATCATAGACATCTGATATTGCTCTTGCATCATATATCCAAACTCCTCACTGTACTTCTGATTGGTGCAGCCGAAGATAATGTCATCCACATATATTTGGCACACAAATAGTTCACCATCATATGTCTTCGTGAAGAGAGTGGGATCTAGGGAACCAGGTATGAAGCCTTTGCTCTTCAGGAAGTATTTGAGTGTATCATACCAGGCCCGAGGGGCTTGTTTGAGGCCATACAGTGCCTTATTGAGCTTGTATACCATGTCAGGATGTTTTGGATCTTCAAACCCAGGTGGTTGTGCAACGTACACTTCTTCTTCAATCTTGCCATTGAGAAAGGCACTCTTCACATCCATTTGATATAAAAGTATGTTATGATGATTTGCATAGGCCAGAAGTATACGTATGGCTTCAAGTCTGGGCACAGGAGCAAATGCTTCATCGAAATCAATGCCTTCCACTTGAGTATATCCTTGAGCAACGAGACGAGCTTTGTTTCTGACAACTTGACCATGCTCATCTTGCTTGTTGCGGCATATCCATTTGGTGCCTATTATATTGTGCTTCCGTGGATCAAGACGCTTAACCAGTTCCCATACATTGTTCAGCTCAAACTGTTGAAGCTCTTCTTGCATAGCTTGAATCCATTCAGGTTCCATGAAAGCTTCTTCAACTTTCTTGGGTTCTGTGATTGAAACGAATGCGAAGTGCCCGCAGAAATTTGCCAGTTGAGTTGCCCTTGAATGAGTTAGTGGACCAGGTGCATTGAGGCTGTCAATTATTCTGTCAATCTGCACTTCATTGGCAACACGAGGATGTACAGGGCGAAGACTTTGCTCTTGCTAATCTGTGTTGTCGTTGGGAGGAATGTCTTCTAGCTGAGCATTGTCTTCATGTGGATCAGGTGCTGAGATGATAAGTTCTTCTTCAGGATGAGCTTCAGAAGGTATAATCTCTCCAGTTCCCATAAGCTTGATTGATTCACTAGCTGGAACTTCATCTAGCACATTTGGCAGTTGCTCTCTTTGTGAACCATTGGTCTCATCGAACCGCACATCCACTGTTTCAACCACTTTGTAGTGAAAGAGATTGAAGACTCTGTAGGAGTGCGAATCCTTTCCATATCCAAGCATAAAACCCTCATGCGCTTTTGGTGCAAACTTTGAGGTGTGGTGTGGGTCCTTGATCCAGCATCTTGCGCCAAATACTCTGAAGTAACTGACATTTGGCTTCTTGCCAGTTAGGAGTTCATAAGATGCCTTGTTCAGAAGCTTGTGAAGATAAACACGGTTGATTGTATGGCATGCAGTGTCAATGGCTTCAGGCCAGAATTTTCTTGGAGTCTTGTATTCATCTAGCATTGTTCTGGCCATCTCAATGAGTGTTCTGTTCTTGCGTTCGACGATGCCATTCTGCTGTGGTGTGTATGGAGCTGAGAATTCATGTGTGATGCCCAAGGTATCAAGATATGTGTCAAGGCCAGTGTTCTTGAATTCAGTGCCATTGTCACTTCTGATGTGCTTTATCTTGGCGCCATAATTGTTCATAGCTCGATTGGCGAAGCGTCTGAAGACATCCTGCACTTCAATCTTGTAAAGGATTATGTGCACCCACGTATATCTAGAGTAATCATCAACAATGACAAAGCCATAGAGGCAAGCAGTAGTGGAAAAAGTTGAGTAGTGAGTGGGACCAAAAAGATCCATGTGAAGCAGTTCGAAGGGTCGAGTAGTGGTCATGATTGTCTTCGAGGGATGTTTTGCCCTCGTCATCTTCCCTGCTTCACAGGCACCGCATAAGTGATCTTTCTTGAACTTGACACCTTCGATGCCTATGACATGCTTCTTCTTTGCAAGGGTGTGGAGGTTCCTCATGCCAGCATGCCTAAGCCTCCGATGCCAAAGCCAGCATTCTGAAGCCTTTGCTAGAAGGCATACTGCAAGTTGTGGCCCTGCTGAGAAATCTACCACATACAGATCATCTTTCCGATACCCTTCAAACACTAGAGATTTGTCAGATTCCATTAGTACCAGGCAACGATATTTTCCAAATATTACGACCATGTTCAAATCGCAAAGCATTGAGACAGACATTAAGTTGAAGCCAAGGGATTCAACAAGCATGACTTTGTCCATGTGTTGATCCTTTGAGATTGCAACTCTACCTAGACCCAATACCTTACTTTTACCAGTGTCAGCAAATGTGATGTGGCTCTTGGCGGATGGACGTAAGGTTGAGTCCATAAGAAGGCTTCTTTTGCCAGTCATGTGATTTGTACACCCACTGTCAATAATCCATTCTGAAGACGCTGGTGTCGTACCCTACAGTGCAGTTAGGGGGATAGGCTTCACGGAGAGAATTGTGAAGCAAAAAAATTTGATGAACCAGTGGGTTATGAAAACTTAGATCCAGGTTAGGACTAATAGGGAGAGTAGCATGCAATTCAGGAACGGAATACATAATGATGCCATTCGGGCATTTGATCTTGCGCCCCACAAGATTTTTAAGGTCCCCAGCAATAGCGTCAGAAGATGTTGGTTTTCTGCTGGAGACCTTTCCCTGCAAAAGAGAGTTAAGCTTTCTTAACCACCCACATCTTCAAGGGTGGCTTAGAAGCAATAAGTCTAAGTGCAGCATCTGAGAATTTTGGCTTTGGAGCCCTAGCAAACAGTCTAGTAGGCGGGCAATAGTACTCATAAGAATAGGCAGAATAGTTCTTGGTCATATGAACATGACGGTTTGAAGAACCGCTCTCATATTCATATGCTTGAGTATGGTTTCCCTGCAAAACATTTGCGTTAGTGCGACTCAGGTGAGTCCTCTGTCTGTATGAAGCCTTTGGACCATATGAAGCCTTTGGTCTGAGGTTTGTCTTCTTCATATGAGGTGTCATGAGGACATTCACAGGAAGATTCTCCAGACACGTTTTTGGAACCCAGATCTTCTTCATAGGCGGTCCATTCCTGCAGTTAGTACCAATGTACCTGGCAAACACTTCACCATTCTGATTTTTAAACAGCTTATAGTTTGCATCAAAGGATTCATCAATGATAATTGGGTTAGCACAGGTGAAGCCAAACAGATTGGATGGATCTGCTGAAGATTCCTTTGCAGCAACCCATGTGGTTTTGGGGTACTGCTCAGGTTTCCAGTAAGAGCCATCTGCATTTATTTTCCTTTCGAATCCAACACCCTCTTTCCTAGGGTTTTGGTTCAGAATCTGCTTCTTAAGGACATCACATAATGTCTGATGCCCTTTAAGATTTTTGTACATCCCTGTTTCAAGCAATGTCTTCAACCTAGCATTCTCATCAGCAATAGCAGTGGTATCCTCAGCAGAGGGGTTAGTTACCACATCAACAGTTGAAGATATTGCAACAGCAGTAGCAGTAGAACATTCAACAACAGAAGCAGCATTATCACGCTCAATGCATTTAAGACATGGTGGTTCAAATCCTTCCTGAGCGGAACTGATCTGTTTGGTGCGAAGTGATTCATTTTCCTTTTGAAGATCTTCATGAGCCGCTCTCAATTTCTCAAGATCTTGCTTCCTTTGAAGATAATCATAGGAGAGCTTTTCATGAGTTGTTGAGAGAGTATCATGACGATCTTCAAGTTCCTGATACTTAACGTGAAGATTTTTTATGTCTTCAATTAAGGATTCAGATCGAGTCATTTCAGCACCCAACAGATCATCGCTTCTGTCTAACAGTTTTTGAATATGTTCCATGGCTTTCTGTTGTTCAGTTGCAATTTTAGCAAGTGTTTTGTAGCTGGGTTTTGAATCACAGTCAGAGTCATCGTCACTTGATGTTTGATAGTGAGTAGTGCGTGAGTTTACCTTGGCACCGCGTGCCATGAAGCAGTAGGTAGGATCGGAGTAGTCCTTGTCATTTGTATCGATGTCGGTGATGGAGTCATTGTCTTCAGTGTTGAAGATGGACTTGGCAATGTATGCTGTAGCCAGACTTGCAATGCCAGAATCAGACTCTTCCTCAGACTCCACCTCTGCCTCCTCAGAAGCGGACTCCTCCTCTGAATCCATTTCCTTGCCAACAAACGCATGTGCCTTGCCAGATGAGCTCTTCTTGTGTGATGAAGACTTTGAGGAAGACTTGGAAGAAGACTTTGAGTATTTCTTCTTCTTGTTGTTGTCAGAATCATATTCCTTAATCTTCTTCTTCTTTATGTTCTCATTGTCCCACTGTGGACACTCAGAGATGAAGTGTCCAGTTTTCTTGCACTTGTGACATGTTTTCTTCTTGTAGTCATGAGCAGAAGCTTCATCATTCCTTGAGCTTGATCGTGAAGACTTTCTGAAGTCTTTCTTCTTGGTGAATTTTTGGAACTTCTTCACCAGCATTGCAAGTTCCCTTCCAATGTCTTCAGGATCATCAGAACTTCTGTCAGATTCTTCTTCAGATGAGCAAACAGCTTTTGCCTTCAGGGCACGAGTTCGCCCGTAGTTTGGACCGTAGATATCTCTTTTCTCAGAAAGCTGAAACTCATGTGGGTTGAGCCTCTCAAGTATGTCGGATGGATCGAGTGTCTTGAAATCAGGACGTTCTTGAATCATCAGGGCTAGGATGTCAAATAAACTATCAAGTGATCTCAGCAGTGTCTTGACGATTTCATGTTTGGTGATCTCAGTGGCGCCGAGGGCTTGAAGCTCATTTGTGATGTCAGTAAGTCGGTCAAATGTGTGCTAGACATTCTCATTGTCATTTCGCTTGAAGCGGTTGAAGAGGTTGCGAAGAACACTGATTCTCTGATCTCTCTGGGTTGAGATGCCTTCATTGACCTTGGAGAGCCAGTCCCAGACCAGCTTGGATGTCTTCAAAGCACTCACGCGGCCATATTGTCCTTTGGTCAGATGACCACAGATGATATTCTTGGCAGTAGAGTCCAGTTGAGTGAACTTCTTGACATCAGCAGCAGTGACACCTTCTCCAGCCTTGGGAACACCGTTCTCGACGACATACCATAGGTCGACGTCAATGGCTTCAAGATGCATGCGCATCTTATTCTTCCAGTAGGGATATTCAGTTCCATCGAAGACAGGGCACGTAGCGGAGACTTTGATTATCCCTGCAGTCGACATAGCTAAAACTCCAGGTGGTTAAACCGAATCACACAGAACAAGGGAGCACCTTGCTCTGATACCGATTGAAAGTGCGTTATATCGACTAGAGGGGGGGTGAATAGGCGATTATGAAAGTCTTCAAAACGTGAAGGTTATGAAGACAAACCGTAGAGATATGCCTATCACTATGCAGCGGAAGTTAGATTACACTAGGCAAGCCATGGTCAAATATTCAATAGAGTGAAAGCACAATGACAAGTAGCTGCAGTGTAATAAGGATCAGGTAGGAAGAAGTTATGAAGCCAATCAAATCATACAGTTACGTTGTGAAGACAAAAGATAGAGCAAGCATGCAATGGCTACACAAGGAGTAACAGTAAGTAAAGGGAAGTGAAGATGAAACCAGTGACTCGTTGAAGACAATGATTTGTTGGACCAGTTCCAGTTGCTGTGACAACTGTACGTCTGGTTAGGGCGGCTAGGTATTTAAACCAAAGGACACACAGTCCCGGGCACCCAGTCCTGAACACGCAGCTCAGGACACCCAGTCCTCACCGTATTCCCCTTGAGCTAAGGTCACACAGACCTCGCCCAATCACTCTGGTAAGTCTTCAAGGTAGACTCCCAAACCTTCACAGACTTCGTTCACCGGCAATCCACAATGTCTCTTGGATGCTCAGAACGCGACGCCTAACCGTCTGGAGGATGCACAGTCCTCAAGTGTAATAAGTCTTCAGATCACTCAGACAAGAAGACTTAAGTGATGCCCAATTCTCTCTGGCTCTGGGTGGTTAGGGCATTTCTCCTCGCTAGGAAATTTTCTCTCAAAGGCTTCGAGGTGGGTTGCTCTCAAACGACAAAAGCCGTGCACTGAAATCTGAGCAGCCAACCGTTTATGGTTGTAGGGGGTGGACTATTTATAGCCACTGGGCAACCCAACCTGATTTGTCCAAAATGACCCTGGGTCACTAAGGAACTGACACGTGTACCAACGGTCAGATTTCAAACTCACACGGCAACTTTACTTGGGCTACAAGTAAAGCTGACTTGTCCGACTCTGGACAAGATTTGCTCTCATAGTCTTCACTCGAAGATATAGGTTTTGAATTAGGCATCACTTCAGTCGTTCTGACTGGTTCTCTTGGACCCCACTTAACAGTACGGTGGTTCCTATGACTCAACACAAATGAAAGAGAACTACGAAAGATCTAAGTCTTCGAGTTCCATAAGCTTCACGTGGTGTCTTCTCCTGTCATAGTCTTCAATGTGAATATCTTACTATACCACCATTGACTTCAATGTCTTCGTACATTTTTAGGGGTCATCTCTGGTAGTAAAACCGAATCAATGAGGGACTTCTACCTGTGTTATCCTGCAATTCTCACAAACACATTAGTCCCTCAACTAGGTTTGTCATCAATACTCCAAAACCAACTAGGGGTGGCACTAGATGCACTTACAGCTTTCATAACCCACTGGTTCGTCAAATATTTTTGCTTCACAATTCTCTTCGTGAAGCCTATCCCCCTAACTGCACTATAGGGTACGACACCAGCAGCTTCAGAATGGATTATTGATAGTGGGTGTACCAATCACATGACTGGCAAGAGAAGCCTTCTTATGGACTCAACCTTACGTCCATCCGACAAAAGTCACATCACATTTGCTGACACTGGTAAAAGTAAGGTATTGGGTCTAGGTAGAGTTGCAATCTCAAAGGATCAACACATGGATAAAGTCATGCTTGTTGAATCCCTTGGCTTCAACTTAATGTCTGTCTCAATGCTTTGCGATTTAAACATGATTGTGATGTTTGGAAAATATCGTTGCCTTGTTCTAATGGAATCTGACAAGTCTCTAGTGTTTGAAGGGTATCGGAAAGATGATTTGTACGTGGTGGATTTCTCAGTAGGACCACAGCTTGCCGTATGTCTTCTAGCAAAAGCTTCAGAATGCTGGCTCTGGCATCGGAGGCTAGGGCATGCTGGCATGAGGAACCTGCACACCCTTGCAAAGAAGAAGCATGTCATAGGCACCGAGGGCGTCAAGTTCAAGAAATATCACTTATGCGGTGCCTGTGAAGCAGGAAAGATGACGAGGGCCAAGCATCCCTCGAAGACAATCATGACAATGACTCGACCCTTCGAACTGCTCCACATGGATCTTTTCAGTCCCACTCATTACTCAACTCTTACTACTACTACTTATCTCTATGGCTTTGTCATTGTTGATGATTATTCTAGATATACTTGGGTGCATATAATCCTCTATAAGACTGAAGTGCAGGATATCTTCAGACGCTTCGCCAATCGAGCAACGAACAACGATGGCGCCAAGATAAAGCACATCAGAAGTGACAATGGCACTTAATTCAAGAACACTGGCCTTGATACATATCTTGATACTTTGGGCATCGCACATGAATTCTCAGCTCCGTACACGCCACAGCAGAATGGCGTCGTCGAACGCAAGAACAGAACACTTATTGAGATGGCCCAAACGATGCTTGATGAATACAAGACTCCAAGAAAATTCTGGCCTGAAGCCATTGATACTGCCTACCATACAATCAACCGTATTTATCTTCACAAGCTTCTGAACAAGACATCTTATGAGCTCCTTAATGGCAAGAAGCCAAATGTCAGTTAGTTCAGAGTATTTGGCGCCAGGTGCTGGATCAACGATCCACATCACACTTCAAAATTTACACCAAAAGCACATGAGGGTTTTATGCTTGGATATGGAAAGGATTCGCACTCCTACAGAGTCTTCAATCTCTTTCATTATAAAGTGGTTGAAACAGTGGATGTGCGGTTCGATGAGACTAGCGGCTCACAAAGAGAGCACCTGCCAAATGTGCTAGATGAAGTTCCATCCAGTGAATCAATCAAACTTATGGGAACTGGAGAAATCATACCTTCTGAAGCTCAACGTGAAGAGGAACTTATCATCTCCGCACCTGATCAACCTGAAGACAATGCTCAGCCTGAAGACAATCCGTCTAACAATGACAATGATCAGCAAGAGCAAAATCTTCGCCCTATACATCCTCGTGTTGCCAATGAAGTGCAGATTGAGAGAATAATTGATAGCATCAATGCACCCGGTCCACTCACTCGTTCAAGGGCAACACAACTAGCAAATTTCTGTGGGCACTTCGCATTCGTCTCAATAACAGAACCCAAGAAAGTTGAAGAAGCCTTCATGGAACCTGAATGGATTCAAGCTATGCAAGAAGAGCTTCAACAGTTTGAGCTGAATAATGTATGGGAACTGGTTAAGCGTCCTGATCCTCGGAAGCGCAATATAATAGGCACCAAATGGATATATCGCAACAAGAAAGATGAGCATGGTCAAGTTGTCAGAAACAAAGCTCGTCTCGTTGCTCAATGATATACTCAAGTTGAAGGGATTGACTTCGATGAAACATTTGCTCTTGTGGCTCGACTTGAAGCCATACGCATACTGCTGGCCTATGCAAATCATCATAACATACTTCTATATCAAATGGATGTGAAGAGCGCTTTTCTCAATGGCAAGATTGAAGAAGAAGTGTATGTTGCACAACCGCCTGGCTTTGAAGATCCAAAGCATCCTGACATGGTATACAAGCTCAACAAGGCACTGTATGGCCTCAAACAAGCCCCTCGGGCTTGGTATGACACACTCAAATACTTCCTGAAGAGCAAAGGCTTCACACCTGGTTCCCTCGACCCCACTCTCTTCATGAAGACATATGATGGTGAACTGTTTGTGTGCCAAATATATGTGGATGACATTATTTTCGGCTGCACCAATCAGAAATACAGTGAACAGTTTGGATATATGATGCAAGAGCAATATCAGATGTCCATGATGCGAGAGCTGAAGTTCTTCCTTGGTCTTCAAATATGACAGCGACGCAATGGCATCTTTATATCTCAAGAGAAGTATCTCAAAGATTGCCTGAAGAAGTTCGGTATGCAAGACTGCAAAGGCTTCACGACGCCAATGCCAGCCAAACATCATCTAGGTCCCAACGACAATGGTAAAGAGTTCGATCAAAAGGTATACCGCTCCATGATTGGTTCTTTACTTTATCTATGTGCATCTAGGCCAGATATTATGCTTAGTGTTTGCATGTGTGCTCGATTCCAAGCGGCACCAAAGGAATCGCATCACTTAGCTGTGAAGCGAATTCTTCAATATTTGGCTTACACCCCAACTCTAGGATTATGGTATCCAAAGGGCTCAGAGTTTGATCTGGTTGGATTCTCGGATGCTGATTATGCTGGTGACAAGGTGGATCGCAAGTCTACCTCAGGCACATGTCATTTTCTGGGACGATCACTTGTATGTTGGTCTTCAAAGAAGCAGAACTGTGTATCTCTCTCCACTGCTGAATATGAATACATTGCTGCTGGATCTTGCTGCGCTCAGCTTCTGTGGATGAAGCAAACACTCAAAGACTATGGCATTCATCTGAAGCAAGTACCACTCTACTGCGACAACGAAAGCGCCATCAAGATTGCCAACAACCCAGTTCAGCACTTGAAGACAAAGCACATTGAGATCCGTCATGACTTTCTCAGAGATCATGTTGTGAAGGAAGATATTGATATCATACACGTAACACTGAAGAGCAATTGGCAGATATCTTCACCAAGCCCTTGGATGAGAAGAGATTTTGCAAGTTACGGTGTGAGCTAAATATCTTGGAATCCTCAAATGTCCTGTGATTAGGCACCCATCCTAACACTTATGCGTATTGATGACTTAGATGTGCAACACACGAAGTAAAGTATATCTTCAATCAATGAAGACATACATTCTAAGTGTGAATACATTAATGAGGAATTTGACTTCGGAGCGCCACGATAATTGTGCATCGTGTCCGGGTCTAATACTTCCTATACGGTGGGTAACGCCACCACCAAATGTTCTGTTTGAAGTGTTTCACTCATGGCGTTACATTTGCTATATCCTCACATTTGGTTTGGCTTCAATCTCAACATGTCTTCATGATTATCTTCACTATGTTGATTATATATATACATATACTAGTGTTCTATCCTCTACAGCATTCACTTATAGCTATGTCTTCTTGTTGAATCTTTAGAACTAAGTGAATGTGATCGGACCCTAACCTCTCTATGCTTTCTATCTCAAACTATATCTCTCCATATCATATGCATCCTATTGAAACTGTCGAATGTCTTCTCTGTGTCCTTGTCCGCGGAAGATACAAAGACAAACATTAAGTCCGTTTTCAATGAACTGTCGAATGTCTTCTCTGCGTCCTTGTCCGCGGAAGATACAAAGACAAACATTAAGTCCGTTTTCAATGCTAATTCCTTCACCTAAAACCCGGAGAAGTGGGAATGACCACCCGACAATCCAGGCATGCGTGGGAACATGGAACAACCTCTGATATGCTGCATGATGGCCACGTGTTCCTCAGATGTGAATCGCCAGGGGCACCTATGTAATAACACTGAGCCATCCCTGTCCCTATAAATACACGCCTCACCTCAGTCATTATCCTTTCTTACACTCTCGCACAAACCCTAGCGCCACCGCTAGCCCTCGACGACGCCGGCGAAGAAGTGCTTAGCTGCCGCAACCTCTCCGACGCTGTCTTCACACTGACCGCGGACATCGTCTTCTCCGCTGTCGCCGTAGGTGTCCTTCGTCGCCAAGTTAGGGCACAGACGATCGAACTGCTCGGCCTCCTCTTCCACTCCGTCTAGCAGTTTCTTGTGTGGTAAATAAAACTCCCTTTTACGGCCTCTTTGATCCTATAGATTCGTCACTTTCTACCACAAGCAGTTTCTGTTCACACAAGTTGGATCCACTTCATACTGCATCTCATATTATGCCTAGTATGTTCACTTATGCTTCACGAAGTAGTTAGATTCCTCACTTGTACTGATCTGTGGATTCGTACAAATCTGGAACCAACTCCTTATCTATGAGTGAATGTCTTCGCACGATGAGGTCAATGTCTTCTAAACTAATTTATCTTCAAAATCTTCTGAGAATGCATATGACCTCTTCCCCTTCCCTCGCACCTTAATGCTGTCACAGGTACATGTCCGTGGGAGAATCCCTTGGTTCTCATCGTCTGCATTCATTTGCAGAATTCTTACAGCATCACATAAATTCTCTCGAAGCCAGTTCCTGTTTATCTAGCAAGCGAAAGCCCTTGAAGCCTTTGAACATATTGAAGCCATTCCGTTTAAAGTTCATGGCTGTAGAGAAATCAGCAAGGAAGGGTGGCAGAAAGCGTCGAGGTGAGACATCAAGAGATCTGCCCGATGACCTCTCAGAACTGTACAAGACAGATCTAGAAGAGGATTACAATCAGCGCAAGACACAAATCCAATGGATTTGACGATATTGGGCAGAATAGTGGTTCAAGTGCAGATTTGTGACAAAGGAATATGCTAAAAAGAATGCCATCAAGCGACCATGGGGAGACATCCTATACAAAAATCTTCAACCCAGGTCCAGAGATGAAGCCATTGAACAAGGCTTCTATCCCTGCATGGTCCGTGGACCACAGCCTGCGGATGCTAACCCAATCTTGTTGGGCCCTTCTACAACCTGGAAGGTCTCATCACTCATATCATGGTTCAAGGGATAGCCGTGGATGAGCCTGCAGATGACGCTGAATCAGATGAAGCGCCTGCAGCGCCGAAGCCAAAGAAACTGAAGCAGCCTAAAGCTTCAAAGCCTGCCTTAGCACCAAAAAATCTCATGGGCGAAGCCACTAGCTACTGCACCTCCTGAAGATAGTGTGCAGTCTGAAGATCTGTCACGCATCTCCAAGTCCTAGAAAGTCAAGATGCCTCTGCCACACACCAGCCAAGAACTGACTGCTGTTGCTATTCTGCGCAACGATGCCATTAATCTATCCAGTGATGAAGATCTTGCAGATGACGCTCTTGAGCAACTGATCAAGAGCAAAGAAGAAGCAGAAATCTTCAACAATTTGCCTCTCTTTGACATGGCAATCATCCACGACTTCATCGATGAGTGGTTTGACACGCCCAACCTCAGCTTTGAAGATCTGCAACTTCCCATTGGCCTTAGTGTTGCCTTCCATGGCGCCATTGCTTCAGAGTTAGCTATAGCCCAACGCATCGTTGAACTGAAGCAGAAGATTGACTTTGACAAAGCTCAGTTCAAGAAGCATATGGCCAAGCTCAGCGTGCAAGAGGTCAAGAACTTCAAGATCATGCTGCATGAGCTCAAAGAAGCCATTCTCAAGAAGCGTGAAGAAGCTCAAGGTTCTCGTGAGCGCATGAAGAGCTTGGCTGACAAGTGTGTGCAAGCCTACAATGAGGCTAAGAAGCGCAAGGCCCTTGGGCGTCCTGGCATCGACCCCAGGATGGCTGCAAAGCAGCAGAAGAAGAAGCCCACTATGGCCGAACCCGACGCACCAAGGTAGGAAGCACATCCCATTGTCTTCCCAACCAGCATGACTGGCTCGAAGCCAAAAGCCAGGTCTACCGCTTCAGAACTGAAGAATATGAGGACTGCTGAGGCTGAAGCCAGAAAGAGGAAACATCCTGAAGCCTCTACAGCTGCTCCCTCCAAGAAGAAGCGGAAGACCAAGAAGGAACGGGCTGCTCCCACAGAGCCCTTAATTATTGAACCTATCTCCATGGTTCGCCCTGCCGCTGAACATCAAGAGCGCCAACTGACTGTCCATGAGCCTGCTTTCACAGAGGCTCATGAAGTTGAAGACATTCCAGCATTGATCCCACCGCTGTTGAAGACATTGGTCACCATGACCATGTTGAAGATGATGCAGTTCTTCCTCAGATCGAGCACCAACAGGTATCATCGCCTGTGCTTACGCACAACGAACTCATCAGCATTGGTCGTCCTCTGACGCCAATTGCTCAGGATGCATCATGGGCTGATCACCCACAACAACAAGTCACACCACCCCGGCAAGAAGAAGAAGATGACTTTGAGGCTCAGCCAACTCCATCTCCAAAGGCGTCGCCAGCGTTACGCAGGCTTCGCAAAGGACCAAGGCCTCCAGTCTCCGAATCTGAAGCTAAAGCTGCTGAAGACATTCCGGCTGCATCAGCCGATGACACCCAAGAAGAAGAACGTGTCCCCACTCCCCCAACTACTGACAAAGCTATTCTCGAGGAGAACGTGTCTGTGCCCGACCCTCCAGCTCATCAAGTGGAGGTAGAAAATCTTGAGGCTTCCACCACCAACACCAATGAAGCCACTGACGCTGTCATGGCTGAAGCAAATGTGGAGCCTACACCAACCCAAGAACCAGAAGTCAGCGAAGCTAATGATGCCACTGCTTCTGTTCCCGCGCCTGCTGCTGGTCCTCAGTTTGACTATCATATTGAGCATAGGCCTCAGGTACAGAAGCCAATGCCAAGGTTGCCCAGGTTTCCAGGTCCTACATCAGCACCTGGATCCTTCAATGTCAACAGCTTCAAAGCAGACAACACCTTCTTCAATAGCTCCAAGAACCCCTACTCAAGGGAACGGATATCTTCTGATCGGTTTTGGAGCTATCCGTAGCGAAGCTATTACTCCTACATTCTGTACAATCAAGGTCGCATCTTCCCACATATGCGTCTTGACATCGAAGCAATAGCTGGTCTCCCCTGCTTGGAAGAAGCTCTGGACTGCTTCAAAGAGGTTGGATTGTTGCCTTTCGTCACCGACCAAGAGCACTGGAACGGAGAGTTGCTGCTCCAATTTTATGCCACACTTCACATACGTGGTTACAACAGAGATCCGAAGACTTGGGTCCTTGAGTGGATGACAGGTAATGTTCATCACGAAGCCAAAGCCTTTGATATCATTGAGCTCACTGGTCTGCCCACTCCTGGAGATCTCTATGAACCTAGATGTCAACTTCATAGTGAAGCTATGGAGAGCATCTTTCAGAAGCCTGAACTGAACATGAGTCAGATGCTCAGTATGATGAAGCCTTTGCCACAAGACGCTGCATATCCTAAGGAGTTCCTGGTTGAAGACCTGGAGTATCTGCCAAGGACCATCTATCACATTTTAAGGCGAACTCTCTGGCCCATCAAAGGACATTCCCCATATGCAAAACTGGAAGGTGCAATGAAGACTTTGGTCTTCTATATTCTTCACGGCAAATGCTTCAATGCACAAGACTTCTTCATCCGCCAACTTGCTGCTTCAGGATCTGATCTTTTTGGCTTGAAGTTCTACGCTCCATGGATAATGCGGCTGATCAAACTCCACTCAGCTATCTCATATCAGCCCTCTGCTCGCAATCATCGGATCTTTATGCCTGACGTGGATATGTCAGTTGAAGCCCTCTATCCAGAGCCTGCCAAGGAGCCTCTTAATCTTCAGAATGCGGAGCATCAAAGTTTCTCTCAGAACATTGAAGGAGTTGAAGCAGTCACTCGTGTTTATCCTCTGGCTGGCACTACACGCGCACCTCATCGTGCCCTCACCGAAGCCACTAAAAGCACTATTGCCCAATGGCCCAAGAAGCGATCTCGTGTTCTCAATGACCGAGAGCTTCTGGTTGCTCTTCATCAGAAACAGGATAGGCATCATGACTGGCTGAAGCGCCAAATGCACAGCCTCTTGGTGGATGTCAACCGCATTCGCAACCTTGCCACCAAGGATGCCTTTGTTGCCCATGAAACTTGTCGGCGTACATGGAAAGGGCTGATGCTTATGTGTTCTGAGGATGATCTTCAAGAGGATGGCTTCTCTGAACGTTTCAAGTTTGACTCCAGACCTCCCCGAAGGGCTGTGCTGCGACGAACTCCCTCACTTGAAGACTCTGAGTTCTCTTCCTCTATGGCAACTGTGAATGCCAGAGTGATCGAGGACGAAGACGATGCTACTTCACCGCCCCCTCCTTCAGCATGCGTCGACACTGCCCCGAGCTCGTCTGCACCGCCTAACAACACCGACGACTTTGCTACTTCACCTACTGCTCATGGGAACGAGTAGATGCTCTATGTCTTCAAACCTTGTTGGTCCTTGCTGACAAAAGGGGGAGAAGCATATGAGTTTGATAGTCTTCAAGCGGGTTCATATGGGCGGTTACTTTATGTTTTGCCTAGTGTTTACAACTCTTGTTTTGATACATTTGGTTCTTTGAGTTGTAACACTTAAACTCGATGGTCGTCTTCTACTCATTTGCTACTTTGTGATGCGATGATAAATTCCGCATGTGCGGTGATAAATTCCGCACTTAGATCATTTTGCAGACGTCCATTTTCCAGTATGCATGTCATTATCTTCACATACTTTTCATGCATGATGAATTGTCATCATAAGTTGAAGAGGATCTCCACAAGTACAACCTGCCATGTGGATTTGCATTCCAAAAGCAAATTACTTATATGCACATCTTCAGGGGGAGCCCTTACAACTTCTGAAGACAATTCCTTATCCTTTACAATTTCACATATTATATTCCCCGTTGAAAACTTCAACTAGTTTGTCATCAATCACCAAAAAGGGGGAGATTGTAAGTGCATCTAGTGCCACCCCTAGTTGGTTTTGGAGTATTGACGACAAACCTAGTTGAGAGACTAATGTGTTTGTGAGAATTGCAGGATAACACAGGTAGAAGTCCCTCATTGATTCAGTTTTCCTACCAGAGATGACCCCTAAAAATGTATGAAGACATTGAAGTCAAAGGTGGTATGTGATGATATTCACATTGAAGACTATGACAAGAGAAGACATCGCATGAAGACTATGGAGCTCGAAGACTTAGATCTTTCGTAGTTCTTTTTGTTCTTTGTTGAGTCATAGGAACCACCGTACTGTTAAGTGGGGTCCAAGAGAACCAGTCAGAATGACTGAAGTGATGCTTAACCAAAATCCTAAGTCTTCGAGTGAAGACTATGAGAGCGAATCTTGTCTAGAGTTGGACAAGTCAGCTTTGCTTGTAGCCCAAGTAAAGTTTCCGTGTGTGTTTGAAATCTGACCGTTGGAACACGTGTCAGTTCCTTAGTGACCCAGGGTCATTTCGGACAAATCAGGTCGGGTTGCCTAGTGGCTATAAATAGCCCACCCCCTACAACCATAAACGGTTGGCTGCTCAGAGTTAAAGTACGGTTGTTGTCGTTTGAGAGCAACCCACCTCGAAGCCTTTGAAGAGAGAATTCCTTGCGAGGATAAAGTCCTAACCACCCAGAGCCAAAGAGTGTTAGGCATCACTTAAGTCGTCCTGTCTGTGTGATCTGAAGACTTATTACACTTGAGGACTGTGAATCCTCCAGTCGGTTAGGCGTCGCGTTCTGAGCATCCAAGAGTCATTGTGGATCGCCGGTGAATGAAGTCTGTGAAGGTTTGGGAGTCTACCTTGAAGACTTACAAGAGTGATTGGCCGAGGTCTGCGTGACCTTAGTTCAAGGGGAATACGGTGAGGACTAAGGGTTCTGAGCTGCGTGTTCAGGACTGTGTGTCCTCAGGTTTAAATACCTAGCCGCCCTAACCAGACGTACAGTTGTCACAGCAACTGGAACTGGTCCAACAAATCATTGTCTTCAACGAGTCACTGGTTCCATCCTTCCCTTCCCTTTACTTACTGTTGGTCCTTGTGAAGTCATTGCATGATTGCATTATCTTTTGTCTTCACTGAGTGACTGCTTGTTCTGATTGGCTTCACAATATCTTCCTACCTGATCCTTACTGCCTAGCTGCTATAAGTCATTGTGCTTTCACTTTGTTGATTACCTGACTAAGGTTTGCCTAGTGTAGTCTACCTTCCGCTGCGTGGTAATAGGTTTACTTCTATCATTTGTCTTCAAAACTTCCCTATTTAGAAGACTTTCATAAAAATTGCCTATTCACCCCCCCCTCTAGTCGATCACTAGCACTTTCAACCCTCCAGCGGTGGCGGCTCGGTCTCGTTCCCCGGGAGCCATGCCGATTCGTGGGGGATCAATCCCCCCTCAACCAGGTCATCAAGGTCGTCCTGGTTGATCGTCGAGCGGATACAATCGCCCTGGATCTAGCCCGGCAGCAGGCCAGACCTTGACGAGGACCCGCCCCGGCTGGTCCTCCTTCCTTTTGCCTTCGCGGTCGCCTTCTTCGCGCGCTCCAACGCCACCATCTTCTCCTTTCCCATGGCGGCGGATCAAGTCCAAGCGAGGCTACGACACCGAGAGCGGAAACGAGCACAGCGGAGAAATCTGAGGAAGAAGAAAGAGAATGAGGGTGCACTGTTCAAAAGCCCGGTCCGGTGCCTTTTATAAGGTCACTTCCGAGTGATTGACTTGTAGGCCCGGACGATCTAAACAAATCCTGCAACAGTCGTGTGCACAATACGTGGCGAAAAGGTGGCACGGGAATCGAGGTGACCTACCTAATCCGTCCCGATTACCACGGCTTCGCCCGTCCGGCGCGCTTCTCGAAATCCGAATCCCGCGAAATCCACGAACAGCAGAACAACTTGTCAGACGGAAGACATCCTCCGCATCATCATTCAGAACTCTACCATAAAAGTTCACTCGACAAAAACTAAGAATGGACCAAGGCGACTGAAAAAGAAGTTGGTGTCATCCCCTCAGTTCATTGATCCAGAGCAAGATATACTCATAGCATGAAAAATGAGTCGGAAGTGTTTTCAACTCCTTCCTCACTCAAACCCTAATCCATTCGGGGGCTAATGATGAAGCTATGTACCTAGGGTAGGGTCATGGATCTGTTCAAGATACCCTCCCCAAGGACATCCCTAAAGGTACCAGGAGCATTCGAAGAAAAATCATCATCCACTCGACCATGAAGTTATGTTCCACTCGACAATCCTGAAGACACTCGACTACCAGATAATCACTCGACTACCAGAAGATCTAGAGCCACTCCACTCTGCAATGGTCGAGAATTAAGTCATAGCTTTAATGGTCATCATGTATCTTTATTGCAGGCGTTACCAGTAACGCCCCCATCTTTACGTACCTTAAATCCTCTGTGACGTGGGCTGGTTGGGGTCCTGGCGCACTCTATATAAGCCACCCCCCTCCACAGGCACAAGGGTTCACACTTTCTGTAACACACACGCATATAATCTAGTCGTTCGCCTCCGGGCTCCGAGACGTAGGGCTGTTACTTCCTCCGAGAAGGGCCTGAACTCGTAAAACTCCCGAGTAGAACTCCTCCATAGCTAAGATCTTGCCTCTATATTCTTACCCCCCATTCTACTGTCAGACTTAGAACCACGACAGTCACCACATACATAGCATAGTTGGGATTCAAGATGGCACGTTTCTCTCATAAGTTGGTGCACATGTGTATCTTGCCCATTGGAGCAATCGAGCTAGTGTCTCTCTAGTATTCGCACAACAAGAGCATTTTTTGTGGTTGCACATTTGAGCTCACCCCTTGGTTGTGCAGATACTATCTAACTTCCGTGTGTGTGTTCCTAGTGATATCCTTGGGTTTGATCTATTTGCTTTACTTGCATCTTTGTAAATCGTCTCAACCTTATTGATATCTTGTCTAACATTTGCTTGAAATTTTTACCACCCTCCTAACCGAGCTACTCCATAAGCCTTCTACTTGTAGGTGTGAGAAACAAACCCGGTTCCAATTCTACTATTGTGGCATTACATTGAGTGACACTTGTTACATCCTCAATCCTCGGAAAAGGTAACTTCAGTATTGTTCTCTCATTTTCCTACTCACCCCACTTGGTTACGATGGATAGGCCAACTTCGTCAGCGAACGCGCTTTTCGAGGAGCAAGATGGTGATCACGACTACGTAACAAGGAACCACTTCTTCATCAGGCAACGAGCTCTACATCAAGAGAGCGAAGCATTGGGTGAACGCTTGGAGCAACTCGCCTCCGACCTTCGTCAATCGGAAACATGGAACCGTGACTACATCGATGAAAAGTTCAATACAGAAATGGAGGAACTCCGCAACCTGATCGTGCGATGCTCGTCTTCCTCATCCTCGTCATCAAGACGGCTTCACTCAAGCCGCCGATCAAGTCAGCAATCTTCGGACTACTCCTCCTATGAATCAAGTTCTCCCTGAGCTCGAGTCCCTCGTCGTGAAGATCCTCAAGATCGCCAACCTCCAGAAAATCCATTCCATGGCAATGGCTTACAAGACCGAATCTGAACTCGTGAAGGGTCACGACAACAAGCGCAAGAACCAAAGGACAAAGAGAAAGTACCTCCACAAGTACCTCGTCAAGAGACTCAAGACGATCATGCCATCCATCAAGCACAAGCACTCAAGGCAAAACACGCACTCCGTGAGTCCACTCGAGCCGTTGCGGAGCGCAACCGCCAAGTGCGAGAACAAGAGGAAGCTCTTCGTTGAGAGTTCCAAAAAGAAGCCGCGCATCGCGAAGAACAACAAGAAAGGCGCAACCAAGCGCATATTCCTCGTCCTCCTCCATGACAAGAGCGACACCAAGTGGAACAAGTGCTTCACGACCATCCTCCGTGCCAAGAGCGACAACTACGACGAGCAAAAGAAGATCACCATGGCCTCACTCGATTTCCAAGACTACGTCCTCATTTGGTAGGAACAAGTGATCGACTGATGACAAGCACGTGGAGAACCACCAATAACAACTTGGACAGAAATGAAGGATGTCATGAGAGCTTGCTTCGTGCCTACACACTACACCCATGATCTCTTCAAGAAGTTACAACTCCTCAAGCAAGGAACGAAGATGGTGGAAGAATACTACCAAGAGATGGAGATTGCCATGATACGAGCCAATGTCAAGGAAGACGACGAGCAAACAATGGCCCGCTTCTTGAACGGCCTCAACCACCCCATCAAGCGGATTGCCGACTTCCAACCATACTCAAACCTTCTTGAGCTTGTTCACCAAGCGACCAAGGCCGAGCGAAAAGTGCAAGATGACTTCAAATACACCAAGTACTCATCCAAGACTTTTGGCTCCTACTCTCAAGCTCTCACGACTTCGGCAACTCCTACCTCAACTAGAACATCACCAAGTGCCGGCGACAAGTCAAGTTCCAAGCAAGCTACGCCTTCCTTGACTCGGTCTCCAGCAAGCAACTACAATTCCAAGAATCCATCATCTTCGGCACCACCAAACGACCCCGTCAAGACAAGTTCTTTCAAGTGTTTCACATGTGGAGGCCGAGGACACAAGTCCTTCGAATGCACCAACAAGCGAACAATGATTTTCAACAATGATGGCACATATGACTCGATGAGTGAAGAAGAAATGGAATCCCTTGAGCACGTCGCAATGCACCGCCGCGTGAACAAAGATGAAGATGATCAAGTGTTTTGTGACAACGATTCAAGTCCCTCTCTCATGGTATCCAAGGTCTTGACGCTCCAACACCATCAAGATGAAGACCAGCGATGCCACATCTTCCACACCAAGGCCAGCATCAATGGGCATTCCGTGAAGGTCATCATCGACGAAGGAAGTTGTCACAACTTGGCTAGCGACGAGCTATGTTCCAAGCTGCAATTAGTCAAGAAGAAGCACCCTCATCCCTACAAGGTGCAATGGCTAAGCGACTCCGGTGCTATTCAAGTGGAGCATACCATACAAGTTTCATTCAAGATCGGCACCTACGAGGACACCTTGGAGTGTGACGCCGTACCTATGTCCGTGTGCCATCTTCTCTTGGGTCGACCTTGGCAATTTGACCGCGGAGTCACCCACAATGGAGGAACAAACCACTATAGCTTCAAGATGAAAGGCAAGGAATATGTGCTTCAACCTATGTCACCAAGCCAAGTAATCGCCGACAAGCAAGCTTCCAACCAACGTACAGAGCCTAGCGAGAGAGTGAACCACCAAAAACAAAGTGAGAACCACAAGCCAAAATTGAGCTCCTCTTCGCCAAGAGAGAAAAACTTAGTCCTCCTAGCCACAAAAAGAGAGATGAGAGACATATGTGAGAACCCATCGAGTGTCATTCACTTTGTCCTCCTATGCAAAGATGACGTGGCAGAAACTAACAATCCTAATCCTCTACCTCCAGTGTTTTCTAACTTGTTGCAGGAATTCAAAGATGTCTTCCCCGATGAGCTACCTCCCAGTCTCCCTCCTCTACGTGGCATTGAACATAGGATCGACCTCATCCCCGGCGCACCTCTTCCGAACAAGGCTCCCTACCGCGTCAATCACGAAGAAACTAAGGAGAACCAACAGCAAGTACAACAACTCATCGACGACGGTCATGTATGTGAAAGCTTGAGCCCTTGTGCCGTTTTGGTTATACTTGTGCCCAAGCAAGAAGGTAGTTTTCGCATGTGCTCTGATTATAGACCCATCAATGTTATCACTGTTCATCATAGGCATCCCATACCTCGCCTAGATGATATGTTAGATGAGCTTAGCGGCGTGACCATTTTCTCCAAAATTGATCTCAAAAGTGGCTATTATCAAATACGCATACAAGAAGGTGACGAATGGAAAACTGCTTTCAAAACTAAATTTGGCTTGTACGAGTGGTTACTTATGCCTATGGGTTCGTCGGAAGCTCCCGATACTTTCATGCGACTTATGAATTTTGTGCTTCGTCCTTACATTGGAGTGTTTGTTGTGGTCTACTTCGATGGCATTCTTGTTTTTAGCAAATCCATCAAAGATCATGTGACGCATATTAGGACCGTGTTGCAAACTCTTCGCAAGGAACGTCTTTTTGCAAACATGAAAAAGTGCACGTTTGGAGTTGACAAGCTTGTCTTCTTGGGTTTCGTTGTTTCTTCCAAGGGTGTCCATGTTGATGAGTCTAAAATTGAAGCAATTAAAACTTAGCCACAACCTACTAATTTGCAACAAGTGCGTAGTTTTCTTGGTCTTGCAGGTTTCTATCGTCGCTTTGTGAAGGATTTTAGCTCTATCGCTGCACCGTTGCATGCTTTGAGTAAGAAGAATGCACCCTTTGTTTGGGGACCTTTGCAATCAACCGCTTTTGATGAGCTCAAATCCTTGCTTACTCATGCTCCGAGTCTTGCTTTGCCTAACTTTAACAAAACTTTTGAGGTCCATTGTGATGCTAGTGGTAATGGAATTGGAGGAGTTTTAATGCAAGAAAAGCGCGCTATTGCATATTTTAGTGAAAAACTCTCCGGTGCTCAACTTAACTATCCCATCTATGACAAATAATTGTATGCTTTAGTGCGTGTGTTACATGTTTGGGAGCATTACCTTAGACCGCATGAGTTTGTCATACATACCGATCATGAGACTCTAAAGTACCTTAAAGGCCAAACCAAGTTGAATAAACGGCATGCTAAATGGAGTGAATTTGTTGAATATTTCCCCTATGTGATCAAGTACATTAAGGGCAAAGAGAATATTGTGGCGGATGCCCTTTCCCGCAAATGCATGTTACATACTCAACTTGAATTGAATGTTGTTGGATTTGATCATATCAAACATTTTTATGAGCATGATGTGACTTGTGCTATTCTTTATGCTAAGTGTGTGACGCATACTTCTTGGGAACGATACTATATCAAAGATGGTTACCTTATGAAAGCTAACAAACTATGCATTCCCGAGTCTTCTTTTCGTTTGTTACTTTTGCAAGAAACACATGGAGGTGGACTCATGGGACATCTTGGATGCGACAAGACTTTTGCCTCGCTCTCCAAGCACTATTTTTAGCCTCGCATGTATCGCGATGTTGCACGTTTCACCACATGGTGCTCTACATGTTGCAAAGTTGAGTCACAGTCTCAATCCCATGGTTTACATATGCCTCTATCTATTCCACATCAACCTTGGGAAGATATTAGCCTGGATTTTATACTTAGCTTACCTAGAACTCAAAATGGCAAGGATTCCATATTTGTTGTCGTAGATCGCTTTTCTAAAATGGCTCATTTTATCCCATGCAATAAGATAGACGATGCTTCACATGTTGCCAATATCTTTTGTAGGGAAATCTTGATGTTGCACGGCGTGCCGAAGACAATTGTGTCGGACCAGGACGTCAAGTTCCTAAGCTACTTTTGGAAGACGCTTTACGCCAAACTCGGAATCAAGCTCCTCTTCTCAACTGCGTATCATCGTCAAACCGATGGCCAAACGAAAGTCACCAACCGTATGCTTGCCACTCTCCTATGCGTGTGAATCAAGAGGAATATCAAGGAATGGGAGGAGTGCCTACCTACCGTTGAGTATGCCTACAACCGTGCAAGACACTCTACAACCGGCAAGTCCCCCTTCGAGGTTGTCTACGGCCTCAACCCATTGCCGCCATTGGACATCCTTCCTCTACCACTTCAAGAATGAGCAAACATGGATGCTCGTACAAGAGCCGCCTACCTCAAGAAAATGCATGAAGAAACACGTTCTATGATCGAGCGCCACGTACAACGACTCGCCTCCAAGCTCAACACCCACAAGTCTCCCGTGGTGTTCCAACCGGGTGATCAAGTATGGATACATCTATGCAAGGACCGCGTCCCCAAGGAAAGAAAGTCCAAGCTACTCCCGAGAGCTGATGGACCCTTCAAGGTGCTCGCATGCTACAACGGCAACGCCTACAAGGTCGACATCCCACGCGACAAGTACAACATGAGAGACATCTTCAATGTCAAAGACTTGGCCAAGTACCATGGTGATGACGATCACGATCCGTGGTCGGATCCCTCCCAAGGGGGGGGAGATGATGCAGAGCATCCTTCCATCATCCCCATGGACTCTACACCAACGCATCAAGCCCCTCATGGACCTGTGACAAGAGCGAGAGGACGTGCTTTGGAAACCGAGGTGAACTCCTTCCTACTTGACTTGCATACGGATACGAATGGGACTTGGTTGCTACCTCACCAAAATATGCTATGTCTCATTAGGTATGAAGAGGAACACTACCATGAAGCTCAGGAGCATCACCAAGGAGAAGGAGGACCACTCCAAGGCCATGCGAACCAAGAAGGAGCGCAACAGCAGCAACACTGGAAGTCCCAGGTGACCCCGTGCGCACAGGCCCTCGAGACCCCATGCCCACGGACTACCCAGGAAGTTGGCGCTGGAGCACCCCGTGCGCACGGGTGTGTACCATGCCCATGGGACCCCGTGCGCACGGGCCTCCCAGGATGGCCGGCTGAGATTGCATCTCGCCCTCCTCTTCATCTCCTTCGACCCCAAGGCTATATAAGTCGTACCTAGAACCTTGTTTAGGGATAGCAAAGTATATGTGAGACATTTGTGAGCTTTGCTCCTTGTATCCCCTCCTCTTGGAGATCTAGACCCCTTTTGGAAAGAATCCTTGGGATTATCAAGCCCTCCTCTTGGAGAAGATCAAGATCAAGACCTCACCTAGTGGGAAGAACTTACCTAGTGCTATTTTCCTTGAATTGTTCATGTAATCTTGTGGATCTCATGTGTGCTACTCTAGTGGATGTGATATTTGGGTTTGTTTGAGTGTTTTGTGCCTTTTGTTCTTGAGTGTTCTTCCTCTTTTCCCCCTCCAAGGGTGAAAAGATCCCCTCTAGGGTTTTGCCCTACAACACAGCAGCAGCAGATGTGGCCGAGGAGGTCGCGGCTTGCGGCGTGCAAAGTTCTGGTGGTGGCCATGGCTGCACGAACTCACGGACGGAACTACAGGTGCAAGCAACCGAAGGAGGGTGTCGACGCGGGAGGAGAAGCAGGAAGGATGTGACGCGCGAGGTGTGACAGCCAGGGCGAGGCACAACAAATGTAGGGCGCCATGGGAGGCAAGCAGGAGGCGCCGTGCGGAGGGGCGGGAGGACCCAGGAGGCGAGGATGGTGGGCGTTAGGCAAAGGAGAAGCTCATCCCCTTTGGGCTTGAGCGAGGCAAGGAGGAGGATTTGATGGTGGCTGGGTTGGTGGGTTAGATCGGGAGGGGATGCACTGTTTGGTGGTGGTGGAAATCAAGGGAGGTGGCTGGAGGCTGCTGGTTGGCGGGGATAGAACCCGAGGAAGATGCGGCTGGCGGTGGCTCTCGAGAGTGGATGGATGGGACAGCTAGGGGCTAGGGTTACGTCTGCTATATATAGCATGTGGATCTGGTTGGGGCTATTTGGTCCCTCCGATCATAATCGGACGATTCGAGATAATAGGTTAGGCGAGTCCAATGAAGAACCGAATATATTTTAGGGATGTTTGGGGATGACCCGGACCCATCGGTAACGACAACTCGGTTTGAGTTTGAGGAAGTTTTGAACACACGCGAGGGGTCTAAGAGAGGGTCAACAAAGACAAACGGTCTCACAACATGCCATGGAGACAAGGAGCGAAGCGGCAATGACAAACAACTACAAGTTTTATGAAAACATGCGGATGCAATGCGCATGATGTGATGATGAAATGCAACAACAAAAATAAATCACACGACGACAACAAAATAACTGGAAGGCTTCTGGAGCGTCGGTCTCCGGTCGTTACAGGCACCAACTTACCCAACACGCTCGATTAACTCTGACCAGACACACTTTAATGGGTCATGCCCGCCTTGGCTGGTCAACATGCCGTAGTCCTACCTAGGCTCAACAGAGAGGCCAGCATGCCGGTCTACATCCTAAATTTGAAGGGGGCATGAGCCAATCATCCTTAGCAATCCTGCATGTTGTGAACCTGGCCTAGAGAAGACCCACACCCTGATACAGGCGCAGGTGGTTACCATCCAACCAACGCGCCCCGCTAAATTGCTGACGTCTGAGAGCTTTTGGGGGAATCGTACGATGCCGAGTGTTCATAGTTATTCCCACGTGGTGGTTAGTGCGAAAAGGCCAGGGCCTACTCAGATCACATATCCAAACCTTTAGTAACTTGGGAGCGCGCGGAGACGATTAGTGATCCATGATCTATGGTCCTATCGCCCGGTCTCGCAGACTTATGGCAAGGGCCAAGACTGCCTAGCCGGGCCGCATAATTATCTCGCGGGTGCCGTCACGGTCAACCCGACTTCAACATCTCTCACGGGTACTCCTCGGGGCCGACCGACTTCAACAAGGTTCTGAGGTAAAGTCAAAGTAACCGTGTGTCCATAACATCAAGGGGGAAATCCGAGGAATCACCCTCAATGGATTCCTACTTGATGTAATCGTCAAGGGTGAACTTGGAGGAATCACCCTTGAAGGGTTCACACTTGAGGTGTCTCATGACAGAGTCGTCATCGGGAGTGGAGAAGGAGGAATCACCCCCCTGGTTATCCACGATCAATTAGCTACACTACAGAGATATCATCAGGAGTGCGTTTCGAGGTATCACCCTCGGCACTCGATAGTAACTGTCTAGAGTCGTACAACCAGGGGGTGTCGGTGATGTGAGGATCTCTACGCTTCGATCACATTGATCGAGTCATCCAGCAGGTGGGGCCAGTCAACTGTTGACTCGGCAGTTGACTGGTCAACTGCTGACGTGACAGTTGACTGGTCAACCTTTGACTGGTCAGTGGGTCCAGCAGGACCCGCACGTTAGTGACTCTGGGCCAGTTAACAGTTTTTATTAAAACTTAACCAATATAGTTAGTGCCCTAGGGCCCGCTGTCAGTGGGGTTAGTTGTGGTTAATTAAGTGGCTAATTAACCGGTCGGGGCCCACATGGTATTGAGCTGGTCGCCTCTGTCTAGGCATGCACGTGTGACCTCACAAAGGAGCATCGGCGACCACGGCCACAAGCAGGCGGGCGCGGGCATAGCCAGCAGCGTGGCTGGTAGAGGGCGGCGCTGGCACGGGGCATGGCGCGACGGGCGGCCGGGGAGTGGCAGTGGCGAGGCAACACGCGGGCTGGGTAGCAGGGACGCGACGGCTGCGGTGAGCGCGGCGGGCAGTGGCAGATGCGACGAGCAGCAACGAGCGGGACGCGGCGGACAGGGACAACGGTGGCACGGGGCTGCGCGGGTGTGGCCAGGGGCGGGTAGGGCACGCATCCACTCGCAGCCGGGCGCATCCAGAAGGTGCGGCGAGTGCGCACAAGACATGGGCGAGGCGCTATGGTCGTGCTTGATACGTCTCCAACGTATCTATAATTTTTGATTGCTCCATGCTATATTATCTACTGTTTTGGACATTATTGGGCTTTATTATCCACTTTTATATTATTTTTGGGACTAACCTATTAACCGGAGGCCCAGCCCAGAATTGCTGTTTTTTGCCTATTTTAGGGTTTCGAAGAAAAGGAATATCAAACGGAGTCCAAACGGAATGAAACCTTTGGGAACGTGATTTTCTCACCGAATACAACTCATGAGACTTGGACCCTACGTCAAGGCACGTAACAGGCGGCCACGAGGTAGGGGGCGAGCCCTACCCTACCAGGCGCGCCCCCACCCTTGTGGGCCCCCTGTTGCTCCACCGACGTACTTCTTCCTCCTATATATACCCACGTACCCCCAAACGATCAGATACGGAGCCAAACACCTAATTCCACCGCCGCAACTTTCTGTATCCATGAGATCCCATCTTGGGGCCTGTTCCGGAGCTCTGCCGGATGGGGCATCGATCACGGAGGGCTTCTACATCATCATCCAAGCCTCTCCGATGAAGTGTGAGTAGTTTACTTCAGACCTATGGGTCCATAGTTAGTAGCTAAATGGCTTCTTCTCTCTTTTTGGATCTCGATACAATGTTCTCCCCCTCTCTCATGGAGATCTATTCGATGTAATCTTCTTTTTGCGGTGTGTTTGTTGAGACCGATGAATTGTGGGTTTATGATCAAGTCTATCTATGAATAATATTTGAATCTTCTCCGAATTCTTTTATCTATGATTGGTGATCTTTGCAAGTCTCTTCGAACTATCAGTTTGGTTTGGCCTACTAGATTGGTTGTTCTTGCCATGGGAGAAGTGCTTAGCTTTGGGTTTGATCTTGCGGTGTCCTTTCCCAGTGACAGAAGGGGCAGCAAGGCACGTATTGTATCGTTGCCATCGAGGATAACAAGATGTGGTTTTTATCATATTGCATGAAACTATCCCTCTACATCATGTCATCTTGCTTAAGGCGTTACTCTGTTTTTAACTTAATACTCTAGATGCATGCTGGATAGCGGTCAATGAGTGGAGTAATAGTAGTAGTTGCAGGCAGGAGTCGGTCTACTTGTCTCGGACGTGATGCCTATATACATGATCATACCTAGATATTCTCATAACTATGCTCAATTCTGTCAATTGCTCAATAGTAATTTGTTCACCCACCGTAGAATACTTATGCTCTTGAGAGAAGCCACTAGTGAAACCTATGGCCCCCGGGTCTCTTTCTCATCATATCAATCTCCATCACTTTATTACTGCTTTGCTTTTACTTTTCTTTTACTTTTTACTTTGCATCTCTATATCAAAAATACCAAAAATATTATTTATCATCTCTATTAGCTCTCACTTTCATAAGTGACCGTGAAGGGATTGACAACCCCTAAGCGTGTTGGTTGCGTTGAGCTATTGTTTTTGTGTAGGTACGAGGGACTTGTGCATGGCCTCCTACTAGATTGATACCTTGGTTCTCAAAAACTGAGGGAAATACTTACGCTACTTTGCTGCATCATCCCCTCCTCTTCGGGTAAATCCAACGAAGTTCTCAGGAGGTAGCAAGAAGAATTTCTGGCGCCATTGCCGGGGAGTCTGCACAAAAGTCAACATACCAAGTACCCATCGCAATCCCTATGTCCCGCATTACATTATTTTCCATTTGCCTCTTTTTCCTCTCCCCCCAATTCACCCTTGCCGTTTTATTCGCCCTCTCTCTCTCTATCCTCCCTCTCTATTTGCCTCTTTTTGCCCGTTTGCTTTTTGTTTGCTTGTGTGTTAGTTTGCTTGTTTTTCATGATGGCTCAAGGTAATACTAAATTGAGTGACTTCACCAATACCAACAACAATTATTTCCTTAGCACTCCGATTGCTCCTCTTACTGATGCTGAATCTTGTGAAATTAATACTGCTTTGCTGAATCTTGTCATGAAAGATCCGTTCTCCGGCCTTCCTAGTGAAGACGCCACTACCCATCTTAATAGCTTCATTGATTTGTGTGAAATGCAAAAGAAGAAAGATATCGATAATGATATTGTTAAATTGAAGCTATTTCCTTTCTCGCTTAGAGATCGTGCTAAAGCTTGGTTTTCATCTTTGCCTAAAAATAGTATTGATTCGTGGAACAAGTGCAAAGTTAGAGTATGAAACAATTGCTTGGCTTGTCATCGGGGTTGTGCATGATTTAAATACTCTGTGTGGTGAAGATGGAGCATAGCCAGACTATATGATTTTGTAGGGATAACTTTCTTTGGCAATGTTATTTTGAGAAGACATAATTGCTTTATTAGTATGCTTGAAGTATTATTATTTTTATGTCAATATAAACTTTTGTCTTGAATCTTTCTAATCTGAATATTCATACCACAATTAAGAAGATTTGCATTGAAATTATGCATAGCACTCCGCATCAAAAATTCTCTTTTTATCATTTACCTACTCGAGGATGAGCAGGAATTAAGCTTGGGGACGCCTGATACGTCTCCAATGTATCTATAATTTTTGATTGCTCCATGCTATATTATCTACTGTTTTGGACTATATTGGGCTTTATTTTCCTCTTTTATATTATTTTTGGGACTAACCTATTAACCGGAGGCCCAGCCCAGAATTGCTGTTTTTTGCCTATTTCAGTGTTTCGAAGAAGCGGAATATCAAACGGAGTCCAAACGGAATAAAATCTTCGGGAACGTGATTTTCTCACCGAACGTGATCCAGGAGACTTGGACCTTGCTCCAAGGAACAAAAGAGGCAATCACGAGGGTGGGGGGCGCCCCCCTAGGGAGCGCCCCCTGCCTCGTGGGCCCCTCATTGCTCCTCCGGCGTACTTCTTCCTCCTATATATACACACGTACCCCCAAACGATCAAAACAGGAGCCAAAAACCTAATTCCACCACCGCAACTTTCTGTATCCACGAGATCCCATCTTGGGGCCTGTTCCAGAGCTCCGCCGGAAGAGGGCCGTCATCACAGAGGGCTTCTACATCATCCTGGCCCCTCCGATGAAGTGTGAGTAGTTTACCTCAGACCTTCGGGTCCATAGTTAGTAGCTAGATGGGTTCTTCTCTCTCTTTGAATCTCAATACAAAGTTCTCCCCCTCTCTTGTGGAGATCTATTCGATGTAATCTTCTTTTTGTGGTGTGTTTGTTGAGACCGATGAATTTTGGGTTTATGATCAAGTCTATCTATGAATAATATTTGAATCTTCTCTGAATTCTTTTATGTATGATTGGTTATCTTTGCAAGTCTCTTCGAATTATCCGTTTGGTTTGGCCAACTAGATTAGTAGTTCTTGCCATGGGTGAAGTGCTTAGCTTTGGGTTCGATCTTGCGGTGTCCTTACCCAGTGACAGAACGGGGAGCAAGGCACGTATTGTATCGTTGCCATCGTGGATAACAAGATTGGGTTTATTTCATATTGCATGAATTTATCTCTCTACATCATGTCATCTTGCTTAAGGTGTTACTCTGTTTTTAACTTAATACTCTAGATGCATGCTGGATAGCGGTCAATGAGTGGAGTAATAGTAGTAGTTGCAGGCAGGAGTCGGTCTACTTGTCTCGGACGTGATGCCTATATACATGATCATACCTAGATATTCTCATAACTATGCTCAATTCTGTCAATTGCTCAATAGTAATTTGTTCACCCACCGTAGAATACTTATGCTCTTGAGAGAAGCCACTAGTGAAACCTATGGCCCCCGGGTCTCTTTCTCATCATATCAATCTCCATCACTTTATTACTGCTTTGCTTTTACTTTTCTTTTACTTTTTACTTTGCATCTCTATACCAAAAATACCAAAAATATTATTGATCATCTCTATTAGCTCTCACTTTCATAAGTGACCGTGAAGGGATTGACAACCCCTAAGCGTGTTGGTTGCGTTGAGCTATTGTTTTTGTGTAGGTACGAGGGACTTGTGCATGGCCTCCTACTGGATTGATACCTTGGTTCTCAAAAACTGAGGGAAATACTTACGCTACTTTGCTGCATCATCCCCTCCTCTTCGGGTAAATCCAACGAAGTGCTCAGGAGGTAGCAAGAAGAATTTCTGGCGCCATTGCCGGGGAGTCTGCACAAAAGTCAACATACCAAGTACCCATCGCAATCCCTATGTCCCGCATTACATTATTTTCCATTTGCCTCTTTTTCCTCTCCCCCCAATTCACCCTTGCCGTTTTATTCGCCCTCTCTCTCTCTATCCTCCCTCTCTATTTGCCTCTTTTTGCCCGTTTGCTTTTTGTTTGCTTGTGTGTTAGTTTGCTTGTTTTTCATGATGGCTCAAGGTAATACTAAATTGAGTGACTTCACCAATACCAACAACAATTATTTCCTTAGCACTCCGATTGCTCCTCTTACTGATGCTGAATCTTGTGAAATTAATACTGCTTTGCTGAATCTTGTCATGAAAGATCCGTTCTCCGGCCTTCCTAGTGAAGACGCCACTACCCATCTTAATAGCTTCATTGATTTGTGTGAAATGCAAAAGAAGAAAGATATCGATAATGATATTGTTAAATTGAAGCTATTTCCTTTCTCGCTTAGAGATCGTGCTAAAGCTTGGTTTTCATCTTTGCCTAAAAATAGTATTGATTCGTGGAACAAGTGCAAAGATGTTTTTATCTCTAAGTATTTTCCTCCCGCTAAGATCATCTCTCTTAGAAATGATATTATGAATTTTAAGCAACTTGATCATGAACATGTTGCACAAGCTTGGGAGAGAATGAAATTAATGATACGTAATTGCCCTACTCTTGGTTTAAATTTGTGGATGATTATACAAAAATTTTATGCCGGATTGAATTTTGCTTCTAGAAATCTTTTAGATTCGGCCGCGGGAGGCACTTTCATGGAAATCACTTTAGGAGAAGGTACTAAACTCCTAGATAATATTATGGTTAATTATTATCAATGGCATACTGAAAGATCTACTACAAAGGTGCACGCGATAGAAGAAATTAATGTTTTGAGTGGAAAGATGCATGAACTTATGAAATTATTTGCTAATAAGAGTGTTTCTTCTGATCCTAATGATGTGCCATTGTCTACTTTGATTGAGAATAATAATGAATCTATGGATGTGAATTTTGTTGGTAGGAACAATTTTGGTAACACCGCGTATAGAGGAAATTTCAATCCTAGGCCTTATCCTAGTAATCCCTCTAATAATTATGGTAATTCCTACAACAATTCTTATGGAAATTATAATAAGATGTCCTCTGATTTTGAATCTAATATTAAAGAAGTTATTACTTCACAAGAGAATTTTAATGCTATGTGAGGGAGTCCTGGATTAGGGGGTCTCCGGACAGCCGGACTATCTCTATTGGCCGGACTGTTAGACTATGAAGATACAAGATTGAAGACTTCGTCTCGTGTCCGGATGGGACTCTACTTGGCGTGGAAGGCAAGCTAGGCAATACGGATATGGATATCTCCTCCTTTGTAACCGACCTTGTGTAACCCTAACCTTCTTCGGTTTCTATATAAACCGAAGGGTTTTAGTCCGTAGGACAACAACCACAACATACAATCATACCATAGGCTAGCTTCTAGGGTTTAGCCTCTTCGATCTCGTGGTAGATCTACTCTTGTACTACCCATATCATCAATATTAATCAAGTAGGACGTAGGGTTTTACCTCCATCAAGAGGGCCCAAACCTGGGTAAAACATCGTGTCCCCTGCCTCCTGTTACCATCCGTCCTAGACGCACAGTTCAGGACCCCCTACCCGAGATCCGCCAGTTTTGACACCGACATTGGTGCTTTCATTGAGAGTTCCTTTGTGTCGTCGCCGTTAGGCTTGATGGCTCCTACTATCATCGATAGCGATGCGATCCAGGGTGAGACTTATCTCCCCGGACAGATCTTCGTATTCGGCGGCTTTGCACTGCGGGCTAATTTGCTTGGCCATCTAGAGCAGATTGAAAGCTACGCCCCTGGCCATCTGGTCAGAATTGGAAGCTTAAACTACACGGCCAATATCCGTGGAGATTTGATCCTCGACGGATTCAAGCCTCTGCCTTGTGTGCCACGTGGTCACGATGAGCATGACTTAGCTCTCCCATCGGACAGTGTTAAGGAGATCGCACCGGCAGCCGCTCCGACCCTCAATTCGGAGCCAGTCGCGCCTTCCGTGGACGGGTGGATGGACCCCGTCATGGAGGCCTTACCCTCAGCGGCGATCGAGCCGAACATCGACCTTGCCTTGCACGTGAGCCGTGTTGTTAAACTGCCGGATCCTTCTCCGGCCATGGACTCCGAACCGCCTGCGCCCGTTCCTATCGAATCCGATTGGGCGCCGATCATGGAGTTTACCTCTGCGGATATTTTTCAGCACTCACCCTTTGGCAACATACTGAACTCATTAAGGTCTCTCTCCTTGTCAGGAGAATCCTGGCCGAACTACGTCCGGCAGGATTGGGATGCGGACGACGAAGAAATTCGACGCCCACCCACCACCCACTTAATAGCCACTATCGATGACTCAACCGACATGCTCGACTTGGACTCCGAAGACATCGACGGTATGGACGATGATGCAGGAGGCGAAAAGGAACCACCGCCCACAGGGCGCTGGACGTCCACCTCATCATATGACGTATACATGGTGGACACACCAAAAGAAGACAACGACGAGGAACTGAAGGACGCAACGAAGGCTTGTTCCCTCGAGAAGCAGTCAAAGCGGCGCCGTAAGCGCCGCCAAAAATCCCGCCTCGGCAGAAATACCGATCATAGAGACCCAGCGTTGGAGCAGGGCGAACCACTGCCGGACTGCGGCAATATGAAGAATCAAACCGAACAAACCAATTCTGTCAAAGTTAATAGTCCGGACGACATAACGCCGGACAGGCACCTGGAGCAGCAGAATGCCCATCAAAGGCTTGTTGCCACCGCGAGGAGTCTGAAAAAGCAGAAGCAAAGGCTCAAGGCTGCGCAGGACACAGTCCAAATTAGATGGAGTAAAGTACTCAACACAGCAGCGAAGTATGGCGGCGATCGCCCCACCAAGAGCTACCCAAAGCGGAAGTTGCTACCTGAATTCGATGAGGAGGCCCTAGACCCCCCACAACCAAAAATTAAAACAGCCATCTGGCCGGATAGACGACCTCACGGCCAACATAAAGCGGCAAGCAACGCCGCACATCAGCCAATACGCGGTCTACACGAGGGCTCGCATCAAAAGGACGGCGAAACCAGATCCATCTATGGACCACGCAAGCATGCTCCAGCATATGATGCAACACAACAAACATCCAAACAATGCGGTACACCCAGATATAGGGGTGCCGCACACCCCCTATGTTTATACCATAAAGACCGAACACCTTAGGGAGTGTTCGGCATCGCGAGTTTGGCCTTATATGCATCAACTCCGAATCATTGTCTTTGGTCAAATGTTGGGTTTGCCCGGCTCCTGTGTTTTGGTGCCTTACATTCCGCTTTATCGGCTAAGGCAGCACCAGGAGAACTACTGCGATTGTGCCCTGGTTCATCCGGACGAGCACCTCAGTAGAGAAAGCCGAAAAATAACTGTCATGATATAGCGTGAGACTGGTCAACCACTCGATGACATATCGGAATGTTAGAATTCCTCTGCCTTAACAAAGGGCCGTTTTCCGGCCAGGCATGTACGCACCCCGAGATCGGGAGAGTGCGGAGCCACCAGGGGCTATCTAGTAGCCCCACTGTCAAACTCCTATGGCCAAGTGAAAGTGTTAAAGCATTATAGTCCGGTTGCCTAGTTCGCTACGCTATCACCTCCTTAATAGGACCAAGACGTTGGGTTAAGTGTGAACACACATTTTTTGCGAGCACCTCCGAATTATATGCGTGGGGGCTGAAGCCGACGACTGCAATCTTTCAGGTTATAGACATGTATACATAAACGGCCGCACAGGAGGCATCATATTACTTTCGGGCAAAAGTATAAACACAGCCTTATAAAATGTCATAAAAACATTGTGTTTACAATGGGAATACATATCACTCAAACATAATATTCTTCAAGCACTGGGCCTCTATCAAACGAGCACCCTCGAGAACCTCCTCGAAATAGTGCTCGACAACCACTCGGCCTATGGCCGGACCCTGCGCCGCAACAAGGGTAGCGTCCATCTCCCCCCAGTATGCTTTAACACGGGCAAGGGCCATCCGCGAGCCTTCTATGCACGCCGACCTCTTCATCGCATTAATGTGCGGCACCGCACCAAGGACCTGCTTCACTAAGCTGAAATAGCTGTTCGGCTTTGGCTTTTCCGGCCATAGCTGATCCACAACAGACCTCATGGCGAGTCCGGACAACCTATTCAGTCCGGCCCATTCGGCTAGCTGGTCAGTCAATGAAAGTGGACGCTCTAGAACGTTGAATTGCGACCAGAACAGCTTGTCCACTTCACGATCTGTTTGACCTTGGAAGTACTTGGCCGCATCGGTAGCGCTCGCCGCCAAGTCCATATACGCATCTGCCGAACTGCACAGCCGATCCAGAGGGGCATACCGTGGATCTCCGAACTTCCTCCGTAGCATGAAGGGCTTCCCAGCCGCAATATCCCCAGCTTCCCGCATCTCCTCCTTCTTCGCTCTCATAGCAGAGCGGGTGTCTTTGTCCGCCGTCGTGGCCTTCTCAAGGTTCGTTGCCTTCGCTCGGTTCTCTTTTTCAAGGAGCCGGCAACGGTCAGTAGTGCCTTTTAATTCTACGGCCATCTTGGCCATCTTCTCTTTGCTCTCGCAATGTGCAGCCTTCTCAGCTTTCAAGTCTTCGGCCGCCTTCAAAGCAGCCGCATTACTAATCCTCGCTTGTTCTTTGGCTCGGGCAAGTTCTGCCCGCAAGGTTTCCATGGTGGCAGCTCCATCTGCAGTCACAACATATTAAAGATACTGGCATCATGCTGCTCTTACTACGTGGCATTCACAAGAAAATAACACTTACCCTGTGCCTCGTCAAGCCTCTTGTTAACAAGCTCAATGTCGGCGTCCGCCGCATCCAGTTTCCATTTTAATTCGGCAAACCCACTAGTCCGGCTAGCCACCGGAGCTTCCACCGCCTGCACATAAAGGTAGTCTGGTTATTTCCTGGGACTATGATCCTCTGTTCGCCGCCGTTCTCGTCGACAACCAGAGTCTTAGGGGCTACTATCTACACAGGGCACACCTAACATGTGCGGTACTATCACGTACCTCAAAGCCTGTCAGTAGACTCATAAAGGCTTCATGTAATCCGCTTTCGGCGGACGAAATTCTTTCCATCACCGTACCCATCAGCGTACGGTGTTCTTCTGAGATGGCCGCTCGCCCCAACAGCTCCCTCAGAACGTCCGACCGCATACCAGATGGTGCGGGACTCTTTTGTTCGCTCTCCTCGAGAGCCGGACGCTGGGGACTTCGGGGGTCTATGGGATTATCTTCTGGTCTCACTGGATCCGGAGAGGCCCTCTGTGACGACACTTCGGGGTCGCCCGCTTCTTGAGCGGAGGAGTCTAGGGGAGGCATTTCGCTCTCCATCATCTCCAGAAGAAGATCCCCCGAAGATGAGCTCAGCTGAGAAGGGCTAAGACCCGAACTGCAAGATATATGCGGCGGTTATTTTCTCAGAAGAAAGATAGTATACCTTCACTATTAAAGTATTTTTTGGATCACTTATGACTCGTTGGAGGGCTGATCCCCCCGCGGACTTTGTGCGGCAAAAGCACCCCCGAGGCAGGACCCTCTGTGGGAGACTTCTTCTCCCGTTTGGAGGCCTCGGCTTCCGGATCCTCGGAAGCAATCCTTTTCCTCCCCCGGTTATCCTCCTTCATGGAGGCGCTCATTCCCTCGGTTGGAACTGGCAGCGATGGGGGCCTGCGTCCGCCCGTATTATCCCCCCTGTATCTTCCTTCGAGGGCTCCGGGCAAGGTGCGAGCTCGAGCATCTTTTCCAATACCAGATTTTCCAAACCCTCAGGGAGGGCGGCCAAACACTGAATCATCTTCGCCTTTGTTAGCCAGTCCTGGTCAGAGAGCGAACTCTCAGAAATAACTTCATGATGAATAAAAGACAGTGTGTTCGGCTAGAGGATTTCTTACTTGTTCGGCGATGCGGTTACTGCTTGGGCCCACATCCTCGATAGTATCCGGACACTCTATTTGAGGTCCGAAGAATGACTTGTACATCTCCTCGTGCGTCAGGCCGAGGAAACTTTGAATGGCACGCGATCCTTCTGGGTTGAACTCCCACAAGCGAAGGGGCCGGCGTTTGCAAGGCTGGACTTGACGAACCAGCATAACTTGTATTACCGCGACCAAATTAAAATCTCCCTCGAAGAGATCTCGAATGCGGCTTTGCAGTATGGGCACGTCCTTGGCTGGACCGCAGCTCAAACCTCTGCTAATCCATGACATCAGTTGTGGTGGGGGGCCCGAGTGGAAAGCGGGGGCAGCCGCCCACTTGGCACTTCTGGGAGCCGTGACGTAAAACCACCCCCGTTGCCATAATTCGGACACCTCTGGAAAGGAACCTTTTGGCCATGGAGCTCCTGCCATCTTGCCTATTGATGCACCTCCGCACGCTGCATGTTGCCCCTCGATCATCTTCGGCTTCACTTCAAAGGTCTTGAGCCACAGGCCGAAGTGAGGGGTAATGCGGAGGAAGGCCTCACACACGACAATAAATGTCGAGATGTGGAGAAAGGAGTCTGGAGCTAGATCGTGGAAATCTAGCCCGTAATAGAACATCAAACCCCTGACGAAGGGATCCAGAGTGAGGCCTAGGCCTCGGAGGAAGTGGGAGACGAACATGACATTCTCGTTGGGTTCGGGAGTAGGGACAACCTGCCCTCGAGTAGGCAGCCGATGCGAAACCTCGGCGGTCAGGTATCTGGCCTCCCTCAACTTCTTGATGTCCTCCTCCGTAACGAGGAGGGCATCCATCGGCCTTGAAGGCTAGATCCGGACATGATTGAAGATCCGGAGCACCTAACCTGGGCTTTGGGTGTTAGAACTCGAGGCGGGGGAAGGGTTCGATTGAGCACAAGAGGGGAAAAGCGAAAACCTTGTCCCTTTATAAAGAGGGTGAATATCAAGCGTCCTCTCTATAGCCGTTTAGGACTTGCCTATAATCTAGGAGTCCTAGACATGGTTGGGTTACCCACGACCGCATTAATGAGAATCCCGTAATTGGGGGAACACGATCTCTGCTTTGACAGGACGTGTCAAGAAACCACCTCGCGTTATGTGTGGAGCTGGTTGAAGAAAAACGGTTTGAATAATCACCTGGCCATGACATAACGTCATGCTGCCAAAACAAGTCAGCAAATTGGATTTGTGAAAATATTATTCTCTCTACAAGGGTATGTGGAACTTATTTTACAGGGTCGGACACTATCCTCGTATTCAAATTCTTCGGTGATGAATTCGGAGAAGGGACCCGCCTTGAAATGCCGAAGACAATACTGCGCGCCGGACTCATCATCATTGAAGCCTGGTTCAGGGGCTACTGAGGGAGTCCTGGATTAGGGGGTCTCCGGACAGCCAGACTATCTCTATTGGCCGGACTGTTAGACTATGAAGATACAAGATTGAAGACTTCATCTCGTGTCCGGATGGGACTCTACTTGGCGTGGAAGGCAAGCTAGGCAATACGGATATGGATATCTCCTCCTTTGTAACCGACCTTGTGTAACCCTAACCTTCTCCGGTGTCTATATAAACCGAAGGGTTTTACACCGTAGGACAACAATCACAACATACAATCATACCATAGGCTAGCTTCTAGGGTTTAGCCTCTCCGATCTCGTGGTAGATCTACTCTTGTACTACCCATATCATCAATATTAATCAAGCAGGACGTAGGGTTTTACCTCCATCAAGAGGGCCCGAACTTGGGTAAAACATCATGTCCCCTGCCTCCTGTTAGCATTCGGCCTAGACGCACAGTTCGGGACCCCCTACCCAAGATCCGCCGGTTTTGACACCGACACTATGATTGAAGAAAAATTGCTTATGATTGATGATTTGGCTAGGAACGTTGATAGAATTGCTCTTGATGTTGATTCTTTGAAACTTAGATCTATTCCACCTAAACAGGATATCAATGAGTCTCTCAAAGCCATGAGAATTTCCATTGATGAGTGCAAAGAAAGAACCGATAGGATGCGTGCTAAGAAAGATGCCTTTATAAAAGCGTGTTCTTCTAGTTCCTATGCAAATAATGATGAAGATCTAAAAGTTATTGATGTGTCCCCTATTAAATCTTTGTTTTGCAATATGAATCTTGATAATGATGGGACTGAATATGATCCACCTCTACCTAGAAGGTGTTCCAATAATTCTGAATCTTTTGATCTTGATGCTAAATTTGATAAAAGTGGGATTGAAGAAATTAAAACCCTAGATGTTGCTAAACCCACTATTATGGATTTCAAGGAATTTAACTATGAAAATTGCTCTTTGATTGATTGTATTTCCTTGTTCCAATCCGTGCTAAAATCTCCTCACGCTTATAGTCAAAATAAAGTGTTTACTAAACATATCGTTGATGCCTTGATGCAATCTTATGAAGAAAAACTTGAATTGGAAGTTTCTATCCCTAGAAAACTTTATGATGAGTGGGAACCAACTATTAAAATTAAAATTAAAGATCATGAGTTTTATGCTTTCTGTGATTTGGGTGCTAGTGTCTCTACTATTCGCAAAACTTTGTGTGATTTGCTAGATTTCCGTAATTTTGATGATTGCTCTCTAAACTTGCATCTTGCGGATTCCAGTATTAGGAAACCTATGGGAAGAATTAATGATGTTCTTATTGTTTCAAATAGGAATTATGTGCCTGTAGATTTTATCGTTCTTGATATAGATTGCAATCCTTCTTGCCCTATTATTCTCGGTAGACCTTTCCTTAGAACGGTTGGTGCAATTATTGATATGAAGGAAGGGAATATTAGATTCCAATTTCCATTAAAAAGGGAATGGAACACTTCCCTAGAAACAAAATAAAATTACCATATGAATCTATCATGAGATCCACTTATGGATTGCCTACCAAAGATGGCAATACCTAGATCTATTCTTGCTTGTTATGCCTAGCTAAGGGCCGTTAAATGATAGCGCTTGTTGGGAGGCAACCCAATTTTATTTTTATTCCTTGCTTTTTGCTCCTGTTTAGTAATAAATAAATTATTTAGCCTCTGTTTTGGTTGTTTTTTGTGTTTAGTTAGTGTTTGTGCCAAGTAGAACCGTTGGGAAGACTTGGGGAAAGTCTTGTCGAACTTGCTGTAAAAAAACAGAAACTTTAGCACTCACGAGAACTGCTGTCATTTTTATTTGGAGATTGATATTTAGTTAATTATTTTTGCAGATTATTAATAGATAAATTCCTCACGTCCAGAAATTTATTTTAGAATTTTTGGGGTTCCATATCTTGCGCTAGCTACAGATTACTACAGACTGTTCTGTTTTTGACAGATTCTGTTTTTCGTGTGTTGTTTGCTTATTTTGATGAATCTATGGCTAGTAAAATAGTTTATAATCCATAGAGAAGTTGGAATACAGTAGGTATAACACCCATATAAATAAATAATGAGTTCATTACAGTACCTTGAAGTGGTATTTTGTTTTCTTTCGCTAACGGAGCTCACGGGTTTTCTACTTTAAGTTTTGTGTTGTGAAGTTTTCAAGTTTTGGGTAAAGATTTGATGGATTATGGAACAAGGAGTGGCAAGATACAAAGCTTGGGGATGCCCATGGCACCCCCAAGATAATCTAAGGACACCTAAAAGCCAAAGCTTGGGGATGCCCCGGAAGGCATCCCCTCTTTCGTCTACTTCTATCGGTAACTTTACTTGGAGCTATATTTTTATTCACCACATGATATGTGTTTTGCTTGGAGCGTCTTTTATGATTTGAGTCTTTTATTGTTAGTCTACCACAATCATCCTTTCTATACACACCTTTTGAGAGAGCCATACATAATTTTGAATTTGGTAGAATACTCTATGTGCTTCAATTATATCTTTTGAGCTCTATAGTTTTACTCTAGTGCTTCACTTATATCTCTTGAGTTATATAATTTTGCTCTAGTGCTTCACTTATATCTTTTAGAGCATGGTGGTGGATTTGTTTTATAGAAACTATTGATCACTCATGCTTCACTTAGATTATTTTGAGTCTTAATAGCATGGTAATTTGCTTAATAATATGCTTGGTATTCAAAAAATTTAAAACTTTCTTTTGAGTGCGTTGAATACTAAGAAAAAAATTGATGCTTGACAATTGTTTTGAGATATGAGGATGGTGATATTAGAGTCATGCTAGTTGAGTAGTTGTGAATTTGAGAAATGCTTGTGTTAAAGTTTGTGATTCCCGTAGCATGCGCGTATGGTGAACCGTTATGTGATGAAGTCAGAGCATGATTTTTTTATTGATTGTCTTCCTTATGAGTGGCGGTCGGGGATGAGAGATGGTATTTTCCTACCAATCTATCCCCCTAGGAGCATGCGCGTAATACTTTGCTTTGATAACTTCTAGATTTTTGCAATAAGTATATGAGTTCTTTATGACTAATGTTGAGCCCATGGATTATACGCACTTTCCTTCCCTCCACCATTGCTAGCCTCTCTAATACCATGCACTTTTCGCCGGTATCATACACCCACCAAATACCTTCCTCAAAACAGCCAGCATACCTACCTATCATCGCATTTCCATAGCCATTCCGAGATATATTGCCATGCAACTTTCCACCGTTCCGTTCATTATGACACACTCCATCATTGTCATATTGCTAGCATGATCATGTAGTTGACATCGTATTTGTGGCAAAGCCACCGACCATAATTCTTTCATACATGTCACTCTTGGTTCATTGCATATCCCGGTACACCGCCGGAGGCATTCATATAGAGTCATATTTTGTTATAAGTATTGAGTTGTAATTGTTGAGTTGTAAGAAAAATAAAAAGTGTGATGATCATCATTTTTAGAGCATTGTCCCAAGTGAGGAAAGGATGATGGAGACTATAATTCCCCCATAAGTCGGGATGAGACTCCGGGCGAAGAAAAAGAGGCCATAAAAAAAGAGAAGGCCCAAACAAAAAAATGAGAGAAAAAGAGAGAAGGGACAATGTTACTATCCTTTTACCACACTTGTGCTTCAAAGTAGCACCATGATCTTCATTGTAGAGAGTCTCTCATTCTGTCACTTTCATATACTAGTGGGAATTTTTCATTATAGCACTTGGCTTGTATATTCCAATGATGGGCTTCCTCAAAATGCCCTAGGTCTTCGTGAGCAAGCAAGTTGGATGCACACCCACTTAGTTTCTTTTGTTGAGCTTTGATATACTTATAGCTCTAGTGCATCCGTTGCATGGCAATCCCTACTCACTCACATTGATATCTATTGATGGGCATCTCCATAGCCCGTTGATACGCCTAGTTGATGTGAGACTATCTTCTCCCTTTTTGTATTCTCCACAACCACCATTCTATTCCACATATAGTGCTATATCCATGGCTCACGCTCATGTATTGCGTGAAGATTGAATTTTTTTTGAAAATGTCAAAAGTATGAAACAATGGCTTGGCTTGTCATCGGGGTTGTGCATGATTTAAACTTTGTGTGGTGAAGATAGAGCATAGCCAAACTATATGATTTTGTAGGGATAGCTTTCTTTGGCCATGTTATTTTGACAAGACATAATTGCTTTGTTAGTATGCTTGAAGTATTATTATTTTTATGTCAACATGAACCTTTGTCTTGAATCTTTTGAATCTGAATATTCATACTACAATTAAGAAGAATTGCATTGAAATTATGCCAAGTAGCACTCCGCATCAAAAATTCTATTTTTATCATTTACCTACTCGAGGACGAGCAGGAATTAAGCTTATGGATGCTTGATATGTCTCCAACGTATCTATGATTTTTGATTGCTCCATTCTATATTTTCTACTGTTTTGGACATTATTGGGCTTTATTATCCACTTTTATATTATTTTTAGGACTAACCTATTAACCGGAGGCCCAGCCCAGAATTGATGTTTTTTGCCCGTTTTAGGGTTTCGAACAAAAGGAATATCAAATGGAGTCCAACCGGAATGAAACCTTCGGGAACATGATTTTCTCGCCGAATACAACTCAGGAGACTTGCACCCTACGTCAAGGCACGTAATAGGAGGCCACGAGGTAGCGGGCGCGCCCTACCCTACCAGGTGCGCCCCCACCCTCGTGGGCCCCCTGTTGCTACACTGACGTACTTCTTCCTCCTATATATACCCACGTACCCCCAAACGATCAGATACGGAGCCAAAAACCTAATTCCTCCGCCGCAACTTTCTGTATCCACGAGATCCCATCTTGGGGCCTGTTACGGAGCTCCGCCGAAGGGGGCATCGATCATGGAGGGCTTCTACATCATCATCCAAGCCTCTCCGATGAAGTGTGAGTAGTTTACTTCAGACCTGTGGGTCCATAGTTAGTAGCTAAATGGCTTCTTCTCTCTTTTTGGATCTCAATACAATGTTCTCCCCCTCTCTTGTGGAGATCTATTCGATGTAATCTTCTTTTTGCAGTGTGTTGTTGAGACCGATGAATTGTGGGTTTATGATCAAGTCTATCTATGAATAATATTTGAATCTTCTCTGAATTCTTTTATATATGATTGGTTATCTTTGCAAGTCTCTTTGAATTATCAGTTTGGTTTGGCCTACTAGATTGGTTGTTCTTGCCATGGGAGAAGTGCTTAGCTTTGGGTTCGATCTTGCGGTGTCCTTTCCCAGTGACAGTAGGGGCAGCAAGGTACGTATTGTATCGTTGCCATCAAGGATAACAAGATGGGGTTTTTATCATATTGCATGAAACTATCCCTCTACATCATGTCATCTTGCTTAATGTGTTACTCTGTTTTTAACTTAATACTCTAGATGCATGCTGGATAGCGGTCGATGAGTGGAGTAATAGTAGTAGATGCAGACAGGAGTCGGTCTACTTGTCTCGGACGTGATGCCTATATACATGATCATACCTAGATATTCTCATAAGTATGCTCAATTCTGTCAATTGCTCAACAGTAATTTGTTCACCCATCGTAGAATACTTATGCTCTTGAGAGAAGCCACTAGTGAAACCTATGGCCCCCGGGTCTCTTTCTCATCATATCAATCTCCATCACTTTATTATTGCTTTGCTTTTTTATTTTGCTTTTACTTTTTACTTTGCTTCTCTATACCAAAAATACCAAAAATATTATTTATCATCTCTATCAAATCTCACTTTCATAAGTGACCATGAAGGGATTGACAACCCCTAAGCGCGTTGGTTGTGTTGAGCTATTGTTTTTGTGTAGGTACGACGGACTTGTGCATGGCCTCCTATTGGATTGATACCTTGGTTCTCAAAAACTGAGGGAAATACTTATGCTACTTTGCTGCATCATCCTCTCCTCTTCAGGGAAATCCAACGCAGTGCTCAAGAGGTAGAAGTGCACGGGCACGGGGTTGTGGGCATAGGCAGGCAGATGTGGGTGCGGTCAGTCGCGGCGAGGCAACGAGCGCGCACGCGCAGGGCGCCAGCGCACGCTCAGGGTGCGAACAAGACAGATGGGGCTTGGCGTGTGGGCGCGGTGAGCACAAGCTCTCCGGCGCAGCGGCCAGACACGGGGACGACAAAGAGGGGATCAAAATGAGGCAGAGGAAGTGGGCTCCGAGGGAGAAGCTCACCACAGAGCCAGGGACGTGGTCAGGGAGAGCCGGGAGGACCGGACGATGGAGGATTGAGGAGGTGGCCGAGGTTGGGGAAGAGGAAGCGGGAAACGTGAGGGCGTCCTCCCAGCTCCGATCCAGCACGTGTAGGTGATGAGGATGAGGTTGCGGTGCTCCCAGACATGCTCCTTAGCGACGGGGAGTCAGGTGGTCGCGGGTTCGACGACGTGCGCGATGGCCACAAGCTTCGGGTGATGAACAAATGAACCAGGTGAACGGGAGAGAGAGAATGGGGAGGCTTTGGTTTGATCTAGGGTTCCCGGGGGTGCAATTAACCAACAGGGGGCCGGGGGATGGCCGCATGTGGTAGGGGCGGCCATGGGATGGCCTCCATGCACCTGCCCCCTATAGTAGTAAGTTGAAGAAGCCCCCCCCCCCTATTCGGCTAGGCCTTCCCAGTCCAACGGGCTTCACTTTTTTTATTGTTTCCTTTTTTATTTTAATTCTTTTATGTTTTAGTTTTAGCTACTGTTTTTTATTTGTTTGTCCACAAAATGACTTTAGTATAATTTTGAAGGAAATATGCACTAGAGGCAATAATAAAATTGTTATTTTATATTTCCTTATATTATGATAAATGTTTATTATTCATGCTAGAATTGTATTAACCGGAAACTTGATACAGGTGTGGGTACATAGACAAAACATCGTGTCCCTAGTAAGCCTCTACTAGACTAGCTCGTTAATCAAAAATATGGTTAAGTTTCCTAACCATAGACATGTGTTGTCATTTGATGAATGGGATCACATCATTAGGAGAATGATGTGATGGACAAGACCCATCCGTTAGCTTAGCATATTGATCGTTTAGTTTTATTGCTATTGCTTTCTTCATGTCATATACATATTCCTTTGACTATGAGATTATGCAACTCCTGGATACTTGAGGAATGCCTTGTGTGCTATCAAACGTCACAACATAACTAGGTGATTGTAAAGATACTCTACAGGTATCTATGGAGGTGTTTATTGGGTTGGCATAGATCGAGATTGGGATTTGTCACTCCGAGTATCAGAGAGGTATCTCTGGGCGCTCTCGGTAATGCACATCATAATAAGCCTTGCAAGCAATGTGACGAATGAGTTAGTTGTGGGATGATGTATTACGGAACGAGTAAAGAGACTTGCCGGTAACGAGATTGAACTAGGTATGTAGATATTGACGATCGAATCTCGGGCAAGTAACATACCGATGACAAAGGGAATAATGTATGTTGTCATTACGGTACGATCGATAAAGATCTTCGTAGAATATGTTGTCATTAAGGTTCCGTTGTTGGTTATTGATCGAAGAGGTGTCTCGGTCATGTCTACATAGTTCTCGAACCCGCAGGGTCTGCACGCTTAACGTTCGATGATGAATTTGTATTATATGAGTTATTTGATTTGGTGACCAAATGTTTTTTGGAGTCCCGGATGAGATCACAGACATGATGAGGAGTCTCAAAATGGTCGAGATGTAAAGATTGATATATAGGATGATGGTATTCGGACATCAGAAGTGTTCTGGGGGGTACCGGGTACATATCGGGTCATCGGAAGGGGTTCCGGCCCCCTCCCCCCGGGCAACTACATGGGCCTAATGGGCCAAGAAGGGGACAGACCAGCCCCTAAGCGGCTGGTGCGCCCCATGTAGGCCGAAATAGGAGGAGAAGGAAAGAGGAGAAGTGAAAGTGCAATCATGCCCTCAATCTTATTTTGATGTTGATGACAATATACTCATAGGGGACTAACAAAGTTTGTCAAGTATATCTCAGGTTTTAGTCCCCTTGGAATCAATTGTGTGTGGATTATGACTTCACAAATATTCATCTTCCTCAAGAACGAAGAAACAAGTCTACTAGCTTAGGCACCTTTTTATGCTTGTTCTTGAGTATAGGGATACCACACTATTAAGAGGGGAACATGGGGTCTTGTGAGAGTCTTGCTCAAAATCTTCTTCTAAAACTCATTTTCTGATCTTTGCATACGTCGGATGACCGGTACTCACCAGACGTCCGGTTCCTCCTATACGGAGCCAAAACATCGGACGTCCGGTAATCTCTCATCAGTACCAAAACCTCGGACGTGCGGTATTCTTCAGTCGTCCGGTACCTTTCCTACAGAACCAAAACATCAGTTGTCCGGCGTCCATCGGACGTCCGGTACTTTCTCTACAAAGCCAAAACATCGGTCGTCCGGCATCCTCCGGTCGTCCGGTAACTTCTATACCATGCCAAAACATCAGACGTCCAATGCCTATCGGACGTCCGGTGTCTGTCGGCCGCTCGATCGTCCGGTACGTACCAGACGTCTGAGGCTCCAGTGCCGTTTTGGTCCCAATTGCCACTTATTGAGGCATACTATAAATATCTCTCTCCTATCCCGTGTGAGGGTTGACCATTCACTTCAAATATCCTCAAGAATACTTTTCACTCTCTCTCACTCTCCTACACCAAATCCTAGATCCCCAAGGGATCTGAGAGCATTTGAGAGAAGTTGTCCACGCAAGTGATAGATCCACTCCTTCCCCTTCTTTGCACCAAAGGAATTCATGATTTGAGCAAGTCTTGAGCTTTTACCCATCGTTCTTCTTACTCTTGGAGGTTGGAGACTCCTAGGCGGTAGGAGTCATTCGGAGAGGAATCAACCATTGTGATTACCCCCGGAAAGTTTGTGAGGGTTTGGAGATCACCCCAAGGTCTACCACTACTTCGTGGTGTTGTCTCAAAGGGATAATAGAGTGAGTCTTCGTGGCATTGGTGCGCCACTGGTGCGCGTCGGTCCTAAACAAACATTTTTTAACCCCTTTCTGCAACGGCATTTGGAACCTTCGCCAAGTGAGTGTGGGCGATAGGGGGGTCCTTCTCACACGACCCAGAAACCGTCGGGGATAGGGAGCCTTGATGCATACTGTTGTCCCTATATAATTGTTTTCAATATCTCTAATATCCCAAACGCTTCATCCTTGCTACTTGTTTGTGCTCGCATTGCCATCACAATCGGAGTTTTGTGGTTCTGCCTAAAACAAGGCAGATTCCAGGCACGGGAGTTTTCCAAGGCACGGGAGTTTTACGATGCCTGGCACATCACAAACAGTTCATGATTATAAACCGTGTATGATAGGTAGACAATCACACACATTTAGTTTCCCGCACCGTATGTGATAGTGTCTGACAACACACACGCTTTGCAAACGCCAACTGTGTGCATGCTTGCACACATTTCCTCTCTGTGAACCGTCTCGGATTAGGGTGTATATTGCAAACGTTTGTGTTTTACCAACCGTGTGTGCCATAATGACCTGCACAACGTAATTTCACCCTAATTTAATTGCTGCTATTTAAAATTGTACCTAATTTAAACTTGAAAGTAGGCTATAGCTTTATTCATATCCATCAGGTTCAAACAACCAATGCATTATTTGATTCACAGGTTCATATGTTTAAGAATTACATAAGCACCAAATAAAGAATGATGTACTACGGTTCTATACTTGTACTATTACAGATGGTAAAGAAAGAGGCGATAGACATTCCAGTTGCTGAACAAGGTGAAGCGAAATGGCCCTATTGTGCTCTCCTGGATGCAAAAGGCAAGCAGGACTCTAGTCCAACCCCTTGTGATGGCCAGCCGCCAATCATGTAGTTTGAGAGGTAAAGTAAACTACTTCAGGATCCACTACAAAAGAAAAAAGATTCAGATATTGTCATCTAACACAACTCATTACGGGCAGTAAAAAGAAGGCTACAGGGTTGTTACTTACAATCCTGCAGTTCACTGTTGTCTTGCATAAAGTGTAAACAAATAGTTCGATTGACTTTTTTTGACCCATTTTAATAACAATCTTTATCAGTTTCCTCACTTGATGCTGGTACATGAGTATCTCATTGCCCCATACGCAGAAAGGGTCGAAGTGTGGATCTTTGGCAATGATATATGTACCTAAAAGCACCAAGTTAATATTAGAAGCTAAACAACAATTGAAAAATGATGTAGTACAACACTCCATCCATCCCATTATATAAGATTTTATTACATGTATATCTACACATCATCAGAACATTAAGGTAACACTCTTCCTTGTTGCTATGTAGCCTGGGATTGCATATTTAGTCATTCAGTACAATGCATGTTGCTAAACAACAATTGAAAAACGAAAAGGCATGTTAACTGCAATATCCTTAACAGCAACCAAATATCGTAATTCATAGTGGTATTGTTGAAACTGTTATTGATGAAATTTAACTGCACGGCAAATAGTTGCACATATAGAGCATCACATTGTGAAGAACTGAAATAAACAAGTCATAAGGACATCTCTAGGTGATCCTTAAAAAGTTAAAGGACTAAAACCCTTAGTGGATATATATATATACTCCATCAATTTTTGGCCTTTTCTAGTCGATCCCCTAAACTTAAGGTTGTAAACTTCAAGTTGATCAAGTTCAAAGCAGGTTCAACCAAAAGTAGCATGCATTCAAACATAAACATAGATAGTTTTGCATAACCGAACATAAAACATAAATTTAAAGTAAGCTAAACTACTTTCAGTCAAAGTAGAGGTCGAGCCAATCCTTCCTCGTCATGTACGGTGTGCCACAAGCCGGGTCCGGGCCAGTACCACCATCGGGCTCGTTGGGGAAGGCACTCCTCCACTCGTCGATGTCGATCTCCTCGTCCTCAGGGCCCACCTCGATGCCCTCTGTGCTGCCGTCGCCACCGCCTTCGACCTCGTCATCAGAGGAGAGCACGATAACCTCGCCGCCCTCATCACTACCTTCGACCTCGTCATCGGAGGAGAGCACGATAACCTCGCCGCCCTCCGCGCCGGCAAAGATCGCCCGCTCCGCCTCCACGAGCTCCGGGTGCTGCCGGAGGAGCTCTTGCATGTAGGCCTCGTCCGTGGCCTCGTCCTTGAGGCGCTCCCACGCCTCGTGGTCCTCCCGCTCCATAGCCGAGCTTTCCACCCCTTGCTCCGGCGGAACGAGGTCGACCGGACATGTGTCGAAGGGGAAATTGAGCCTAGCCGCCGCGCTGTGGTAGCGGACCTACCAGCGGTCGTACTCCATGGCCGCGAGCTTGGCTGGGTGGCAGCTACCGAGCCACCGGCGGGTGTGGGTCTCTCGATCTGTAATCTCGGCGACCCACATCCCCCACCACCGCTGCCGGACCCCGAGGTAGGACTTTGTCGGCTGCTAGGTCCGAGGGAGGACGGCTAAGTCCTCGAACCGGCATAGGGGCACGGCGGCGGGCGGATCGGGCCCGCGGAGGATGATGGGGACACCTCGGCAGCCACCTTGCCGGCGTTGGGCGAAAAAATTGCGATAAACCTCTTTCTGGTCATGGGCTCCTCGAGCTCCCTAGCACAAAGGCAGAGGTTGAGGATGGAGGCGCCGGCGATGGTGGGGACCTACCAATGGTTTCGAGGGTTGTGTGTGTCTGTGTGAGCGGAGGTTTTGGGGTTTGTGTGGAGGGGGGCGGGGGGGCAAGGTTGAGTTTGAGGAAATACCACGGCAACTGAAAATTTTACTAGGCGGGGCTACAGAAAATTTGGATCAAGGGCGAGCAGATATTTTTGAGATTGCGAGGGATCAGAGGCGGGAGTAAAATGCCAGGGCTGCTAGAAATTTGAATCAAGGGACTGAAGTAGAGTGGGAGTAACAGACATCGCACACGGTCCGCACATACTAATCGTGTGCTATCAAACATTAAAACCTTCCAGGTGGTAGATATTTTCGAGATTGCGAGGGATGCACACGCGGGAGTTTTTGGGGAGCGGGCTAGTGTGCTTGACATGCCGGCTGTGGACTGTAGCCGACGCACCCTCTCGCGTAAGCCATAGGTGTACTATACACCGACGGTGCTCCAAGATATTTTGTACTACATCTCACACGGTTGGTGATAATAAACTGTGTGGGATCTACTTGATTTGAATTACAAAATGGGGTCACAATGGCAGTAGACGTTGTTTGAATTGCTAGACCATTTATCTGAAGTGAACATGCAACTATATGTGTGTCGTAAAAGAATTGGAATTATTCAGGGTTCGTTTGGACATTTTATATATTAAACTAGTTTTCTAGCCATTTCAGGTGCACAATTCAAAATTAAACTACATGCACATGCTCCAGTGCATACAAATTGGTTGAAAAATCAAATATGTGTCCTTCAGTGCATGCTTAGGTTCCACGCAAGAAATGGGAATGAATTTTTCGGGCTTCATTTGGCCTTTTTTATACATTAACTGGGTGTTCTAGGCATTTTATGTGCACAATTCAAATTTGAACTACAAGTACATGCTCCAATGCACCAAAGTTGTGATGAGGACATCAATACCATTGTTACACCCACAGCCCCTACTGTTACATATACTGGACCAATTACTAGAGCTCGCGCACGCCAATTAAATTACCAGGTACTTTCGTTTCTTGGTAATGATTCTAATGTTCATGAGATTATGATGCTGCCTAAATTGGATACATTTGTTTTGCTTACAAATGAAGGGCCTAGCTTCGAGAAGGATGAACATTGGAGCAAGAACACGCATGGAGTTGATGGCATGCGCAAGGGGATCAAGAACAGAGTTACAAGTGATGATTTCAGGACTTTGAAGCCGCCATAAGGAGTGCATGAAGCCTTGGACGAAATATACAAGATGCCACTTCATAATATTCGTCCATAGGCTATTCTAGGTGCTGCGTCACCTTATTAATGGGCCAGGCCCATGTAATTTCGAAATACTTAAGTATAGGCTATTTTTAGAGTCCGTATGTGTGGGGAAACAAGAGTTAGGGTTGGTTTCGGACCCCACCCTCAAGGGCCACGAAATTCGTCCCTCTTCCTCCATATATACAGCCCTTAGGGCATCATTTAGATGGTCGGTTTTGTTTAGATTAAAAGTTCGCCATAGTTGCAACTTCTCGTACTTCGTTTGTGTCCAACGACCAGACCAAGACGTCACAGAACCCCACCTTGATCAATAAAGCTTCCATCTTATATTCGCAATATCCAGATTGCAATCTCAGTTTCTTGCTTGTTCTTCGTTTGCTTGCAGGAAACAGACCCTCGTGGTCAGGTTGATCGTGCTCCGGCGTGGTCAATAACCCTTGGAAGTTGGTTTAGCGATTGCTAAGGCGCGACGTCTTGCACGTTCGTAGTCGGATCGTCAAGGTCGACTCCCACAGAAAACGATAGCCACCATCTCATCGAAACATCGGGACACCTTTGCCTCTATCAAGTGGTATCAGATTTCCAAGTTGCTCGGTGAGATTTTACAGTTTTTCGTAGATTAGATCGAGTCTGTTCTTCATACCTACAGTCCACGAAAAGCCACAAAAAAATTAGGGTTAGTTCCTCATATCCGAACCAATATGAGCCTTTGCATAATCTTTTTAGGGTTTTTGCTTTGTTGAATTTGCGGTTGCATCGTCGTGTCAAGTTGCTGGTCTTAGAGTCTAGTCTTTTAGAGTTTCGAGTTCTGGACATAAGTTGTCACGTCGCCGCCGCACCATCATCATCGCCCATCTACCACCTTTGCTTATCCGCCACCGCTCTGAATCCATATCCATATACCACCACCAATCTGTATCCATATACCACCACCGCTACCATATACCACCACCGCTGCCATATACCGCAACCATATATCCACCACCAATCCGAGTTCTTCTCATATTAGGGTTGTTTTTTAGATCAATCTCAATTCCGATTCGTGTTTCCTTGCCTGCGTAGGTCTCGAAAAAAACGAGTCTGGAGACCCCCGGGCAGTTTTTAGGCCAAAATTTTCATGGGCAAATTTTTTCCCTATCCTCTTTTTAGGCTTTTCTGAGTCTTTTGAGCCACGTGCCATCATAGTGATTTTTTGTCGCACTTTTTCGTCGTCGCGGCCCTGATTCCGAAAAAAGAGAAAAAAAATCCGTGCCATCCTATCAGTTTGACAAGGGAAGAGTTTTGAGACACTCGCCATTATAGTGATTTTTCGCAAAAAAAAGAGGAGCGCAAAAAAAAGAAAAAGAGGAGCGCAAAAAAAGAGCGAAAAAAAAGAGTTCCAGAGTGTGCTTTTCCCTTTATTTACGTGCAGCGCCGTGATTTTGTTAGTGTTCTAGGCTCGCGTCTCTAGCACGGTCTAGCCTAGGACCAGCACAATACCGTCGTTGAGCGTTTATTCAACTTTGCATCTCTGAATTGATTATTGCTGACCCTTTTTGCTACCATATTATAAGCCTTCCCAGCTCCACATACATCTACGTCGTGCGTTTGACTCTCCCTGGTAATCGCTCTATCCAAGCTTTGAGAGTTTTGACTATGACGGTTGCCGATCACTGCCTGCTGCTGGGTAAGAACTGGTAAGAATTTGAGATTGGCTTGACGGATTTGTGACACCACCACCACCTCTTGTTAGTATTCTGTAGGATCATATTCTTGTGTGTTTCTATTGTTGCTAACCATGGCAGGATCACAAGCCGACGAGACTGACTGGGAGAACATGACGAATAAGGAGTTGCATGATAAATTTCAGCAAATGATGAATGGACAGGTGCAAGATGTGCTAAACAGATTTGAAGAGGCCATGGAGAAGATAGATGACATGGAGAAGACGTTCGAAACAAAGCTCGATAACAGGTTTAATGAATTGCTCGCGCGTCTTCCACCACCACCACCGGCTGCACCTAACGCACCTCTACAACAACAACAACGACGACTACCTACACATCGTGAAACAGCCCTCCGCCGAGCGAGCCGTCTCCCTCTTGCACCTGGCCAAACTGTTGGTGCTGCTGTTGATACTTCTGTGGCTCCTGCTGCTGATGCGGAGGAGGATGATTTTGCCGGCGATTACGAGGATGAGGTTGATCAAAATCAGAACTACGTGCCACCACCAGCACAGCAACCACCAGGTCATCCACATGCAAATAATGGCAATGGTAGGGCTCACCCTCAGGTACGAGATCATGACCATCTCCCTAAACTAAAATTGAATATTCCACCATTTGAGGGTAGATATGTTCCTGATATATATCTTACTTGGGAGTTAGAAACTGAACAACGATTTACATGTTTACAATATTCCGAGGAGAGACGTGTTCCTGCTGCTGTTTGTGCATTCACTAGTTTTGCATGTGTTTGGTGGTCTGAGCATTGTAGATTATATCCTATTCCTGCTACTTGGTCTGCTTTGAAAACTGCTATGCGTACTCGTTGGGTTCCACCATATTATCAACATGAATTACTTCAAAAATTGCAGCGCTTAAGACAGGGAAAAAATTTTGTAGAAGAATATTATCAGGAATTACAAACTGGCATGATTAGATGTGGTATTGTTGAGGAGAATGAAGCTATGCTTGCACGTTTTATGGGTGGATTAAATAGAGAGATTCAGACGATTCTAGAGTATAAGGACTATACTAATATCACTCGTTTATTCCATCTTGCTTGTCAAGCTGAACGTGAAGTGCAGGATCGACATGCATTGGCGCGGACTAACTTTTCTGCAGGTCGACCTTCATCATGGACACCACGTGCATCATCTACTTCCACACGTTCTGCTACACCGGCGCCTCCGTCGGCTGCCACCTCCAACCGTGATACAATAAAGCAGGCACAATCACCACTATCTGCCAAGAGCACACCTTCTGGGCCTGCAAAGAGCTCTTCTTCATCCATGGCATCAACAGGGCAAACACATGATATTATTTGTCGATGTTGCAAGGGTGGAGGTCATTATGCGAGAGAATGCCCATCTAAACGTGTGATGATTGTTAATGAGGATGGTGGGTATGAGTCCGCTAGTGACTATGATGAGGAGACTTTGGCTCTTATTACACGTGATGAACACGGTGGAGACGATTCTGATCATGAGACGCAATACATGGCTCCTGAAGATGCTGACAGGTATGAATGTTTAGTTGCTCAACGTGTTTTGAGTGTGCAGGTTACACAAGCTGAGCAAAATCAGAGGCATAATTTGTTCCATACAAAGGGAGTTGTGAAGGAACGTTCTGTTCGCGTGATCATAGATGGAGGGAGTTGCAACAACTTGGCTAGCATGGAGATGGTGGAGAAGCTATCTCTCACCACAAGACCACATCCACATCCTTACTACATCCAACGGTTCAACAATAGCGGCAAGGTTAAGGTAACACGTACTGTTCGTGTGCATTTTAGTATCTCTACATATGCTGATTATGTTGATTGTGATGTGGTACCTATGCAAGAATGTTCCTTATTACTTGGTAGACCATGGCAATTTGATAAAAATTCTGTTCACCATGGTAGAAACAATCAGTATACTCTTGTTCATAAGGATAAGAATATTACTTTGCTTCCTATGACTCCTGATTCCATTTTGAAAGATGATATTAATAAAGCTAATAAAGCAAAACAGGAGAAAAATAAGAGTGAAAATCAGATTGTGGCAAAAGAATTTGAGCAACAAATGCAGCCTAATAATAATAAACAATCTAGTGTTGCTTCTGAAATTAAACTGAAAAGTGCATGTTTACTTGCCACCAAATCTGATATCGATGATCTAGATTTTAGCAAATCTGTTTGCTATGCTTTTGTGTGCAAAGAGGCATTATTTTCATTCGAGGACGTGCCTTCCTCTTTGCCTCCTGCTGTCACTAATATTTTGCAGGAGTTCGCTAACGTCTTTCCACAAGACGTGCCACCGGGATTACTGACGAGGACATGTATTAGGGGTAGGGTAACAGGCTTAACCTAAAGGCCCTACCCATGGACACCGTATACTTTGTACTGGGCCCCTGGGCCAGATCGCCATCCAGATGTAGCACAACTTGAAAGTCACTCGGACGGCGATCACCACTCGAAGCACGGCACTTCACTCGACGAGCTCATTCCACTCGACCGTGTAACTCACTCGGATATGCAAAGACCAATAGTCAGCATGACGGTTTTGTAGTGGGCAGGCATTATGGCATTGATGCTCCACCGTGTAACATAATGGGTGAGGGGGTGGCGCACTCTATATAAGCCACCCCCCACCACCACACTCGGGGGCTCTTTTCTTCTATCTCTCTCTCTTTCTAGTCTCAGGACTTGGCTCAGGCAGGGGGATCCGTTCTCCTTTCTCGTATACATTGTAATCTCTGGATACATACTCGGATAAAAATAAAGCCTCTCTGGAGCACGAGACGTAGGGTTGTTATCTCCACCGTGAGAGGCCCGAACTCGCTAAAACCACCGTGTCACCCATATGCATCTCGATATATCATGCTCCTTTATCCTACCCCTCTCTTACTGTCGGAATCGTTACCACGACAGTTGGCGCCCACCGTGGGGCTTGGCGTCTATCAAGCCATGGTGCAAATGGTTCTTTCTCCAATCTTCCGCAGCGGATCAACGACCATTGCCAGAGAAATTGGCCGATGGAGTTCTGGCGATTGCAACATTCATACAAACAAAAGGATCAAGGAAGTATCCATTCCATCTACTCTTTTTACAATAAATTGTCTAACAATAGGTTTGTCTTTTCCTCCTGTAGGATCAGACGCACCCATGCATATCATGAAGCAGAGAAGAAAAGAAAAGAACAACTCATTTCTCATATTTCTTGCCTTCTTCCGAGATCATCATTAACGGTGACCGCAAAATCGGCCATCGACGCGATCCGTCCTCGTCCTCACCGGCCTTGCGTCTGGCACCGTCGTTGAGCTCCTACACACGGTCACCGGTGTGGTCCGTCCCGTCGTCTTCGACGTCGTCCGCGAACACTGTTGCTGCTGCTTCGTGCACGACCGCTTCGCATGCGGCGCGGTCGAGGAGGCGAAGGGATTGGACCCGTCTGATTCCCGGAGCAGTGAAGTGTTGTGCCGTGCTCGTCGGCCCGAGTCATGCTCACAGGCCTCAAGCCACGCACGCCTGCCCTGAGACATGCTCGTCTGCCGATCGCCGCGATCGCCCGCCTTGCGACACGCTCGTCGGGGCCGCCCCGCGGCACGCTCGGGGCCGCCTCAAGACGCTCTTGCCGGCCCTCGCTTGCATCGCCGGCAGCACGAGCCACCCGGCCGCCTGGGTCTTCTTCATCTGCGTCGTTTACATCGGATGGTACGTAGCCTCCTACCCCATACGCATAACGTGGCCCTCTTAATCCTTCGTAAAGTGGCCGGGTAGTTTCCTCAAATTAATCGTCTGATTAAACGCCCATTAAATGATGGTTTCCAGCACCAATTACCACAGCCGTTTAAATGCTCCTTGCATGCATCCATACACTCCCGTATGGTTGTGCTAGTGCGTGCATGCACTCAATTGGCAAATGCTCTTAACCCAATTGCCTGCCATGTGCCGGTTACCATTTCTTAAATATCTCATGAAGTGGCCAATTAGGCAAGGATTCCGTTACCTAGTTAAGGTGATTGATTGCCTCCGCTTCTTCCGCAATTTAATGGCTTAACTGCGTACCTTTCGTTTTTCACACTGATTAAATTTGTGCATGCATGCACAACCATCCATGGTCTTTAATCTTTGCAAAATAGCATCTGTGCAGGGACACTTTAGTCCAGCAAAACAATATTCGTGGCTACTAACCTGTAGGGTCACTCGTCCGTCATGGCCCTCAGACAGCAGTTTACTCGGACGAACATTTTGTTTCAAGCGACTAACATCATATGCAGATTAACTCAGATGAAATTTACGTCCAAACGACTAATATGGAGTGACTTGGCCGCCTGCACGCCGTCGCTCTGTTGGACACATCTTCGTCACCTTAACTGACTCGACTTCTCCGTGTGTCGCCGCTCGATGAGACACTCGACCGCCCGCGCGTTGTTGTCACTCGGATGCCCCGTGCATCGTCACTTCGCGGGACGCATCCACATCACCCAGACGCCCCGCGCATCATCACTCCACGGGACACGTCTATTACACTCGGATGCCCCGCGCATCGTCAGTCCGCGGGACAAGTCTACTTCACTCGGCTGCCCCGCGCGTAGCCACTTGGTTGGTCACCTCATAACCACTCGGCCGCCCCGTGCGTCGCCACTCGGTTGGTCACCTCATAACCGCTCGGCCGCCCCGCGCGACACCACTCGGTTGGTCACCTCATAACCGCTAGGCCGCCCCGCGCGTCGCCACTCGGTTGGTCACCTCATAACCACTCGGCCGCCCCGCGCGTCGCCACTCGGTTGGTCACCTCATAACCGCTCGGCCGCCCCGCGCGTCGCCACTCGGTTGGTCACCTCATAACCGCTCGGCCGCCCCGCGCGTCGCCACTCGGTTGGTCACCTCATAACCGCTCGGCCGCCCCGCGCGTCGCCACTCGGTTGGTCACCTCATAACCGCTCGGCCGCCCCGCGCGTCCCCACTCGGTTGGTCACCTCATAACCGCTCGGCCGCCCCGCGCGTCGCCACTCGCTTGGTCACCTCATAACCGCTCGGCCGCCCCGCTCGTCGCCACTCGGTTGGTCACCTCATAACCGCTCGGCCGCCCCGCGCGTCGCCACTCGGTTGGTCACCTCATAACCCCTCGGCCGCCCCGCGCGTCGCCACTCGGTTGGTCACCTCATAACCGCTCGGCCGCCCCGCGCGTCGCCACTCGGTTGGTCACCTCATAACCGCTCGGCCGCCCCGCGCGTCGCCACTCGGTTGGTCACCTCATAACCACTCGGCCGCCCCGCGCGTCGCCATCGCCAAAATCCCCCGGTGGGTGACTTAGCTGCGAATCTGTTTCGCCTAAGTTTAAAAAATCCTACCGAGTGGAGAGCAAACCTCCCACTCGGGGGCTTAGCTGCAGTCCAGTACTCGCCTAAGTTTGAAAAAATCCTACCGAGTGGAGAGCAAACCTCCCACTCGGGGGCTTAGCTGCAGTCCAGTACTCGCCTAAGTTTGAAAAAAATCCTACCGAGTGGAGAGCAATCCTCCCACTCGGGGGCTTAGCTGCAGTCCAGTACTCGCCTAAGTTTGAAAAAATCCTACCGAGTGGAGAGCAAACCTCCCACTCGGGGGCTTAGCTGCAGTCTAGTACTCGCCTAAGTTTGAAAAAAATCCTACCGAGTGGAGAGCAATCCTCCCACTCGGGGGCTTAGCTGCAGTCCAGTTCTCGCCTAAGTTTGAAAAAAATCCTACCGAGTAGAGAGCAAGCCTCCCACTCGGAGGCTTAGCTGCAGTCCAAGGACTCGCCTAAGTAGCCAAAATCCGACTGAGACAAGAGCAAACCTCTAATTCAAGGAGCTGCATCACAAGTATAATGTGCGCTCCATCCCTATCCGCAAAGACACCGAGACGAAGGTCGGGTGTCACCATCACCTCGTCACCACTCGGCTGCCCCGCGCGTAGCCACTCGGTTGGTCGCCTCATCACCATTCGGCCACTCGCGCGCCTTCAGACAGCTAAGTCATTTTACATTCTGTTATTTCCTTCTTCCCGAGTATCCCGTAATTCACACATCACGTTCACTCGGAGGCCACGCCATCGAGTGTACCTGTACGCTCGGCTGTTTATTTTCACATACTTGCTTAGTACTGGTTATGTGACTCCCGAGTCCAACTTCCATTTTTCGCACACATCATTCACGAACACCATGTGTCGTTCTTCATTTTGAGTTTGCATCGGTCCTCCAGGGCTGCAACTCAGTCGAAACACTACACTTTCATTTTATTTTAGCCAGTATTCCAACGAGTTCAGTAGGATCTCTCGCTTCGACAAGTTCGAACGAATCCTTCGCTCTTTTAGACTCTTGCTGGTTAACCAGCAAGCCCCTTGCACTCCCAGCGGGTGTCTATGGGTGTTATTCACACAAATCATTTCAGCACACATCAAATTTCCTCAAGAAATTATTTTTTTGACTTGTGCCATTTTTTACACAAGTTACGCGATCACTCGACGGCCCTATGAGCCAACTTCATCGCTGCTCGGACTCGGTCACCATACTGGCCCTAGCGCACCACAACACTGACCTTGTCGCTCTGTTGGCTTCAAACACATCCGGCCAACCCCTCTGTGGAATCCTCTTCATCGATAATATAGACCTCGTCAGGCATGAGGCAGATAAGTCTCTTTTATAATTAAACTTCAGACGTCACTCTTTTTGCGAGTTTGCCTCTTTTGAGTATCACTCGGAAATTTCTCCTCATCCTTACCCGAGTCCGACTCGATGAATTACAAATTATCCATTCAACACTATATTTCCCGTATTTCGACATGTCCGTTGTTGAAGCCTGTAGTACGCTCGGGAGCTACGCCACACTCGGGGGCTGCAACTCATTTGGAATGACACTCTCGTGAGTGGTCGAGTGCTTCATCACCAGTTAGATCCTTCACTTCAACAAGTGCATTCGACCCACCACCTTGACAAGTTTTATAATTACCCAGACGCTCTGCGCGCAATCTTCATTCCTACTCAGACTCAGTTGTCACACCGGTCTTGTTGCGTCGCAACCACGCTACATCAACCTTGTCGCTACATTAACTTCGAAAGCATCTGGCTAACTCCTTCGAAGACAATTTCATCCACTTGGCTGGACACGTAGTCCTTCACTCGGCCACCTCATGTATCTTCACTCGGCCGTCCCGCGCGTCGCCACTCGGTTGCGCACGTCTTCACCGCTTGGTCGCTCCACGCATCGCCTCTCGGTTGTGCATGCCTTCACCACACGGCCGCCCCGCGCATCACCCGTTGACTGGACACGTAATCCTTCACTCAGCCACCTCATGCATCCTCACTCAGCCGTCCCGCACGTCGCCACTCGGTTGTGCATGTCTTCACCACTTGGCCGCTCCGCGCGTCACCTCTCGGTTGTGCATGCCTTCGCCACACGGCCGCCCCGCACGTCACCACTTGGCTGGACACGTGGTCCTTCACTTGGACACCTCGCGCATCCTCACTCGGCCGTCCCGCACGTTGCCACTCGGTTGTGCACGTCTTCACCACTTGGCCGCTCCGCGCATCGCCTCTCGGTTGTGCATGCCTTCGCCACACGACCGCCCCGCGCGTCGCCACTTGGCTGGACACGTAGTCCTTCACTCGGACACCTCGCACATCATGACTCGGCCACTCCGCGCGTCGCCACTCGGTTGTGCATGTCTTCACCACTCGACCGCCCCGCGCGTCGTCACTCGGTTGTACATATCATCGCCCCTTAGCCACCTCGCGCGTCACCATCAGTTGGGCATGTCTTTACCTCTACACCCCCAGCACAGGAACGACTAAGTTACTCGTATGATCAAACCTCATATCACACTCTGTAGCAAGCTTACCTCTTTCGAGCATCACTCGGTGGCTACGCATAGCCGTTGTCCATGCTGCCCTCAGGGGTTACACCCATTGGATCAACCCATTGACCACATCAGGAATATCTTTCTGACCATACATGCTCGTTCTGCCGAACATCTATAAGGGTAGTACTGTCCACTTGGACGATCGCCCAAATCATTTCTTGAACTCATCTTAAGGACTGCAAAAGGGTGAAAATGGTGGTCCTCTACGGATACACTTGGCCCTTATCCTAGGCTCCAAGGCCTCAGTTTCACAAACTTGGACTCAGAGATGGCATGTGCTAGTGTTCCCCCGGGATAATGAGTGGCGTCTCTCAGGATAGTCAGCCCACACACTAGCCTCGCCACTCGGGTTTCATGGCACGTCCATGTCAGACCACTAGTCTATCTCCTTCGGGAGAAATACGAGTGCCACCGAGTTTTTCCTTGTAGTCAACATACCCTAATAAGTTGGGAAGCACGTCTACTCGGACAAACACCCCTTTCACGCAAAATCTAATGGTTATAAGAAGTATTACTGGAACGATTACTCCCTGGAGTGTCCAGCCTTTTTCTACAGTCGGCAATTTCAAAGCCGAATTCATTCACCGTGCCGAGAGCACAAATATTCAGCTGCTTGACCGAGTTCCAGGCTGAATTTATTCCATGCCGAGTGCACGAAGATCATTCCGACTGACTCAGCTCCAGGCTGAGCTTATTTACCATGTTAAGCGCCTGAAGATGCATCCGATTGACTCAATTTCAGACTAAAAGATATTTACCGTGTCGACTGTGTGGAGGTTTACCAGGAGACTTAAACCCTCTGCCCGACTCATCTAGTCCGACAGAGGCTCGGGGACTACACCCAGCGGGTGCACTCAGCGTGCCCCCACTGGAAGAGAACTCAGAAAGAAACATTTTGCGCGATGCGAAACCAGCTCTAGAATTACTCGACCTACGAGTCAGAGAAGAACAAGTTCGATCAGTACCATCTAAGAAGAGTTTTAGTTCTCTCAGACCCCCGCCGACTGCCCGCAGTCGACGGCGGTCTCGGGGACTACACCCAGTGGGTGCACTCAGCGTGCCCCCACTGGAGTAATCTCCACTCGGTATGGCCTGACCAGTCCGAGTGATGAACAACAACAAAAAAGACAGGCTCTAAGACTCCCGCCGACCGTTGGTATCCAGTCGGAACGGTCCGCCCGGTCCGAGTGACGGCCAAACAACAACAAAAAAGACAAGCTCTAAGACTCCCGTCGACTGCGGGCAGTCGACGGCAGTCTCTGGGACTACACCCAGTGGGTGCACTCAGCGTGCCCCCACTGGAATGGTATCCACTCGGAACGGTCCGCCCGGTCCGAGTGACGGCCAAACAACAAAACAAAGACACGTTCCAGGCGTGAAGAAATTCCGAGTAATCAGTTACTCCATGCAGGACTAGCTCCAAATCACTCCAAAAAAATTGCTATAAGATGAGTTTAACGCTCCTCCGCGGACCCGTTTGAGCTCATTTCACTCGGACACCATACAGTCTGGAATCCGTCAAGGCAACATGCGGAGATAAGATTGCTGGGTGACCAGAGGGAGTTCATAAGTGCCTCCGCAACACTTGACTCATCTGGGAATTCACCTCGACTCGACCCGCTCAACCTCGACCGATTCAGGGGCTAATGACGAGGACATGTATTAGGGGTAGGGTAACAGGCTTAACCTAAAGGCCCTACCCATGGACACCATATACTTTGTACTGGGCCCCTGGGCCAGATCGCCGTCCAGATGTACCACAACTTGAAAGTCACTCGGACGGCGATCACCACTCGAAGCACGGCACTTCACTCGACGAGCTCATTCCACTCGACCGTGTAACTCACTCGGATATGCAAAGACCAATAGTCAGCATGACGGTTTTGTAGTGGGCAGGCATTATGGCATTGATGCTCCACCGTGTAACATAATGGGTGAGGGGGTGGCGCACTCTATATAAGCCACCCCCACCACCACACTCGGGGGCTCTTTTCTTCTCTCTCTCTCTCTTTCTAGTCTTAGGACTTGGCTCAGGCAGGGGGATCCGTTCTCCTTTCTCGTATACATTGTAATCTCTGGATACATACTCGGATAAAAATAAAGCCTCTCTGGAGCACGAGACGTAGGGTTGTTATCTCCACCGTGAGAGGCCCAAACTCGCTAAAACCACCGTGTCACCCATATGCATCTCGATAGATCATGCTCCTTTATCCTACCCCTCTCTTACTGTCGGAATCGTTACCACGACAATTACCACCTATTCGAGGGATTGAGCATCAAATTGACTTAATTCCCGGTGCATCATTACCCAACCGTGCACCATACCGTACCAATCCAGAGGAGACGAAGGAGATTATGCGTCAAGTACAAGAACTGCTCGACAAAGGTTATGTACGCGAATCCCTTAGTCCTTGTGCTGTTCCTATCATTTTAGTGCCGAAAAAGGATGGTACGTCGCGTATGTGCGTTGATTGTAGAGGCATTAATAATATTACTATTCGTTATCGTCATCCTATTCCTAGGCTAGATGATATGCTTGATGAATTGAGTGGCTCTACAATATTCTCCAAAGTTGATTTGTGTAGTGGATACCATCAAATTCGTATGAAATTGGGAGATGAATGGAAAACAGCATTTAAAACTAAGTTTGGATTATATGAGTGGTTAGTCATGCCTTTTGGGTTAACTAATGCACCTAGTACTTTCATGAGGTTAATGAACGAAGTTTTACGTGCTTTCATTGGACGATTTGTGGTAGTTTACTTTGATGACATATTGATTTATAGCAAATCTTTGGAGGAACATTTGGAACATTTACGTGCTGTTTTTATTGCTCTACGTGATGCACGTTTGTTTGGTAACCTTGGAAAGTGCACCTTTTGCACCGACCGAGTATCTTTTCTTGGCTATGTTGTTACTCCCCAGGGAATTGAAGTTGATAAAGCCAAGATTGAAGCTATTGAGAGTTGGCCGCATCCCAAAATGGTCACACAAGTGCGGAGTTTCCTTGGCCTCGCTAGTTTCTATAGGCGTTTTGTGAGAGATTTCAGCACCATTGCTGCACCTCTCAACGAGCTTACAAAGAAGGATGTGCCTTTTGTTTGGGGTACCGCACAGGAAGAAGCCTTCACGGTAATGAAAGATAAGTTAACACATGCTCCTTTACTCCAACTTCCTAATTTCAATAAGACTTTTGAGCTTGAATGTGATGCTAGTGGAATTGGATTAGGAGGTGTGTTATTACAACATGGAAAACCTGTTGCATACTTTTCTGAAAAATTGAGTGGGCCTAGTCTGAACTATTCTACTTATGATAAAGAATTATATGCTCTTGTTCGGACCTTAGAAACATGGCAACATTATTTATGGCCCAAGGAATTTGTTATACATTCTGATCATGAATCTTTGAAACACATTAAAAGTCAAGCAAAACTGAACCGTAGACATGCTAAATGGGTTGAATTCATTGAGACTTTCCCTTATGTCATTAAACACAAAAAGGGTAAAGAAAATGTTATTGCTGATGCCTTGTCTCGTCGTTATACTATGCTTTCACAACTTGACTTTAAAATATTTGGTTTGGAGACCCTCAAAGATCAATATGTTCATGATGCTGAATTTAAAGATGTATTGCAGAATTGTAAGGAAGGGAGAACTTGGAACAAGTTCGTTCTTAACGATGGATTTGTGTTTCGTGCTAACAAGCTATGCATTCCAGCTAGCTCCGTTCGTCTTTTGTTGTTGCAGGAGGCGCATGGAGGAGGATTAATGGAACACTTTGGCGTCAAGAAGACGGAGGATATACTTGCTACACATTTCTTTTGGCCAAAGATAAGATGGGATGTTGAGCGTTTTGTTGCTCGCTGCACTACATGTCAAAGAGCTAAGTCACGACTCAATCCTCATGGTTTATATATGCCTTTGCCTGTACCTAGTGTTCCTTGGGAGGATATATCTATGGACTTTGTTTTAGGTTTACCTCGAACAAAGAAGGGGAGGGATAGCATATTTGTTGTCGTGGATAGGTTCTCGAAAATGGCACACTTTATACCATGTCATAAAAGCGATGATGCTGTTAATGTTGCTGATTTGTTCTTTCGTGAAATTATTCGCTTACATGGTGTGCCAAATACTATTGTTTCAGATCGTGGTACTAAATTTCTTAGCCACTTTTGGAGATGTTTATGGGCTAAGTTGGGGACGAAGCTGCTTTTTAGTACTACTTGTCACCCCCAAACTGATGGACAAACTGAAGTAGTCAATAGAACATTGTCTACTATGCTTAGGGCTGTTTTGAAGAATAACAAGAAAATGTGGGAAGAATGCTTGCCTCATATTGAATTTGCTTATAATCGTTCATTGCATTCTACTACTAAGATGTGCCCTTTTGAAATTGTGTATGGTTTCCTACCTCGTGCACCTATTGATTTGTTGCCTCTTCCATCTTCGGAGAAGGTTAATTTTGATGCTAAAGAACGTTCTGAATTGATTTTTAAAATGCATGAGTTAACTAAGGAAAACATTGAGCATATGAATGCTAAATATAAACTTGCTGGAGATAAGGGTAGAAAACATGTTGTGTTTGCACCTGGAGATCTTGTTTGGTTACATTTGCGTAAAGATAGATTTCCTAATATGCGCAAATCAAAGCTAATTCCACGTGCTGATGGTCCTTTTAAGGTGTGAGAGAAAATAAATGATAATGCATATAAACTTGAGCTACCTGCGGATTTTGGGGTTAGTCCCACTTTTAACATTGCAGATTTGAAGCCTTATCTGGGTGAGGAAGATGAGCTTCCGTCGAGGACAACTTCATTTCAAGAAGGGGAGGATGATGAGGACATCAATACCATTGTTACACCCACATCCCCTACTGTTACATATACTGGACCAATTACTAGAGCTCACGCACGCCAATTAAATTACCAGGTACTTTCGTTTCTTGGTAATGATTCTAATGTTCATGAGATTATGATGCTGCCTAAATTGGATACATTTGTTTTGCTTACAAATGAAGGGCCTAGCTTGGAGAAGGATGAACATTGGAGCAAGAACACGCATGGAGTTGATGGCATGCGCAAGGGGATCAAGAACGGAGTCACAAGTGATGATTTCAGGACTTTGAAGCCACCATAAGGAGTACATGAAGCCTTGGACGAAATATACAAGATGCCACTTCATAATATTCGTCCATAGGCTATTCTAGGTGCTGCGTCACCTTATTAATGGGCCAGGCCCATGTAATTTCGAAATACTTAAGTATAGGCTATTTTTAGAGTCCATATGTGTGGGGAAACAAGAGTTAGGGTTAGTTTTGGACCCCACCCTCAAGGGCCACGAAATTCCTCCCTCTTCCTCCATATATACAGCCCTTGGGGCGTCGTTTAGACAATGGTTTTTGTTTAGGTTAAAAGTTCGCCATAGCTGCAACTTCTCGTACTTCGTTTGTGTCCAACGACCAGACCAAGACGTCACAGAACCCCACCTTGATCAATAAAGCTTTCATCTTATATTCGCAATATCCAGATTGCAATCTCAGTTTCTTGCTTGTTCTTCGTTTGCTTATAGGAAACAGACCCTCGTGGTCAGGTTGATCGTGCTCCGGCGTGGTCAATAACCCTCGGAAGTTGGTTTAGCGATTGCTAAGGTGCGACGTCTTGCACGTTCGTAGTCGGATCGTCAAGGTCGACTCCCACAGAAAACAATAGCCACCATCTCATCGAAACATCGGGACACCTTTGCCTCTATGAAGTTGGATGAAAAATCACATGTGTGTCCTTGGGTGAATTTCTAGGTCCCATGCAAGAGATGGGAATGAATTTCAAACACCAGGGAAGTGTTGATTGCCGGCAAAACATTGAGATACCTGGTTTTTAAATTCTAGTAAATCCAAAACTCGTCTGAAATTCTTGAAACTTGGCATGCTATCATGAAGCGGCATCAACATGTTGTGCTAGAAATTTTGTGCCATTTGGGGAAGGTTTGGGCATAAGCTTCTCACAAAACGGAGCTTCTCACAACAAGCATGATGGTTTCGATAGGGAACGTACCACCTTTGGGGACGGGACGATATTTGTTGCCTCTTATTGGTTTCAAAAAATTTCTAGTGTCAACATAGAACAACAGGAGTGTTGTGTTTAATCTTGGGAATTTTTCCGGGTTCATTTGGCCTTTTTTATACATTAACTGGGTTTTCTAGGCATTTTATGTGCATAATTCAAATTCAAACTACAAGCACGTGCTTCGATGCACTAAAGTTGGTTCAAAAATCACATGTGTGTCCTTGGGTGAATTTCTAGGTCCCATGCAATAGATGGGAATGAAATTCAAACACCAAGGCACTTTTGATTACCGGAAAAACATTGAGATGCATGGTTTTTAAATTCTAGTAAATCCAAAACTCGTCTGAAAGTCATGAAACTCGGCATGCTATCATGGAGCGGCATCAACATGCCATGGTAAAAAAATTCCCATTTGGGGCAGGTTCGGGTATAAGCTTCTCACAAACCAGAGCTTCTCACAACAAGTATGATGGTTTCGATAGGGAACGTCCCACCTTTGGGGACGAAACGATATCCATTGCCTCTTATTGCTTTCAAAAATTTTCTAGTGTCAACATAGAACAACAGGAGTGTTGTGTCAATTTTTGTGATTTTTGAGGGTTCGTTTGGACATTTTTATGCGTTAACTAGGTTTTCTAGGCATTTTATGTGCATAATTCAAATTTGAACTACAAGCACATGCTCCAATGCACTAAAGTTGGTAGAAAAATCTAATATGTGTCCTTGGGTGAATTTCTAGGTCCCGTGCAAGAGATGGGAATGAAATTCAAACACCAGGGCACTGTTGATTGCCGGCAAATTGTTGAGATGCCTGGTTTTTAAATTCTAATAAATCCAAAACTCATCTGAAAATCGTGAAACTTGGCATGCTATCATGGAGCAGCATCAACATGCCGTGGTAAAAAATTTGTCCCATTTGGGGCAGGTTTTGGTACATGCTTCTCACAAACCAGAGCTTCTCACAACAAGCATGATGCTTTCGGTAGGGAACGTCCCATCTTTGGGGACAAAACAATATCCATTGCCTCTTATTGCTTTCAAAAAATTTCTCATGTCAACATAGAACAACAGGAGTGTTGTGTCAATTTTTGGGATTTTTTGGGGTTCGTTTGGACATTTTTATGCATTAACTAAGTTTTCAATGCATTTATGTGCATAATTCAAATTTGAACTGCATGCACATGCTCCAGTGCATATAAATTGGTTGAAAATCAAATCTGTGTCCTTGGGTGCATGCTTAGGTCCCATGTAAGAAATGAGATTGAATTGCAAACACCAGGGCGCCGTTGATTGCCGGTAAAACATTGAGATGCCTGGTTTTAAAATTCTAGTAAATCCAAAACTCGTCTGAAATTCATGAAACTTGGCATGCTATCATGGAATGGCTTGCTTGCTCAGAGTGCTTAGTGATATGCTCCAAAACCCTCAACTACCTTCCCACATCCACATATGACCTAAACCAAAAGTCAAACTCGGCCCCACCGATTCTATCTATCCGGCGCCACCGAGTTTCAGATGTCATAGCCACTGCCACAAACCCTAGCAAATCGGTTTCACCGATAGGGATCTCGGTCTCACCGAGATGGGATTGTAATCAATCTATGTATGTCCATTACCAAAATCAGTCTCACCGAGTTTGAGCAATCGGAACTACCGAGATTACAATGCAAACCCTCTGGTTAGCTTATTACCAAAATCGGTCCCACCGAGTTTGCCTGACCAACTCTCTGGTTAGCTTATTACCAAAATCGGTCCCACCGAGTTTGTGTAATAGGTCACACCGAGATTATGTTATGCCCTAACCCTAACCATATCGGTCCTACCGAGTTGCATCTCAGTCCCACCGAAAATCCTAACGGTCACTAGGTTTGCTGAATCGGTCCGACCGAGTTTAACCATTCGGTCCCACCGAGTTTGGCAAATTGTGTGTAACGGTTAGATTTTGTGTGGAGGCTATATATACCCCTCCACCCACTCTTCATTCGTAGAGAGAGCCATCAGAACATACCTACACTTCCAATACACATTTTCTGAGAGAGAACCACCTACACTTGTGTTGAGGTCAAGATATTCCATTCCAACCATATGAATCTTGATCTCTAGCCTTTCCCAAGTTGCTTTCCACTCAAATCTTCTTTCCACCAAATCCAAATCCTATGAGAGAGAGTTGAGTGTTGGGGAGACTATCATTTGAAGCACAAGAGCAAGGGATTCATCATCAACACACCATTTGTTACTTCTTGGAGAGTGGTGTCTCCTAGATTGGCCAGGTGTCACTTGGGAGCCTCCAACAATATTGTGGAGTTGAACCAAGGAGTTTGCAAGGGCAAGGAGATCGCCTACTTCGTGAAGATCTGCCGCTAGTGAGGCAAGTCCTTCATGGGCGACGGCCGTGATGGAATAGACAAGGTTGCTTCTTCATGGACCATTCGTGGGTGGAGCCCTCTGTGGACTCGCGCAACCATTACCCTCCGTGGGTTGAAGTCTCCATCAACGTGGATGTATGATAGCACCACCTATCGGAACCACGACAAAAACATTCGTGTCTCTAATTACGTTTGAATACTCCAAACCCGTCTCTTTACATTCTTGCAAGTTGCATGCTTTACTTTCCGCTGCTCATATACTCATTGCATGCTTGCTTGATATGTATTGTGTTTGTTAAACTTGTGCTTAAACTCCACTTAAACTTAAGAATATTAAAAACTGCAACTTTTGGCACTTAGTGTCTAATCACCCCCTCTCTGGACACCTCTTCTCGATCCTTTCAATTGGTATCAGAGCTTTGGTCTCCATTGCCTTGGTTTAAACACCATTGGAGGAAGATGGATGTGTCTACTTTGGGGAGTCTTAGACATAGAGTGCCTATTCTTGATGGAGAGTATTTTGATGAGTGGAAAAATGAAATGATTGAGATTTTCAATAAATATCATTTGAACAAGTACATTACTAGCCCTTGTGCACCTCATGTTGATCCTTTGCACCCTACCCTAGATGAAGATATTGACATGATTCGCAATCTTAGAACTGTTGAGCTCATCATTAGAGGCTTGCCTAGAAACTTGATTAGATGTTTGCCTACTCTCAAGTGTGCCTACACCATATGGAGATTTCTTGAGGAATGATTTCCAGATTATTCCTTGAAAAATTTAGACGAAATTATCCATAAGTCTATTGCCTTGAGTAAGATGAACTCTAGTCATCCTAGCTTTGGTGATTGTCTATTTGAGCTTACCAATCTCATGCGTGCTAAAGGAAATGTTGGAATCATTAGCGATATCATATCTGAAGCTATTAGAATTCATAAAGGTAACCATTGTGATGATCATTTATCTAATGAATTACCCTCTCTAGGAATTGATCAATCACAAGATGATGTTGAACATGGATACTATGATGAAGATGATGATAGTGACTATGATCTTGATGATGCAATGAGGCATTTTGGTCTTATGGCAAATCTTCGCGACTACATGGCTGGAGGAAAGGAATGGGTCCTTGATAGTGGATGTACTGATCATATGAC